>OX411767.1:11342476-12542476 GCA_948252205.1 Orthosia incerta
TGGTGTTTTTTTCTGCCATTTCAAAGATTTCAAATGATTAAAAGCAATTAATCAAGCCTACTCGCAACCTCGGTACCTACATTGTTTACCAAAAGCAGCTGTTCTTTGTTATTAAATTGTCACTGTCATTATAATCACGGTCATAGATAATCCAGCAGTTAAAGTCAATTTACACTTCACTTGCATTCTCAGTGGTCTCACCGACAATTTATTGGTTTTACGGTTTTTGGATCTCTTTAAATGTCTTTTGGTTGGTAGTGAAAGACAAGATACCACATTAAAAATATGACTGTCAAAAGTGTCAAAACACCCTTCGTATCGTATCATGAAAAGATAAATATGGTTTGTTTTGTTTAAGTTTTCTTGTTTTCTTTTGAGAAACAGGAAACTTAATAACAATGGAAAAAACATTAAATATATGCCGGACATGTTTAAGCACGAATCGCAACCTAATTCCTGTGTATGAAATGACTACGTTGCTACAGGACATACATTTCGAAGAGGTAAGTGTTTTAATCCTTTTGCCTGATGCCTATACTTACTGCGAACAATTCTAAAAGATACATAAATAAGACTTGATGTAGTTTATTAAGTATATTTTGGTATGCAATTACTGTTTTGTTTTGATTCCTTGTATAAAGTAATTTTGGGTTTTCAGTTGAAACAGTCCCATGGTGGAGTGTGTTGGGAATGCTATAATATGCTACTGAAGTTCCAGAGGTTTAGGAATAGAGCTAAGATAGCACAGGAAACCTTGTCAGAAACAGTACAGGTAATAATTCTTATATAAGAACTAACAATAAACCAACAGAAAAAGAGAAATAAAATGGGAATTTGTGAACTACCTTATAAATAAAATGGAATACACACTGGTAATAAAAATGGCTTATGTGCAACTGATCACCAAATTTTTTTATGCCCAATGACTTCCTTTTCTCTTCCCTTTCTATATACCTACACTATAGATTACATTAAGTATTATAGTCGCCACATTGACCAGTCCCATGCGTCTAGCATCCAGCAGATCCCCACAACCTTCACCAGGTCATTGGTCCACCTGGTGGGAGGCCTTGCAACGAAAATCGTCTGGTTCATAGTTGCCACTCCAGAACTTTTCTGCCCCATCAGCCATCCGTTCTGTGAGCAATGTGTCTTGCCCACTGCCACTTAAGTTTGGCAATTCTTTGGATTATGTCGATAACCCTGGTTCTCTTGTGGATCAATTTCTGATTCGATCATGCAAGGATACTCCAAGCATAGCCCTCTCCATTGCCCTTTGGGTAAGCTTTCTGATGAGGGATACTGTGAGCGACCCCGTCTCAGAGCCATATGTCATAACTGGCAACACACACTGGTCATAGACTTTCAGCTTGAGAAACAAGATACTAGGTATAGAGACTAGGTATTTTATTTAGTTATTTAAATTCTGTTGTAAATAAACCAAAAAAATAAAATACTATATGTACCACCAAAAATTGTAAATGATCACCAAATTTAGTATGATAAGTTATATTCTGTTGTAAATAAACCAAAAAAATAAAATACTATATATGTACCAACAAAAATTGTTAATGATCACTAAATTTAGTATGATAAGTTATAATAGCCAAATCTTAGCGAGCATATTAAAAATTCCCTATAAAGAACTTGACAATATTAATAAAATTGAATACCTATTTATTTTCCAGCTTTCAAATATAAAACCTCTTACAACATTGGTATCAAAAACAAACGATATTTACGACTATCATTACACTTATACCTTTGATCCTCTCACTGACTGCAACACGAAACCAAAAGCTGAACCGGACTCTATAAAACTAGAAATAATAGACCAAAGTGACGATAATCTAGACAACAATACAGGTTTTCATGAAGAAAAAGCAGATTTTGATGAAGAAACAGAATATATTGATTTTGTAGAAACAAAACATGTTGATAATTTATTGAGGAAACAAGAATTTATAAATCAAAGTGATGATTCTTTAGACAACGGTACAGATGTTGATGAAAAGTTATCAGAAATCCCTGATAAAATCTATGTAGACATGGTTGAAACTAAGAACAAACAAAATGATAAGTTATTAAAAAAACAAAAATGTTCTCAATACGTAAATGTAGTAAAATTTAAGAATGATAAACTCAATAAAGAAATGATTCAAGGTGAAAATTTAAAAAGAAAAACTAATAAACACAAAACTAAAAGAGACATACACAGAGATACCAAAGATTTTCAAGAGAAGTTCGTAAGAGTTGTATTAAGTGACGAAGAGATGCTAAGAGTTAGAGAAGAGAAGCGGAATCATTACAATTTTAAGAAGATTCCTTTCAAATGTGATAGTTGTGTGCTTGGGTTTACAAGGAAGGATACTTATAGTTTACATATGAGGAAGAAACATGATGAGGTAAGGAAAAGGAATCATATTTCAGATAATCATTCATCATTATTTCAGCCGAAAGACGTCCAGTGCTGAACATAGGCTTCCCCCAAGTGTCGCCACATTGGCAGGTCCTGAGCGTCGCATTACAGCGACGCACAATTTATTTATTTACTAGCAACTCCCGTCAACTGGGTACCTACCTACCTACCTCCTACCTACCTACCCTAATTTTTTTATTTCCCATAACTACCCTACCCACCTACCCTATCTACCCTGCCTACTCTACTCTACCTACCCTGCCCTACCTTACCTACCTTACCTACCCTTACTACTATACTAATGTAACCTGTAAACTTTTGTTTCTGGCGGCGGCGATCTAATTAAAATTTAGAACATAAAAGCTTCTATTGTGAGTCAATCTTAAAAGATAGACATATGCTGTCGCGGACTTTTTTTTAGAACTTTTAAAGAAGAACAATTCCGTCATACATTATTTTTGCGTAACTTAAACCGTTTACGCAGCGCACATTTTTGCCCGTTGTTGCAACATTTTTAATTTATGCTCGGCTCCTATTGGTTGTAGCGTGATGTCATATAGCCTCTAACCTTCCTCGATAAATGGACTATCCAACACAAAAAGAATTTTTCAATTCTAACCAGTAGTTCCTGAGATTAGCGCGTTCAAACAAACAAACAAACAAACTCTTCAGCTTTATAATATTAATATATAATTAATATATATAGTATAGATAATAAATAATAATAATTATAACAATAGTATAGTATAGATAGTATAGATTTGTTTACCCTCACACTAGAACGCCTTGCAGCAATTACACCAATGGAGCACAATCTTATAATAAACTCACTAAGTATATAAGTCCAGGTTTCCTCACGATGTTTACCTTCACCGTTGTCAGCAATGTCCAAGATAAACTTAGAAAGTACATATGAGTTGAAAAAGTCACATTGGTACTTGTCCGGATTCGAACATATAGATTTAGTCGTTTTTTCATGATATCTAGACTGCCAAAGGTCTGTTTATAAAATTTCGCGCGCTCGGTTTCGTCCTAAATCATTATCCATTTCGCTACAAATTTGCAAAAGTGTGTATTCGTACGCGAACTAGCTTCCTACTGCTCATCACAGCATCTGTCTCTTTCGCACGTGTTGCCGGTTGATATAAAATGCATTTTAACCCCGCGCACAAAATAGTTCGTGTTGTTGACTAGTGTAACCTTAATCAAGCAAGTCCTGAGATATGGTGCCTTAAAGTGCCCAACATATTTGGAGATTTCTCATTACCAGATAACTCCAGATTTCTATGTACAGCTTCATATTATTTTTTATTTTTTTATTTAACCTTTTTTTTCAGAGCATCGGTGATCAAGTCTGCGATATATGTTCCATCCGTTTCCGCCACAAGCTAGCTTTAAACAACCACAAGAGCAAGCATTACAATGTCTACCGGTGTCGCCTGTGCAAATATGAGATACATGAGTTCATGTCAGTGGTGAATCATTGTAGGATGAAGCATGAAGATGACAAACCTGATATGATTCATTGTTCACAGTGTAGTGTTGTGGTCAAGTAAGTGCTTTAATATTTTACAATGCATGTCCTCGAAAAGAGCGTTTTCTAAGCAGCCAAACTGTGCTCAAAGTGTCACTTTTTTTTACTAGTGCTTTTTACTTTTCTGTACTTTTTTAATTTTTAACTCCAACGTCAGCCCGCCGCATAGAGTTTTTATTATTTGAGAAAAGTTTTAAAATTAGTTAAGTACAGATTATCATTCATATAAAAAGTAAAACAAAACTAAAACGTCATTTAAGGCGTTTTTAATTACTCTAGATTTAGATTTTGATCAATAAATTAATTTTAAGTATTCATTAAATATGTTTGGCAGAATTAATATTTTGCTCGTGCCTTTTTGCGTTATGACGTGACAGATATTGCACATGCGCAGTAGAACTATGAACTATTAGTTAATCTGTGGTTATGCTGAGCGCCCTTGAATAAGCGCCATTTTATTAATTTCTTGCTTGGTTCAGATATATTTTTTTATTTCCTCGCACAATGCATAGTAAAATGTTGTATGATACACGTGCGTAAGATGATTTCCGACTCGTGTCGATTTATCCACTCACTCGCTTCGCTCGCTCGTGAATAAAAATGCCACTCATCGGGAATCACCTACTTCCCGCACTTGTAGCATAAATAACTATATTTTAATTGTAAGGCGGGAAAACGCCAAAAACCGAATTTCCAAAAAGAGGAGGTTATATGTTCGACCGTATGTTTGTTTGTTTTTGTGTGTATTCACTGATTTCGTCGTCAATTGTGGACCTATTTTGAAAATTCTTTTATTGTTTGCAAGAGTATGATCAATATTTCCAAATTGGTCCCATTTAAATTTGATAAAGATCTGATGAAGAAGTTCGGAGATATGCAACAGAACTCTTCAATAAATGACGGCAAATCTCTCGGGATTGCTGCAATCGCATGTCTACTTATTGTTTATTCCATGTCATAACATAACATCACGCCAGTACGCTCTAAAGGGGTATGCAAATGTTAACAGTTCACCTTGGTACACTCTCATTTCACCGAAAACATCCAACATTTTTGATTCATGATATTCGGGTAATCTACTCTGGCAATGTAGGTACCTTACTATAGAACTAGCCTATTAGGTACAACAAGTAAAAAGTGACAAATAAGAAACTTTTTCACACTTTTTTTTTCCGTTGAGGGATAAAAATTACCGATTAGTAACACTGTAACAACACTGTAACTCAATGCCACGTTTTTTGCCCCATTAATTTACACTGCAACCTAATAGTACGTAATAGGGTTACAATATCAAAAAACAAAGTCGACGGAGCCGCGGGGCTCCTATTTCTCTCTGCAGGGTTTAAAGTAACCTAACACGAAGGATCGAACCTAACCTATCCATGTTGGGAGCGAGCGAAGCGAGCTCGTGCACTTAGGGCACCCTAAGTTCCCGAGCTCGCTTCGCTCGCTCTGCACAGCGATGTCACCTCGTCGATTGTTCTACAATTTTTAATTTATAATAATATGTTATTGTAACCCTATTACGTACTATTAGGTTGCAGTGTAAATTAATGGGAAAAAACGTGGCATTGAGTTACAGTGTTACTAATCGGTAATTTTTATACCAATGGGTAACATTGTAACACAAAATGGTGTAACTCAACGGGAACATACCAAAAATACAACCGACTTCCAAATAAAAACCCTACAAAGTAAAAATAACATCTTTTTCGGCAGTTGATGTCAAAAAACTGGCCAAGTGCGAGTCGGACTCGCGCACGAAGGTTTCCGTACCATTATCGCAAAAAAAAAGAGACGTAATATGTGTATGTTAGAATTTCCTATCGACAAAATTATAAACTTTCATACAAATCATCCCCTATTTGGCAAATCCTTCGTGGTCTTTTTAGGGTTCCGTACCCAAAGGGTAAAAGCGGGACCCTATTACTAAGACTCCGCGACCCGTCTATCTGTCTGTCTGTCTGTCCGTCTGTCACCAGGCTGTATCTCATGAACCGTGATAGCTAGACAGCTGAAATTTTCACAGATTATGTATATCTGTTGCCGCTATAACAACAAATACTAAAATCCGATAAATATTTAAGTGGGGCTCCCATACAACAAACGTGATTTTTATGCCGTTTTTTGCGATAATCGTACGGAACCCTTCGTACGCGAGTGCGACTCGCACTTGGCCGGTTTTTTTTGTTGTCTAAGGTACCTTCCCCTGCAAAATTTACTTTGTTTAAAAGTACATAAATTGATTGTCCTCAGAACCCCGGACGACTTAGAAGCGCACATGCAAACGGAGCATAGCCTTTTCTGTGACTGTGGCATCAAATTCAAAGACAAGAGCAATCTAAGGAAACATATACAGTGAGTCATCATCATCTGCCTAGCCTTTTCCCAACTTTATTGGGGTCGGCTTCCAGTCTTATCGGATTCAGCTGAGTACCAGTGTTTTACATGGAGCGACTGCCTATCTGACCTCCACAACCCAGTAACTGGGTAACACGGTACCCCTTGGCAAGACTGGTGTCAGATCTCAAGCTTCTGACTACCCGTAACGACTGTCAAAGATCTTCAAATGACAGCCGGGACCAACGGCTTAACGTGCTTTCCGAGGCACGGAGGAAACTCTATATATTGAAATGGTCACCCATCCACGGACCGACCTCGTCAAGTGTTGCTTAACCTTGATGATCGACCCGTGCGGCTGTTATTATTTAGCCATGAGCTCCTCAAACATATACAGTGAGTGTACAATCATTTTTCATCAACTTCAACTGATATACGGGGTCAAAGCCAATAATTAATTCTACACTTGGGCACAGATAATATAATACTAGCATACAGATGCCTCATCCCATACAAAGAAACCGTGCCGACGTAACTAGCGTTTTTCGTCTGATTATGCTGATTATTTTTACAAGTACTACGACAGCGTTCGGTTCCGTTCCACGGCTATAGATGGTGTTAGCAGCGACTTGCAAGTAAAATGGTTTTCTCGGTTCGTGACTCTTTTTTTATAGTGACGATTTGACTTATAGTATTTTTTTGCACGTTTTTACAGTTTTGTTGTACCAAAATGCGATACAATACATATTTAAAAAAATCGATTGGCATGCCTCAGAAATTTTAAAACGCGCCATCTATTGGAATAAATTTCAAATGATCCGTTCAAATACAATCTTTGTAATGTGAATTAAGACACCAATATTCCATAATTTTGTGCTTAGGAGAGTTAATTAAACAAGAACATACAATTTTTATGATCAATTCTAGAAAATGTTAATTTTGCACACAATGCAATAACAAATCAATGCACATCGCGCCATCTGGTGATATTTATTTGAACCAAATTAACTTTGTTAGCGCTAGTATCCCGTGGCTTGGGCATCCAGAAACATTTTCTGTATTCATTATTAATCATTTATTTATTTACTAGCTGTGCCCTCGGCTTCGTTCCCGTCAACTGCCTACCCTAGCCTTACCTACCTTTCAACTTATGATATTATAGATGGCCTCCGCCCTGGGGTGGACGAAGGTGTCGGTCAGACATATCTACATCCACCCTAACCCACCTACCTACCCTACCCTACCAACCTACTTACTCTATCTACCTCACCTACCTACATACCTAACTTACCTACCAATTTTTTTTTTCTTTCCGTACAAACAAAAAAAAAAGATAAGAGTATTAAAACAACTTAAAAAAAAAATCGGTAAAGTCGTTCTCAAGTTATGGCGTGACCAACAGAAATAGGGAATAATTTTTGTATAGCCACAGATAATATAATACTAGCATAGTATATATAGCTGTAGGGTAGGTATCTGGTTTTGGCGCGAAAATGTAGCCTCCGACTGCACAGCATGATTTTCTTCTTGTTTACGTTTTTTGGCGTGTTATTTGATTTTTTATTTTTTATTTCAAGTTTTGGTCCTTTAGAAAATCGAAAAGATGTTCAGTATATTGAGTTTAATGGTTTATGAGATTGGATATCTTGCTTAGAGATGGATTGATTCGACAAGGTATAGAAAATGCAGAAAGGCACTTGTCCGACCGCCGCGCCGTCGATCAGCGAGCAGCGAGTAGAGCTAGAACCATGATACGTGTTGGCGAGCAGCGAATGTGTAGTTTTACCGCTCGACTATGTGCGAGTGTTTTTGTGCGACGTGCGATTACTCGCACCACTCGCTCGGGCGGTGAGGTGACAGAGCAGTGGTGACCAAGTGGTAACGGCCGCGACTTACAAGTTGTAAGTCGTGGGTTCGAACCCAGACAGGCACTTTCGTAACGCAGAAGGAAAAAAAACATCGTAAAGAAACCGCCATGTTCTAGAACCAAAAATTCGAACACATGTGACATTCAACAACCCGCACTGGGCCCGCGTGGTGGATTAGGGGCCATGCCCTCTCACAGAGAGGAGGCCTGTGTCCCAGCAGTGGGAGAATTAAAAAGCTGATGATGATGATGACTCGCTCGGGTGGTCAGTCCTGCACGCGTTGGTTGGTTGATCTCTCGGCGTGAGTTCTGCCCGCCAAGCGAGCATCGCCGAGCGAGTAATATCTTTGATAGCTCTTGTCGCTGCGACAAATTTGTGGTGAGAGAGTACTCGCCGGCAGTGTGAACAGCCAGCGATTAACTACTAATATATGTGTCTCTTTTATGGACACGGGATCCTGTATCTTTTGTTCGTTTCTTCGGCGAGAAAATAATCGTTAGCTAAATGCTTCGTCGCCGGCGGTGGGGCAAGTGCCTTAGAGTTATTGTAAATTTTTCACTATTTATCTGAGATAAAAATCTTCGGTTAAATGTTAGTAAGTTATAGTAGTCCTGCTCCACAACCACTAGGGTGCAACAACAATTGATAAGCAGAGCATTATTGTTTTGAAGTATTGTTGAACCTGCCGAAGACTGTATGAATATATTTGTATTGTATAAACTATTTTTTTTTAGTATTGTATAACTGCACAGCACATATCTGAGTACTATGTACCAACTGGCACATGAGTAGGATCATTCGGTTCCCTTCGTGATAGTTGAGCTGAGTGGTGCCGATCCATGCGTCATGTTCGTGAACGGGCGCCATCAGTTGGGATTGATCATAACTTAGCTGCCTCGGCCTGTTATTGTATTTTTTAAATTGTTTGTTACTCTAGACGCTTTTACGTGCACGTCTTTTTACATCGGTCTCACATATATGTATTTTTTCAACAAGAATGATGTAACCAAATACTTGTAATTAAAACTGTTGGATAAAAGTTTCCGTTGAGTTTCTTGCAAATTCTTCTCCATTGAGACCCACCAACGCTTGCGAATTTGCAACCAGTCATCTTTTTTTTTGTTTTACAATTCAAAAGTACCTCTATGGTTTATTTGAAATAAACTATTTGTTTTTAATTTTATTTTGATTGAAAATGGCTGTATATGATGGTCCCATATATTATGTAGAGAGACACCTCTTCCTATCATTCGTTTTTTTTTTACAGCCGAGCCCACTCCGATCTACGCAACTTCATCTGTGATATTTGCAAAAAGACTTTCAAAACGAAGACCCGCCTAGAAACCCACATGGTGACGCATAGCGGCAACATTGCTAAGAAACTCGCGTACTGTCAACAGTGCAATGTTCAGTATAAGAATATACAGATCTACAGGAGTCATTTGAAGAATAGTGCTAACCATTCAGAAGGGTAAGTAATGTTATTCATGATCACTGTAAGTTCAGCCAATAGTCAAAGTCAAAATTATTTATTTTAATTAGGCCAATAAGGTTACACTAGCGTCGATCATTCTTCCATACAAACGTGGTCTGGCGATTACTCCACTGTTTGACGATGTACGTTCAAAATAAAAAATGATATCAATTTGTCTCATCATTATCTAGCCCTGTATGGAAGCGAAAAGTGCAAAAAATATACTGAAAGTTATGAACGTCGAAAGTTCCATATTTCAACACAAATTTTAACGCATCTTTTGGGCGGAAATAAATACCATAAGAAGAAGGAAAATTGAAAACCGGCCAAGTGCGAGACGGACTCGCGCATGAAGGGTTCCGTACCATTATCGCAAAAACGGCAAAAAAATCACGTTTGGTGTATGGGAGCCCCACTTAAATATTTAGTTTATTCTGTTTTTAGTATTTGTTGTTATAGCGGCAACAGAAATACATCATCTGTGAAAATTTCAGCTGTCTAACTATCACGGTTCATGAGATACAGCCTGGTGATAGACGGACAGAAAGACAGACGGATCGCGGAGTCTTAGTAATAGGGTCCTGTTTTTACCCTTTGGGTACGGAACCCTAAAAACGGCCTCCATACAGGGACAGATTAGTAGTTCAACAATGCAAATAATTTTATTTTGAAAATATACATTTAGTCGTTTTTTCATGATATCTAGACTCCCAAAGGTCTGTTTATAAAATTTCGCGCGCTCGTTTTCGTCCTAAAACATCATCCATTTCGGTACAAACTTGCAAAAGTGCTAATTCGTTCGCGAACTAGCTTCTTACTGCTCATCATAGCATCTATCTCTTTCGCAAGTGTTGTCGGATGAGATAGTATGAATTTTAACCCCGCGCGCAAAATAGTTCGTGCTTTCTCGGGGAACCTTAAAAATAGAAAACAGCTACTTTTTTTGCGCAAATTTCTCAATAACTACAAAATAAATGATAAATCTTTTAATGCAAATTTTTGCGTCACATAGTTATCTAGTAAATGAGGAGCTCGTGGCTAAATAATAACAGCCGCTCGGGTCGATCATCAAAGCAACGCTTGACGAGGTCGGTCCGTGGATGGGTGACCATTTCAACATACCGAGTTTCCTCCGTGCCTCGGAAAGTACGTTAAGCCGTTGATCCCGGCTGTTATTTGAAGATCTTTGACAGTCGTTACGGGTAGTCAGAAGCTTGAGATCTGACACCAGTCTTGCCCAAGGGGTACCGTGTTACCCAGTTACTGGGTTGTGGAGGTCAGATAGGCAGTCGCTCCATGTAAAACACTGGTACTTAACTGAATCCGGTAAGACTGGAAGCCGACCCCAATATAGTTGGGAAAAGGCTAGGCAGATGATGATGATGATGATAGTTATCTAGTAAATGTACATTACATATTTTTGATACTGCTAAAAAAAAATAGAAAAGATAAATTCCTAACACACGTTTTTACGAAATCATGAAACACGTGGTTTATTAATTGCTTTTTCAGCTTCATCATCATCATCATCATCATCCACAGCCCGACTTCGCCCACTGCTGAGCATAGGCCTCTCTCTTCTTGTACCAATCACCACGTTCCCGTGCCAACCTCATCCAGGTTCTACCCGCAATGGCAACAATGTCATCTGCCCATCTCGCCGCTGGACGACCAATACTTCTTCTTCCAGTCCTTGGACGCCATTCAGTCACCACCTTACTCCACCTATCATCAACGCGCCTTGCCAGGTGTCCTGCCCAGCTCCATTTCAGTTCCGAAATTCGTTTTCCGACGTCAGAAACCTTCGTACGTCTTCGGATCTCAACGTTTGGAACTCGGTCTATTAGCCGTATGCCAAGCATGGAACGCTCCATAGCTCTCTGCGCAATTCGAAGCCTGTACACAGCCTCCTGTGTAAGCGTCCACGTCTCGGCACCGTAGGTCAATCGAATCCAATTTTTATATTTTATTTTTGAGTACTTATTTTATTATTGCCTTATAAACCGTTGCGCTCGCGCGAGGCATTCAATTTCGCTCAAGGGCTTGTAGTCGACGGACCTGTGTTGTTTTTATTGCTGTCATTATGTTTTTTATCATATATCTTGTAGTTATTGAGAAATTTTTGCTGAAAAACTAGCTGTTTTCTGTTTTTGGCTCGTGAAACTTGTAGGGGCTCTTAAGCGGCACTTTTGAACGTCAAAAAATTAAATTTATAAGTAATCATAATTGATTCTACCGTCCATTAGGAAAAGTAGCTTGTTATGGAGAAGAAAAAAGTGTTTTACAATATTTACATACATACATTATTTCATATACGTGAGGACGATGCACCCAGAATAGAACTACGTATAGATATAAAGTATTAAATTCATTAATTTGATGAATAGGAACATGGTTCTCACATACTTACAAATATTGCAAACATAGGTAAAATACTTAATTCAACAACAACGGAGCAGTGTGTGAGTCAATTTCTTAATACTTAAAAAAAAACCGGCCACGTGCGAGTTGTACTCGCGCACGAAGGGTTCCGTACCATTATCGCAAAAAAAAAATAACGTTTGTTGTATGGGAGCTCTAAAGAGGATTGCTTGGTGAGGAACACCATGTTTTGACCATTTGATACACAAATACAATATGTTTTAAATATAAATTTTCAGATATCCATGTTCAGAGTGCAATAAGAAATTCAGGTCGAAAGGGTACTTGAGACAACATGTCAACTTCTATCACTTACAGAAGTCGCAGTACAAATGTGAAGTATGCAATAAGGTACGTAAATTTATATTTTGAATGCCCGACGGGTAAGTTTGACGTGTGTACCTACCTGTGTGTTAGTGTATTCGAGTATCTGTCTGTGGCATCATAGGTCCTGAACATACTGATTTTAATTATTTATTTTGTTTGAAAGGTGATATAATCGGGCGTGTTCTTAGCTATGTTTGGTGAAAATCGGTTCAGCCGTTCAAAAGTTATGGACTGTTCACTGTTTGAATCGGGGTATTTTCGCAAGATATCGTGTCATAATCACGTGTTCAAATTCAAATTCAATTTTTTGCGCCCTTTCTACGACCTATGGAATTGTATGAAGCTGCAGCATTATCATGCAGATAAAAAAATCGCGCGGAAATAATACCACAAGAAATCCGCGTTTAGCCACAGAATCCGCGACGCGGCTTAAATTCGCGCGAAAATTTTGAGCGCTATGAACAGGTAGAAAGAGACAAAAATCGCGCGTTATTTTATCCGCAGTGTTAGGCATAGCACACAATGCGATTTTTATTCGCGCGAATTGTTTAGTACTATTTGCGCGCGATTTTTTTTCCGCAGTGCGTGCAGCTTCATACATTTCCATAGGTCACAGAATGGGCGGAAAAAAATTAAATCCGCTCGCCGCTAAATCGATGTGTGCTAAGCCTTACGGGTAGGCTTCTGAAAGTCTGAAATCTGACACCAGTCTTGCCAAAGGGTTCAAAACTCAAAATCAAAAAAATCATCATCATCTTCTTTTTAGTGGTACATAATGGACAGGTTCTAAAGTTAGGTACCTATAATGCCCTCAGTGATGTCAGAATGTCATATTAGTTTGTAAATAATAATGTACATATGTAAATAAATAATTTGTCAGAATAGATTACCCGAATAACATGTAACTTGAACATGACCAGTGGAATGAGAGTGTACCAGAGTGAACTGTACACATCTGCTAACCCGTTGAGAGCGTACGGGCGTGATGAAATGTTATGAAATGGTGTAAACAATAAACAGACATGCGATTGCAGCAATCCAGAGATATTTGCCGTCATTTATTGAAGAGTTCTGTTGTATATCTCTGAAGTTATCATCAGATCTTAACCAAATTTAAATGGGACCATATCGGAATAAATTTCATTCGAACAAAAAAGAATTTTTCAAATCCGTCTATATATGTCGGAGTTATGCCCGAACAAACATTAAGAGCCCTACAAGTTTCGCGAGCCAAAAACAGAAAACAGCTACTTTTTCAGCGAAAATTTCTCAATAACTACAAGATATATGATAAAAAACATAAAGACAAAAATAAAAACGACACAGGTCCGTCGACTACAAGCCATTGAGCGAAATGTAATGCCTCGCGCGAGCGCAATGGTTTATAAGGCAATAATAAAATAAGTACTCAAAAATAAAATATAAAAATTGGATTCGATTGATAAACATCTCAAAATTCAAACTATTTACCAGTTATTTTTATATTCAACATATTCTTACACGTAGGCGACGCTTTCGCACATGATAAAATTGCCTTTTTTCCGCGTGGACAATATATTTTTTTAAGTACAAATACCTAACTTTAAAAAACAAAATTGGTGGCTTACTAGTATACTATATGCCTAGTCCATACCATTTTGCAGATTGTTATTCGCCACCAGTAAGCTGAAAACGCAATTGAAAAACATAGTGTTTCGAGATTACGTAAAAACGTGTGTTAGGAATTTATTTTTTCTAATTTAAATTGAGCAGTTATCAAAAATAAGTAATGTACATTTACTAGATAACTAATAACTATGTGACGCAAAAAGTTGCATTAAAAGATATATCTTGTAGTTATTGAGAAATTTACACTGGAAAAGTAGCTGTTTTCTGTTTTTAACTCGTGAAACTTTGAGGGGCTCTTAATAAAAAATAAGTATAAACATCCGAATTGAGAACCTCCTCCTTTTTGGAAAGCCGGTTAAAACTCTTTGCCTTGCCGTATTCACTTACGCAAGTAGGCAGCAGTTCAGTTTTCATCTCCTCTGTTCCAGATTTTCATATCAAATTGGCGCTTACGCAGTCACAAGCAGCAGTACCACGGGCTTACCAGACCTAGGAATCACACTTGTAACACATGTGCCAAACAATTCTTTGTGAGTATCACTGCTTTTAACCCGACTGCAAAGAAGGGATTATGTTTTTCGCGCGTATCTTGCATGTGTGTAATATACTTTATTAAGACAACGACAGTCGCCAACTACCTTGAGGAAACAAAACGCGCACTCGTTTCACACCCGTGCGACCCAAAATTTAGTAGTTTTTTGTATTTTACAAATTTTTACATTACCTAAAAAAAGCCTCTGATCAAAATGTACATAATTTAATTGTCTTTGAGATGGTTAGAACTTCACATATGCCAAAATTACCAATTTAGGGGGTCAACAATAAAAAATGTGAAATAATATAAGCAGATATGTTTCTGACCTTTACCCATAGCTAGAAATAAAATAATATTGAAAATAAAATTTTGTATATTTTATTTAAAGTAGATACACATAATTATAAATTTTATATCAATTAAGTTGTAAACAGTTACGTAGTAATAATTACTACAACGTCGTCATAATCATCCACTGTTTCTTCGTCATTAACTTTCATATTTAATATTCAATTCCGAGTGACTTGGTCTACTCAGGACCTGAATATTAACCTGTGAAAAAAGGTTCTATTGGCTTGAGTTCCTAGAATTCACATTATAAGTAGTCAACTAACGCACAAGTGTAAATATTTAGGACAGAAAGCAGTACTAAGCGGAACTTTTTTTGAGAGTCTAAGGAAATACATATTTTTTAATGAAAAGAATCATCATTTATTATGGCGTATAGTGAATAACCAGAGTAAAAAAAAAAATGTTATTGGTAAACATGCCTGTGGCTTCTATGTCCATAATAAATATTTAGATTTTACAATTTTTTTTTTTCTGATTTATAATATTATGTTGGGTGTCTTAAATACATGTATTTTCTTTCTTTCTTTCTTTTTCTTTCACGAGGTGAACGAAAATAATTTTATAATGCTTTCGGGTTTCGAATGCAACTAGCCGTACATTGCATACCTAACGCTTATCTGTCGGAGTCTCGGGCACCTTTGTTATAAACATAAAAAGGCTATTTATGGCCAGCACGATGGACCTAGTACTTGACTCGAAGAATACAAGCAATTTTAGACCTTATATTTAAATATTAAAAAATATTTTTGACCGCCTAAGGTGGTATTTTGCCGTATGTGCGGCGGTGCGACTGTCGTTTTTTTGTCCGTGTTAGACATATACGAATAAAATAAAAAAAATTCTTACATAAATTATTATGAAAATGGTCTATTAAAACATATTTTTTTTCCAAAACATTACGACTAGCCATTTAGAAGTGCTGCCCATTTTAAAATCAGCTACTGAGGGCTGTCTGTGCCTTAATTCATATTATCTTTTAAACCGTTAGAAAGATTTATAAAATTAAGACATACGTTTTGACCGCCCAAGTTTTGTTAGATAAGTGACGAAAAACAACATGGCGGATTGTGGGCGCCATATTGTGGGGATCCTAATTTTTTTTTGTAAGAGAGAAAAGGGAAAAATATTGGTGTCCCACAATATGGCGCCCAAAATCCGCCATTTTTTTATTTTCCAATTTTAATGTAGCCAGTGGCACTCGCAGGGTTAAGACGAATCATCCAAATCCGCCAACGCGTTTAGTCTCTAGAGCGCCACATAGGAACAAACATACATACATACATAGACTGATAAACACATAACCCTCCTTCGGCACTCGAGTAAAAAAAAACATTCCTCTTATTAATTGTTTAATAGTAAAGCATAGATATTTATTTATTCATATCTTTATTTCTTTTCTCTCCACAGACCTTAGCAATACTTCGCAGCCACCAGTTGACACACTCAGACCAGCGATCGTTCATGTGCGAGGATTGTGGCGACACATTCAAGCAGAGTGCGGCTTTGTACAATCATACGAGGCTCGTGCACAAAGGTGGAGAGCCACGGAAGAAGCGCGACTGTTGAGCGATAGTTGGGCTACAGTGGCGTGACACGTTCAAGAAGAGTGCGGCTTTGAACATACATACGAGGCTCGTGCACAATGGTGGAGGGGCACGGAAGAAGCGCGACTGTTTCGCAACAGTGGCGCGACCCTTTAAGCTGAGTGCGGTTTTGTACACACATACGAGGCTCGTGCTCAATGGTGGAGGGGCACAGAAGAAGCGCGACTTTTGAGCGATAGTTGGGCTACAGTGGCGTGACACGTTCAAGAAGAGTGCGGCTTTGAACATACATACGAGGCTCGTGCACAATGGTGGAGGGGCACGGAAGAAGCGCGACTGTTTCGCAACAGTGGCGCGACCCTTTAAGCTGTGTGCGGTTTTGTACACACATACGAGGCTCGTGCTCAATGGTGGAGGGGCACAGAAGAAGCGCGACTTTTGAGCGATAGTTGGGCTACAGTGGCGTGACACGTTCAAGAAGAGTGCGGCTTTGAACATACATACGAGGCTCGTGCACAATGGTGGAGGGGCACGGAAGAAGCGCGACTGTTTCGCAACAGTGGCGCGACCCTTTAAGCTGTGTGCGGTTTTGTACACACATACGAGGCTCGTGCTCAATGGTGGAGGGGCACAGAAGAAGCGCGACTTTTGAGCGATAGTTGGGCTACAGTGGCGTGACACGTTCAAGAAGAGTGCGGCTTTGAACATACATACGAGGCTCGTGCACAATGGTGGAGGGGCACGGAAGAAGCGCGACTGTTTCGCAACAGTGGCGCGACCCTTTAAGCTGAGTGCGGTTTTGTACACACATACGAGGCTCGTGCTCAATGGTGGAGGGGCGCGACTGTTGGGCAAAAGTGGGTGGCGACAATGTTATATTATTTCGCCGGAATATTGCATTTTTTTATAAACTGTCACAAGAGATTTTAAGCCGTCTGTAAATTGTGAACTGAATATTTAAAATAGAATAATATGACCAATCAGTGCACTAGTATATTTTGTATGCGAGATTATGGCGACACTTTCAAGCATGCACAAAGGTGGAGGGGTGCGACTGTTGGGCAAAAGTGGCGCGACGACAATGTTATATTATTACGCCGGGATATTGCACCTCTGACCTAGACTAGGGTCAAGAGCAAAACCATGAAAAAAAAAAAATTGTGAACTGAATATTTCAAATAGAATAATATCAAGTTTTCGTAATGTCATCAAAATTTGTGTGGGAGATAGTTTAGTGCATTTTTTTTTATCAGGTGCAATCATTTTCAATCAAGCAGGAAATTAAAACTCGAATACCTGTTGACGCACCAATTATATTTTCGGTGCACATTTTAGCACAACTATAAGCTCTCTGTCCATGCACAATATTTCTCAATACGATCATTCGTTTAGAATTTTACTGCTGGAACAAAGTTACTCCAGCAGGAATAGTTTTTTTTCAAAAACGACAACACGCACAATTTTCTTATGTGGCACACATTCACAGCAGATTACGCACTAATTATACGTTCCACTCATATCACTCTAGGAGCCAATTTCTTGCTGGGGTAACGTACTCCTGAAATAACACCCTTTTGATCTTGTGAACTGAATATTTCGAATTGAATGATACGATCAGTGACACAGTCTACAATATATCCTGAAATAACACGCTTCTGTACTGATCCTCCTTTGTCAACGGAGTATAAGATCTTTGCACCCCTAATAAATAAATAAAGCCTTTTAGTTCATGCATGTAAGATTCCACTAAGCAACCATTTTACGTTATCCACTATTTAGTCAAATCGAAATCCAAAATAAGAGTGCAATAGTGTGTAATAAATTATTTTAATTAAATACATAATTATATATTTTAATTTACTTTTGGTGTTTTATTATTTACAAGATGACCCTCTCACCCGGGTGCTTTACAAGTAATGGGAAGAATTCAGGTCATAAACGTCAGTGGAGATACCACTGCATACTTAAGGTGGCCAATGGTAACGGCCCCGACTTACTCGTCGTCGTAGGTCGTGGGTTCGAAACCAGGCAGGCGCTTTACTTTGTGTAAATTATTTCATCACCACTACTCTAAAAACGGTGAAGGAAAATATCGAAATGAGGCATGTCCAAGAACCATACATTCTAAGACATGTGACATCCGCCAATCCGCACTGGGCCTATTCCTATACGTGACCAAATGTTGAATACAGTGCTTCAGGTCACTAAGCCAAGAGGAGAACACTAGGGCCCATAGCAGTGCTGCGAGTCCTGGATCCTATCAGGTCTATACCCGCGAAACTGCGATGCGCAGCAGCGGAAAGCTAGGGGTCTGCTCTTTAGAGATACTGGTTCCTGTCTAGCAGGTGGCAAGCGCTACTTACAACTATGCACTTACCCTTGTTCCCGCGGTAGTCTCCTGGGGTCGTTCAATCCTATGTGTGGTCGGGGGTTATAGGGGAAAATATATATAATAATTATGGATAACCGACGTGGTCCAGCCTGAGATTCCTGGCAGACATCTATACATGATTCCGACACAAAAATACTTCGCTGTGCACGAAATATATACACAAACAAATGCACGGGCGATTTCCCGCAACACTCGCGGGTGGTTACAATACGATTTCAAAGTACCAGGTCAAAACCGACATATTTTTTGTATCGCACCGGCAAACACGGCCTATTCCCTCTCCCACAGAGAGGAGGCCTGTGTCCCAGCAGTGGGAACATTAATAGGCTGATGTTGATGAGGATGACGTGTCTGTCTGTCACAAGGTTTTACAGCCAAACGGCTAATCTTCAAATTGTCACAGTATAAGCATCAATATTATAAATGTTTTTAAAGTAAAGAACCAATGACCTACCCCAACGAGTGGGGTATCATTGTTTAGAGATCGTTGAGTAGGTAAATACTGTATTTTTTGTTTAAAAAAAATCTTTTTAACAAAAAATCAAAACGACTCCCAAAAAAAAAAACACTATAGAGCGAAAAATAAGTTTCTTTTCCGAAGCGGTGTGTTTCGTACCTATTGAAAACCGTTTTTAGACACCGAATCGGCGAAGTCGGTTTGTTTTTTTTTTGAAAAAGTTTTTTATTAATCTCTTTTTGTTTTAGTAGGTACCTCCAATTACCATGAAAATCATATATAGCCAAAGTAAATCTCATAACGATGCCAGTAAGCCCAAACACGACGAGGATCTTATCTTGTGGAGGGGCCGGGAAATAAATCGGACACTTCGTCCCATTAGGATCTTTTTTGGTCCCCTAGATAACCTACTCCTCCAATCTGGATGAGAACTCTTACATACTTGAGTTAATATGGGTATTCTGTCAATCCTTTAGGTATCTTACTAGTATACCGATCTTTAAAAAAGGTCTACGGAACTTTACATTAGACGACTAGCTTTTCCCTGCGGCATCGCTCCCCTGGTCCTTCCCACAGGACTCGTTTCCGTCATATAAAATGTGGCTTTCTACTGGTAAAAGAATTTCCAATACCAGATAAACGCTTTTTGAGTTTATCCATAACAAACAAATTAACGAACGAATTTACAAACAAACAAACTTACAATCGGATCTTTCCTCTTTATAATATTAGAGTAAGAATAATTGTTTAATTTTAATATTGTTTTCCTAATAACAACAGATGAAGGGATAAGTGAGTTTTGTTAAAGCTACTTTGTTTGTTATTGTTAATCTACCCTTGTTTTTATAATTTTACTATGACGTCAAGTTCCTTCGATATATGAATGTCGTAATATTAACTTCTACCTACAGTTAATTTAGTTACTTAAGTTTCTCTTTAAGTGAACTGTAATTTGTTCTTTGAGAAAATAAATATCTTTAAACCGATCTTACCATAGAACTTGCTCACTTCTTAGTGATGGTGTACCAAAACTTTATCACAAAACAAACCGACTGCCAAAGCAAAACACTACTTATGGTTTATTTTTTGTGAAAATGTTTTTGAATATAATTTTACTGGCTTTTGACCGCGGCTTCGCACGCGTAGACTACATGCTTCTCCTTACCATATTTTAACAGTAAGTAGACAAAAAAAATGATGAAAAAAATAATGTGATGTGAAAGTGTTTCTTAGTATACTTACCTACTTTATCATGAATGCGCTCAATCCTTGTCCCGTCCTATCTCTTCACAATTTCTATGGTTATCCTTGACTACTAATAAGAAATCATAAATCATAGCATAGCAATTAAATTAAAGTATTTCGCCAATTGCTACACGTAAATGATAAATGTACACAACATTTCATCCCCCCTTATCCGCCCCCCAAGGACGGAATTCCCAAAAAACCTTAATTTGCGTTAGATTTTAATCTTCAGCCCAAACAAAATTCAAAACTGACCGACTTTCATACAAACTTTCATCCCCTATTTCACCCTCTTCGGGGTGGAATTCATAAAAAAAAATCTTAGTGGATGCCTGCACAGTATACCTAAAGTATCTATGTGCAAAATTTAAAGTCTAGACGATTTCATTATTCCCATGAAGATCCCCCTTTTCATCCTCATGGGGGTGGAATCTTCAAAATCACTGAGACACGTGTAAATTATTTTTTAATCTTCAACCTAAACTCAAAAAATGAAGATCCGACTCTAAACTGACGGATTTTCATACAAACTTTCATCCCCTATTCCACGCCCTTAGGGATGGAATATCCAAAAATCCTTTCTTAGTGCTCACCTACACTACCAAAGGAACCTACGTAACAAGTTTCATGATTGAAGCTTCAGCCATTTGGGCTGTGCGTTGATGGTCAGTGAGTGAGTCAGTCACTTTCTTCTTTTATATGCTTAGAAGAAGTTACTCTTTTATTTTTACTTTTATTCTTAGTCTTGCATGTTTACATTTTCTTCATTTCAATTGCATAATTATAATTGGAAGCGCGGAGTCTCCTAATACGAACAATTCCTTGATTAAATCTCCAATACTATGTAGCAATTTTTTTATTTACGTCTAGCTTCTGCTAGCGAACATATTCCCGGGATAAAAAGTATCCTATGTGCTATGTCTGACTATAATCTATCTCTGTGTCAAATTTCATCCAGATCTGTCCAGCCATTTGAGCGTGAAGAAGTAACAAACACAAATTTTCGCCTTTATAATTTTAGTGTGACAATTTTTTTTATTTTTAACCTACTTTCGAAAAAGGCGGAGGTTCTATGTTCGACCTCTTGTATGTTTCTTTGTGTATGTTCACCGATATCTCCGTCAATTGAGGACCGATTTTGAAAATTCTTTTTTTGTTTGAAAGAGTATGTTCCAAAATTGGTTTCATTTTAATTTGGTGAAGATCTGATGAAGAACTTCGAAGATATACAACAGAACTCTTCAATAAATAACGGCAAATCTTTAGGGACTGCTGCAATTGCATGTCTGTTTATTGTTTATACCATTTCATAACATAACATCACGCCAGTACGCTCTTAAGGGTAAGCAGATGTCTTATTTGATCGGTTTTGTTCAAGTTTCATAATATTCTGGCGTTATAAGAAACTTACTAAACAACTTACCTATTAGGTAGGTACAACTAAAAAGTGAAAAATAACTTTATTTTTGGAAGTCGGTGTCCATAACGTAAAAAAATTGG
Organism: Orthosia incerta; assembly: GCA_948252205.1. NCBI lineage: Eukaryota > Metazoa > Arthropoda > Insecta > Lepidoptera > Noctuidae > Orthosia > Orthosia incerta. The sequence continues at coordinate 11,364,492 of OX411767.1, forward strand.
TACCTACGAAAGACACCGACTTCCAAAAATAAAGTTATTTTTCACTTTGTAGTTTTCTTATTTGGAAGTCGGTAGATTTTTTTTGAAAAAAAAGTATTTTATCGCGTTATGGACAACGACTTCCAAAAATAAAGTTATTTTTCACTTTGTAGTTTTTTTTTGGAAGTCGGTAGTTTTTTTTGTAAAAAAAGTTTTTTTACTAAACAAGCTTTTTGAACTGAAAGATAGGTACTAAATGCACTCCAATGAGCCCAAACACGACGGTGCTATTTTTTCTGGTTGAGGTGTTGCTATGGCCACCTTCCGGCTCGTTCATGAGACCAGCAGCCTAATTTCGTATCTGTTCACTTCTAACAGCACAAACCAATCTCCTTTCCTTTCATTTTGGTAACTCAACAATATTCATTGCGTGTTTTCCGCTGCCGAGTAGACGGAATTTTGAAAATAAAGAAAGAAAGAAAAAATATTTATTTGTGACCCGCACAGGAGACACGAGATAAGCAAAACACAAACAATAATAAAAAACCCCGTGCGAGACCAAAAAGGCTCCTATCTCAGCATGTGCAACGATATTAAAAAGAAAATATCACTGCGCTGATATTCTGATAGGGCCCACTGTTGATGCCACGGACACACTCACGGAAACGAAACATACAATATATTAGGAATAAAATAGAATAAAACAAATAACAAAATAGTACAGTACACACAATAAACAAACACAGAAGGTGAGTTACAGTATGTTTGTGTATAATTTATAAAACAAATAAGTAAATAAAACACAATAAATATACGACCAAAAACCCGACGGCTCAATTGCCTAATATAAGAGTGGTAACAGATAATTGTTGCACGACCAAATTAGCACTTTCCTATCTAAAAATAATCTCCTCAATCCTTTCCAGTCCGGATTCCGTCCTGGTCACAGCACCACCACAGCTCTTCTCAATATAACGGATGATATAAGGTCAGCCATGGAAAGCAGTAATCAGACGGTCTTGGCATTGCTAGATTTTAGTAATGCTTTTAACACTGTCGATTTCGATGTTTTGCTTGGCATTCTGCGCTCTCTTACTATATCTCCATCGGTGATTGACTGGTTTCGTAGTTACCTGTTCGGTCGCCGGCAACGTATATGCATTGGAGAGACTTTGTCTTCCTGGTGTAGTACTTCTGCTGGGGTACCGCAGGGTGGCGTTTTATCCCCTTTACTTTTCGCAGTTTTTATGAACTCAATCTCCAGTGAACTAACTTCTTCCTACCATCTTTATGCGGACGACCTACAAATTTATGCGCGAGCTCCTCTCGGAAATCTGTCTGAGGCTATCGTAACAATAAATGGTGATCTGGCCCGCATATGTGACTGGAGCAAAAGGTATGGGCTAATGGACAACCACAAAGACGCAGGTTATAGTGGTGGGCAGTTCTAGGATGGTTTCAAGAATCGACTGGACGACTCTTCCCCAGGTTTTTTCGATAACTCATTGATTCCGTTTTGTGAGAAAGTTAAAAACTTGGGGATATTCATTGATGGGAACTTCTCTTGGACTGCCCAACTGCAAGAGGTTAGCCGCAAGATATTTGCATCTGCTGCATCTTTAAGAAGGCTGCGTAATTTTCTTCCGATTGCCACCAGGATTGCGCTTGCACAATCTATTCTTCTACCCATCCTGGATTATGCTGATGCCAGCTATCTTGACCTAACTCAAGAACAACTTGATAAGCTTGAGCGGCTTCAAAATGTTTGTATGAGGTTCATATTTGGTTTGCGCAAATATGACCATGTTTCCGAATTCCGTGTGAAGCTCAAGTGGTTGCCCATTCGCCTTCGCCGGAATGCTCATATTCTTTCCATTTTATATAATGTACTCTTTACTCCTTACACCCCTCTTTACCTCAAGAATCGTTTCAAGTTTCTCCGCGATTCCCACATGAGAGTTCTTAGGTCATCAGAAAACTTACGACTTCAAATGCCAACGCATTGCACGACTTTTTTTGAGAAATCATTTACTGTACAGGCTACTCGTCTATGGAATGCATTGCCCGATCCAATCAAACGTGCTCAATCATTGCCTGTGTTCAAAAGACTTGTAAAGGAACATTAACTGTCGCTGTCTTCCTCTTAGCTTGTCAATTTCAATTAGATACTATAATTATCAATAGACGTCGTAAATTTTTGTATTTCTTTTTATTTGCCTATATATTATGTGGGTATTTATGTATCTATTACACAGCTTATGTATTTATCTGTGTATCTATTGTAGTATATCATTTAAGCAATGTTATTGTTACACCAATGACCGCCCCATTTCATGTCCAAGCAATTACTGTCCATACCAGGTTGCCTGGAAGAGATCGCGGCAAGCGATAAGGCCGCCCATTGTATGTGTTTTAGACTTAAGTTTTTTTATTAATGTATTTTATGGTGTACAATAAAGCGTATAATAAATAAAATAAATAATAAATTGTTTAGTTTTGGAAGGTGTTTGAAAAAGGAACGCTTGTCAAATACCTATAGAAGATGTTTTTGTTTTGCCTTTGGTTGTGACTTTTTTGGATACAAGCCGCCTGAAGACAGGCGCGTTTTGGGTACAATATAATATTTCAAAGTAATTTCTGCTTATATTTTTTTTTTCTTTTTCCAAAGTTACATAAGTACGCCAAGTTTCAGCTTATGTGCTTGAACAATCCAATCAAGTGCGTGTCGGACTTCGCACATTTAGGATAACGCACCAGATCCAGTGGCGGATTTACAAATTTGCCGCCAGTAGGCTATTCAAATTTTGCCGCCCCCACTGATCTCTACTATTCGATAACATAGTTCACAATCTTTTTAGGGTTCCGTACCCAAAGGGTAAAAACGGGAGCCTATTACTAAGACTCCGCGGTCCGTCTGTCTGTCTGTCTGTCTGTCAACTCACCAGGCTGTATCTCATGAACTGTGATAGCTAAACAGTTGAAATTTTTACTAAAAACGGAAAACAAAATATTTAAATGTAGTCCCATACATCAAACGTGATTATTTTGCAATAATGGTACGGAACCCTTCGTGTGCGAGTCCGACTCGCAAAAAAAAATGCGCCGATTTGCCGCCCCCTAAAATCTGCTGCCCTAGGCTCCAGCCTACTCAGCCTGCTGGTAAACCCGACACTGACTAGACCGCAAAAATAAGTTGGTTGTAATAGGAAAAAACAGGGCACTTAAAAGAAAAATCTTATTTATCAAGGTATTGGTATTTTTTAGTAAAATAAACGTAATAATAAACTTTATCACCAAATTTGAAGCTCATAGGTCAATGGGAAGTTAGAAAGTTATTATACATTTTTTTTCTCAAAAAACACAAATTCACAAAGTTTGTTTGGTTTCTCTTTAATTTTTTCAAATATTTTTGAAAAAAAAAAACACTTATTTATCTTCTAAACGAGCTCACAGAACAACGATACTCCAGTCGATGGGGTAGAAAAAATATATATTTTGCGTCCTTATTTAGTTGTAAGCGAACTAAAAACATTTTTTGAAAATTTGTATGGCTTTGGGGCAACAAGATAATTATTTAAATTTGAAGACCGCATGTTCGAAGCAATTATTGCAATCGACCACATTTTGCTGACCTAGCAATAGCAATACGGTTGCACTAAATGCGCCGCGAGCTCAGTGCACTACGGACAGCAAGCGGGTGCTGTCATTTTCATCATTTTCCCATTTTAGCCATAGCTTAGCTTAAAAGTTACTTTGTTAGCTCTCTAAAATAAACCTTTAAAAGTTCTTTGAGTGTTTAACTTAGTAGCGTAGCGAATCCCACCAGGTACCACTTAGGTCGCGCCCCTACATTTTGGTCCTTCGAGCTTTTAGCAAGGACTTCGCGGTCGGACTTTAGTTTTTCGGGACTGACGGATCGTGAAGTGAACTTGAAAAGAACTAGTGACACCTTGGATTGCAGTGTTTCTTAGTTTAGCAGTGACTGTGGTTACCTTAGCAGCGAGACTTTAGGAGTGACTTTAGCGGCAGTGCACAATATATTCTCTCAGCGGTATCAGCAACAGCGGTTCTCGGGGAGTACCGTTCCAGCAGCAGTGAGTTCACAGCTCACACTAGCGACACCAGCGGATCTCTGACGTGGGGAGCAACCCTCGTTAGATTAGCAGCGGCAAAGGATTCTTCCAAGTAAGATCGTTTAATTTTCTTACACAAAGCAGCGAGATGGAGAGCCTTTATTTTCTTCAATCCGAGATTGCGGAGGGCATTAGAAAACTCCTCGTCAATTTTAAAAAGGATAGCGTAGAGCGTAAGACGTTAGATTACTGTAAGCGTAAACTCGAGTTACTTGAGAAGTACTGGAAGGACTTTCAAGTGAACCATGAAAAGATTCTTACTTTTGAACAGACCAATCATAAATATTTTACTAAGTCTGAATTTGAGAGTACGAACCAGCTTTATTTAACAGCTAAAGGGCATATTAGTCAATATAACGAAGAGTTGATGCAACAACATCAGAAATCACCGTATCTTCCTCTACCAACTCACCGAGAGGCACCCGGAACTTCAGCAAGTCAGCCGGGCGCACCAGCAACAGCAGCAGCGACTCCGACCTTCAAGTCCAGAGGGTCCAACAGCAAGCTTGACGATATGCTTTATAAGCAGTCGGTCAATTTTAAAGCGTTTCTTAGAGCAGTCGACAATATTGATGTTGAAACTATTGTTGACAAGTGGGAGTTCGAAGACGTCCTTCGAAACCTGCATAGTCGTTGGACTACCATTGATAGCCTTCATTGGGAAATCATTGGAGAATCGGGGGAAGAAGTAGCAGGAGATTATGAGTATAACTTCACCAAGCACGAGCGAACTTTTAACAGCTTGAGGAAAGCTATTAACTCCAAGATGTGGTCATCATCTTATCGCGAGAAATCCACTCCTCAAATGGATATTCCTGTGTTTACAGGCCATTACCAGCAATGGATGCCTTTTAAGGATCTATTCAGCGAAGCAATCCACAAGAACAATGCATTGTCAAACGCTCAGAAAATGCAATACTTGAAAAGCAAGTTAAAAGGCGAAGCAGAGCGTTTGATTCGGCATCTTCCAATCAGCGCCGATAACTATAACGTTTGTTGGGAGCTTCTAAATCATCGATTTGATAACAAGAGGATTATCTTTACAGCGCACGCCAATATGTTCCTGAATATTCCCAACATGCAGCAGCAATCGTTTTCAGTCTTTAAAAAAATGCATGACACCACGTTAGAGAGTCTTAACGCCATCAAAAACCTAGGGGTAGATATTAGCACATGGGGCCCTCTAATTGCGCATATTATGTCGCAAAAGCTGGATAGTGAATCTTATTCTGAGTATATAGACTCTTTACACAACCCTAGAGAGTTACCAGTCCTACAAGAGTACTTAGACTTTTTAGAAAATAAATTCACTAGTCTAGAAACATCTCGTCGACGACAAGACACCATGCAAAAATTGCAGCAATCTCAGCAGAAAGCGGGTTCTTCAAAGCCATTTCCAAGCAACCGAAAATTTAACACTTATCATAAATCGAACGATAATAATTCGAAGAACTCAAAAGCAATGCACGTGCAGGAAATCAAATGCCCTCATTGTTTTGCTGAGCATAAATTATACAATTGCGAAAAGTTTCATAAAATGCCGCAGGAAATGAAACTTAAAACCCTCAAACAACTGAAATGTTGTATTAATTGCATTTTTAATCACAATGGAAATAAATGCCACTCCAAGAAACGATGCCTCACGTGTTTTGGCAGGCATCATACCATATTGCATGATTGTTTTGCTGATGACAAGCAAAACAATACGACTGATGAAAATCTTAAGCAAGAAGAGCATTCAAAGCAAAGCAGCGGCAATGGTGCTCACGCATCTCAGCAAAATCTCACCGAGATTCTTTTAGCGACAGCGTTAGTGAGGGCGATAGCAGCAGATAGCACGCAGCTTGTCCTGAGAGCTCTCATTGATCAGGGCTCACAGGTATCGTTGATTACAGAGAAGGCAGCTCAGCAGTTAGGTTTAAAAAGACAGAAATTTAATGGAGCAGTTTCCGGAATAGCGGAAAAGGAATCCAACTGTTCGGGCAAGCTAAGCATTGTATGCCAGTCTATGTATACTAGCTTTAAATTCCATATGGATGTTTTGATTATGAAAAGTCTAATCAAAAACTTACCAAATCGATCATTTGAAAAGCCTTCGTGGTCGCATTTGGAACATATTAATTTAGCGGATCCAGAGTATAATACAAGTCGTCCAGTGGACTTGTTACTCGGAGCAGACGCCTATGCTATTATCATGCTAGATGGTTTGATAAGAGGTGGTGATTCGTCTTCGCCCTTAGCACAGCAAACACAGCTAGGATGGTTACTGTGTGGAACCATAAAGGCACAGTTCCATTGTAACGTCATCGTAAATAATACAGCAGATATTCATCAATTTTGGCAAATTGAAGATATAAACGAGCAAAATGAAATGTCAGCGGAAGATCAGCAATGCGTCGAGTATTACCTATCAACGACAAAACGTCTAGAAAGCGGTCGTTATGAAGTTAGGTTGCCGATGAAGCAGCAAGCGAGCGAAAAGCTGGGATCGTCAAAGGAAATGGCACTAGCGCAATTAAAGAATCTAGAGAAAAAGCTTAGTAGGCAAGAATCTTTAGCTCAGCAATATAAGCAATTCTTAAGCGAATATGAAGAGTTGGGGCATATGAAATTAGCGACTCTTAGCAGCGACGGAATAGAGTGTTTTTTACCTCATCATGGGGTTCAGCGAGCGGAATCCTCCACTACGAAGCTACGTGTCGTATTTAATGCATCCGCAAAGACCTCTTCGGGACTAAGTCTCAATGATGTCATGCATCGTGGACCTAACCTGCAGCAGGATCTACAGGCACTGTTACTTAAGTGGAGACAATATCGATACGTATTCACTGGCGATATCGAAAAAATGTATCGGCAGATACTAGTTAGCGAAGCGGATCAAAAGCTCCAACAAATCTTTTGGAGAGCACAAACTAAACAGCCAATTAGAGCATACCAGTTAACGACGGTTACATATGGCACGAAATCAACTCCCTTTTTGGCGATGATGACCCTTCGAAAATTAGCAGCGGATGAGAAGAATAACTTTCCTACAGCAGCAAGAATAATACTAGAAGATTTCTATATGGATGATTTGGTATCCGGGGCTCATTCCATCGACGAAGGGAGAAGCAGCATATCAGAACTCAATTCGTGTCTAAGCAGCGGCGGATTTTTGCTGAGAAAGTGGTCAGCAAACGAGAAAAAGCTATTGGAAGAGATAAATTTATCGCAGCAAAATTTACAAGCACCATCATTCATTTTCAAAACTGAAAACACAGCAAAAACTTTGGGTTTGAGATGGGACCCAGAAACAGATGAATTCACTTTCCAATATACTTCATCAGCGAATACTACAAAGCTTACAAAAAGATTGCTTCTGTCGGAAATATCCAGGTTATTTGATCCTTTAGGTTGGCTAGCGCCGCTGACTACAAAATTCAAATTGTTGTTTCAAAAAGTCTGGCTAGATGAAATTCAATGGAGCGATGAAGTTTCAGCCGAAATCAACAATGAGTGGATAAAATTAACTGAAGATATGGGATGTATTAGCAGATTTAAAATCCCACGATGGTTGCAAAGCAAACGAGATGACCCCATCCAGCTCCACGGATTTTGTGATGCATCACTTAAAGCGTACGCGTGTGTCGTATATGCCAGAATCGCATCAAAATCTGAAGCATCGGTGGTACTAGTTGCAGCTAAAACAAGATTAGTACCTAACAACAAGAACGTATCGCTTCCTAGATTGGAGCTATGTGCAGCGGAACTTTTATCCAGACTATTTACAAAAGTAGCAACTAGCATGACTGCCATAGATTACGAAATCTATGCCTGGAGCGACTCTAAGGTCACCCTTAGCTGGATACAGGGCTACCCAGAACGTTGGAAGCCTTTTGTAGCGAATAGAGTGAAGAAAATTATTAGCGTAGCATCGCCAAATGTTTGGCATTACGTATCGACTAAAGAAAATCCAGCCGATTCAGCGAGCAGAGGACTATCCATTACACAATTAATGGAGCATACGTTGTGGTGGCGAGGCCCAGCTTGGTTATCGACACCTGAATTTAAGCCAAAGCAAGAGCAAGCAGAGTATACGACGGAAGAAGAGGTCCAGAAGCAAGTTATAACCGTCCAAAATAGAAATCCTGGCAAAAGCGTGATTGAAGATTTATTAGATCGTCACAGCTCATTCGCAACATTAAATCGCATAGTAGCATGGCTATTACGTGCACTTGCACGGACAAGTAAACAAAGGCCGTCATATCTCACATTACAAGAGCTAAGGCAAGCAAAATTAATTATAATTAAATGCATACAGCGCAGTGAATTTGGCTCAGATATCGAGAGTTTGATGAAAAATAAACTTAATTCCGATAGCAAATTATTAAATCTGCAACCATTTATAGATAAAAGCGGCATACTAAGAGTCGGGGGACGTCTTAAAAATGCCAACATTAACTCTGATATGAAACATCCAATAATAATCCCCTATAACGGCAGATTAACGGAGCTTCTTATCCAGCAAGCACATGAGCACTCCTTCCATGGCGGAGCTCGACTTACCTTGTCTTTATTGAGACAGCAATATTGGATAATCCAAGGAAACAGAGCAACCAAAAAGCAGCTTCGTAAATGCGTGACCTGCAAAAAACAAGAACCCAGAAAGCTACATCAAATAATGGGAGACTTGCCTGATTGTCGAACTAACCCAGCGCCTCCATTCCATCATACAGGAGTAGATTATACGGGGTGTATTCGAGTAAAAGCTAACAAAGGAAGAGGCATTAAATCGACTAAAGGATATATCGCCTTGTTTATTTGCATGGTTACAAAAGCGGTCCATATAGAGCTAGTCTCAGACCTTAGCAGTGCGTCATTCATAGCCGCGTTGCGTCGTATGGCGGCTCGACGAGGGTCTCCAAAACACATATATTCGGACAACGGGACTAACTTCGTAGGTGCCAACAAGATCCTTCAGGAGGAACAGCAGCAGTTCGAGCGAATCTTTAACGACACTTTTAATCGAGAGATAGCGGAGATGAAGATAGAATGGCATTGGAATTGCCCTTCATGGCCGAGTGCTGGAGGGATCTGGGAGCGATCAATTCGGAGTCTAAAGCAACATATGAAAAGAGTAATAGGGGACCAAGCTTTAACATTCGAAGAATACAGCACGATCTTGTCTCAAATTGAAGCAAGCCTTAACTCAAGACCGTTGTGCCCTATATCTGAGGATATCGACGACATCGATTTCCTCACGCCAGCGCATTTTCTAACCACTCGTGCCGGTCTCACTGTAATTGAAACGGCACAAGATGCGAGGACGAGATGGTATTTAGTAAATAAAACGTTCCAAGATATTTGGAAGCGATGGAAAGCGGAGTATCTTAGCCAGTTATCGATACGTAGCAAGTGGTTAAAAGCACAAAAGAATATGGAGATAGGCGATATGGTAACCATTCATGACGACAACCTAACCCCTGGAAAATGGCCCGTTGGTCGGGTTGTAGAGGTACATCCAGGAAAAGATGGAGCTGTCCGAGTGGTGACTTTAAAAACAAAAAATGGTTTTATAAAGCGGCCGATAATTAAGCTTTCTATCCTACCTATAGCAGAAAAGGAAGCAAGTAAGCAAAAACCAGAAAAAAGCGAAGCAAAAAAGCAGCATCAGCAAGGAAATGATTCCAAAGCGGAAGAGAAAGCGAGCAAACAGTTTAGCAGTTGTCCTAAAATCTATAGCATAGTATTATCATTGTTATTTTTTATGAGCCATATACGATCCACTGAAGCAACTTACAAAGTAACTGTATTTGATAGCAATCAAACGTTGTATTTTGACCCTTTGGGAAAAATGCATCTTATTCGTGATCAGTGGAAAATCATAACTTACTATAATTTAACTCCTTACTGGCAAGGAGACAAAGCGGTCAAACAATTTTCTCAATATCTCGAGCAAACATGCGGGAAAATTCAAGAGCAGAGCCATTGTAAAATTATCGTCCTACAAATACTACACGAGTACGATGAACTACAATATTATAATCAGCTGTTGCTCAATCAGCACTTTGGAGCGCGTCCGCGAACTCGACGCGGGCTTATCAACGCTGTCGGCTCCATAGCTAATTCATTGTTCGGAGTATTGGATCAAGAATTCGCAGAAAAATACAAGCGTGACATTGACCTAATACATAAGAATGCATTCCACCTTAGTCAGCTGTACAGGAATCAGACATCGGTCATAGAAGCGGAATATAATATCTTAAAGAGAACAGAAGAGACTATTGAAAAGCAGCATAAGATAATTAATAAGCATTTGAATTATATAGACAGTGTCACCAATACATTGCAGCAAGAGATCGACGTAATGTCTATTCAGCAAAATTTCTCTTTAGCAGCGTTAGCGACCATAAATATGATTCAGAATTTAAGGCGGATTCAGGATACTTTTCTTGATACTATGACTGAGATCTATCATGGTCAGATTAATCTGCATCTCTTAACTCCACAACAGCTCCGTGGGGAGTTACAGATTGTATCTAGTCAAATTTCTAAAGAGCTAGCATTACCCGTAGATGACATTCAGTTCAACTTGTATAAGATCTACAAATTGTTAAAAGTTAAAGCCAGGATGACGAAAGAATATCTCATATTTGAAATTACATTACCGTTAATTAGCAGAGATACGTTCCAGTTATATAATTTGATACCAGTGCCGGTTAAAATTAGCAAAAGTATGATCACCATCAAGCCAGCATCCGAATACGTCGCGATCAACTTGAGAAGAGATTCATACTTAAAAGCCAGCGTCAACGATATTCAAGGTTGCGAGTATCAATCGGACACCTACCTTTGTCGTCTGCGAGGGCCTGTCCAGAGTTTAGGTCCAGATGAACAATTCTGCGAGAAAGAGGAGCTATCTACTTGCCGAATCATCAAATCTAGGTGTGAAAACAAATGGGTTCCATTGCATGACCTTTCTACCTATTTGTATTTCTGTTGTGACTCATACTCTTTGAGAGTCATATGCGACGACGACCTACAAGCGAGCGAAGTCAGCAAGGCTGGACTTATTCAACTAACTAAGCAATGCATTGTGAAGGGTCATGATGTAACTCTTTATTCTCATCAGCAATTAGAGAATACGCTTACTCTTAAACCAAATCTACTCGAGACTAAATTAACTCCCATAAATCGTTTAATTAGTAATCTAACGCTACTTATCCAAAATTTACAAGACTACAAGGTCAACGAAGATTCCACACCGATAAACGATTCTTTAAAGCATCTCGGTGAACAAATTAAAGCAATGAAGGAATCAGCCCAACAGTCAGAGGTTTTATCGACACATGACATACATCAGTATGCGTTGTCATATGGCCTATTAGTAGCAGCTGTTGTTGCGGTCCTGTGGTTCCTGAGGAGGAGGTATCAGCGGGCCGGTGATTCGAACACCCAAGAGCGGCACGCGAGCGTACCAGCGAGTGTGAGTGTGTGCATAAATCAATCTGAGCAAGATCAAAGCTCTAGTGCAAGTGCGCGAAACCAACCCCGGCCCAAGCAAGGGCCATGTGTCAATGAAAGTGCGCGCATGGCTTATTTTTCTAAACGGTGCTCTAGTTTGCGTACAAAGAGGCGAGACACGTCGACGTCTCCCCTAGCTAAAAGGCAATCGGTTTTCTCGATTGATGACTCAACCGTTTGAGCATAATTATATGTCTAGCTATAAGATCCTGTTATGATTGTTCCTTCACCTTGTCAATCATCTCTCATCTTCTATTGTCTTAACTCCCTAGCGTTTAAGCTCACACTCACGTAACTCTTTAATTTTGTATAAGCTTATCTCATTAACTCATCTCTTCCCCTCGGGAGCATGTTCGAAGCAATTATTGCAATCGACCACATTTTGCTGACCTAGCAATAGCAATACGGTTGCACTAAATGCGCCGCGAGCTCAGTGCACTACGGACAGCAAGCGGGTGCTGTCATTTTCATCATTTTCCCATTTTAGCCATAGCTTAGCTTAAAAGTTACTTTGTTAGCTCTCTAAAATAAACCTTTAAAAGTTCTTTGAGTGTTTAACTTAGTAGCGTAGCGAATCCCACCAGGTACCACTTAGGTCGCGCCCCTACACCGCAGCACCAACCGTTTGCAGCACAAATAGGGCTTCATTTGGACCCTTTGTGTATGGAACCCTAAAAAAGGATTACTATAGTTACTACATAAAGATAGTTTGATCTCTGTGACAGCTGTCAGTATCAATACAGCAACAATAGCGCTTGACAGGCTAACAATAACGATACCTCAGTTTGACAATGACGCAGAGATCAAGCTATCTTTGCCAGACACACAGTATACAGCAAGGTAATAACAAAAACACAGCAATTTTTCTTTATTTCGTCTTCTATTCGATCGTAAGAATCATTTATTTCAATTAGGGAGATTAGGAGAAACGAATTATTTGCCAAATAACACTGAATCAATTAGCAGTACCCAAAATACTTTAATTAAAGTAAATATCATTAAGGTCTTTCGGTGTACCACGAAGCTTCTAAGTTCATCGTTACCTGTTTTCCCAGAAGGGTGACAGAGGTGTACTCTGATAAATGTAAAGATCGCATGCTGTATTTGGTGTGGTTGTCAGTTTTTAGGGTTCCGTACCCAAAGTGTAAAAACGGGACCCTATTACTAAAACTCCGCGGTCCGTCTGTCTGTCTGTCACCAGGCTGTATCTCATGAACCGTGATAGCTAGAGAGTTGAAATTTTCACAGATTATGTATTTCTGTTGCCGCAATAACAACAAATATTAAAAACAGAATAAAATAATTATTTAAGTGGGGCGCCCAAACAACAAAGCCCGCGTTCAAAGTTCAAAAAAAAAATGCTCCGATCGCCACGAAACTTTATAGGATATTATCCGCTGGGTCAATCTAAGATTGTCTGAAAATTTCATTAAAATCGGTCCATCCATTTTGGAGTCTATAAGGAACATACATACTTTCTCTTTTATATATATGTTATTTAATTTTTTTATGTTTTTTTTAAAAACGTTGCTCCACACTAGGAATTTCTTCCTGTATCGTGGGTTACGAACTACGAACAAAACGCAAACTTCACAAACGTTAGGAACCAACACACTGTATTCTTGGGGATTACTATCGATTCAAAATTGCAGTGGGGCGCGCACATTAGAACTCTTTCGGGTAGGTTAAGTTCGGCTGCCTATGCAGTAAGGAAAATAAGGCAGTTAACCGATGTAGCCACAGCTAGGCTAGTATACTATGCTTATTTCTATTTTATGTCTTATGGCATTCTGCTGTGGGGATCAGCAGCAGACGTTGACTCAATTTTCATCTTACAAAAGAGGGCAATACGCACAACTTGCCTATTAGGTAGGTACAACTAAAAAGAGAAAAATACCTTACCTACCTAATAGGTAAGTTGTTTAGTAAGTTTCCTATAACGCCAGAATAGATTACCCGAAGATCATGAAACTTGAACAAAACCGATCAAATGAGAGATCTGCTTACCCCTTAAGAGCGTACTGGCGTGATGTTATGTTATGAAATGGTATAAACAGACATGCGATTGCAGCAGTCCCGAGAGATTTGCCGTTATTTATTGAAGAGTTCTGTTGTATATCTTCGAAGTTCTTCATCAGATTTTCACCAAATAAAATTTTAATTAAAATGGGACCAATTTCGGAACATACTCTTTCAAACAAAAAAATAATTTTCAAAATCGGTCCACAATAGGGAACATTACTGACAATTGCTCCCGCCAGATGGCGCTTGACGGCTCAGAGTAAACAAAAACATAACAACATGGCGTCTACTACTGTTTGTGGTTACCGAACTATTTTTTACTGTTTTTATGATAACTTGTGTTCAAAAACCAAATAATAATATTGGGGAAGTAGTTAGCTTCATTTTACTTTCACTATTAGTTTTATATTTTGTATGCTTAGAACTGCGAAATTTTGTCGCTCGACATTGACAGTTTGTTTTTTTTTAGGGATGGGTCGATAAATCAAAACGTAACTTATATCGGACATGTCTTAGATATCATATCATATCGATATCAAAATAACCGATATTAGAAAAGCTGTATCTAATAAAAACCTTACTAGCGTGCGAGAACGAATAATTCAAAACCTTAAACCGTAACAATGCGAAAACTTACGAACTACGAACAAAACGCAAACTTCACAAACGTTAGGAACCATATGCGCTACCTATCTTTCTAAGTATTATTTCGTGTTCGTTGTTAGTTTGCTCATCTAAATACCATTTTAACTTTTGCAAACTGTACTACTGATATCGATATCTGAAAACCGTTTTCGATATCAGTAGTACAGTTTGCAAAAGTTAAAATGTTTTAAGTTTGTTTACTCTGAGCCGTCAAGCGCCATCTGGCGGGAGCAATTGTCAGTAATGTTCCCTATTGTGGACCGATTTTGAAAATTATTTTTTTGTTTGAAAGAGTATGTTCCGAAATTGGTCCCATTTTAATTTGGTGAAAATCTGATGAAGAACTTCGAAGATATACAACAGAACTCTTCAATAAATAACGGCAAATCTCTCGGGACTGCTGCAATCGCATGTCTGTTTATTGTTTATACCATTTCATAACATAACATCACGCCAGTACGCTCTTAAGGGGTAAGCAGATCTCTCATTTGATCGGTTTTGTTCAAGTTTCATGATCTTCGGGTAATCTATTCTGGCGTTATAGGAAACTTACTAAACAACTTGCCTATTAGGTAGGTAAGGTATTTTTCTCTTTTTAGTTGTACCTACCTAATAGGCAAGTTGTGCGTATTGTCCTCTTTTGTAAGATGAAAATTGAGTCAACGTCTGCTGCTGATCCCCACAGCAGAATGCCATAAGACATAAAATAGAAATAAGCATAGTATACTAGCCTAGCTGTGGCTACATCGGTTAACTGCCTTATTTTCCTTACTGCATAGGCAGCCGAACTTAACCTACCCGAAAGAATTCTAATGTGCGCGCCCCACTGCAATTTTGAATCGATAGTAATCCCCAAGAATACAGTTTCCGTTATAATTTCAAGATTTTTGCCGTCAAGATTTAGATTTAGGTCACGTTGAAGTACATTTGGTAAAGAGAACTTTAGACATTTTGTTTTTCTCGCATTCAGTAAAAGATTGTTAGCTGCGAACCATTTTGAGAGAACAATTAGACTTTCGTTGACATGTAAGACATCTGTATCTTTCCTATCTATTTATATCAATGCTTTACATTTTATCGGCACCGGAAATCCACCGAAATCTGGAAAAATGCCTTTTTATGCCATATTGAGCTGTAAAGAATGTATAGAAAAAGTTGGCCGAGGCATTGGAAATGTTTAATTAATTGGTAAGTAAATTTGTTTTTGTGAAAAAGTGGCACGCTTGGTTTTCATATAAATGATAAAATGATAAATGATTTTATTTCTGTAAGTTGGTTTGTACAAATACTTTTACATGTCGATCATATTTTTTAAAACTAGATGAGGTCGGCGTTTCCTATCTGACTACTCTGAGAAGAAAGGCCGAAACAAACTCAGAGGTCACAGTCTCTTTTAAAGTCCAGACAAAAAATCTTGGTTCGATCATGTGAAGACCATGTAGATTGATGTCTGAAATGGTCTTTTGAGGAAAGAACCAGCCAGATTGAGTGGACCTGTCCAGTCAGTGCACGCATTTGTCAATGACCGAGCAGCTCAACACAGAATTTAAGGAACTCAACGATTCGACGAACAATACCAAAGAAAGGACATTCGGGTAGGCCGCAAAACTACTCAATATGCCAGACCACGATTAAAAACTAAGATAAATTAAAAATAAAAACAAAAAAAAATGTCCACATAGTCTTCACATTCACAATAATTAAAATAAAATAATATAATACTTTAAAAAGTAAATATTCTTGTCATTGCAAGAAAACCAAAAAAAAAAATAATAAAACAAAATTCACGGTGGAAAATATAAAAAATCAATATTAATTTTTAATTGGAGCACCTCAATCCCAAGCCTTTTTGTCCTCAACGTAATCTTTGATGGTATAAAACGCTTTCTGGTACAACTTACGTTTAATGAATGATTTGAATTTATTAAGACTTAGAACTTGTACGTGGCTTGGAAGCTTATTATAAAAGCGCACACATTGACATCATTGGAGGGACATGCGATAACTAGTTCGATTTATGTCTGTGGTCATTCCCATACATTGATTAGTTTTCTAATATCGTTATCGATTGTAAAATTGTCTACAGGTGCTACTGTTTTTAAAAATAGGTCACCCATAAGATGAAAACCTTTTTTCTTTGTTTGTCTTGTATTTAAATACTACGCCGCTATCTGTAGATGCGGGGGTGTACAGATTGACAGGTCGCATTGATCTCTAATGGACTTCACGAAACTAGATTTGTATCAATTTGCCTCTAATACTTTTATACCGGGAGGAGAATAGGGGTGGTTGGAACCCGGACTTTCTTTTTTATTGTTTTTAGTGTGTGTTTTTTTGTATGTATCTTGTGTTATCCAGATTGTGAAACACTTATTATGGTCGGTTTCTTTGATATGATTTGAGAATTTGGAGTTAAAAACTAACTAAACTGTATATTAATGCCAATGACTGACAGGTTTTCGGATTAAAGTAGAATTTGAAAAATACCTGCTTAACTTTGGGTGCACGGTTGGCGCAGTGTTTGAGCGATTGACTGCTGCGCTGCGTGTCGCGGGTTCGATTCCCGCACGGAGCAAATATTTGTATGATCTGCAGATAGTTGTTTCTGCTCTGGGTGTTGTGTATGTGAGTTTATATGTTTGTAAGCGTACCCACGATACAGGAAGAAATTCCTAGTGTAAGTTTAAAAAAAAAAAAAAAAAAACTACTAATTATTTGTTTTTTTTCTGTTTTCTTTATCTCGTGTCTCCTATCATCATCATCATCATCATCAGCATATTAATGTTCCCACTGCTGGGACACAGGTCTCCTCTCTGAGAGAGGGAATGGGCCGTTATCCACCACGGCGGCCCAGTGCGGGTTGGTGGATGTCACATGTCACCGAATTTTTGGTTCTAGGACATGCCGGTTTCCTGACGATGTTTTCCTTCACTGTTTTGAGAGCAGTGGTGATGAAATAATTTACACAAATTAAAGCGCCTGCCTGGGTTCGAACCCACGACCTACAACTTGTAAGTCGCAGCCGATACCACTGGGCCACCACTGCTCTCCTGTGCGGGTCACAAATAAGTACTTTTTCTTACTTTCTTTCATTTTTCTTTTCTATCTTTAATGCTCATAAAATTATCCTTTTTAAGTACCTACTACTACTTAATGTCTATCAGACTATCGAAGGATACTAGTTATCAATGTCAAAGGATGATGAATCATCAATATCATCATCATTCCTTCCAAAAGACTTTCTCTGCTGAACATAGGTCTCCTCCAAGCCTCGCCACTACGACCGCGGACTGCCACGGCTTTCATAATCACCAAATTTAGAGAAAAGGCTTTTTTATTATTCAATTAGTCAGTAAAACGATTCATCCTTTTAATAGTGCTTGTAGTTCAAAAGACTTTCCTGAAATAGATTCACATTCTGATGAGAAATCCACAAGTTGATTAATTCCCGAAGGGTATCGTATCTCCATCAATGAAGGTCAGTAGCAAAGTTAGCCTTTAAGGTTACACTAGTCGAAAATTCTTCCATACAAACGTAGTCGAGGCATTATTCCACTGTTTGACCATGTACGATCAAAATATAAATTGATATCAATTTGTCTAATCAATATCTAGCCCTGTATGGAAGCAAA
Organism: Orthosia incerta; assembly: GCA_948252205.1. NCBI lineage: Eukaryota > Metazoa > Arthropoda > Insecta > Lepidoptera > Noctuidae > Orthosia > Orthosia incerta. The sequence continues at coordinate 11,382,406 of OX411767.1, forward strand.
AAAGAAAACATTTGAAAGTTATGAGCGTCGAAAGTTCCACATTTCGACACTAATTTTAACGCTTGTTTGGGTGCGAATAAATCCCATAAGAAGACGGAAAATTGCAAATCGGCCTCCATACTAGATTTTTATTTCAACGATGCAAATAATTTAATTTTGAACAGATACGTACATCATCAAACAGTGGAATGATCCCTAGACTACGTTTGTTGTGGACATGGATGGAAGAATTTTCGACTAGTGTAACCTTAACCAATACAAACTGTTTGATCTCAAAAATTTTGCTGCAACTGTTTGATCACATACGCCTTATTGTTTCCAGTAAGGCGTATGAGGTGTGACCTGAAGTTACTCCAATGTTTAATTGACGTATAATAGCCAAGTCCACTTTAGAATATTGTGCGTCACTGATTCGCGGGAAAATACCTTTATAAGCCACAATAAATAAAGTAATCAATATCATCTATTTTTAGAATCCATAAGTTGTCATTGACAACGATACCAAAATAACCCACAAACTTTTTAATTATTAGCGTTGTCAAAAAAAAAGACGGAAGGTAAAACTGACACATCCTACTAGAAACCAGTTTCCAAGTCATATGGTTTTCCTATGGAGTAATACCCTGAACTATTTTAGACTGTCACAAAAACGACATTTCCACCTACGGTTCTATATCGAGCTAAGATCATCCACGTGCGGTATTTCCCCAGCCTCCCCTACATTTGCATAAGATCTCCATTTAGTCGAGTATATAAAGTGTTCCCTGCTACCGAAGGACATCAGTTGTTCACAGCATCTCCTTCCAAAATGTACGGAACAGCAGTAGTAACCGGATTTTTCATCTTCTCTATTAGCTGTGTTCTGGCTAACAATAATGACGTGAAGGTGAGTTTGAATTTAGAAAAACAATCGTCCTTTGTTTTTAACTTAAAATGTCGATTTAAACTTTTACGAAGAATCTTTCTGCCCTTGTCGCGATCGTCGCAATATGAAATATTAAAATCTGCATTTATTTCGGATTACATTTTACATACAAACATTTATGAAAAGCAAGGATGGCAGTAGGACTTTATTAAAATCTCTGTGCTGTATCAATTGTTTAGCAGATGTTTAATTCTCTATGCAAAATTTGAATTTGAAATCTTTTAATCAATTGCTAAACTTCCCGTTGAGATGTAGGTATGTAGATACTTTGAATTCAGTCCTGCAGGGGGCGAAAATGTCACCCCTGACAGATGAAAATTATATCTGAAATTTGCATTACTACTTATTATTTTCAGTTCTAGCATGTCTTATATAGGTTTGCATATATAGGTGTAAGCATATTATTGCTTATGAACTAGAAATTGACTTCAGAACAAATTACAGTCTCATCTAAGAAAAACTTAAAGCTTATTGCCAGTGATCAACACCAAGTAATAACAACACATTTTTGAAAGTTTTAGCTAAATCTTCCTTTTTCCCATACAGGATGGTGGAGCAGATAGAGGGGCGCACAGCGACCGGGGAGGCATGTGGTTCGGTCCCAGAATAGGCAAACGATCCCTCAGAATGGCTACTGAAGACAACAGGTATGAGATGTTTCAATTGACATACATAACGTCTCCGTAAATTGCTATGCGTTCAAGCGTTTTAGCCATACCTATTCATCATCTGCCTAGCCTTTTTCCCAAATATATTGGGGTCGGCTTCCAGTCTTACCGGATTCAGCTAAGTACCAGTGTTTTACATGGAGCGACTGCCTATCTGATCTCCACAACCCAGCAACCGGGTAACACGGTACCCCTTGGCAAGACTGGTGTCAGATCTCAAGCTTCTGACTACCCGTAACGACTGTCAAAGATCTTCAAATGACAGCCGGGACCAACGGCTTAACGTGCTTTCCGAGGCACGGAGGAAACTCGGTATGTTGGAATGGTCACCCATCCACGGACCGACCTCGTCAAGCGTTGCTTAACCTTGATGATCAACCCGTGCGGCTGTTATTATTTAGCCACGAGCTCCTTTATTGGAATCAAATATAAAAGCTCACAATGTTAGGACCCATTAATATTAATGTTAATTTTTATCCGTGGTGCTAGGCAACTGGGCTTATCCCAGTTGTAAACGACCATCGACCATACAGCCTCTAGACGCCTAATGCTTGATCGAATACATCAAAATAATTCTGTCAACTAGCTGAGGTATGAGGCACGGGACGACTGCGCCCTGATTGGTCCTTACCAACGTCATTTCGCCGAACTAGGGATGGGAGAGGTTTAAATAAAACCACGAAGGTATCAATATTTTTTTAAATTGTTAGTGTACTTAATATTTTTATTTATTAATGTTAGCTACTTTTATTATTAATTATACAGTAATAACATAAAATGCAAAAGCTAAAAACAAAATTCTAAAGATAACATATATTTTCGGCGGTTGTTTCATAATATTAAATATTAGTAAAAAAAACAATCAATAGAAAAAATACCTAAATTCTAAAATCAAAATAATTATCTATAAAATACAAAAATCAGTCTACAATATTTCCACTGCTGGAACACATGCCTTTTCTCCGTAAGAGAAAAAAATTCTAAGAGAATTCACCTATTTTTTGTGCAATAAAAATCACCACTATACAAATCAATATTCGTTTCACAATTAATTTAACAAATAATAAACTATTTAATTTAATGTCTCTTTTTGTATAATTGTATGTAGGTTTCTAGTTTTATCCATAACAGATTTGGTCATAGAATATGGTGCATCACTAGTTTTGCGTACCAAATTATAGAGGAAAAGAGATAGATAAAAAAGCACATTAAAAAGAAAGAGACGAAAACACAAAAGACATCAACGAGCGCGACAAAATTTGTGCTGTTGCAGTTTACACCTACAATAATGACCAGTACAAAATGAACTCCGATAAATAATATCAGAAAATAAATCTGATTATGATTATGTAACTATTAACTTACCGATGAAATGTTATGCCATTTTTCGGGAAACTCGAGTTCTGGCTGTTGTTACCACACCAACGTACGGTACAAGGGGCCATTATAATATTTATTTTACCAATTTGTAATTGCCTGACGCGGCAGTGTTTACGGCTCACGGAAGTGGTCGCTACTAATTCGAAATTGTCGAGTGGCGACCTATACTACCAGTATATGATTATTTTAGTCATATGTGTTGACAGACATCGCTCGCCTGTTGTTAGGCGTCTAGAGGCTGTATGGTCGATGTAAACGACCCTTTGTGCCTATTGGCCTTATTTGTTCTGTTTCCTGCTTCGTATGGAGGGAAGTAGAAATTTTTGTTTTTCCTACTCCTCCAATTCATATATATTCATATTCTTTATTGTACACAAAATAAACATTACAAGTACAAAAGGAAAACTTATGTACAAAGGCGAGCTTAACCCATAATTGGGTTCTCTGACAGCAAACCTCAGTGCTAAAGAGAGAGTTACAAAATAAGGAAAGTTAACAAAAGCGCACAACAAATACTAAAAAACATTTGAATTCTTACTAACTAAATACACTACACAAATACGTGTAAAGCACACAATGCATAAACATAATACATACAAATATCTAAAATACATACATATTTATGCCATATATCATATTTTTTTCCTCCTTTATTCTTGCCTGATTAATTTCGTTGCGCGATCCAAGACAGTTAAATTCATTCGCTGGGATTTCGTCGAGGTTCATTGCCTCGGCGCTTTTCTGGTGGTCGCCACTGTTAATTCCGGCTTTCAGGAGTTGCAGTGGTTTAGGTGTAGCGGTGGGATTGTCTCAAAACTTTTTGCTTAGCCGAATTCATTACGCAATAAGGCTGCGGGTTGCTGCTAAGAAATTCCAGATGGAAAATGCCAATAGCACTTCGGCTAAGAGTTATTGGAGGTTTTTTCAAACTAACGTATTAGCTAGGAAATTCGTCACCATAATTGCGTATCCGTTTTGACAGCACGAAGAACCACTTCTTCTCTTTAATTTTAATAACTTAACAGTAGCATATTCATTGATTAGAATAGAATATCAATACCTTATTCATTGAGTAGAATAGAATATAAATATCTTATTCATTGAACAGAAATTAGAGCCACTTTATGAGTAAGTGTGTTGAAAAGTAAATATTCTTTACTTTTCAACACACTTACTCATAAAGTGGCTCTAATTTCACCACAATTAGGCACATATGGCACAGGATACCTGTTATCAAACTGTGACTTTTTCATTGCTATTATTCACCAGAGAGTTATAGTTTTTTTTTTAATTTTTGGTTGAGTTGCAATACAAAAAAGTTTCGATACAAAAAAGATCGTGCTCAATATTACAAATAAATGAATGTACCTATATTGCTTGCTCATTTCAAGCAACTTCGTATTTAAATAGATAATTTCAACTTGTACGTGTTTAATAAATAAAACTTTCACTCAAATATAAATTTTATTTGCTCTGTTATTAAGAAAAAAATAAATTCCCTATTTTGTACGTAGCTAAAACACTATCCATGAATAGCCAAAAAAAAAAGTGTGTATTGGTGATTACCGTACTTGGCTCTCTTAAGACCCTCACCTACGGCTCGGGTCTCAATGGCGCCTCAGCGGTAATCACCAACATGTACACACTTGTACCATAATGTACTAATATTGTACAGCAAAAAAAGTAACACAATTCTTTTACAAGAAATCTTATTTCTACGGGTACAAAGGAGGTCTTATGATAGCGAAATCTACCAGACAACCTTTGCATGGACTTAAACAACTTAGAATAAAACGAGGAATAGTCTGCGGTGTACTGCTACATTAAAATATATTACATTATATGTTGCATTGGGTGTTTTACGCTGCCGAGTAGGCGAATTGTTGAACATTATGAAGCAATTAAGGTTACACTAGTCGATCATTCTTCCATACAAACGTAGTCTGGCGATTACTCCACTGTTTGACTATGTACGTTCAAAATAAAAACTGATATCTATTTGTCTCATCATTATCTAGCCCTGTAAGAAAACAAAAAAGTAAAAAAGAAAAGTATTTGCAAGTTATGAGCGTCGAAAGTTCCATATTTAAACACTATTTTTTACGCATCTTTGGGCGGCAATAAATACCATAAGAAGAAGGAAAATTGCAAAACGGCCTCCTTATAGGGATAGATTAGTAATTCAAAAATGCAATTAATTTTATTTTTAAAATATACATGTGCCGTTGACTAGTGCAAGGAAACGTACCGTGCGGTATTCTTTGAACTTACACGATAAGTGCAGTTTCCCTTACAATGTTTACCAACACCGATGTCTGCGATGTCCAAGATAAACTTAGGAAGTACAAATGAATGGAAACAGTCACATTGTTACTTGCCCGGATTTAAAACTACGAGCTCAAGCACGAGAAACGAGATCATAGCCACTGGCTCACCACGACAAATAACGAAAAAGCAATCGGCAAATGTGTCATCTGTAATTATCTTTTCAGACAAGCATTCTTCAAGCTATTGGAAGCCGCCGACGCTCTGAAATATTACTACGATCAGTTACCTTATGATATGCAAGCCGATGAACCTGAAACTAGAGGTCAGTAACTAACTAATAACTAAATTCGTGCCATAATAGGGATGTTAACTGATTTTTTTTCCTTCAGGTAGATTTATAAAAAATATTGGACACCTATTTTAACAATAATATAATTAAGGTTACACTAGTCGAAAATTCTTCCATACAAACGTAGTCTAGGGATTATCCCACTGTTTGACGATGTACGTTCAAAATAAAAAGTGATATCAATTTGTCTCATCATTATCTAGCCCTGTATGGAAGCAAAAAAGTAAAAAAAGAAAATATTTGAAAGTTATGAGCGTCGAAAATTCCACATTTTAACGCATTTTTGGGCGCAAATAAATACCATAAGAAGACAGAAAATTGCAAAACGACCTCCTTAAAGGGATAGATTAGTAATTTAACAATGCAAATAATTTTATGTTGAACAGATAGATTTAGTCGTTTTTTCATGATATCTAGATTGCCAAAGGTCTGTTTATAACATTTCGCGCGCTCGGTTTCGTCCTAAATCATTATCCATTTCGCTACAAATTTGCAAAAGTGTGTATTCGTACGCGAACTAGCTTCCTACTGCTCATCACAGCATCTATTTCTTCCGCACGTGTTGTCGGTTGATATAAAATGCATTTTGACCCCGCGCACAAATTAGTTCGTGCCGTCGACTAGTGTACCCTTAAGACAATCCCGCCCAATCACAACCCAAACAGTGGAGTTTGACATATCGGTGACCTTACGAACCACCAGCGCCTCTAGCGGCGAATTCATACGCGGCCCCCATTGGGTGAAAAACAAATGAATCGCGAAGCAACCCTCTCCGTGCAGATCTTCCGTAGCAGTGGATGGTCAACCTAAATACTTTCAGAGCAGTAACTTTCTTCTCTAATCAAACAGTCTTCTCCACAGTGACGAAGAAGGTAATCTTCACCCCCAAGCTGGGTCGCAGCCTGGCGTACGACGACAAAGCGTTCGAGAACGTTGAGTTCACCCCCAGACTTGGCAGACGACTCGCTGATGATATGCCCGCTACACCCGCTGATCAGGAGATGTAAGTCAACGCAGACAGTAATTTTATCAATCTTGCATACAATTTATATAAAATTGAAGTGTCTGTATGTAATATCAAAAGAACAACGTTTTATTGAATGCTTGTGAAAGTATCTTCTTCTTAGTCGGGCACTCTTGGCAGAGTGGTCGTGGTCATGGGAGGGCCATGATGCATGGTGGCTCTTGCCATGCGTCGCCATTCGGTTTTATTGGAAGCAAATGTGGGAAAAGTCGGCCATCGTAGCTTTGGTGATGTTTTTAATAATATCTGCCCATCTGGTCGGAGAGCGACCCCGGGGTCTCTTGCCCTCCATTCTGCCTTGGATTACACGACGCTCCATTGAGTCTTCATTGCGAGTTTAAAAAACTGGAGAAAGAACTTTAGTATTCGTATTTGAACAGTCGACGATAATCTCTCTTGAAAGTATATACGGTAGGTACTAAAAACGAGTACGCAATTTTTAAGATGTTTGTCTGTCTGTCTGATTGTTCTGGGTAATCTCCGTAACGGCTGGACCGATTTAGACGGGCGTTTCACTGGTAGATAGCTGATGTTATAAGGAGTAACATAGGCTATTTTCATTTTGAAAAAATAATAAGAGATCCGCGTAAAAACAAAACCTTCATTATTTTTAGTTTGACTGGATTGACGTGGACGAAGTTGCAGGCAACAGTACTAGTGTTCTAATTATAATGAAAAGGTCGAAAACTTGACAATTTTTTAACCAACTTTATAAGACTACTATTTGGGCACCTACACACTATATTTGATTTGTTTGATTAGTCTATTGTCTCTAGAAAAAGGTTTGAAGAGAGAATATAGTGATACTAGCTTTTACTCGCGGGTTGCCTGCGTAAAATGTGTTTTAATATCCCAAGGGATTAAAAGTAAATCAAAAATCCTATGTCCTGCCCAGGGTCTCAAACTACCTTCATAACAAAAGGTTGTCTTTATAACAAACTTGAGTAATAACGAAGTAGTACTGCTTCCAGAGACAAACACAAACAAAACCGCAAATTTTACCTCTTTAACACAATTCAGTTAAGATAAAGTAGAAGTAGTGCGTACAGCTAAGAAGCGGAATTCATTGCCGGTATCTTTTTTTCCTGATAGCTACAACTTAGAGGTCTTTAAGTCAAGAGTGAATAGGTTACTTCTAGGCAAGCGTGCTTCACCGTCGACCACATCATCACTTATACCGTCAGGCGTTATTTTGATTAAATAATAATAATAACATATTCCTGCTCATTTTCGTAAAGGTACCGCCCCGACCCTGAGCAGATTGACAGCAGGCAAAAATACTTCTCTCCCCGTCTCGGCAGAAACATGAACTTCTCACCACGTCTCGGAAGGGAACTCGCTTATGGTACGTATATAAGCTTGTTAAAGAATTACTATAAACTTGTATTTCTATATGTTTTCTATAAACCTGTATTATATATTTCCAATAGGGTACATTCTTAAAAATATCTGTTTGGTCCGTCGACCTCACGTGACGTCACGTCTTGGTAAACTTGTTCACTGTAAGAGACGTCACGAGCCTCCCACTAGCTTTGATGCGTTTTGTCTTTGTCAATTTACATTTAAAATCAAAAACTCTGTATCTTATTTATTTTTGATAAATCTAACTGACTGGCCGAATAGTTTTTTTACTCGACTGCCGAGGGAGGGTAATGTGTTTATCAGTCTATGTATTCATGTATGTATGTATGTTCCTATGTGGCGTTCTAGAGACCAAACGCGTTGGCCGATTTTGACGGTTCTTACGTCAATCGATTCGTCTTAACCCTGCGAGTGTCACTGGATATATTAAAATTGGAAAATAGAAAAATGGCGGTTTTGGGCGCCATATTGTGGGGGCCCAAATTTTTTTTTCATCCCGTCCCTTCGTGTGGGGTATCAAAAGGTGATTTCTAAAATATATTACAGTTATATGTTTAAATGTACCTAAATAAAAATAAAAAAAAACTAAAAAGTTATAAATAAAAAAGTTAATTAAAAATATCAAAAAAACCGACTGCTTAAAAAGCGAACTAAACAGATGTATACAAAAAGAAAATCATGCTGTGCAGTCGCTGTTTTTATCCAGGAAATATTACTTTTACGTAGTACACTATCACAACCTGAAGGATTTTGGTCGTCTAAATATCATCTACTCGCCAAAACATCAAAATGAAAGACATTGCCATTAATTGTCTGTTATAGTTGATTTTTCTCACGGTTACGTGACTTTTATGACGTCGAAATAAGAGTCATTTTGTTACTATTCATCCGGCTTCGTGAGATGATTGTTCTATACGCTATAAACCCATAGTTATATAGAATACTAACTGTGGCCGCGGCTTCGCTCCCTTCAACTGCCTACCTATCTACCCTACCCTACCTACACTAACCCACTTACCCTACCCTACCTACCTACCTACCTACCTCATCTACCCTATCCTACCTACCCTACTTACATACCTACCTTACCTACCCTAACTACATACCTACCCTACCTACCTACTATTTCTTTTTATGGTTCCGTACCCAAAGAGTAAAAACGGGGCCCTATTACTAAGACTCCACGATCCGTCTCTCCGTCTGTCTGTCTGTCCGTCTGTCACCAGGCTGTATCTCAAGAACTGTGATAGCTACACAGTTGAAAATTTCACAGATATATGATATATTTCTTTTGCCACTATAATCACATCACATCAAATCATCAGCCTATTAATGTTCCCACTGCTGGGATACAGGCCTCCTCTCTGTGAGAGGGAATGGGCATATCCACCACGCGGGCCCAGTGCTGGTTGGTGGATGTCACATGTCTTCGAATTGTTGGTTCCACTATAATAACAAATATTAAAACCGGAATGAAATAAATATTTAAGTGAGGCTCCCATACAACAAACGTGTTTTTTTTTTGCCTTTTATTGCGATAGTGGTACGGAGCCCTTCGAGTGCGAGTCCGACTCGTCGCACTTGGCCAGATTTTTCTTAAGTTTTCTATCTAAGAACGTTCTCCTAATAATAACAAACACAACACAAAAGAATTAACGAAAGCGGTAAAGTCGTTCTGAAGTTATTGCGTGACCAGGACAAATAGGGTTTATTTATATACATAATAGATAATTTATTGTACACCAAATCATTTCGCCAATTATGTTAGAGTCTGGCAAAAGAAAGAAGACACTCGAATTATTTGCAAACTTTTTATATGGCAGTGCTATACTAATGTCAACCCCAATTTTCCGTATGACGCTACTAAGTTGATACTTTGATTTAAATTTACCGCGCTTTTTCAGTCTACTTTCGTTTGCCAGACTCTATATACCATTATCTGTGCACAAATACAGGCACTGGGTTACTACTCAGAACCTGTGAAAAAACTCGTTGCCCGACCCTTGCTCAGGAATCGAAACCACGACCCTTGCTTAGTTGTGCTTGCGAGCACAAAGACCCAACTCACAAAACATTATCTCTTTTTAATGATAATTATTTTTTCTTCTTTCCAGAAATGTTGCCCAGCAATATCAGGGTAGCAAGAAGCACTAACAAAACGCAATCGACATAAATAGGACAAAAACTAAACGCAACACTAGTCTAACCACAGAATTTCTTAATTTTTTATAAAAATGTTATTTTGGACGAAATAATGTACTATTTTATATTTAAGTAATATTAATATTAGTACTTAATGTGGAATTAAAGCATTTATGCTAGTACTAGATGTCATTTTATTTACAAATATTTTTTCCGCGGTTACATTTCTTCCGGGTAAAACAGTGTTCAGTGAATCTCAGAAATATGACAGCATTACCTACCATCATCATCATTTCAGCCGAAAGATGTCCACTGCTGGACATAGGCCTCCCCCAGGCGTCGCCACATTGACCGATCCCGTGCGTCTCGGATCCAGTGCCTACCATCATCATGTGCCTAGCCTTTTACCAACTATATTGGGGTCGGCTTCCAGACTTACCGGATTCAGCTGAGAACTAGTGGTTTTACATGGAGTCACTGCCTATCTGACCTCCACAACCCAGTAACTGAGTAACACGGTACCTCTTGTCAAGTCTGGTGTCAGATCTCAAGCTTCTGATTACCCGTAACGACTGTCAAAGATCTTCAAATGACAACCGGGACCAACGACTTAACGTGCTTGCCGAGGCACGGAGGAAACTCGGTATGTTGAAATGGTCACTCATCCACGGAACGACCTCGTCATGCGTTGCTTAACCTTGATAATCGACCCGTGCGGCTGTTATTATTTAGCCACGAGCTCCTCCATATCCAGCGCCTACTACATCAGTGAAAAAATAATTACGCATGCAGCACCGTGGACATGCGTATAATAATGAAACTTCTTAAAAATAAAGAACAAGAGATAGCAGCACAAAGTTATACCTTTTTTGTGTGTTTCTAAATGTGCCTAAACGTGATGCGTCCTTGAAGTTTCGGGTTATTCGACGATTCGCTCGAATTGAACTCGCACGAAATGTGCGAATCAACCTTTTTTAACACGTTTTTATTAGCTTGGTATGTATGTATCTATGTATCAATGTATCAATGTAACGGAATTTTTGAACGTGATTTTCACCCACTTCAAAACGTTGGATTGATTTGAAACTTTGCACACTTATCAAGGACCGATGACAATGCAATAATTTAAACAGTTTGTCCTATTATCCTTACCATTAAAGGGTGTTTTTTAGTTTTTAGAACTACAATTTATTTATAATATTATTTTTCCTGGGGCGATGCGCACGAAGTAGGAGCTAACTGTCACCCACATAATTTGGGGCGCGCCTTCCTAAAGTCTCTGAATAAAGCAATAAGGCAAGCTTTGCAAAGCAAAGCATCGGTGTCTCGAGACAACGACACCGATGCTTTGCTTTGCAAAGCTTGAGACACCGATGACACCGATGTAGTTGGCATGTCACTTGCACAGTACCTACACATGTGGATTGTAGATAGGGTTGCCACCCGTACTATATTATATAGCATCGTACTATACTTTCGTCATTTGTACTAAATATTACAAAAAAAAATACGCAAAATACTACTACTAATCAAGTTTGATTTTAACTCAACTAAGGCCCAGTTTTTTATCCGTAGTTAACTCAACCAATCGTTAAATATGCTTACCAATGGTTTCAAATTTCGGTAAGAAATGCAGTGAATTCTATTGAGTTGTCAAACGCAAAAGGGGCGTGCGTGTTTCGTGCTATCAAAACAGTTACGCAATTAGGGTGCAGGTCACTACAGTGCTCTTTGGAGTCAAGACAATATAGAATACCTACTAGCTGTTGCCCGCGGCTTCGCTCCCGTGGACCACCCCACAGGACCCAATTTCGGGATTAAAAATAACCTATGTCACTCAGGAATAATGTACCTTTCTATTGGTGAAAGAATTTTTCAAATCGGTCCAGTAGTTTCGGAGCCTATTCGGTACAAAGAAACAAACAAACAAAAAAATCTTTTGCGCTTTATAATATTAGTATAGAATATAGAACCATGATAATTGGAATAGGACGTAAGGAACGTATCAAAACTTTTTAGTTTCTTGATAAAATCTTCGATTTTTTATTTGCTTTACCATCTTAAAGCTTTTAATTACGTAAGTAATAAATGCATCGGTACGTCTTCAATCAAAGCTTATCTTCAGTCAACAATCCACATGTGTAGTAACTGTGCTATAGTGACATGATAACTACATCAGTCAGTTTCTACTTCGTGCGAATCGCCACAAAAAATGTCGATTCGCACATTTCGTCCGAGTTCAATTCGTGCGAATCATCCAATAATCCGAAAGTTCACTCTCATTTCTCGTTCAATTATCGAATCTTTAAAAGTTTCAGTTCAAAAAATTTCGTACCTAATTGATCAACACTTCCTGACATTACCTTTAACAAACAAATAAGCATTTTTAGTAATATTATTATGTACCTACTTAGTTTATGAAGGTTATGATTTGATTGGAGATAGTCAGAACGCTATGCAACCTATTTCAATAAAATACGTCATAGAATGCAGACTTAGGTATTTCGAGCTATACGGCCGAACACGAACTATTTTTCTGCATTGTACCTACATTTTATCTGAAGGATTATGATTCTTATCGTAAAAGCCGTGTTTTATGTACTAACCTAACATTTTAACTGCCAACCTGTAACTGCTGATATGGACTAAATATACTGCGTTTGTGATTTTGCAACTGATTTTAATTTCCTTGTTGTTTCAAAATTGTGAATACTTACCATATATTTTCTAAAGGTTTTTATTTTTGATATTAAACCTATCCCTGCAATGCAATATTTATCTTATAATTATTAGTGTGCGCTATGGGTTATAATTCTGCAAAAATAACGATTTTCCGTAAAATACAAACTTTTGACACCTTAGGTGATGGATTTGCAGTGTTCACCTTCGTTATACGAGTCAAATAAAATATAATAAGACATAAAATTCCTGAAAAAGAATCAGTAGAAAGGAAAAATGTAGACATTTTGTAGAGTTATGCAATTTAACGTAGCTACTTTTCACGATTTCGTGGTTTATCCTTTAGTAAATATAGTTCATAACTAGCTGTGCCCGCGGCTTCGCTCCTGTCAACTACCTACCCTACTCACCTACCTACCCTAGCTACATACCAATTTTTTTTAAAGTCATTCGTTCACGGAGAATCTCAACACCGCAATTCAGAAAATGACGTCAAAAGCACAACGCCATCTATCCAATATGGCGTTCAACTGTCCGAGTATCTGAATTGCGTGTGTGAGATACGAAGTTTCTACAGATTTATTATATGTATTGATATAAGTATATCAATATAGTAAAATGACCATCAATGACATGATGAATGAATGATCTAGAATTAAGTTGTTTCTGGCAAATTTCACACTTCTAGACCCAGCGGTTTAGACTGTGCGTTATCTTTCAGTGAAAACGCGAATACATTTTATTATTATAGATTCTTAGGTAGGTAGGTATTTTCGACCCAATCCCAACAGTTACTGTGTTAAAAACTGTTCAATAAATGAATTCAGGAGGTTATTTCAATAAAAGTATAAGTACTGTGAAATGAAAAGAGCATGCGTCTAACATTATATAGTTAGTCGTATATAATTTACATAATGTATATATTTTTATTTTAAACTGAACTCCAATAAAAATTAATAGTTTCATAATGTATTTCTTATATGTTTTCATATTATGTAAGTATCATTTTTGAAAGAGAAAATGCAGAGTTGCAGACATCTCTATCATTTATTTCTTTTGAATCCTTGGATGGCGGTTGTGCATGCTGGGCAGGAAAAGAGGAGCCTCCCCTAGCTGCGTTAGAAATATCGTTTTGTGCTTCCCGTTACAAGGTTCGCTCTGGACAGCTAGCACTTGGTAACGCAATCTACTGAAAGGGTTTCCAGCAGGATGGATCAAACACTAGCTCCACTAAACTATATGAATATAAAGTTACAAGTATTTTTGTTATAGTTATAGTTTATTATCAAATACCAATTATACATGTAACGTACAATATGTTGTAGATACACATATTTTTCATTTTCGCTGCCGATATTTTTTGTAAACAATTTAACAATAGTAGTTTCAAATAGGTAACTGTTCGACTTATTTCAGGTTACACATCAACTCTGATTCCCTCAGTAAACTCATACGTCGTTCTAGCAGCAAACCTCAATGATTTCAAATCCCTAGCCAAGAAATACGTTCCCAACAAAGACTTAGTTGATCAAATCAATGTGATGGTTCTAGAAACAGGCCAGAAACACAATAGAGGGACATATAAAGAAGATGAACAGATAGACAAGACTGTTGAGTATGTGGAAGAAGAACAAGACGATTCTGATGAAGTGGAAGGACCAGTATATAGATATCAGTTGAAGAGTCCACCAAGGGCTTCAGTTTTTGAACCACAAGAACCTACACCGATGAAGCCGCTAGCTAGACCTACAGTTTTAACTATAGATGACGTGGTAGATACATTAAAACATAGACTTTTGCAAGAAATTATTGACAAAAGTAGAGATCAAGATGCACAAGTAAATAAACAAGCAAAGAAAATGCAAGCAGTTCCCTACAAAATTTTTGAAAAGAAACCAAAAAGGCAAGTAAAGAATCCAGTACCAATGCAAGTTTTAAAAGAAGAAGTACAATTCGAAGGTACTTATGAAGATACTAGAGATAAATATGTAAAACCTCAAATACAATATCTAGGACAAGTACAGATTCCACCACAATATTTAATAAAGAAACCAGTAACGGATGAAAGATTTACTAAAAAAGTAGTTCCTAAGAAGCAGAAATTCGTAAGCTTAAAGGATTTTGGGGCTAGCAAAAAAGTGCGGTATGTTAAACAAGTGTTAGTTCCAGCGAAGTCAAATCAGGGATGGTCTCAATATATACCATCCCCAAGTCCGGTTCAGCAGATAATGCATCAACCAATCTCGGGCCAGCAGCCGAACATCGTACAACCAACAGTTTTTGTGAAACCACCGATATTGGAGCCGCAGTTCAGCTTGATGCAACAATCAAATTTGATGCAACAACCAAGTTTGGTGCAAGAACCATTGGGCCAACAGCCAAGTATTTTACAACAGTTGTCCTTAATGCAACAGCAAATAGATAGACTAAACATGATCGCGCAGCAGAATTTAGCAAAAAATAAACAATTAGTTCTACCAATGCCATCGGCTTCCTTGAAAGACATTGACGCCCTCGAAGGTCCTTTTGAGATTTTACTAAATCCAAAAGAAGATGTGCAGAAAGCAAATGGCAGCAAGGAGGACATAGTTCAAGTAGTAGCAGATACATTATCAGAAGAGACAACAATTGAACCCGTTACTGAAACTAGTACGAAAGCGTTATCTGTACCAACTACAGAGGAAAACGAACAATTTATTGAAGAAAATGAAGAAGACTCTGCTGGAACTGTCGATAACTACGAAGCTTTAGAAGTCACTACACCCGAAGCAATAACAGAAGCTAGTTCAAACAATGAAGAAGAGGGGAAGACAGTTGATGATGTAACGACGCCTGCGGAAGAAATTTTATTTAAAATTGACAATGCTGCTAGATTGGGAGAGGCTAATAAAAATCACACTCAAGAATTTGGTAAATCTGACGGACAGCCTATCGTCGAAAAGACGTACAATTTCGATGCCCCAACAGCGGAGACTAAGGTTCCAGCGAAATTGGATTTGCCGGTCGATAGTGCAAGAAAGGTTATGTTATTTTAACCTGAAATTATCTTTTCAATAAAATTTTAGTAACTGCTTTTGTTTTTTGACGAATCATCTAAAATACAGGGTCTGCACTATTCCTTTATGATTCTGCTGTGTACAGGAGTTAGTACTATTCGTCCTGTATAGCTCCGTGTCTCTCTCAAAGTGGAATCATGTTACTTTTAATACGTCAGAGTAAGGTTAATAAACCAAATTGCATGTGTTTATATTAAATATATTTTGAGTTATTAAGTTAACAAAAGTGGCTCAAATGGTTCGTGTCGTGTATTATTACACATAGCTGCTGCGTCGCCAGTTCCTTTTTTGCTTGAACTTGGCTTGACACGCTACCGCGTGTCTAGATAAGGGTAATTTTGTCCAATGGCGAAATACAGAAATCGGCGGATTTTAGTGTAACTAATATGAGAACGCCAATTTTGTATGTATTTAACTGTACCTAAGTTTTCTAATTTTCGCTTGTTTTTGTTTTAAATACATTGCCTTGATCTCCATTTTATATTTAATTGAAGTGAAAATGATTACAATTAGAAAAAAAACAGCGGATTAGTGTTCTTTTCGGAATATAAACTTAGACTTTTTAACAGTCTTTACCGTTGTTTGAATGTCACTCAGGCTCTATTACAGCTTAAAAGTTTCTTGCGCGTTATTCTCCATGAATATCTGCGCTTTGGAACCATCTAGCTCCATATTTTCGCCAACCAACCTTGCCAATTCAAAAAATGTTTTAAATTGAAATAATGCATTTATTTCAAGTATGAGTCTATCAATTTAAAAATCAGAAATGAATTGTTCTGTTTTCGCATTTCATTTATTTAAAAACGTTATCAGGATAATAAATACCTACAGTTCATAAAACTACTTGACTTAAACACAGAGTTGTTGCATCTGATCTAAAGAAAAAAGACGATCCGAATATGCCAAAAAGTGAGAGAAAGTCAAAAGGCTCATACGGCCAGTGTTTTTCTAGAATTCTGATTGGTCCATATCGCAGGCGTCAGTGTCGCCTCCGTTGCTATAGAAAAGAGTCCGGTATGGCCGCATATTTGCTTTGTATCTTTTTACATTTTAGTAATTTTTTTCATGGTAATGATAGTCGGGTGGTCCGTGGTCCATATCTCTTACGTATAAGCCCTCTTGTATAAAGATGATATTGGTTGTAAGATGGCCATAGAGAAAAGCGAGAACAGAGCACTATATTCTAACAAAAAGGCTCATTTTCGTTAGTCGATAATGCTCTTATGCGGGCTGCGGGGGATTTCCGTAACGCTTGCCTTAGTGCCCGCATTTGGTCAGAGGTACGTGTTTCTTTCCACGCATTACACCGACGAATTAATTACTTTGGTCGCTATACGCACTCTGGGGATATTAAAAAAAATAGGTAATGTCGCTTATGCGATGGCCATAGAGAATAGAGTACTATACTAACATTTAAGGGTGGATCCAGGTTTTCTGGAGGGGGGCAACATTTCCAGAAAAATATATATGGTTCCTTCTAGTATTGCAGCAGGCGGTCGATATCGTTTTAATTGAGCTCGAAGTGGGCTGTCATTCCAACCGAAGACGCTAGGGATTGATCAATTTGAGCTCACTTCACCTAATTCACTTAGGAACTCACTCCGGTGTGCCACTATTATGCAAAAGAAACAAATGTTTTCAAACCGGTATAGTACAGTTATTTGACCCGTCTAGGGGGAAGGACCATGCCTCTGTGCCCCCCACCTGGATCCGCCCTTACTAACATTGCTAATCATAGCTTTCTAATAATCTATACACTCGTCATCTTCATTTCGCCTGTTGCACGGAGATTTTGTTGGTCTTCTTGTGAATCCTGACTGGTCGCGGTATGGCGTTACCGTGGAACCTGAAATTAAACAAGAGGTTTGAACTTTTATGATTTATCTGTGGTAGCTGTCAGGGCCGTCGCCATTTTGTTTTTTCCACCGCCAGGTAGAATAAATTGGTGCTACACGGTCAAAATAGCTGTCGGTAAGAAGAAAGGTTGCCTGTAAGAGATTGCCCTGTGCGATAAGACCGCCCGTTGTACACTTGCGTTTAAAAATGTTTGTCCTGTACATATATTTTTTGGTGTACAATAAATAAAATAATAGCTGCAGTACACTTCGTACGTCAAGCGACCCCACTCCCGCGTTCGGCTCGTGCGCCAACAGCGCACTGACTTAGATTTTCCTTCCTCATTGCAACAGCGAGATTCAAACGTCCGAGTGACATTGACAGTTCCAACAAGTGCAGTGCACATTATTTTGACCGTTTAGTATACCTACAAAGTGATTTTTATCACCTATATATTTTCAAGCATCAGGTAGATATTAATAAGACACAATCATCAAAAATTCTCAATCAAAAATCATCACTGAGAAAAAGGAATTTGGGGGCTGAGTCACCCGCGTCCGTAGGTGAGTACCCCTTTTGTTACCCTACACGTGGTCCCCGGGTGGTGCTAATCAGGTGACACTAACTGGTGGTAGGTTTTGGCCGAAGGCTTGCGACCACCCACCGAGCAAAGACGTACCGCCAAGCGGCCTAGCCGTGTTCCGGCACGATGCTCGGTGTAGCCACAAGAGGAGTTGGGTCGAGATAGTTGTTCCACTGCAGGATGACCAGCCTGACTCGCGTTGTTATGGGCCTATCGGGTGACTAGTCGCGGAGGGTAGCGGGATCCGAGGCACGGTGCGCCGCTGGCCGACCGCAGGTAGTTGGGGGCCCAAGTAGTGTGCCAGCCACACACGAAAGGCTGCCCCGCCAACTGTCGAAAAATCCCGGGATGCGCCATCGTGCTGGTTGGCGACCAGACGAGAGTGCCCGATGGATATTCCCGGGGGGGCTCGGGCGTCCCCGCAGTCTCCAGACTAGTCCCCCAATGATGGCGTCCGGACTCCGCGTGTCTGAAGGTTGCCAGCGTGGAACCTCATCTCACTTCCTTCTCCTCACCTTCCTTCACTCACAACAATAATGCCCAGGAACAAAAAGAGAAAAGCTGAACAGCGGCAGCACTCACTCTCACATAAGGTGCACCTCAGTAACATCCGAGGTCTGCACTCGAACCTTGTCGCAGTCCATCACCACCTTGAGACTGAGAAACCAGCACTTTTGTTCCTTACGGAGACGCAGATCGGATGTCCGTCGGACGTGGCATACCTATCTTACCCAGGATTTACCCTGGAGCACAAATTCAAGCCACGTGCGGGTGTATGTATGTACGCCCGCGACGACATCTGCTATCGGCGTCTCCGTGACCTTGAAGATTCTAACTACTCAGTGCTATGGGCCCTGGTGGACACAGGTCTGGATAAGATTATCTATGCCTGTGTCTACCGATCGCATAGCGGTGATCTGGAGACAACCAGGATCACACAGTACCTGAGCCTTCCGCCCAATTAGTGTTACTGGGGGACTTTAATGCTCACCATCAGGAGTGGCTCTTCCCATACCAGTGCACTGACCATGCTGGACGAGAGATGCGAAATCTTTCGCTGGCGCTTAATCTCACCCAGCTGGTGCAGGGGGCTACGAGGGTGCCGGATGTTGATTCGCATACGGCCAATTGCTTGGACCTTCTGCTGACAACAGATCCAGACCGATACTCAGTGTCGATTTCATCACCTTTGGGTAGTTCCGACCACTGTCTGGTGAAGTCTGTATCCGTCTACTCCCCGCCCGATCCCAGCCCGAAAGGCACCCGGCGGGTTTGGCGGTACAGGTCAGCAGATTGGGATGGGATGCGATCCTTTTTCGCATGCTATCCTTGGCAGCCCATTTGCTTTTCTTCGGAAGATCCATCGTCATGCGCTGACGCCGTGACTGATGTGTTGCGCCAGGGGATGGAGTACTACATTCCATTCTCTGACGTAACGCTTTCCGGCGTTGACCGACCATGGTTTGGTGCTGAGTGCAAGAAGAGAGCCTTCAATAGGGCTGCCAAGTCCTGCAAAAAGGCGATGCGAAGGGCACGTTTTGACCATATTAGCAGAATCGGGAACAAACTAGCTTCATACCCTGCTGGTAGCAAAGCGTTTTGGTCCCTGGCTAAGTCGGTTGAATCAAACTTCTGTCGCCCCTCACTACCACCACTGCTGAGACCCGACGGGTCACTGGCCCACTCCGCCGAGGACAAGGCAAACTTGTTTGCCTCCCTTTTTGCGGAATCTTCGCGTCTGAACTCTGATGGCGCGCGGCCCCCTCCGTCTCCTGTTGGATGTGGGACGAGTATGTCGGATATTCGCATCCATCAGAGGGATGTCTGTAGGGTGTTGCGTAACCTTGACGTGAACAAAGCTAGTGGCCCCGACGGGATACCGGCAATTGTACTGAAAACTTGTGCGCCTGAATTGTCTCCGATCCTGACACGCCTACATCGCCTTTCGTTAGTGACTGGAAAGGTGCCGAAGGCTTGGAAGCAAGCTAACGTTCAGCCAGTCCCCAAAAAGGGTAGTCGGGCTGACCCGGCAAACTACAGACCCATCTCGGTAACGTCCATCCTCTGTAAGAGTATGGAACGTGTGCTGAACAATAAGCTCCTGGCATACCTAGAAGACAATGACATCCTCAGTGACCGCCAATACGGCTTCCGCCGAAATCGGTCAACTGGGGATCTTCTAGCGTATGCCATTCACGTCTGGAGTGAGGCCATCGAGAGGCACGGGGAAGCGCTTGCTGTCTCCCTTGACATCTCGAAGGCTTTCGACAGGGTCTGGCATGAGAGCCTTATTGGTAAGCTTCCTTCCTTCGGTCTGCCTAGTGGTCTGTGTGACTGGATTGCTGACTTCCTGAGGGAGAGGTCCATCCGAGTGGTTATCGATGGCTGCTCGTCCGGTTAGCTAGGTATTAACGCCGGAGTCCCTCAGGGGTCGGTGCTCTCGGCTACACTGTTTTTGCTGCACATTAATGACCTGCTAAAACCCGGAACCTTTGGGTACGCAGACGACAGCACGGTTGCTGAGAGATACGTGTCCGGCGCACGAACTACTGGGACTGAGATCCGGTCTGTCCGGGAGGCCATGGTTGAGCGCTTGAATCTGTCTTTGGAGGCAGTCTCCGAATGGGGCGATGCCAATCTAGTCAATTTCAATGCAGCTAAGACCCAGGCGTGTCTTTTTTCCGCAAAAAAGAGCCTATTCCACCCGGCTCCATCTTTCCGTGGTGTAACCGTGCCGATAACGGACCATCTCGACCTTCTTGGTGTTACTTTAACATCGACCCTCAATTTTGGTCCATTCATTGAGGCAAAGGCTCAGTTGGCTGCAAAAAAGTTGGGGATCCTTGCAAAGGTGAGACGGTACTTCACGCCTGAACAGCTGCTCAATTTGTATAAAGCGCAAGTTCGGTCATGCATGGAGTACTGCTCTCACCTTTGGGACGGATCTGCCAAATATCAACTTGATGCACTTGAGTCGATTGACAAACGGGCCAAGAGGCTTATCGGCCACGATGCACTGGTCGCCTCAAAGCTCCAGAGCCTTGAACATCGACGCCAAGTGGCCAGTCTGTCGGTTTTTTATCGGTTACATTTCGGGGAGTGTGCGATGGAACTGCACAATTTGATTCCGCCTAGCCCTTTCCATCACCGGACAACAAGACGCACGGCAATGCGCCACCGGTACATGGTGGACATCCCACCCATACGTACAAAGCGTTTTGCGAATACTTTCATTGTACGCACAGCTAAGGAGTGGAATTCCCTGCCGGAGTCTTTGTTTCCTGATAGCTACAACCTTGGGGTCTTCAAGTCAAGAGTGAATAGGTTACTTCTAGGCAAGCGTGCTTCACCGTCGACCACATCATCGCTTACCATCAGGCGAGATAGTGGTCAAACGCGAGCCAAACGAAAAAAAAAAAAAAAAAAATCTGTTTGGTTCATTTTTGTTCACTATACAAAATGTAGGGAAGAGCTGTTTCTTTTTAATTATTATGAGTTGTATTTTGAGAGAGACGAAGAGCTCTGTACTAATTTCTATTGCCCTACTCACGTGTCCGCCTGTCTGTCTGTCCGTCGTCTGTGACACAGGTTTTACAGCTAAACGGTTGGAGCTACAGTTTAATTTTTTTTACCTACCCCAACTAGAGGGGTATCGTTGTTTAGAACTCGTTGAGTAGATAAACTACTGTATTTTTAACGCGCTTTCATTAGCTTGGTATGTATCAATGTAACGGAATCTTTGAAAGTAATTTTCAACCTCTTCAAAACGTCGGATTAATTTGAAACGTTGCACACTTATCAAGGACCGATGACAATGCAATAGTTGTTCCCATTATCCTTATCAGGATCTTCAGGATTAGTGACATTTTAGTTCAATTTACCATTAAGGTTACACTAGTCAACCGCACGAACTATTTTGTGCGCGGTGTTAAAATGCATTTTACATCAACCGACAACACGTGCGGAAGAGATTGATGCTGTGATGAGCAGTAGGAAGCTATAGTTTGCGTACGAATACACACTTTTGCAAATTTGAAGCGAAATGGATAATGATTTAGGACGAGACCGAGCGCGCGAAATTTTATAAACAGACCTTTGGGAGTCTGGATATCATGAAAAAACGAATCTATCCCTGTATGGTGTCCGTTTTGCAATTTTCCGTCTTCTTATGGTATTTATTCGCGCCCAAAAATGCGTTAAAATTAGTATCGAAATGTGGAACTATCGACGCTCATAACTTTCAAATATTTACTTTTTTCATTTTTTTGTTTCCATACAGGGCTAGATAATGATGAGACTTTTTATTTTGAACGTACATCGTCAAACAGTGGAATAATCCCTAGACTACGTTTGTATGGAAGAATTTTCGACTAGTGTAACCTTAAAGCGTGTTTTTTATTTTTTAGAACTGCAATTAATTTGTCATAAATAATATTCGAAAACAAAGGAATGAGTAGCCAACAAAGTCAGATTTTTTACAAAATTTTATCCGAAGAATTTTTTATAATCCCACTGACCTATGCATGTTTTCTTTTAAGTTTCTTCATTTTGCCCATAACAACCCACTTGTTTTTGCGGTTTAGTATGGATCCCTAAATGTCTCTAAATACCCCACCCCACCCCACTTCTTATCCTTCCCTTTCTATCTACCAAGCCTTTGCTCAACAATGTTGGGCAGCTTTCAGTCTAACCGGATACAGCTGAGTACCAGTGTTTTACATGGAGCGACTGCCTATCTGACCTCCACAACCCAGTAACTGGGTAACACGATACCTCTTAGCAAGACTGGTGTCAGATCTCAAGCTTCTGACTACCCGTATCGACTTTCAAAGATTTTCAAATGACAGCCGGGACCAATGGCTTAACGTGCTTTCCGAGGCATGGAGGAAACTCTCAATGTAATATGGTCACCTATCCACGGATTGACCTTGGCAAGCGTTGCTTAACCTAGAAGATCAACCCATGTGGCTTTTATTATTTGGCATATTGTATAAATAAAACAATACATAGCGAAAAATAACTTTCTTTTCAGAAATCGGTGTAAAAAACTAAAAAAAATGGGTACTTAAGGCGCCTCCCCGAGCAAAACGCCGCGCTACTTGTTTTTGTGCTGCTACT
Organism: Orthosia incerta; assembly: GCA_948252205.1. Classification (NCBI taxonomy): domain Eukaryota; kingdom Metazoa; phylum Arthropoda; class Insecta; order Lepidoptera; family Noctuidae; genus Orthosia; species Orthosia incerta. Next base: position 11,405,796 of record OX411767.1, read on the forward strand.
AATACTAATGGATAGACAATTTGATAACGAACATTTTGTAAGATTTTGTTTTTTCAAAAGACCAATATTCGATTTTATAAAGATTTTATTCTAAAATCTGGGCGTGTTCACTACTGTAATTCATGCGCCACCAGTGCCGCTAGGCCAATAGGAATGCTCATATCTCATGCTGATTTTTTGGTCAGGGCACGGCCTTAAGACGCAGACTTCCGAAAAGTAATTTTTCGGTTTGTATTGTTTTCTTTTGGAAGTGGGTTTTTTTTTGTAAATACTTTTTTTATATTTGGTACCTTATTGATAACCATGAAAATGCACATTATTAAGGATAACTCAAAAACTCCTCGTCAGATCTTGATCAATTTTAAATGGGACCACATGAGAATCAGCTTTCAAATAAAAAATAATCATCAAAATCGGTTCACCTAGTAAAAAGTTATGAAGTAACACACAAAAAATACAGTTGAATTCAGAACCTGCTCCAGTCGGTTAAAATACTAGATTATCTCACTTACCTCCATACTGAGAAATTTGAAGACATGGCGGTCGAAATATCCTGGACTGCGTCAAAACTCTGGTGAGATTTGACGTGTTAAGTTTCCAAGTAGCAAAAAGCGCTTTAATTCCATACTTTAAGGTTCTAAAATCGTGTCGGAAATCTAAAAAACACAAGTAACATATGAATACGACGTGCTCATAATTATAACACCGTCGGCGTTCCGGCCGTATTAAAACTCCATGGCCTGGCACGCGACAACGCACGATGCACATACAGGTATTTGCACGATCTACGCGGCCAACATTATTTCAATGATTAATTGGTATCTAAACGAGGTAAACAATAAAACATACATTTAAAAGAACTTGATAACATAAATATTAAATTTGAAATTTTCATGTTTAAAAAAGCGCCGAGAACAGATACGTACACTAGGTGAAACGGTGAAATTCCGACTGATGCTACAGGTGCGGGAGGTAGCAGGTAGATAAACCATATTTCTTTCTGGTTAGAGCGAGTTTGATGATAGATAGATAGCCGTGTAAGGAACCTGATGGCGCGATGCAATTTATATTGCGTTGATCGGCGATATCGTGCACGTATTTTCTAAGAAAACTTGAAGTGCAAAGACTGACATTCTGTTATTAAAAGCGTGGCGATAGCGATTGGAAAAATGACAACAATGTAAGGGAATGTCAAAAGATATCCAAATGTCACGTGATCAATCCCTTAGATTTTGGTATTTCTACCATCTTACATTAGGTGACAATGTATAAATAGATTCTGGCTATTATAACTATGCATAACTCAAAAAATGTGGGATGGATTTTGATAGTTGTTTTTTTTGTTGTTTTTGATAGGCCACTTTGTTTATATTCTGATCCATTCCTGGTAAAGAATAGTCATTTTAGTTTAGTTAAAGAGTTCAGAGAATAGTAATTTTCGTCAAGTTAGTTTGCAGTGTGGATTTGATACAGTTTTGTCATTGTAAGTGACCGCTTTCTCAGTGTGTGATTACCGTACCGCAAAACCACAAAGTTTGTTGTTTTGCTTCATAATGTTGTAATGTGACACACGATACCTTCTTGTAAATAACATGATCAGGCGTATGAGTATTCGAATATAATCTATTACGTAAAAATCAAAAGGCAAATTATCGAAATCATTCTAGATTGACGTACCCGTCAACGTTTCAGTATCTTGGAATTTTCATAACTCTTGCACTTTTCTTCTAATAGGTTTAACCATTTTTATAATTGGATTTGGGAAAAACAGCGTAAGCAATCTGGCAGCTCAAGTACAACGAAAGTGACAGATGTAAAAGCATGCCACATACATAACTTTCTGGGGATATCAATTATTAGTTCTGCATAGTTACAATAGCCAGACTAACGCTTCCCAAACATTTTGACGCGCGTCGATTTCTTTGACGGAATGGCACTTGTCTAAAGTCTCAAGGTTTCAAGAAGGTCGTTAAGATGCAAGTATTCTTCCTTACCATGAATAATAATGTTCATAACAGAAGTTAGAGCGCCAATTTCCCATTGAAAGAGTCTTAACTGTATAGTACTGATTTCATACAATATTGCACGAATTTCTTCAGTGGTTGCGTCTGACATGTTTAGTGCGAGTAGATATGACAATCTGAAAGTATATTTTATTAGGATTACTTGAAAATAACTGTATAAAAATATACACTTAGGTATTTCTGAGTATTTTTTAAATAAAAAGAACCCTTTTAGCCAAGCTTTTTAAATTTCCATGCATTGAACCAAACGTGTAAGCAAAATTCCATTTTAATCGGTTAAGGATGCACTGCTTTAAAATTCAGTTGCAAGATTTGACCCGAACATACGTAACTACATACATCGTAATAGTTATTCATGCAACAGTTGTATAATAAGGGGTATTAAAACACGAATGTGAGTTTATCACACGAGGCGAAGTCGAGTGTGATAATAGTATCACATGAGTGTTTTAATACCTAATTATAACAGTTGCATACAAGACTTTATCTACACCCATGATATGATTCCTCTATAAAGGTTCTGAAACCATAGGGTATTGTACAGTGTTGCAAGAACTCTATGTAAATTCATGGATAGTTTAATTACTGAGTATCTAATACAAACAAACTATGTATAGGTAATAATATAATTATTTATTGTAATAATTATTTACATTTTGGATCGAACAATTATTTTTTTCAATACTATTATTGAACAAAAATGGCGGGATACGACGTTAATTCAAAAATTCGAATAAGTTTTCTTTAAATTACGGCGCTGTGGTAGTGAAACGCGCGTGCATGACAATGTTCTTTTTTTGAAATTCATAAAGATGCCATGAGAATGTAGCTGTTCGATGAGTAAAATAGGAGTTGCATTATGAAATTTAGTACAACATTATAACACCCGTTTGGATGATATTATGGTTACTATGACACTGGCTGTTTTAATGTTGGCAATAAGCTGTTTCAAGAACTTTTATAGAGGATTTATAGCATGGGTGTAGATAAAGTTAATAACAAGCTTGTATAAAGAAAGAGCCCGAATTTTGTAATCTGGTAATCTCTGGAACCACTACAATATAAAACTTGAACAAACCTCCTTATATTATTGTCCGAAGCCGTTACTCTTTTAGTTTCAGTTACATTACTCAAAAATCCATTCAGAAATGGTGACAGCAGGTCCAGACAGTGCGTCCATTTCTGCGGCTTATCCCTGGCATTTCCATCAAAAATCGTTCGTCTATAGAATATGTCTGCATTCTTCTTCTTTGACGAATACTTCGATTTCTTCTTTCTTATCCTTAAAGGGCCGACATCATCTACCTTTTCTGGTGAATGATTAAACTTTTCTATCGTCGAAGTTTTTAATTCTCTATTTTTGAAAATTTTATTTAGGTTTTTCTTGTAATGTTCGCTTTTTGGATAGGTATGTCTGTTATCTACATTTTCTGGCGAATGATTAAACCTTTCTGTCGTCGCAGTATTTAATTCTCTTTTGTTGAACATTTTTTCTAGTTTTTCCTTGTCATATTCGCTTTTTGCAGTGGTATGTATATTTTCGTCAACAACGTAATCGTATGTGTCTTTGTACACTTCAGAGTCATGGGGTTTTTTATTTCCTTTGATGTCATCAATAATTTTGTGTTTCAGTTTTTGAATTCCTTGCTCTATGGGCTCTATATCATGTGTTTTTGTTGTTGCAAACTCGTTGAGGACAGCTGAAATATTAATAAAAATTAAACTAAATGACATCCTGGCTATATTGGCCTAACGTTCAGCACGGAAGCGGCAACAGTAGGATCACATTATTTTTTTGGTTTCGAGGGATACCTTTACCTCACTAAAACCACCCTGGTGATCACAATCAGCACCTGGAAGAGGAGCCTGCTTTCCTCAACAAGACAATCCAGCCTCCTTTCAGTCGTTGGGGAACACGCCCGCAAGGAGGCACCTGTTAAACAGCAGTCACAGGCGTTCCCCCAGAGGAGCCATAAACAGAACCCACGCTCGGCCAGGGTCGCCATCCGGGCCTGGCACGGTGTTACGGGCCCCCTTGCGAACAACGGCACGGTTCAGCTCACCTTCAGTCACCCCTAATTCATCATACCAGTCTGAAGGTCATGAGAGACGGGGGACCTTCCCTAGCTACTGGAAAGAGCGTGTTGTGTAGGGTAGGTGTAGGGTAGGTGTAGGGCAGGTGTAGGGTAGGTGTAGGGTAGGTGTAGAGTAGGTGTAGGGTAGGTGTAGGGTAGGTGTAGGGTAGGTGTAGGGTAGGTGTAGGGTAGGTGTAGGGTAGGTGTAGGGTAGGTGTAGGGTAGGTGTAGGGTAGGTGTAGGGTAGGTGTAGGGTAGGTGTAGGGTAGGTGTAGGGTAGGTGTAGGGTAGGTGTAGGGTAGGTGTAGGGTAGGTGTAGGGTAGGTGTAGGGTAGGTGTAGGGTAGGTGTAGGGTAGGTGTAGGGTAGGTGTAGGGTAGGTGTAGGGTAGGTGTAGGGTAGGTGTAGGGTAGGTGTAGGGTAGGTGTAGGGTAGGTGTAGGGTAGGTGTAGGGTAGGTGTAGGGTAGGTGTAGGGTAGGTGTAGGGTAGGTGTAGGGTAGGTGTAGGGTAGGTGTACCTTGGTATTTTTATGGCAAAACAAAGTTTGCCGGGTCAGCTAGTCTACTTATAAGGACTACACCTACATTTACCGGTTATGTTTAAATCCAAGGCAATAGAGGGTGAGCTTTAGGGCATGAATCTCGGAACGAAATTACCGATATTTCAATTCCAAAACTGAGTGATCCAATATCGGAATTTCGGAATCAGAAAAAAAAAAATTAAACTCCTTGTGCAGCGTTGAGAAAACGCGGTTAAGCCCGTTGACTACGGTTATTAGAAAGTTACTAATCGGGCGCTTATTTACTTAAACTTCACATCATGAAAAAATAATATGTGCCTTGATAAATACCGTATTTACAGTCCCGAGATTGCTTAAAATGTTACCTTTAAGAATACAAGTAAATACACAGTTTCATAGCACCCGTTGTAACAATTATATTTTCATTGAATAATGTTTTGGATTTTTATTGTAGATTAGGCTTGCACTTGACCATTATCTGATGATGAACATCGCCTGAATGTTTTAAGTAGAAACAACTTATAAGATGGTGGGATCGCGCAGTCTTGCAAAATTTGCCGCTTTCAGGTGCCCTAGTACCTGAAGGCTTATAAGTGTACCTGTTGAAGTATTACCACTCGCTAGCCCGTTCGCCTGTCCTCCCAACCACACTTCCAAAGTCCAGCTTTGATGGTTTGGGAGATAGTCGACTTGCAAGGTTGCGTGATCACATAAGTTTTCATAGAATCAATCCTTCCAGAGTGGGTACTCGCTCGAGGGTTAAAGTTGCACGTACCAAAATGCTACCCCGGGATTGCCTGTCGGGATGGCTACCGGTAACCAAATTGCGTAAGTGAATTCGGCAAAGCAAACAAGTCGATGCTTTTCCAAAAACGACTTTACATATTTCATATTACACTCTGAAACGGAAAGGATAAGCTCCTCTCCATTACCAATATTTTGACGTAGAATTGATTGTAAAGAATGAACGAAAGCGGAAGAATCGAGATAAAACTTCACTATTGGTATTGTGTAACACAAATGTCAAGTATATTTGACAAGCGTAAAACCCGTTTGTACTCTTTCCAAATTAGTTTCACTATACCGAAAAAGTTGAAAGAAATAATTCTGATTCTTTGAAAGAATCGACTCGTTTCCTTTGCCTAATTTACTCACGCAATTAGGCTGCGGGTCGTCTTTGGTAAGTGGAAATCCCTCAGATAGTTTAACTATAAAAATTAACTTTTAATGTTGTAAATTTGTCCTTTTATGTCGAACTGACGCTTTCAGGCAATTACGCGCCTGAAGGATGGAAATCTAACTATGAATCATGAATGTAATGTTTTTCTATAGCCTTATAGAAGGGCTACAAGTAGTAGAATAGATGTAAATTGTATAGTTTTAGAAGAAAATAGCTTCTAAGTTGAAAAATCAACAAATTTCCCTTCATCCTTCATTCTTCCTGGGGAATATCTTCCGTGGATATAGTCACGGACCTGGCTGTGTCGCTGGGTAGAGGGTTTCAAGGTGCACACGCCCTTAAATAATATGTCATAATTCCTTCAGGGACAAGGGGGGTTTTGTTGTTCTTAGGTTATGTACATGATGAAAATTAATGTAGATTGACAGAAAACGTAAAATTCCACGTTGCTAATAAGGATTATAAAGAATTCATGATCCAGTACTCACATATCATTGATAATAAAATTAAAACTGCCTTCATTGTCTTCACTTTTGATAATAAACAAGATACAAAAATCAATATCACATTAATAACTCTTTACTAAATAATTGAAATAAAAGGTGGTTTTGTTTATCAAAGATTATGTGAAAAAAACATATCTCGGCCAGTATTCGTTACGTTTTAATCAACTAAACATTAATTGTTTACGTTAGAAACATTTCAAAACACAATGATTAATATATCATGCGTTTATAAACAAAGCACTGAGAAAATTAAGTTTTTTACACATGCTTTCCTCATATTAATCTATATATATAAAAATGTACCTCTGTTTCTACTGGTCACGCTATAACTTTAGAACGGCTGGACCGATTTCGCTAATTCTTTTTTTGTTATGTTTGTTATTGTGAGGAGAAGAAAAAAAAAATAAGAAAAATATATTAGGTAGGTCTATGTAGGTAGAGTAGGTAGGGAAGGTAGGGTAGGTATGTAGGTAGGTATGTAGGTAGGTATGTAGGTAGGTATGTAGGTAGGTATGTAGGTAGGTATGCAGGTAGGTATGTAGGTAGGTATGTAGGTAGGTATGTAGGTAGGTATGTAGGTAGGTATGTAGGTAGGTATGTAGGTAGGTATGTAGGTAGGTATGTAGGTAGGTATGTAGGTAGGTATGTAGGTAGGTATGTAGGTTGGTATGTAGGTAGGTATGTAGGTAGGTATGTAGGTAGGTATGTAGGTAGGTAGGTATGTAGGTAGGTATGTAGGTAGGTATGTAGGTATGTATGTAGGTAGGTATGTAGGTAGGTATGTAGGTAGGTATGTAGGTAGGTATGTAGGTAGGTATGTAGGTAGGTATGTAGGTAGGTATGTAGGTAGGTATGTAGGTAGGTATGAAGGTAGGTAGGTATGTAGGTAGGTATGTAGGTAGGGTAGGTAGGTAGGTGGGGTTGGGTAGGTAGGATAGAGTAGGTAAGGTAGGGTAGGGTAGGTAGGTAGGTAGGTAGGGCAGGGTAGGTAGGTAGGTAGGGTAGAGTAGGTAAGGTTCGGCAGGGTAAGTAGGACAGGGTAGGTAGGGTAGGGTAGATAGGTAGGGTAGGATATGCAGTTGACGGGAGCGAAGCTGCGGGCACAGCTAGTCTATATAAATAAAAATGAACACCTATCTTTTTATTTTTTTTAGGCTCGCGCTTGACCACTATCTCACCTGATGGTAAGCGATGATGTGGTCGATGGTGTAACACGCTTGCCTAGAAGTAACCTATTCACTCTAGACTTAAAACCCCTGAAAACTTATCTCCTGGTCACGCTATAACTTGAGAACGGCTTTACTGCTTTCGCTATTTCTTTTTATATGTGTTTGTTATTGTTAGGAGAAGGTTTTTAGATAAAAAAAAACTAAGAAAAATAATTAGTAGGTAGGTAGGGTAGGTAGGGTAGGTAGTCGCTAAGTAAAATACTGGCATTCAGCTGCAATCGATAGGACTGGAAGCTGACCACACAGAGATAAAAGCTACACAGATAGATAGACATTATAAACAATATAACTAACTTCCCTGTATAACTGTAACTAGCTTCTGCCAGCGACTTCGCTCGCGTGAATGTCAAAAAGTATCCCAAGGGAACATATTCCCGAGATAAAAAGTATCCTATGTGCTATTCCTATATATACAGCCGTTTGAGCGTGAAGAAGTAACAAACATACAAACACTCATAAACTTTCGACTTCATAATATTAGTGTGATAACCTCTTAATTGAACAATACATACAAGTCAGTGATTTAACAGAAGGTTAACGATTGGTATGAGATTACATTTTGAGCAAATCACAAGAAAGTGTCGTAAAAAATGGTCCTAGTATTATTCCCTGGGGGACACCTGAAGGAATTAATACACTGAATATTTTTTTCCAGTGGCCTTTTTACATTGAATTTTGATCAGTAATCTGTTGAACGAATATAATATAGATACTCGTGTATCGGCAAAATATATCTGAAAACGTTGTTTATTATGATGATCTAATGAATCAAACGCCTTAGTAATATTATATTGAAATTACGTATCCTTTTTGTTGATACAATTGTCTATTTTGTTACTTTTTGTTGCTAAGATTTTATTTATTAAGCGTGGCCGGGGGTCGCTATTATTTTTTTATTTCATTACGAAATGAAGCAAAGTGCACGTGCGTAGCTTGTAGATTATCCGTAGGATCCTGTAGAGTGATGCCTTAACCCTCAACTAATCACGTACGAATGTGATTCGTCACCCAAACGGTTTTTCGTTCGAAACAAAATGCTGCGTTGCAATTTGATCGCGACTTTTTTGTTAGTTTCTTATTCACACGTGATGCGTATGAGACGGACGATATCGGACTCGTGGCACATGCCTGAACAGGTGAATTTGACCACCTAACGAGCGTGGTTCGTAGCGTTAATTGTGACTTTTCATGTTTGTCTGAAGAAAAAACCGGCCAAGTGCGAGTCGGACTCGCGCACGAAGGGTTCCGTACCATTATCGCAAAAAACGGCAAAAAATCACGTTCGTTGTATGGGAGCCCCACTTAAATATTAATTTTATTCTGTTTTTAGTATTTGTTGTTATAGCGGCAACAGAAATATATCATCTTTGAAAATGTCAACTGTCTAGCTATCACCGTTCATGAGATACAGCCTGGTGACAGACGGACATACAGACAGACAGACCGACGGATCGCGGCGTCTTAGTATTAGGGTCCCGTTTTTACCCTTTGGGTACGGAACCCTAAAAACGGCAAAAAAATTACGTTTGTTGTATGGGAGCCCCAATTAAAAAAAAAAGATTCTGTATTTAGTATTTGGTGTTATAGCGGCAACAGAAATACACCATCTGTTAAAATTTCAGCTGTCTAGCTATCACGGTTCATGAGATACAGCCTGGTGACAAACGGACAGACAGACGGATCGTGGAGTCTTAGTAATAGGGTCCCGTTTTTACCCTTTGGGTACGGAACCCTAAAAAACAAATCCTTAGCAGTCTAATTCTTCCTCCGAGTCATCTCCATCAACGAAGACCCAAGAAATATTTAGGACAGTTTCTGAAAATGTTAGATTTTACATAACTGTTTATTTAAAAATGCTTGAATGATTTTAATCATTCTGTGTTTACTGATTGGGGGAAAATTTAGAATGCATGGAAATCAGTTAACACGTGATATTCATGCTACAATAGGTTTGATTGTGAAAATATTTGAGAAAAGTCTGTGTTTATAAATATTTAGTGTATTCTTCAATAACTAGTTTAGTTATATATTTATTTATAATCAAAGTTATATAGTACAAAATGAATACATGTTACTTGAGATTAGTAATAATTTTAGGTAAGATATTTTTATTTCCTTTCTTTCGCTAAGAACTCAAAATTGACTCTTCGACCTGTTATCGCTGAAAGAATGTCATTTTTAATCGACTTTCCAAAAAGGAGTAAGTTCTTATGTTCGACTTTGTGTTTGTTTCTTTTTGTTTTGTTTATTTTCACCGATTTTTCCGTCAATTGTGGACCGATTTTGAAAATTCTTTTTTTGTTTGAAATAATATGTGCCCAAATTGGTCCCATTTATGGTCATGATCTAATGAAGAGCTTCGGAGATGTGAAACAGATCTCTTCAATAAATGACAACAAATCGGGTTTTCTGCAATAGCATGTCTGTTTATTGTATATACCATTTCATAACATAACATCACGCCAGTACGCTCTAAAGGGGTACGCAGTGTACAGTTCTCTGTAGTACACTCTCATTTCACCGGTTCAAGTTGGTTTCGATGTTCAAGTTTCATGATATTCGGGTAATCTTTTCTGGCATTTTAGGTACCTTACTATAGAACTTTCCTATTAGGTATCACAAATAAAAAGTGAAAAAAAAAAACTTATTTGCAATAATATACAACCGACTTCCAAATAAAAACACTACAAAGTGAAAACATACTGTTTTAGGAAGTCAGTGTCAAGATAAAGATAAATTTATTTGTTCAAACATGTGTAACATGATACATTCAAAAAACGAAGAAAAGAAATCCGCAACACAGACTTCCGAAAAAGAAGTTATTTTCCACTTTGTAGTGTTTTTATTTGGAAGTCGGTTGTATTTTTTTGTAAAAAAGTCTTTTGTAAATATGTCTATCTAATGTGGATAATGTACCTACCTTCAACTTATCATACCTTAAATAACCTTTATCAACTCAATCGGTTTGTACGATCGTTACAATATGTTGATAACCCAGCCGAGTGACGTTGACGAAAGTCAACGTCACTCGGCTGATTGCTTAGGCTAACTGAGACCTATCGACACTTAACGTTCTTGGAGATGAAGAACTTTAAGAGGTAACAAGCCATTTTCCAGACTAAACATATAAATTCCCTAACCGAACAATAACTTCCAGGCATACTCGTACAACAGCAAGTATTTTCTCACACAGCAAACTTGCATCAAAGAGTTAGTGCACTCAGACATAAGTTGAAAAAAGAACGACAGGCTCTTCAACAGAGTTCGAAGCCAGAAGCCCCAAACTACGTAGATTTAAACTATGATTTGATGGTCTCCGAACCGTCAGAGATGGCAATATCGAAACCTGCTCTTCGTCTTGGAGGTCATCATCGACATCGGCATCGAAAACATCGTTCAAGTAAGATTTTATAATACTGCCTGAGCAACTAGTCTTCACTTCATCAGCCAAAAGCAGTCTACTGCTGGACATAGCTCCCTCCAATTATACGCCATTTACATCGGTTTTTGGCAACTCTCATCCAGCTGCAAGAATACGTCCACCCCAACAGTCATCGCTTTACCGCTAATATAGCCGGCCCCCTGCCACATCACTGCTTAATTTGGGCGCTATGTCAACAACTTTGGTTCTCTCGCGGACCACCTCGCTTAGGACCGAACCCTTAGGCATAGCACGCACTGCGATTTCTATTCGCGCGAATTTTTTTCCGCACATTCTGTGACCTATGAAAATGTATGAAGCTGGACGCACAGCGGAAAAAAAATAGCGCTCAAATAGTACTAAAAAATTCTCACGAATAAAAATCGCAGTGCGTGGTATGCCTTAGAGATATGCCAAGCATAGCCCTTTCAATATATAGCTGAGCGACCTTAAGAATGATGGACCAGCCGAGCGTGAGTGATCACGTCTCGGCCCTATAGGTCATCAACTGACCATACCAAGGAGTAGGTAAGCCTAATCTAAGGCATTTCCTTCAATGAATTTAACCCTCTCAACTATGGCTCCCTCAATCAAATTCAGACGTTAATCGAGTGATATTCCGTTATCATAAAAGGCGAGACTCTGAGTGTCAAAGACTACTTTTTTGGGAGCGTAGCTAAGGGAAAAAAAGGTATTTTGAAACAGGTAGTCTTTGAAACCGACACGAAGAGGAGTACATGCATTCTGGACCTCCAAGCGTTTTCATCGACATTTTCGTAATTTTAAAAACGAAATTAACGAATCCATGTCCTTTTCACGTCAGTGTCAAATTCTCCCTGTATACAATCTTACTTATTCTTTTTTTGAAATCCAGGAAAGGATCTAGGAAAGGATGCAAATATAACTACTAAAACACAAACTACAATAGGGCTAGCAACAACAGCAACAATCGTAGAGAGCCTACCAGAGACTACTTCTACTACACCAAGTAACATTACAAGTGAAACTTATGAAAATAATATAACAGAATTGAACGAAAAAGCAGAAACAACGGTAAATAATGCAACTAGTGAAACACTTGATAAAAATATAGAAGAACTGAAGGAAAAAGTAAAAAAAGCAATAACTAATGCATCTAATGCAACTTTTGAAACGAATGTAAGACAACTGGAAGATAAAGTAAAAACAGCAATAAACAATTTAAACAAATTCCTGGATGAGACAGATACTAAAAGACAAGACGTAAATGTAACGAGTGTAAGGCCACTGGAAGAAAAAGTAGAAATTAAAAACTCAAGAATATACCTAAATGAGACTGAAATCAGAAAAAGAGAAGAAAATTTTGCAACAACGACGCATAATCCAAGAAAATCGAACTCTAATGTATCGCTTGCAGTTCCGTTTTATAGGAGAATAAATTATTTACATGATACTGAAAGAAATAAGCCTCAAAAATGGGTGCATTGCCTGGACTTAATAACGCCAAAGCTACAAGGGATCGACGAGCATGTGTGGCCACCTAAAGAAGTGACTCGTAAACATGGCGATATTAAAAGGTAGGTCTTTAAAAAAAACTAAATCTTCGCCTCGCACTAGGAATTGCTACTGTATCGTGGGAGGGTTTACAAACATTTAAACTCACTATACATGACTTAGGTACACACCTAAGACAGATGTACCTCAGTCATCACCATACTTTAAAAAAAAATATTATTAAGGTTGCCCTAGTCGATCATTCTTACATACAAACGTAGTCTGGCGAATACTCCACTGTTTGACGGTGTACGTAAAAAAAAATGATATCAATTTGTCTCCTCATTATCTAGCCCTGTTTAGAACTTAAAAAAAAACAAATAAAATGTATTTGAAAGTTATGAGCGTCGAAAATTCCATATTTCAACACTAATTTTAACGCCTCTTTGGGTGCAAATAAATACCATAAGAAGAAGGAAAATTGCAAAACAGTCACCATACAGGGATATATTAGTAGTTCAACATTGCAAATAATTTTATTTTGAACAGATACATTTAGTCGTTTTTTTAGGGTTCCGTACCCAAAGGGTAAAAACGGGACCTACTACTAAGATTCCGTCCGTCTGTCTGTCTGTCTGTCTGCCCGTCTGTCACCAGGCTATATCTCATGAACCGTGATAGCTAGGAAATTGAAATTTTCACAGATGATGTATTTCTGTTGCTGTTATAACAACAAATACTAAAAACAGAATAAAATAAATATTTAAGTGGGGCTCCCATACAACATACGTGTTATTTTGCCGTTTTTAAGGGTCCGAAGTCAACAAGGAACCCTTATAGTTTCGCTCGGCCCGTCTGTCCGTCCGCAGCTTAGCTCAAAGAATCTAAGTTCTAGAAAGCTATAATTTGGCGTGGATATACATATTAATAATTCCGACAAAGTGGTAAAATAAAATCAATAAAAAAATTTTTTTCGGGTACCTACCTCCCATAGACGTTAAGTGGGGATGTATTTTTTTTTCTCATCTGTCCCATGGTGTGGGGTATCGTTGGATAGGCCATTCAAAAATATTATGGGTTTGTTAAAACCATTTTTCGATTCCGAGATCCGTTTGCGTAAAATTAAGCTTTAAATTGCAAATTTATGTTAGAGTCAAGTGTCCCCCCCCCCTGCCACCGAAATGGTTGCTCTTGGCTATGTAAAAAAAATCACGGCTGTAGTAAATATAACGAAATTAAAAGGAAAACTATCACAGATAAGTAGGCATTACAAGTTTACTAGTAATAGTCGACCAACTTATAAAATGTACTTGGAACAGTAAAAATTATGTACAAAATGCCATTGAAACTGTGCTGGACGTAGCGTGATCACTGGCCCCGAGAATAGAAGGGCGTAAACCTTCTGGCCATTGCCGCTGAACGCCCCGATCACACACGAATTAAGGTTCTTGGATGCCTGGCTGCATCAGCGACGTAAGGTTGCAAATCGACTCGAACGATTCAACAGTGTGTTGACTGTACTCAAGTAACTTCCAGGTTCTGGGTTCCCTACTTCTGGATCGGCACTCCTGGTGTCCAGGTCTCGAGGTTCAGCTCGACAGGATCGAAAAGGGGTGTCTTCATTGGGGTTGAAGTCGACGAATTAAATGAAACACTAAGTTATTCAGTACACGGCACGATTCTAGGGCTCTCAACAATTACTGAGACTCGATTCTATATAAGAATTACTTCTTATTTACTAAGACAAGTACAAGCGACTAGCTTTGGATGACTACAAATTCTATTTGGGACCGGGGTAGCTATATACCCTCGGACCGTGCCATTATTGAGAGCCCCGCAAATTCTCGCCGAAAATAATTTTTATTATTGTAAAAAACCCTTATCAATATTTGGTAATAGGGTTACCGCACCCCTTCCACGGCGCTATCAATAGCTGGATTTCTTCGTACTGTAACACAGTAACGCCCCCTATCTCTGTATCTAATCCATATACCTAATTTCCAGGTATTGATAGCTTCCCTAGACTATTTCTATACAATAAAGGGACAATTTCCTTTATTTTCCGGTTAAAATCTTAATAGCTTTTAACCTAGCCTAAGGATATCTATAGGTTGGGTTGACCTGCTGGTGCTAATAGCAGGCTGTCTGTTGACGTCTAGAAAAAGCTTATTTTCGAGATTTTTCTATGGGATATCATCCCTTATGTACTGAGTCTATAAAATCCTAAGTCATTACACCGACTTAATGATTTTCTACTTAGGCTAACCAGACAATCACCGACTATTATGGGGATTCTGGTAGCCGATAGACCACACTTTACATTCCTAGTGTTTATATAAGTCTATCCAGGCTATATGCACATAAGGTGCCTCGATAAGTGCAAAATCAATAGCTGGTCACTTTCTTTGCGCCCAGCTATCGGGAAAACTATTTACAAAAACCTAATAAACTTGGGACGACACGATAGCGCGTTTATCGGGCCATCGGGAGGTCCCCAAAAATTCCTTATTTTCGGAATTCCCAGGGGTGTATAGTCCCGGGGAATGCCAAAAACGGACTAAAAATTACATTTCCAGAAACCTATTTTCTGGCAATGTACTTAAACTACTTGAGCGATTTTCGCTCCAAAGTGATGACTTGGTAGCTAGTCCAGCAAGCCATCCGAAAGTACTTACACCATAAGTACATCTATTCCCTTCATGGAGTTATTCCACCTGAAGGGTCTACAAATTTCAACGTTTTACGTTGTTTACATTTTTCATGACTGTTCATCTCGCTGACTATCCAAGCGATTCTTCCCATCTAGAAACCGCCTGGAAGCCCTTTTGGCAAGCTTTCCAATGGTAGTACTTTTACCAGTACACCTATATGTTTTCTAGGTACTTAGGGCACCTAAAACCGTAAGCATTTGCCGAAAACCAGATAAACAGCATGTTCCTACTATATACCGACTTGATATCTCAAGTAAATGGGCTTTATATAAAAGACTACGCTAACTATGAGGTGTATATAGGTTTCCCGTCTCGGTCTAGGTCCCCTATATACCCTAAAATGACCTAAAACCATATATTTGGTGTTTGAGATATCAAGTCAATATTCACATTTATATAGCGGAAACTATGTGGTTTTCACATAGTTTCAACATTATGTACCGATTTCATGTCTAGTACATAGGATAAGCCCTTAAAAACATGATTTTAATTACTATAATTTGTTTCCAAAGCTTCAAAACTATAAATATCACGTGGAGCCACCTCGCGGCTCATTCGGAACTAATCCGTCGTCGAGCAATGACGTATCGTACGACAGGAATTTACGTTTTTCGCTATGATAACTCTTATCAGTATGCTTTCTAATGCTTTTACTCCATTAAGGGTGAACTATTGAACCCTATAACATACTGACAAATACTAAAAACATTATACTACTATCTCAAAAAATGCAGGTAAAATTTTAGTATAAATATAGACTTGCCTCTAAAAATCATGTTAGTATTAGATGGCGCGCCGTGGTAAGCAGACATGTCTACACATACATACTTTAAACTTCTATGAACCATTTAATATGGTTGATGACGCTTCGTCGCGAACAGAAACGTTACTTAAATAACGTTGTTAGCTGTGTAAAACAAAGTAAATATATGCTCATGAACCATGTAAAAATAAACAAAAATAAAATCATAACAGGCTTTACAAGTTTACGAGTAATAGTCGACCAACTTATAAAATGTACTTGGCACAGTAAAATTTTTGTACAAATGCCGTTGAAAAATTATTTAAATAACGTTGTTAGCTGTGTAAAACAAAAAGTTAATATATGCTTATGAACCATGTAAAAACAATACAAAAATTAAATCATAACATCCTTAATAATAATGTTTAAGCTCGAATAACGCATTGGAGTCGCCGGAGTCGTTAGCAGTACCGGTCCGTGGTCCATTCGGCGCATGCGCGCGGGGGAGTCTATTTTGTGTTAGTGCAGAAGTATTTTCGACGTTTTGTAATCTAAAGTCAAATTAGATTCGATTTCCAAGCAAATTAATTATTTTCTTTTGTCGATTATCCATCTATAAAGTCAATATTCGACCCGACTACATCACTAATTGAGAAGCGTAAAACTTTACAGAACGAAATAGTGAACACCGCAGATTAGAGGTGAATACATAGGAATTTTTCAAATTCCGAAAGAGAAATAAACGAGGAGCGTGCGCGCAAGGATCCAGGAACGAGCCATATCATTCCCCGTGGCTCTAACGCGCGCTCGTATCGGCTCCTTTCGCAATTCGCACCCGCAGTGGTACTCTAATAGATAATATTTTTTTAACTTTAGTTGCGAAATTGGGTTTTATAACTCCTTCTTCAGTTACCAATTAGTCCTTATTTAGTTAAAAGTCAATACTGAATAGGTTACATCTAGACAAGCGTGCTTCACCGTATACCACATCATCGCTTACCATCAGGCGAGATAGTGGTCAAACGCGAACATATAGATTAAAAAAACATCATTCTATGTGGGCCCGTTTTTAGACGTTGTGTGCCGCTGATACCGTTTTAATGTTCATGTAACAACAAAAAACCCCTTCTTAGTCCGCATTATTATGCAACTTCGAAACCCTGTTACTGCGCGTGGCCCAACACGCACTTGGCCGGTTTTTTGCGATAATGGTACGGAACCCTTCGGTCGCGAGTCCGACTCGCACTTGGCCGGTTTTTCATAATATCTATATTCCCAAAGGTCTGTTTATATAATTTCGCGCGCTCGTTTTCGTCCTAAATCATTATCCATTTCGCTACAAATTTGCAAAAGTGTGTATTCGTACGCGAACTAGCTTCCTACTGCTCATCACAGCATCTATCTCTTTCGCACGTATTGTCAGATGAGATAGCAAGCATTTTGTTTTTGTTCGCGACTTTGTCTACATATTATACTTCAAATAGCCTATTTCACCCTACAAACTTCCAACCCCCTTTCCAACCCACACTCTTAAGTTGATTTCCGGTATTGAAACTATCCTATGTCCTTCTTAGCTCAAACTATCGCCATACCAAATTTCATCTAAATCGGTTCAGCAGCTCCCGTGAATGCCCCAAACTTGTATCCACGCGAAACACAATGGCTTTTCTTTTGTTTCGGTGATTAAGGGCAGTCAACCGGCTAAGCGTGAAAAGGTAAAAGTTCGAACAAACGGATGATCAAAGGTGTAGGGCGCACGGTTGGCGCAGTGGTTGAGCGTTTGACTGCTGCGCTGCGTGTTGCGGGTTCGATTCCCACACGGAACAAATATTTGTATGACCTACAGATAGTTGTTCCGGCTCTGGGTATTTGTGTATGTGAGTTTATATGTTTGTAAAAGCACACACGATACAGGAAGAAATTCCTAGTGTGGGGCAACGTTATTTTAAAAAAGAAGAAAAAGAAAAAAAAGGGGCTAAAAACATAGAGTGGCAAACGGGCGACTACATATCATAAAACGCTGCGTTGAAAGACCTCCGAGGACCTAGGTGTCCTAAGCAGTGGCGTAATTAGTCCTAGAGGCCCTGTTTCAAAATTTGTTGGGGCCCTTTCTACCGGCATGCAGAAATTACCAAAAACAATAATGTTTCTTACAAAATAAATATAATAGGAGACTAAATTCTTTACTTGGATAACTTAAACGGTTTTGAGGGACGAGGATGAAGCACGAGTGGAACAAGATAAAATGAGAGAATCCAAACTGGGATCGGATAAGTTTTCATGCTTCAGTTTACTATATTTATTAAATCGGAGCTTAAGGATGCTTTGAAGGCATAAGAGAGATTATGATGTCATCATAACAAATAAAGTTTATTTTAAAAAAATACAAAAATTTGAACCTCTTATCAAAAAGAATTTGAGACAGTGGATAACATTATCCGAACGTTTAGTTCTACTCGTCGGGGCCCCTGTATATCGGGGCCCCGTATCATTGATACAGCTGAATAGGCGGTAGCTACGCCCCTGTTTCTAAGTGTGTATTATTAATTGTATTTTTTTCAGGTTAGCACAGCTGCTTTACTTAGACGTAAAAGATTTTACACAAGAGGACATAGTTTCAATTTTATCACAAATAAGTAAAATTCGCATCCGAATGTATCAGTGGGATTATACCGCTGTAACTATGATTTTTAACGTCATAATTAAAGGTAAATTATACATTATAGCATAGCGTAACATAATGAGCATATAATGTTCCCACTGCTGGGACACATGCATCCTCTTTGCAATTTATTTTAACTTGGCCTATTGCCAAGGGCGGATTCAGGGGAGGGGGGCACACATGCACGTTTCTCCACCAGACGGATTCCATTACAACCTATGTCTATGAGATAATCGATACTTCTTTTTACAGGTCCAGTTCATAATTTTAGAACTTTAAAAACAGGAATAAAAGCCTTGTTTGCGAAATGGCATCTCGACACCAGTGACAGTATGTTACCGATTTTTTTGGAGCAAACTAGGATATTTCGGCCTCCGTGCATTGAAATCTCTGGTTATTCTGGTAAGTATCTGTCTGAGATTTCAGCCAAAGTGTAATTCCTTAAGCAATGGTGATGCTCGAAAAGCTTAAAATTATATAAACATGATCAAACATTTTTATTCCGGGAGTAAATTTTCTTAGAATATCATCCCATAATCCGCGAGGGATAGCCTTCTTTTGATCCCAGCTTTATTTGAAACAGTAAAGGTACGTTCGAACGTTTACTAATGTGCGTTCAGCATACAAGAAACACGGCAATTTTTATAAGACCGCTCCCGAAAACAGCCGAACGTTTGTCGAGTTCACTTTGGTCTAGTATGATTTATGTATGTACGACCAAATCCATCCTTACTATATAAGTCAAACAATGGCTTTAGTTTATATGTATGTTTCAGGTTACACAAAAAAACCCGGTGGTGTCGTCCTTTATACCAAACCTGAAAAACCGAAGATATATCACGATCCTGACGTATCGTGTAAAAGTCGGGAACAAAAATACAACAATGATCCCTGATTTAAGAAAAGTCACACACACAGCACGTAATCGCCGGCAGAAACTAAAGACTCAATTATGCAAGGTGTAACTGCAATAACACAACTCCTGAAATTGACTCATTTTTCTGAACAGACCAAGCCCGAGATTGCAAACGAAAATTTAGCTAAATATTTTGTCTAGTTAAAACAAAAATGCAGTTGTGTTTTTTACATTTTGAAAATTGGTCATAATGTTGGGTAAAATGACCCCTTTTCAGGATTTGTTTTGATTTAGTTACAACCTTTATACAGGGTTATTTGTAAAACTGTACGACCCTTAAGAGGGTGAAAATACTCATGATTACAAGCAACTTTTACTATGAGACAAACCCTGAAAAATCGATTTTTTTTTTTCAATTGTTTCATACATTTTCATTGGGTAAAATACCTATTGTAGTTTGTATGACAGCTGTTTTTATTTTTGATATTTCATGGTTAGTTTCATATTATTTAAAGGTTGTTTATAATTATAAGTGCTTTCATCCCCAACGAAGCCACTGACTTTCGTGGCCCAAACATTGTATGTACACTAAGCACAATTTTCGACAGGCATACTCATGGCCAGATTTGTCACGGGCCGTAAATTTCAAGTAAACAGTGACACTCACTGACTCGCTCGGTTTGTATGGTAAGTTGTGTTATTGCCGTCTTACACCGAACACCGAACACCTCCCGGTATGAACACCTCCCGAGGTTTCTCGGTGGTCTGTGCATCATCATCCTCGTCTATCCTGCGGCGATTCACCAATGCTGGGGGTCGTGATCACAACATGGTTTCAAAACTGCCTCTTTGATGATGTTTCTCCATTTGCTCCTATTCTTAGCAACATGCACGGCTTTTGAGGCTTTGATGTTCAACGGTATGGATTTGGTCTGACCAGCGTATAGGAATTCTGCCTCTAGGCCTTTTACCCTCGACTTTGCCAGTGACAATTACCTTTAGTAAGTTGTCACCAGATTTACGGGAAATATGGCCATAAATGTCAAATATCTTGCGGAGGCACACATTCATTGCATCATCATAATTCATATGTGTTGCCTTTTCTCAACTATGTTGAGATCGGCTTCCCATCTAACTGGATTTAGCTGACTACCATTGTTTTACAAAAAACCTATATCTGGGGCCCTACCATCATCATCATCATCATCTTCCTTCCCTTGTCCCATGTTACTTGGGGTCGGCGCAACACGTTTTCTTCTTCCATACCGTCCTGCCACGCCATCATTGACTCCCTTTTCTTTCATAGCAGCCCTACCTAGTGAACTGTTCAAAAAAGCTTCAGAGCAACGATATAGATCGACAAGACAAGAATATCGTCATGAATTATGTCTAAGGCCCTCAAAAACCGCCCTTATGCACAAAAGCATCCTCTGTATGGCCCCGAAGATATTCAATAAAATACCAAATGACATTAAAGATCTTAACTTGACACAATTTAAACGGAGACTAAATAACTTATTGACTGAAAAATGCTACTATACCATTGACGAATTCCTCTTTGACAAAATGTAATATACTAAATGATAATTATGTATTTATGCTTGACAATTCACAAAATATGGACTTATTAATTGTATTCTGAATGGTCATTATAAAAATAGATTGTATTTACCTATTACCTATTGAACCTATTGAAATTTTATGTTAATTTGTATGTAATGTCGATTTTATGTTCTTAAATTGCAAAATAGTGTATGCCCTAATGGGTAGTTTTTTGAGTTACCATATCCTAATTATAAGACCTTTTGTATCACCAAAAAACACACGAATAAATACTTTGACTTTGACTTTTGACTTACCATAAGCTCTTATAGCAAGTTTCAAGACTTGTATGCGTCTGTCCCTGACCGCCTCAGCTGGTTATAGCCCTTAAGTTGGACCTCCGTCCTTCATAGTTGAAGTCCCTGTAATTTTATTAAGTTTTCTGAAAAATAAAACGATTTAAAGAAAATAATATTATGACGATTTGCACAAAACATAATTTCGAGAATTGTTGATAACAATTTAATAGTCATTTTTATCATAATTGCTGCATGTTGAAATTGATCAATATACAACGTAAAACATCGATGTAATTTGCATAAAACTTATTCAATAGCTAATGAACAGCGCGCGAAATTAAATACTTCTTAAGTTTTGAAAATTGTGAAAGAGACAAAACAATTATGCGGCCTGTAGTTGTATTTTCAATCATTCTGATCGACCCACGTCACTGGCTGTTAGCACCTACGTCACTACGAACTATAGATAAGAGACAGATATTGACCGCACAGGAGCTTTCTTTTTTCTGTCTCTTTCTTCAGATTAGTCAATTTTGTGACGGTAGAGCCTGGCTGGCCTGGCTGGCCTGGCAGAATTTGGTAATCAAGTTGATAGTCAATCTTCTTGTATTCTTTTGTGACTACCTGTTAGCTACCAGCATACCAAACAACTGTCAACAAGTGGGCATTAGTAGCTAAACTAAATGTATTGTAAATAAATTATTATTTTATTATGACCTACTTTTATTAAAATTATTTAAGCTTATCAAACAACACTATTCGAAGATAAGCATAAGTCCTACTTTATATACACATAAGTACTAATCCTAGAGCCTTGTAGAACTCGCTAGTGCGGCCCAGGTTCGGTTCCTATGTCAGGCAAAATGATTTTATGGTTTTATCATTAGGAATTTCACAGTAGCAGCCAGGTAAAGTCCTATTGGACCATGAGAGTCAGGGAAATAGAGTGCTGTGTATTTACTCTCACACTTCTTGTACACTGCAATATCTCCCGCACCGATAGTCTCCACTGAGATAGACAGCCGCGCCGTGCCGTGGAGAAAAATCGGTATTCAACTCAGCTCTTGGTTGTAAAGGGTTCGTTTATGATGCTTAACAAAAATACTAGTATTATTTTACAAACTTGATTTATTTACTGTTAAATTATAGACCTGTTTTTCAATTTTGTTTATAACTAGCTGTTGCCCGCGGCTTCGTTCCCGTGGGCCACCCCACAGGACCCGTTTTCGGGATAAAAAAATAGCCTGTGTCACTCAGGAATAATGTAGCTTTCTATTGGTGAAATATTTTTTTAAATCGGTCCAGTAGTTTCGGAGCCTATTCGGTACAAACAAACAAAACAATCTTTCCTCTTTATAATATTATAAGTATAGATAATATAGATAAGCAATATTTAGTAAATTCACACCCTCCACATGGACGCTCACAACATTTATTAATTCAATACCATGCATGTCTGATTAGACATGTAAACCCATGTTTGACAAATAAAGTTTTCTTTCTTTCTTTCCATATCTTGAAACTCATTTAGGAACTAAATATTTTTATAATATATATTGCATCTTTTCTTGCTTTACAACAGCTTTTTTTCAGGTTGGGTGGTTTAAACATTACTTTTTAAGTAGTCCCATAGGAAAACATCCGCAGGCATTAAATCTGGGTCATCTGGACTGCTATACCACGTCAAGGAATTATCTGTCCCTGGCTTTTTGCGTGTGATTGAAGATTTTGGTTACAGGATAATTGAGTGTCAGGAGGTGTGGAGAGTGCATATTTTACTGAAATTTTTTTTGGTAAACAAAATTGAGAAACTGCAGTTAGGCAGAACAGTAAATAAACCGAGTTTGAACTAATTCTAGTGTTTTTTTTAAGTATTTAAAAATCTAAAACGTTCTGAGCCGCCCTTTATTTGAACTGGTCGGCTACGTGACCCTGTGCCCACCCCCCTGGATCCGCCCATGCGTGTAAGAATAATAGTTACGTAATTTCTATAAATTTCATGACGGCGAAGCCGCGGCAAAATTTAGCATTATGTCTATTTTCTTTAGGGTAGGCCTATACTACAGACTGGACTCATACTCGGGTGCCTTGCGTATCTAATCAAAATCTACATTGTCTACTTAATAGTAGGTAATTTATTTTTGTTTTGAAAATTGCCTTATTGCAATTACTCATGTTTTATTCAATCATTAATTTCATGGTTTCTTTAAAAACATTACTTTTAGATGCCTACATATATTAAATACCAGTAGGTACACGCTGTGTTTTATTCAAAAGGCATTTCAATTAAGTCATAGATAAATTGAAGAGAAGCCATTTTGTCGTGTATTTATACAAACAATTTAATATGAGGGCTAGTTGTTTTGTTGACTGATTATTTTAATAATATCAAAACTGGTGATTAAATATGTTGACATTTGGATTTTCATTTGTCGTGTTATTAAGTGAGTATAAATTAAAAATAATAAGCGTCCTACCCCGGCTTCGCCTGTGAAAAATTATACACAGATACCTGCCTCGTTTCTCACCCTTTCTGTTGGTGAAAACCGCATGAAAATCCGTTCAGTAATTTTTGTAATTATCGCGTACAGACACGGCGGGTATTGCGCTTTTATACGACTTCAAAAAAGAAGGAGTTTCTCAATTCGTCGGAATCTTCTATTTAATGTATTTTACCCGATTACTCAAAGACGCCTGGATTTGACCTTGGACTTTGTTTGAAAGGGTTATACTTCCAAGGTGGTCCCATGGACATTAGATAAGGATCTGATGATGGGATCCTGGAGAAATCGAGTGAACTCCTCAAATATTATAGGCATACATATAGCGATTTCAATATTTCCATCAACAATGCAAACATTTGCACTCACAAAGTGAAGTGGAGCTGATGAAGCAGACCACAGATGGCCACTGGTACTCCTTAACGCTAAGCTATCATGAAGCAAATACTTATAAATAAATGGTACTGATGAAAATGGTAGGTACCCATCGAACTGATCTGATGATGAAGCTCCGGCTTCATCGGTAGTCGTGTTTGGGCTTATTGGAAACGTCATGAGATGTACTTTGGTTATAAATGATTTTCATGCCTACCAAAACTTAAAACATTTCGAAACAAAAAATATAACTTTCTTTTCCGAAGTCGGTGTCTTTTGTACCCATTGTTTTCCGTTATTCGACACCGACTTCGGAAAAGAAAGTTATTTTTTGCTTTGAAGTGTTTTGTTTTGGAAGTTGGTTTTATTTTTTGTTAATTTTTTTTTCAAATTTTTCACTTTTTAGTTTTGGTAGGTACCGCCAACTAACATGAAAATCATTTATAACCATAGTAAATGACGATTCCAATAAGCCCAAACACGACTAGGATACATTGTTTCGGAGTTCCGGTGGCCATTGTAGTCTTCTTCATCAGTTCCACTTCACCAAATTATACTTTCTGAGTGCAAATGATTGCATTATTGATGAAAATACCAAAACCGATATATATACCTATAATATTTGAGGAGTTCCCTCGACTTCTTTAGGATCCCATCATCAGATCCTGGTTTCCTTATCATGGTACCACCCTCGGCATATCTCCTTTTCAACAAAAAAAAAACATCAAAATCGATTCATAAACGACGAAGTTATCCGCGAACACACATAAAAAAATATATATATACGGTCGAATTGAGAAACCTCCTTTTTGGGAAGTCAGTCACAGTGGACAGTAGAGTTCAGATAAGCGGGTGTCCCATGTTAAATTCTGGCATTTTTAACTACCTACAACAGCTGGCTCTTGACAAGCGGCATTCGATGTCAGCGAAGGCGATAAACGAAACGTGAAAATGTCAGGGATTGATCACGTGAGTTTCCGACATCCCTTGTCAATCCAATAAAATTTTGCCTTTATGAAAATCGTCGTCACGCTTTTGATGATAAAATGTCACTTTAATAGGGCCTCAGGTCAAGTTAAATTATTAAGCAAAATACAGACATTTGTTGAGTAAAAATAATCATAATAATTTAATTTAATATTTTCAGCCATCATTCGAATGACCAACACATCAAAGGCAGTTTTACGCCTGCTACCTGATGTAGAATTCAGCCTTCGAGAAGCCATAGAGTTGATTGAGCAAATCATAGAGCAACAGAGTAAAGATCTAGACCTAGATACAAAAGATATAGCCCGATACAGTCCAAATTCTGACATTTCGTTAGAATATGACGCTTCTTTGTCGTATGAAAAACCATCTGAGGATTGGAAAAGCGAACCAATTCCTATTAGAGATCTTAAAAAGAATTATGTGAAGTATATGCTTGATTTGTATGATGATGATGATTTTAATCTGGGGATGAAAAGGAAAAGCAAGTTAAGGGAACTTAAACGTAACTCCCGTGACGACTCTGCGGAGTTAAGAGATCTTTTGGGTTATTATTGATTTGCTGGTAACACATATATTATTAATTAAGAGGGTTTACTTGCTTCGGCAGTACATATACTAAAATTGTAACGATACAGAGAAGATTAATTAAGAGGAAATGCGGTCGCAGACATCCTACTGAATATGCTAAGTATAAAGTCTGAATTCAAGGTTTGTTTCTCGCCTATTTCCTCTCATTGGAGCAATATAAAAAAAAACATTTAAAAAAAATACCGACTTTCAAATAAAACACTACAAAGTGAAAAATCATTTTTTTGGAAGTCATTGTCTTTGGTAGGTACCAATTTTTATCGTTATGGATTATGTTAATGAAGAGCGTACTGGCGTGATGTTATGTTATGAAATGGTATAAACAATAAACAGACATACGATTGCAGCAATCCCGAGAGATTTGCAGTCATTAAATGAAGAGTTCAGTTGTATATCGCCCGAGTTCTTTATCAGATCTTCAATAAATTAAACTGGGACCAATTAGAGAACATGCTCTTTCGCACGAAAAAAAAATTTTTTAATCGGTCCACAATTGACTGAGAAATCGGTGAACAAACAAAAACAAACATTAAGTCAAACATACAACCTTCTCCTTTTTGGAAAGTCTAAATAAAATTGAAAAAGAAAGATATATTCTGTGTCCCTATGTTTTCCTTTTTAGGGTTCCGTACCCAAAGGGTAAAAACGGGACCCTATTACTAAGACTCCGCGATCCGTCTGTCTATCTGTCCGTCTGTCACATGAACCGTGATAGCTAGACAGTTGAAGTTTTCACAGACGATGTATTTCTGTTGCCATATCGGCAACAGAAATCCATCATCTGCGATAACAATAAATACTAAAAACAGAATTAAATAAATATTTAAGTGGGGCTCCCATACAACAAACGTGATTTTTTGCCGTTTTTTGCGATAATGGTACGAAACCCTTCGTGCGCGAGTCCGACTCGCACTTGGCCGGTTTTTTTGATGATACGTTATCTTTATTTAGCACTAGAACCCTCAAAAATGCTCAAAATTGTGCTGTCAACAGATGCCTGGTGTACAAACTTGACAACTATAAATGAAAAAAGAAAAACATAGAAGAACAACTTAAAACTTTTTTATTCAATTTATGGAATATCTTTAAAAAAAATCCAATACTGGAGGAGGAAATAGGCGAGAGCCAAACCTCGAATTATGACCTTTTACTAAAGGAAATTCAGTCGGAGATCTCTGGCCGCATTTATGTGAAGTTTCGTCAGAGAATTAAAGACCCTGCCGGTTTCTGTAAACATGTCACCGTGAAGACGTAGGTGGAGTGAGCTATAAGTGAAATGTCATTCCACCTTGATTGGATTCATGTTCACTTCACCTATCTATGATTTCACGGTAGATTTTCACGGAATAAAAATCCTGTTTCAGGATATTTCCTCGTTTAAGTTCTAACACCACGAATGTCTAAATCTGCAACATATCAGGCAAGCAATTATACTTTCTGGCACAACGTTACTTGAGTGAGTTGCGCGCCGTTGAACTACGCCGTTAGTATGGTTTTTCTGTGAAACGCCATTTTGTTTTTTATTTCAAATAACATGTCACCATTGGTATACATTCTGATTTACGTAACGCTGCGATTTTCGAATCTCTTTCAAATAACATGTATTTGTCAACAATGTAGACCTATATTTTTGACAAAAACCTGTAGTATTTTTGTATTCTGTGGTATTTTGTCAAAATCAATACCTACTTATGTGGTGTTAGAACTTAAACGACCATTTATTAGGTATTAAATAATACGAGTATTTGATCATTTACGAAAGATTAATTTTAAGTAACTATGATTTGAATAAATTCGTTATTTTTATGCCCAAGATTTTTAATTTCCCAAATACTCTTAGATAGTCTAGTAGTTCATTCAGGTCTTCCTCAAACAACGTGACTGGGCTGAAGACCATATTCATAACAATCAATCCGCCTAGCCTTGTAGGGATGCAGGTGAATGCTTGACTGCCATCAAATCAAATCAAATATTTCAACCAAACCATCTAAAGGTACTTTTGAATTGTTAAACAAAAAAATATTCGTAAGCAACAGTACGTCTCTATATAAATGAAAACCAACAATAAATTTTCATGAATCGGCATCATCATTTCAATGAAGGCGGCATCCACCGCCGAATCTGCAAATTTTGCTATTCTTGAAGTCGAACATATAATATCCAACTACCTCCAACAAGATAAAAATAACTTATCTGTTCTAACTCAAAATATAAGGAGTATTTATAGCAATTTTGACGACTTTCATCTAGCATTGTCTGTTCGGAAGGTAGCGAAATTGTGGCGAGATCAATAATATGTCTAAATGTTTGACCCATTGCTCGATAGATGGCGTTGACGTCGAGTTAGATCTCGCTATCGTTTCGCCACCGGCATTTGCCTAATTAAGTTTTTTTTTTTGTGTATTTTTTTGTAGTGAGTCTTTGATAAGTGCAGTAGAAATATACGCTATAGACACCGATTATAGTGCTATATTATTTACTCCACACCAATATACGGACTCTTAGATAGTAAAGTTTTATTCATGGTCCTTCGAGCCGGATCAAATCGGAGTTGAGGTTGAGGTAGATGTAATAATCCTAACTGAGTGTAGATTAAACTGTAACAGACCGATACCCGTTCTTAGCAACTTCACTTCATTTATTAAATCTAGACAGGTAAATCAATATGATGGGTTGTAGCGTATATTAAAAATTGCAATTTATCCCAAACATTTGATAAATGCTTCTGGGGGGTAACCATAAGCTATTAGAGCGGTATCAATTTGAGATAGAGTAAGTGACAGATGTTTACACGTCAGATACATCTGTCCCTTATTCGATCTCAAATTGATACCGTTCTAAGAGCTTATGGTCACCCCCCAGATTTGCAAATTATTATTATTATTATATACTTTATTGTACACCACAAAAAAAAACATACAGACAACCACAAAAAAAAAAACAAATTACCACTTCAAACTACACCATAATTGGAACTTACCGGTTCCCATCTCCGCGGAAGGTTTTATTACCTCATTGGACCAACATCTTCAAACTATCGAAACACATAAACATATTATTATTACAGGGGATTTAAACATAAACTTGATTGAAAGACCGTCGGAAACACCACAATTAAGGAGGAACAGCAGCCTAATTGCGTAAGTGAATTCTGCAAAGCAAACAAGTCGATTCCCTTTCCGATCCAAAAACGACTTTACGTATTGGATATTAATACGTAAAGTCGTTTTAGGAAGGAATCGACTGGTTTGCTTTGCAGAATTCACTTACGCAATTAGGCTGCAGGTTAGCTTACTTAAATATGTTGGCCATACATGGTTTTCTTCCGGGACATTGTTTGCCTACCAGGGAGGGGACCTGCCTTGATCACGTGCTCTTAAAGCTGGATGGATCTGAAAACTCGGTCTTAGTGGCAGTATTGAACACATCTATTACTGATCACTTGACGGTTTTGTTAAACATACCCCACACTTAAAAAGCTGAATCGTACTCTAAATCTATAACTGTTATTATTTTGAAAACGCCTATGAACACCTCGTGAATACAGACTTGTCAATCCTTAGAGCATGTAGAGATGCTAATATTTTAGCTGACACATTGATAGATGTGATTAGGACATCTCTTCTTCGAAACACTAAAACTGTCTCGGTCCCTAGTACTAAGCGTAATTTGAAGCCATGGATATCTGTGGGTGCCTGAGATGTATAAGGCTTAGAAATAAAACGCAGCTACAGTCGAGAAAGGGCCCTTATAATGTTATACTAAAAATAACCTATAGGTGTTTTCGTACGTTTTGCGGCAACCTGATAAAAAAACTTAAAAGACAGTATCACAAACAACAAAAATAACTTGTTCTTTAAACCACCCTAAACTCCTTTGGAGTAATATAAATAAAATAACCCACTACAAAAAGCCAAAAATATCTAATTCATTACTACTACAAATTACAACAAATTGTCGACTCATTAAACCAAGTAAATCAATTCTTAGTTACTATTGGAACGAAATTGGCAGAGTAAATCATGTCTAAGGCTGGGCAAGGGTCTTACCCTTTATATTTAGTTAAGTCTGATGGAACGAATGACGTGGCAATCTCAGGCCACGTCATTCGTGTTGCTGGGAACCGATCCAGCAGAAGTGGATAGCATTCTCCCGGCAATTGAAACGGGAAGTGCTACTGGATGGGATGGCATACCCATAATTTTTTTAAAGTTATCTCGAGAGTTTCTAATTCCCTTTATAATAATTTATAATAGCGTTACATTTAATTACGAAGTCAGTAGCAACATCTAGTGCCAAATATGTGAATCTTTTATAACTGTCACTATTTTTATCGTTATTCTGACATGTAACGCTAGTGTCTGTTAAAACAATTTAAAGTAATTTAAATATAAATAAAAAGATCAAATCTTATATTAGAATTGGTGGCATAAAGTAAATGGATGCGTCTACTAATCTATGAAATCTCTATGTCTATGGTTTGCAAGGCGGCCATTCTACGAAGTGGCCAAAATCCTGTTCGCTCTACATATCTCCATTTTAAATATAGCTACATTTTAACGATGGTGTGCATTTTGTTTTATTTAATGTTTTCTATCATCACGTATTTCAATTCATACATAATACTTTCATTTATTAAGATTATGCGCGTTTCCTGTAGACCAAATCACATCCTGTAGACTGTTCGCGACATAGGTTGCCAGATCCAGAGATGTTTTAAAAATACATTCTCATGTTTTAAAGTAGCAAAAGTGAACCTATCTTATTGCAAATATAATAAAGTAAATTCTCGCGTAATTTAAAAAAAAACGACATTTACATATATCAAGTTACAAAAGATTCTACAGTGTTCGCAAAAAACTAATCACTCCTGTAGACAAACATGAAAAATCTGGTATTCTTTTAAATATTTTGTATAACAACACTATTACTTTCGCTAGTAACACTGAAACACTAAGCCGACATCGGCTGTTTGTTTGTTTGTTGGCTCTAAGACGTTATTTCCTAGTTTTAACTAAGATTTGAGTGATTCTACAAAGTGTAAAAGTTGGTGCGTCACTTCTAAAACTGCCAAAAATACAGTAAGTCCTTAAATAAAAAATATTATTTTATATTGGTCCTGTTAATTAGCGGTAAAATGATAGAACGTGACGGAAGCCGCGTTTTATAACCTCAAATATTCCCCCTGGCATGGACTAAAGTATTTGTTCATCACTTCTGTCGAACTCACTTCTGTCGACAACCTGTCTACAGATGTGACGAATACCTACAGATGTGAGGCTTTTGCGAAATAAATCTTATTGCTATTTGATAAAGATTAAAATTCATTTTAGAAAACCTTTGTTGTATAAATAATTAATTTTTTAGCTCAATACACGCGGTTTTTGCTGAGTTTAGTACAAAGTACAAATTTCATTACAGAAGTGACGTATTTTTACGGATAATTCTTTGTGGTTTTATGATATGTTTTATATACTAATGTTTCCTAAAAGTTATCAAAATTTTAATTTTATCTTTTCCCGCTTGGTTTAATTGAAACATTATTCAACCTTTAGTTAAATTTATGCCAAAAATCTGCAAATTAACATCGGTCTACAGAAATGACGTCTGTCAGCGATTTGATGCTTATTTTTGTCCAGAAGTTCGTATTTGATCGCAAAAATGGCAAGAAACAAAAAAAAAATACGGAAGAAGAAAAGAAGAAGCGCCGAAAAGAACAGAAAAGGAAGACAGAAAATGTTTGTTAAACTCATAAGCCGAGAACTAACCGGCGAGCACGGCCTACTATGATAGGCTTGAATCACACATTTTTATCACAGTTTGGGACCAAAAACCGTGATAAAATGCGTGACACAAGCTTATCACAGAGGCCATGCTCGCCCCGCTGGTGGTCGAAAACATTTTATGGCACTTCAGTGAGGCTGGGCACGGAAAAGGAGCGTCTGATGGAGTTGGAGGGTACTTAAACAGGTCTGCAGAACTGGTGCAAATGGTAATGATGTTTCAAATTTCGGAGCCTTTGTAAACAGCTTGCAAGAAAATTGTAAAGGTATACGCATTTTCCCGATTGATGACACTCATGTAATTTTAATGTGTTTATTAAAAAGATCATTCTTGCTACGCGACTAAGCTTTGCTGATTGTTTCCCAGACCAAGTTTGTAGTCACTTTGGTAAAGGCAAACAAGAAACAGCAAATGGTAATGTGATGTGATGATCGATAGTCCAGATAAACTCTGCAACCCCATTGCCTGTGGAACCTAATACAGACGTTCATTCGAATCAGAATGAGTCAAACCCACCGTCTCCGATTCAAAAAGAGCTTTCAGAGCCCAGAATGTTGACCAATACTTTGCAAGGTCACAACTTTTATAGAGTGTGCTACGGCAATTCATCTGATACCGAAGCTGAAACAGAAATGTAATTTAATCCACCATGTGAAGTGATTGAGAAGAAAAGATGAAGACGAATTCGATTGGGCAGAACTTCTGGTGATGATTATAGTATTACTGAGGATAATTTGATAAAAAAAAAGGGAAGAACTCGCTGATTCATGGAGTAAATAAATATGGAAAAGGATTTTTTTCGAACAGCAATGATGATATGGAAATTTTCTAAATTATTGTTTATCCTATCTGATTTATTTCTTATTTTTTTGAAATTAATATTAAACTATATAATTATTCTGTAGATAATATGCTCATTATAATATCTACAGAAGTGAAGTCACATCTGTAGACATAGATTAAATATTTTTTAATCTGTCACCGTTGGTTATTTTCATGATAATTATGACTTGGCAAGTGAGAAGACACTTAATTTTTTGAGTTTATAGCAATGAGTTTTTCTAGAATTGTATGTTTTTTCGTTATTTTGTAATATTGTCTATTCTGTCGAAAATGGCGTCACACCTGTCGACAGGCAAATATATTAAAAGTGCCATAAATGCTAATTTTGTGATTGATGATCTCTAAAACTATTTTTAGATTTTATTTGAGCGATGTCAATAGCTATCGACCGATATCTGTCTTACTATCAGTTTCTAAAATCATAGAATATCTACAAAATATAAGACTCACAAGCTATCTGAACAAATACAAAAATCTCTAATAATCAATGTGGCTTCAGGCGAGGGATTTCAACACAGGATGCCGTTACAGCATTGACGTCTAAAATCACAGATAGGTCGACAAGGGATTCAAATGCGTTACAGTATTTCTAGATCTTAAAAAGGCTTTTGACACCGTTTCTGTTCCCATCCTTGTGCAGAAGCTAGAGGCTATGGGTATTAGAGGTACGGCTCTTTCCCTCTTCGATAGCTATCTCCGATATAGGAGGCAGCAAGTCAAAATAGCAAATTCGTGCAATGAAGAGGAAAATGTAGTTTTTGGAGTTCCACAGGGAAACGTTCTAGGTTCACCGTTTTTCTTGGTGTATATCAACGAACTCTACAACCTAATGATCACCGGTGGGGGGATTTTTCCCTATGCGGACGACACGGCTATTGTCTTCTCCGGGGATACTTGGGGATCCGTGCGTTGTAATGTAGAAGACGCTAAGAATGACCGTCGTGGATAGCTGGTTAAAAGCCAATCTCCTAACCCTTAATATAAGCAAGACAAATTACATTTCTTTCTCCCCAAGTCGGAGATCGCAAACGGGTCCTAATTTTGGAATTAGAATCCATGAGTGTGCAAACCTTAAAATTCGCTATGCTTTTGTGTTAATGAGCCTGCCGACACATGGGCACACTTCAGAGAAATTTCCGGTAGAAAAACTCAATAATACTCGTGCTCGACCTGGGAATCGAACCAAAGAACCTCGAGCTTAGAAGTATAGCGCTTAGCGTGTAGGAACGTAGGTAAATAGCTTATATAACGTAAGTAGACATTCTTAGCTAAATAACCTAAGTAGTTAGGTAAGCAGAAACACCTAAATTAATTAATATTTTATAGTACATCTAAAAAAAATTAAACGAGCTAACCATTAGGTATCAAATTAACAGTAAATTAAAAACTATAAAGTTTATAATTAACAGATTGTAGACAATTTTAGGACTTGTATAACAACTCTGTTTGGCAATGTATCGCGTATTCTTCGTTGTTTTTGGTAAATATTGTATTTTTATTTTAATACTTACTAGCTTCTCGCTGCGGATTCACCCGCATGAACAGTGGGAACTGTCCGTGTATGGCATCTTAGTTTCCTAATGGATGGATCAATTTCAATGCGTTTTCCGTACCCAAAGGGTAAAAACGGGATCTTTTACTAAGACTCCGCGGTCCGTCTGTCTGTCCGTCTGTCGCCAGGCTGTACGTCATGTACCGTGATAGCTAGACAGTTGAAATTTTCACAGGTAATGTATTTCTGTTGCCGCTATAACAACAAATAAACTACAACAAGTGCAACATATAACTAACTAATAACAGAATAAAATAAATATTTAAGTGGGGCTCCCATACAACAAACGTGTTTTTCGTGCGCGAGTCCAACTCGCACTTGGCCGGTTTTTAGGGATCCGTACCCAAAGGGGAAGAACGGGACACTATAATTAAGACTCCGCGGTCCGTCTGTCTGTCTGTCACCAGGCTGTATCTCATGAACCGTGATAGCTAGACAGTTGAAATTTTCACATGTGATGTATTTCTGTTGCCGCTATAACAACAAATACTAAAAACAGAATAAAAGAATATCCGAGTAAAATATAATACGAGTCCGACTCGCACTTGGCCGGTTTTCGAGGCGCCTGTACTTTTGGGGAAACGACAATAATTCCATTTTACAGCCCGTTCAACCGATTTTGCTTTCAATTGCGTTTGTGATATGACAAATGGTGGCTGTAGTAAACAGTTTTGGTAACAGATTTATGCTTTTTATGCTATGCTTATATTTACGGGATAGAACTCGAAATCAGTTGAACGGACTGTATAAAAGGGTTGTAGAAATTTCCTATGCTATTTCAAATGGTGTATAGATGGCGCGGTATGCATCGATTTGTGTGTAAAATTAACATTTTCTAGAATTAATAACTAAAATTGTAACTATGTTCTTTTTTAATCAACTCTCCTATAGTTGGTCGCTGTGTTGAACTCAAGACAATGTTCGTGTTCTTTTACCAAAATTAGCTTGCTGTCAGGTTAAATATTATTATTTTTTAATTTCGTTTTTATGTGTATTTTTTAAATTTTATTTTTTGGTAAGACTGTCGTAGGTATCGTTTACTGTTATTGTCGGAGCTGATGAAGATTGCTACTATCTTTGCATTATATAGAGTTAATCTTTCTAGTATTATATAGCAGCATAGCCAGCATTGTGTGAGTACCATGTACTTCAGAGCTATCATTGTCTAGATACCTACGTCTTCTATTGACTTGAATGACTCCGGTGGTTGAGAGTATGTCATGCCCACTCAAATGTCTCGCCGATGGTGGCGCGTGTGTCGGATCATTTAGCTCCCTTCAAAATGGTTGAGCTGAATGGTGCTGATACATGTGTCATGTTCGTGAACGGGCGCTGTCGGTTGGGACTGGTCATCTCTTAGCTGCCATGGTTTATTTTAATTGATTCTAATTTTATTTCTGAATTGTCTTTTTATATTTACTATGGACACTTTTAACTTTCTACATCGTTCTCACATAATGTGTAATCTCAACATGAATGATGTAACAAATGATTTGTAATAATTACCTAATTGAAAAAGAGTGTCCATGGAGTTTCTTGCCCGTTCTTCTCCATAGAGATCTACGCCTTGGAATGGGCATCTACGGTACTTTCACAGTTATTATGTCTTGTGACTGGGACTGTAGCACCATAATTTTGTAATATTTTATTTTGTCTTTTGACAATTCAAAAGTGCCTGTAACTGGCCTACTTGAAATAAAGTGCTTTGACTTTGACTTTGACTAAGTACAAAATTATGGCATATTGGGCTCTTAATTTAAATTTCAAAGATTATTGCAACGCATCATTTAAAATTGATTCAAATAGATGGCGCGCTTTTAGATTTCTGAGGCATGCCACACGATTTTTTAAATTTGTATTGTTACAAATTTTGGTGCAATGACACTGAAAAAACGAGAAAAAAATACTATAAAACAAATCGTCACTGTATTTAAAGAAAAATTTTCACGTACCGAGAAAACCCTTTTACTTGTAAGTCGCTGCTAACACCATCTATAGCCGTGGAACGGAACCGAACGCTATCGAAGTACTTATAAAAATAATCAGTATAATCAAACGAAAAACGCTAGTTACGTCGGCACGGTTTCTTTGTGTGGGATAAGGCATCTGTATTCTAGTATTATATTATCTGTGACTCAGTACATACAAGTACAGAGTTCTGATTTATAGTTTCTCAGTAATTCCAACCAATCAGAACATTATATAAACTGAGTTTAGTTGAACTAATCGCGATTAGTTTTATTGGTGAAATCAGCTCTTAGAAATCAGCTTGGAAATCGTTTTAAGGGCCTTAAGCGCACGTCAACTACTGTGTTAGGTCGAACGATTGTCAAAGGCCAATCACAGCTGTCCGAGTACTTGGAGTGCACCAACATACAGAACCAGATTTTTAAAAGCTATATATAAAGCAAAATCTTCTTTCAGGCCTCCTAATTTTCGAAGGAGTAACCGGTCTGCCAACCTCGGCAGATGATGACATCAAAATTAGTTTCGTCGGCAACAAAAATACCAACGCAAGAAGGATGATCCATGGGAAAAGACATAGGGTTGAAAATCCGGAATATAAGCCTTATGATAAGTTTGAAAATCGAGAATATAAATCTAATGATAGGTTTCAAAATCTGGAATATAAGTCTAATGATAGGTTTGAAAAGCCGGAATATAAGTCGAATGACAAATCTACGGATAAATCAATGGATAATGTTATTGTAGCAATAAATACCGGAATAAAAACTTTCATGGCTAGTGAAAATAAGTCTGATATCGTCGGCAAACTGACCAAAACCTTGGTAGACTATGTCAAGGACAACCAAAAAGATACCGTTTACAGGTCTAAGGCTGAGGAGTATGTCAGTAAGTATTTTAGACGTAAATTTAAAAAGTAAACATACGGCTGTCGTTCACCTTACAAGAAATAGGTATTTTTGATGTCTCGAGATTGGCTATCTTCGGGAGCGATCGTGTTACGTACACGATCGCAGAGTGGCGAGTTCGTTTCGATCTTGTATACCTATAGTTGGTACGTGTGACCTGCCCCCGGTGAGTGCCCGCATTGTCGAGGCGGGAGGGCTCAGTAGCCGTGACTTGGTCATCCATGGTGAAGCGAAGAGGAAACCGAGGAAGGGCCGCTCGTCAGGGCTTTTGATGATTAAGCCGACGACGTAGCGGCTTACAAGTTGGTTTATACGGTGCCGCTTGGTAACAGAGGTGACATCGCAAATGAGGCGGGCAGCGATGTCGTTTGGGGCTTCCCTTACGATATCGCGGCTGAGTTTTGGAGGCCTCGGCGGGAGAGGAGTGCTGGTATTGTGGTGCGCCCCTCTCCCTACCTTCTGCGGCCTTAACGGTTCGCTGTCGCCACCGTCTGATGGCGGACGCGGTGGGCCGCAGGGGAGGTGCTTAACCCCTGCTGCCGTAAATTGGTAGGTGTCGCGGCCAGTGTCCAGACCCGTCACAGGGTGACCAAGGGTGCCATACACAGGGTAGTCTGGCACCCATGTGATGGTTTGGTCCCTGGGGTGGTCACGGCGTGCAATGTGTTCTGGTGCGCCGGTGATGGGGGATACACCCCAGAGGAGGGTCCAGTGACGAAAAGCCGAGGCGCGCCATAAGCGGCACAGGAGGACTCCGTGGAGTTTTAGTGGGTTGGAGTTCCACATAACTGCACTATCTCTCTCATTCCTACAAAGTGTCCTATGTATGACAAAATTGAGACGCACGGTTCCCTATTCTTATTATGTCGGTCAAATGGTAACCAGAACACTTGCACTACACTCACAGAACTCGTGAGCCAATAGCGTGAGTCGAATGTCAGAGTGACATTGACATTTCGGGTGCTCAGTTATCTTGACCGTGCTGTACTTATATTTTTTTAATTCATGACTTTCTCAATTTTTTTCTTTGCGAACCGGAAGACGTTGCGTTGGAAGGCCTCCCACTAAGTGGACCGATGACCTGGTTAAGGTTGCGGGTATTCGTTGAGTGCCTGACGCACAGAATCGGTCAATGTGAAGATACTTGGGGGACGGTCTATGTACAGCCGTGGACGTCTTTCGGCTGAAATGATGATGATAATAATGATGATGACATTTTCAGAGCCTGAACTAGTCAACTTCAAGAAGGACAAGCCTTCGGTTATGCTTGAGCTGAACTCCAAATCGATCATAAATGGCTTACAAGACTTGTTACAATCAAAGCTGGTCCGCAGACTCATTCAGCACTATTCTAAAGAAGCTGCCGTAGTCTATCGCTCGTTAAAAAATCAGTGGCATAAGCAGGGTGAGAGAGATGCTAATGATCAAGTATAAAAAAATACTGGTTGATTAAAGATTTTTGTGTGAATTTTGTTTTTTATTTATGTAAGTACTAAATTCTGTCACCGGCTTCGCCCGCGTGAATGTCGAAAATTGTCCCGAAGGGAATTTTTCCGGCATAAAAAGTATCCTATGTGCTATTTTTTAGGGTTCCGTACCCAAAGGGTAAAAACGGGACCCTATTACTAAGACTCCGCGATCCGTCTGTCACCAGGCTGTATCTCATGAACCGTGATAGGTAGACAGCTGAAATTTTCACAGATTATGTATTTATGTTGCCGCTATAACAACAAATACTAAAAACCGAATAAAATTAATATTTAAGTGGGGCTCCCATACAACAAACGTGATTTTTTTTTTGCGGTTTTTTGCGATAATGGTACGGAACCCTTCATGCGCGAGTGCGACTCGCACTTGGACGGTTTTTTTTTTTTTTTTTAATTTCTTTGCCCCACACTAGGAATTTAACCTGTATCGTGGGTGCGTTTACAAACATATAAACTCACATACACAAACACCCAGAGCCGGAACAACTATTTGTAGATCATACAAATAATTGTTCCGTGCGGGAATCGAACCGTGCGCCCTTATAATAATAATACTTAAATAATATTATAAATGCGAAAGTAACTCTGTCTGTCTATTTTGGTACCTATGGAGATAGTTTAAGACACTGGGAAGGATAGATCGGGAGTTAGGTATATTGATATTTTAAATAATTATTACAATTTAAGATTTCATAGTCAACATTATAATTTCAAGCAGAAGACGTCCATTGCACCTTATCTACATTACGCTACATTGACCGATCCTGTGCGGGCGTTTAGTCATCGGTTACAATTTTATATCTAAAGGTTAACTATAGCTATAACCATGAAGGAAGCTGTCAATAATCTTAAATAATGTAATTTTTTTTAGGAAAGTGCAGTACTTTCATTGAATTCTATTGAGGTATTAATGTAATATTGAATTCTAACGAGGCAACTCTTCAGAAGTACGTCAAGTTGACAATGTTTTGTCATTGTCAGTGTCAAGTGTCAACTGGACAGTTGAGCTTGAGTCATCAGTCAGACTATATAATGTTATTTTGTTTGTATACAGAAAACTGATTGTCTGAATGAAATATTACAATAAAAAGTATTTAGTCCAATTTTAAGAGTTTAAACGTAAAAATGCGCAGTGCTTTTAACGGACACATAGACGAAATACCATTCATACTCGTGGACAATTTCGAAAATGACTTGAACAAGTCTGCTTATTTTTTAAGTCATTACCACGGAGACCACGTCTTCGGTTTAGCAGGGGACCTCTTTCGTAGAAAACTCAAAAGAAATAACGTTTTTATCTATGCTTCTAAAGTTACCGTTGCGATTATTAAAGAAGAGTGCCCTAGATTGGCACCTTATCTTAAAACTTTGGAATTAGGTAAGTTTTTGGGAGTTTTTCTTGATTATATCTGTCAGTGTGTGTTAATAAATGTATAATTAGCTGATAAAAATATACAGTGGGCCCTGGATATCTGGGAAACCTCTCATCATCAACATATCAGCCAAAAGACGTCCACTGCTGGACATAGGCCTCCCCCAGGCGTCGCCACATTGACCGATCCCGTGCGTCTTGCATCCAGCGCCTTCCCGCAACCTTAACCAGGTCATCGGTCCACCTAGTGGGAGGCCTGCCAACGTATCGTCTTCCGGTTTGCGGTCACCAATCCAGAACTTTTCGGCCCCATCGGCCATCCGTTCTGCGAGCAATGTACCCTGCCACTTAAGTTTGGCAATTCTTTGGACTATGTCGGTAACCCTGGTTCTCTTGCGGATCTCCACATTTCTGATTCAATCAAGCAAAGAAACCTCTACTACTGATAATTATAATGAGGCCCTAACGCTTAAATTGAAATATCTCTGTTCTAAATCAAGTTTCTATCAACACATCTTCTAAAATAATATCTATACTTGATTCTAG
Source organism: Orthosia incerta (assembly GCA_948252205.1). Taxonomy (NCBI): domain Eukaryota; kingdom Metazoa; phylum Arthropoda; class Insecta; order Lepidoptera; family Noctuidae; genus Orthosia; species Orthosia incerta. Next base: position 11,445,947 of record OX411767.1, read on the forward strand.
CCTCTGTTATATTATAAATAATTAACACAAAAAAATAACTGTTTTTAATCTGTAATTAAGACTTTTTACCTTAATAGCCACCTCTAGAATTTTTTTTTTTTTTTTTTTATTATATATAGGCTTGCGCTTGACCACTATCTCACCTGATGGTAAGCGATGATGTGGTCGACGATAGAGCACGCTTGCCTAGAAGAAACCTATTCACTCTTGACTTAAAGACCCCTAGATTGTAGCTATCGGGAAACACAGATTCCGGCAGGGAATTCCACTCTTTAGCTGTACGCATAATAAAAGTGTCCCCAAAACGTTAATAAGACGTATTTTAGATTACATTCATATGATGTCATTTTAATTTACCATTTTGGATATTAGCCTGGACAGATTGCTACATGTTTGGTAACAAACATACAAATTTCTTTGCCCTCTGTTAATGAAGCAATGTCATTTTGAATGTTGTTATTTGGGAAACGGGGTAAATGATAATACCTATAAGTGATAACAAAAATCCTCTGGTCCCTTTAGGTTCCAGCTATCTAGGTCACACTGTATCTTGCGAAAGAAAAATGACTAATAGCAATATTAGTAATTTTTTTAATTTGTGATCTATACCTACTTACTTATATACTTATAATATTATAAAGAGGTAAAATTTGTAAGTTTGTATGTAGGGGGTAATCTCTGGAACTAATGATCCAATTCTAAAAATTTTTCACTGGTAGAAAGCTACATTATTCCTGAGTGCTATAGGCTATATAACATCACACGACCAATAGGAGCGGAGCATAAATGAAAAATGTTGCAAAAACAGGAAAGATTATTACTTTTTGAGGGCTTCCGTTGCGTGCGCTGCATAAACGGTTTCAGTTATGCAATCATGTATGTAGGGTAGGTGTAGGTTAGGTGTAGGGTAGGTACGTAGCCAGTTGACGGGAGCGAAGCCGCGTGGGACAGCTAGTGTTTGATAATTTAAGTACCTACTAAAATTTTGTCCAACCAGTTAGGATCTAGTCTTACTTTTTTCAAAAAGATTATAATGCATTTTAACAGCTAGAAAGTACAGTAAGTAAATAAACTGAATACCTATAGATATAACAAATACTTAAGGTTACACTAGTCGACGGCACGAACTATTTTGTGTGCGGGGTTAAAATGCATTTTATATCAACCGACATCACGTGCGGAAGAGATAGATGCTGTGATGAGCAGTAGGAAGCTAGTTCGCGTACGAATACACACTTTTGCAAATTTGTAGCGATATCGATAATGATTTAGGACGAAACCGAGCGCGCGAAATTTTATAAACAGACCTTTGGCAGTCTAGATATCATGAAAAAACGACTAAATCTATCTGTTCAAAATAAAATTATTTGCCTTGTTGAACTACTAATATATCCCTGTATGGAGGCCGTTTTGCACTTTTCCGTCTTCTTATGGTATTTATTCGCGCCCAAAAATGCGTTAGAATTAGTGTCGAAATGTGGAACTTCGACGCTCATAACATTCAAATATTTTCTTTTTTTACTTTTTGCTTCCATACAGGGCTAGATAATGATGAGACAAATTAATATCAATTTTTATTTTGAACGTACATCGTCAAACAGTGGAATAATCACTAGACTACGTTTGTATGGAAGAATTTTCAACTAGTGTAACCTTAAATCAAATTCTTTGTTTAACAAACTACACACTGAAGTCGTAAATCTTCTTGTTAGATTTAAAATTATCAGTTTCTTCACTGTACTCATAAATTATTTTAATGATTTGAGTGATAACTAGTCGTGTATTCTAATTTCTTAATTAAATAACTAACACACCTCTAAATTATTTGCAGGAAAAAATACAATATCAATAAACACAGACGAAAAGGAAGAGTTTCTCAACGTAACCACACTACCTGCGGGCCACTCCCTAGGCTCGGTTATGTACCTCTTTGAATACAACAAAAAAAACATCCTTTACACCGGAGACTTCAGAATATCACGGAACAGTGTCGCAAAATACAACCACTTACAATCCAAAGGAGAACCAATCAACTTAGACGTGTTGTATGTGGATACAACTTTCCAATATGTTCCATCATTTCCGAAGCGGTCTGATGTAGTACGGAATGTGGCATTTCATATCAAGAATTGGTTGAATCAAAGCGAGAAGCATCGAGTTATCTTGTTGACTTGTGCGGGTTATGGATATGAGTGTGTCTGTAATAACATTTTTGATGCAACGAAAATTAAGACTTGTGTTGGGCAATCGTTTTGGCATATTTATAGGTATGTGTTTATTCTGTATTTTATTATTTACTAGCAACTCTACCTAGCCCCCAACATCTTTATAAATTATTGCCTGTGTTATTCTGATGCAGTAATACTGTAAATTTTCATTATAACCCATTTAGTGATTTTTATGTGAAATAATAATAAACATGTATGTATGTTTTGTCCATGGTGGTCCATGGAATGGAAAATGTAATGGAAATTCTATTTGGTCCACCCTTTTTTTTTTGCATGGAGAAATACTCATGCTCATGCATACTGCACTACCACGGGGAGATAGTGCAGTTATGTGGGACTCTAAGCCACTAAAACTCCACGGTGTCCTCCTGTGCGCTTATGGCGGGAACACGGGCACGCGTTAGCACTCACTGCGTACCCACCGCGGCTGACCGTCACCGGACCCTCCTCGGGGGAGCACCCCTCTTCACCGGCGCACCAGAACACACTGTACGCCGTGACCACCCCAGGGACCAAATCACCACATGGGTGCCAGACGACCCCGTGTATGGCATCCTGGGTCCCCCTGTGACGGGTCAAGGTCAATGGCCCCGCCTTCTACCATTTTGCGGCCGCAGGGGATAGGGAGAGCGGCTAACGCTATACCGACACTCCTCCTCCACTGCGGCCCAACCGCGTCAGCCATCAGACGGTGGCGAATCCGTCTAGGCCGCGGAAGGTAGGGAGAGCGGCGCACCGCAATACCGGCACTCCTCTCCCGCCGCGGCCTCCAACCCTCAGCCGCGATATCGTATGGGAACTGGGACGCTCCATAAGACATCGCGGCCTGCCTCAGTTGCGATGTCACCTGTTATCAAGCGGCACCGCAACCTACTAGTTGGCCGTTACGTCTTCGGCTTAATCGGCAAAAGCCCTGACAAGCGGCCCCTCCTCGGATTCCTCTTCGCTTCACCGTGGGTGACCAAGCCACGGTTACTGAGCCCCCCCGCCTCGACAATGCGGGAACCCACGGAGGGAATTACTTGGCCCACCCTGGAATCAAACCAGCAGCAGCTCAGCAGTAGCGCTTGTCAAAGCCACAATCTAACGTACTGTTTCTTTTGTTTTCCAGCCAATTTCCCAAAGAGATCTACGGTATGACCAACGATTCCTCATCACGCATACACTTAAGTACAAAATACCGCTACAAAGGAGACCTGGATCCTTTCGTCCTACAAATATACTTCTCTGCCTTTAAATGGGGAGACAAACCAAATATAGAAGAAGATTTCTTAACATTCAAAGAGAACAGAATAGAAGTGTGTTTTTCTACACACTGCGGTAGAGATGAACTGATACATTTCATAAACTATTTCAAGCCAAAGAGGATCGTCGGGTTTCCGAACGAATTTGACAGTGACAGTTGTGTAAACGTTTTCCAAGATGGCGAATTGGGTGAAGTATCAGTGGACAGCTTTAAGATTTCGCCAAAAAAGAGAAGGGTAGTGAAGGAAAAAGAGGTCAGAGTTGGTAAGAAGGTTTGTGCTAATGATTTGAAGGAGGCTTTTGAATGGTGATTCTTAAAAGATTATGTTCCGCTATGTGCAAGTCGATTCAAACTTTGTTGCGGCTGTGAAGTGCGCTACTCACGCAAGAGAAGTGCTGGGGCACTTCTCTCTTCCCTCCGCTATCAAGTAAATGTCCAGGCGGTTTGTGGAGTGTTCCGAACTGCCATTAAGTTTGAATTGACCGTTATAGATCTTGGTCATAAAAATCTTTGAACTGCTATGCAAGAATTTAATTCATATTCTCAATAATACATTTGTGTTGTTGACATAAATATATACAATTGAATATTCTAAAAAAAAACAAGCCTATATACAAAAACAAAGAGGAGAGGGAAAAAGGGCTCATTTTGCATCAAAAAATTCATCCATATCGATGTTCATGGGAAACGTACCCAGAACGCTGGCAGCATTGCCACGTTGGATGGCGTTGCTGATTCTCTGGCCGAAGAAAAGGCCAGCCTTCTGGTCACGTGAAGAGTCGACGAGCTTTGTGCTAATGTCTCGAAAAACTCGATGAGCACTCGGACCCCATGGACCTAATGTTTCAACCCCAAACGGCTCAAACATCTAACTGTTACTTGTTATATTTGCGCCGTTTTGAGTTTTTCTGCACCGGCAGCAGCCGTCCCAGAACAGCCCGCCGTACTAAGAAGATAGGATGGCGCAAGGTTGTCGACACATGTTGCATCCCACACCAAAGGCCTACCCACCATCCTTCCAAGGGTTTATGTTCATCACGTCTGGTCTCTTCCCATCGTCGCGTGCCAAGCCATTGATTCTGAGACAGTTCAGATTTTTGTGAATATGAGTATTCAGACATTTTTGAATGAATTTTTCTACAGAGTATTTTTTTATGGTTTGGAAAATGAAATTATTAGTCAGGCCACGAACATATTTGGTGGTATTTTGTGATATTAGGCTAAAAAAAATTGACTGATGGACTATTACTATTTGAGAAATAATGTTAATGTCTAATTTAAAACTAATAATGGATTGTTTATTACTTAGAACGTAAGTATTGTATTTTTTTAATTAAATGTTTTTGAAACTTGACTTTTTGTATTATTTTAGAATCTTAAAAATACCCTCTTTTTCACCAATTCACTGTCGAATGTCAAGGAAAACAATGAGAAAACCTGCAACCTAATTAAACTAACTGTAACTACAATAAAATAATGTGGATTCAAATTGCATTGATTCCGATTAATGTGACGACGTTTGTGGGAGGCCTATGTCCTGCAGTGGACTTCTTTCGGCTGATATGATGATGATTTACAAAACATGCCCCACGCGTGCTTTGCTTGCATTAATTGCTTCATAAAATTCAAAATCCGTCTACTCGACAGCGTAAAACACACAATGAATACGGTTGAGTTGTCAAAATGAACGGGGAACGTTCGTGCTTCGAGCTGACGAAACAGTTGGTACGCAACTAGGGTGCTGAACATAGTCAGAAATCAAATTCAAAAGTCATTTATTCAAACTAGGCTGAGATTCAGCACTTTCCGAACGTCAAAATTACATAAGACAGTCCCCCAAAAACGCCCGCCCTTCACCACTTCCTAGTGCTTTTCCTGGGAAGAAGAAGTGGCGCAACAAACTCCCCAGCAGCACAGCTGTCTGTTCAGTTAGAAAAAAACAAAAACTTGATTCTATACAATAGTATGCAAATAATTTACATTAGGTGCTCAACACAAAAAATTAAAATAAAATATATTTGCCATAATGACAGCTAGCACACGCCAATATACCAACAAAAACATCGAAATCGTTTAGATTCAAGCGAAAATAAAAACGTAAACGGAACTTAGTACCCGAATTATAAAGCCTCCTGGCATAAAGGGCGTGCCCGCCTACATATAGCTAATACAGCTGTAACTCGAAGTCACATAATTATGATAAACTAGGACCATCGAAGTAAAAAATAAATCAACAGTTAGGCAAGATTAATATATGATCCACTGTCGAGGTCGCTATCTAACCACATATTGCAATACAACTCATTAAAAAAAAATCATTGTAGTGAGTCGATTATGTCACACGTCGACACGCATTGAGCAAGCGCATTGATCAATCCTCGTATCTTCACTGTATGAGAGGAATTTAGGGACACAAGTGGAAGATATTCACCGGTCCTATTTTTGCGTCACTTAGAGAACCTGACGTTGAATAAAGTGAAGGTTCAAGGTCTGTTTATATCTACAGACACTGAGCGTGCCAGACACGTGCCGTGGCAGACAAAATAATATTCTTGTATACAGTGTCTATTAACGTACCTATTTATATCTATCGTTACACGGCCGCGCAGACACCAACAGGCACGGGCCGAGCACGGCCAGTATTCGCGGAAAGAATATTTTGTCTGTACGGTTCATGTCTGTACGTGTCTGTAGCTACCTACCGGGCAGTGTGAACAGAGCATCGGAACCGGGCAGATGTCTTTTGTTGCCTTTACCTGTCGGTATCCGCAGCAACAACACAATTATAAATATTAATCTTCCACAGAGAAGTGTCTGAACATTGTGAAAGCTGTTTATAACAACTTATAGAGCGCCACCGACGCTGACAACGGTGTATGTCGATGTCTGACACGGCACGCTCAGATGGAAATAAACGGTGTCTGTCGGTGTCTGCCCTGGAACGTGTCTGACACGCTCAATGTCTGTAGATATAAACGGACCTTCAATTGTAGGTTGATCGTATTTTAATTTGTCGTCACCACAGAGCACTGGCATTTACAATTTTATACCATAGATAAAAAAATATAAAAACAATTATAATATATTATAATAAGAGAAAATCGTTAATTTGAATGTTACAAATAAATAATAATATAATTATGCGCGCAGAAACGATTTAACATTCTCGGTTGCCGACACGAATTTATCAGAAAAGGAAAACCAATCAATTATAAATTAATTAAAAAACAATTAACTGCACCTATTAAAGATTATTAACTGCAGTTATGGGATGTGTAATTAAAGTACCTACCCAGCCTATTCGATTTTATGAACCAATCTGTCGATCAGTCACAGTGCAACGAGATGAATATTTTAATTTTTATCCAATTATTGGTAATTGTATGTAAGTAAGCAATTACTTTTTCAAATTTGTTTATCTCGTACCTAATTTTAAAGTAAAGCCTCCCAAAGACAGGTGCGACGCGATTATAGGACAATGCGTTTTCGTAGATTTTGTATCTGTGGATAAATCTCCTTCGTCCACAAATCTGGTGTTAGTTACACGCGCATTAGCTGCACATGCTCTTCTGAAGCACATCATCACTCCTCGGTGTTTGCGATAGCTGCATTCCTTTTATTCACAACATGTTTATAGTTTATTTATAGTTTATATATAGTGTATTCCTAGTTTATTTTTAATATCTTACTGTATTTTCTTTTTTTATTAATTGTATCTATCTTTACATGCGCTACAGACCTTGGTTTCCGTACGTCACGTCCTAGGCGACCACTGAAAATCAGCGCAGTGCAGTGGGTCCCCCACGGCACAGCATTATGCTGAGTGGAAGCCTTCTTGCCACAACCACGACATGCTTTTATTTCTAATCACATTATTTTTTCTTACCTTTCTAACATAATTTAAGAACAAAAAAAAGAAAGAAAGAAAAAGTATTTATTTGTGACCCGCACAGCACCACTACACAACAGCAACTACTAGCACTATTGTAAGGGTTTAGTTTTCAAAACCTGTAACCACTGTTCTTGTTCTTGAAATGTAATGTTTGTATGTCGTTTTGTGGCAATTAAATATTTTTTCTTTCTTTCTTTTCTTTCTTTCTTACATCACCAATAAGGTCTATGTATTTTTTTCCCGGGTGTCTCCACACAATTTTAAATCATTTTCAATGAAAACATTTTGTCGTACTGTCTCGTCACGCCTGTTTGTGGCAACCTTAGTAAAGAGACTGTTACCAGGGCCCTATAATTATGAAAATATTATTTTTATTGTTAACAACAGCGTTTTAACTTGGTTTTAACTCTATTTTAGATGCTCAGGAAAATAATGACAAAAAGGCAAAAAAAGCAGCACTTATGCAAAAGGTACCACTGAAGTAAGTTATATGTAGTTTATTCATTATCATTTCCCTCCAAGAGTCGCCACACTGATCGGTCCTGTGCTAGCCAGGTTATTGTTCCACCTAGACGGTGGTCTTCCACCGCTGCGTCTTCCGCAGCCGAATTGCGTAAGTATATTATCCAAAGCAAAAGAATCGATTCCTTCCCAAAAACGACTTTACGTATCAATATGCCATACGTAAAGTCGGTTTTGGGAAAAAATCGATTCTTTTGCTTTGGATAATATACTTACGCAATTCGGCTGCCGGTACGCGGTCGCCTCTCTAGAAATTTTTGGCCCCATCGACCATCCGTTCATCTAGGGTTGCCATCCGTCCAGGTTTTACGGGATTCGTCCTAGTTTAGAAGGCGTCCGGGGAGCGTCCGGCAGGGTTTTATTTGTATTCCGGGTTTTAAAATCTTCAAATCACCAACAGCTATTTTACACCTATTTCTCCGTTAAGAGAAAACGGGGGTAGAGAGCACCGACTGAATTTCCTTAGTAAAAAGTCATAATTCGAGGTTTGGCTCTCGTCTCTTTCCTCCTCCAGAATTGGTCCAATTTAAAAGATATTCCATAAACTGGTAAAGTAAGATATACACTATGCCCTATGTTTTCCTTTTTTCATTTATATTTGTCAAATTTGTACACTAAGCCTCTGTTGACAGCGGAATTTTAAGCATTTTTTGAGGGTTGCTTCTAAAGATAACGTATCATCAAACTGGGGTTTTCACGTTTCTTGTCCTGGTTGGCAGATTTTAGAGATGGCAACCCTACGTTTATCAAGCATTGTGCGCTGCCCACTGCCATTTAAGTTTGGCAATTCTTCGTTAGAAGAGCATGTTGCATATTTCTGGTGAATACTGCAAGCTTTTACCAGAAAAGCGGCTTGCGTTGAATCTCGCAACCTTCCGCCCCGTGCCATGGACCCTCTTGGCCTAAGGATAAATATGCCACTAATGGCATCGCTTTATGTTGTGAACAGAGTCTTTAGACAAGCGACATTCTATCCAAGGGTGTATTGGGGACTTGTCTCACACTCCATCCTGACTTGAAGCTAAATTGTCCTCAGAAAAATGGTGTTCTACATTTTTATTTTAAATAATGTAGGTAGTATCATCAAGCAATTGTTCCAAATAGTCCCTGATTGTGACAAAACGTTCGTAATTATTATTGAAACAAGTAAAATTAAAAATGTAGTAAACCCTCGACACTTTTTTTATTTCATGCTACACAATTTATCTACAATTTTATTTTTTTATGTTTCGATCGACAATCTATTGAACATGTAATTTATGACACGATATCTCGCGAAAACACCACGATTCACACAGTAAAACGCCGATAACTTTAGAACGGCTAACCGAGTTTCATCAAACAGTTACGAACACTCTCGATACAGTCACCTTTCAAACAAAAAAAAACTAAATCAAAATAGTTCATCCGTTTAGAAGCTATTATGCCACAGACAGATACACAAATACTCAAAGACACAAATACACAGGTTCGCACGTCAAATTTATAACACCCGTCTTTTTCCGTCGAGGAAAAGAATGAAAAAGCAATCATTGGACTCTTTCGGAAATAATATCTTCACCAATGAAAGCGTCCAATAATTTTTGGCAATACCGAATTATTTAAAGAGAATTTGTCATTCTATTTCATGGGGAAACGCTTTGCCTTGCCGAATTCAGTTACGCAATTAGGCTGCTGGTATTCTAAAGACTTTGTAGACTTGTAGATGCGTTGTCAGTTGCCAGTCTAAAGAAACAGTTGAAATGTCTCACGTGCCTGTAACTACACCGGCACTCATACCCTTCAAACTAGTTCAAACCGGAACAGAGCAACGCTATTTAGCGAAAGACATTAGCATCTTATACGTACCACAGATAATATAATACTAGCATTACCTACTTAAACGTGTTGACATCATTTTAAACTAATTTTTTCAACTCATAATATTTTTTTACAGAAATAAGCCATCTAGAGAAAATCCTAACTTTGTAAGAGACCGTTTGAGGAGTAAGTAGCTCTTAAATTATAAGTAACAGATTTTTACTGAGGCACCACGCCATCGCCAGGGAGAAAACTAAAAATAGTATTACTTTTATTTTCTTAGTTGAGTTAATAAGTCATTCAGTTACAGAGGCGTATAGCTACCGCCGTATCAGCCGTATCAATGATACGGGGCCCCCGAAATACAAGGGCCCCGACGGTGGAATGAAAAGTTAGAAAACCGTTATCAAATTATTTTTGATAAAGGGTTCGGCTATTTTATTTTTATTTATTAACTTTATTTGTTATGATGACACCATAATCTATCCTATGACTTCATAGCATCCTTATGCTCCAATTTAGTTAGCTGAAGCATGAAAACTTATCCGATCCCAGTCAGGATTCTCTCGTTTTTAAGCTTGAATCACTCGTGCTTCATCCTCGTCCCCCAAAACCGTTTGAGTTATCTAAGTGAAGAATTCAGTTGCCAATTATAATTATTTTGTAAGAAACATTAACCATTTTTAGTCTTTTCTGCATTCCGGTAGAAAGGGCCCCCAACAAATTTTGAAACCGGGCCCCTATAGGACTAGCTACGCCACTGTACAGTTGCAAATCTTGCTACTGAATTTTATTCCCAACCCATCCGATCCGATTGAGCTGAAGGTTTGCGTACCTACACGTTTGATTTGGATGACAATGAATGGTTAGCTAAGCCACAGATAATAATACTAGCATCTAGCATAGCTAAGCGGAATCATTCTAAGGCTCAATTTTTTGATGCGTAGTTAACTCAACCAATGGTTAAAATATGCTAACATGGTTTCAAATTTCGGTAAAACGCGTCTTTTCATCGAATGTTAGCTTCACAAATGATCAAATAGGTTGAAGAGTTATTGATTTGACCATTTAATTTTGTGAGGCTCACAATTGTTGAATGAATGCGTTTTACCAGCCTTACTAAGCCTTAATCCAATATGGCGGAACCCAAAGGGCCAATTATTTTTATGCACACTCCTGCTGAGAGGCATACGAAAAACCGACTTCCAAAACAAATCACTACAAAGAGACAAATAACTTTCTTTTCGGAAGTCGGTGTCTATATAGACACAGACTGCCGAAACGAAAGTAATTTTTCTCTGTGTAGTGTTTTGTTTTGGAAGTCGGTTAAATATTTTTTGTTCAAAAGTTTTTAACCGACTTCCCAAAAAGGAGGAGGTTATCAATTCGACTGTATTTTTCTTAAATGTGTTTTACCTTAGAACTTTTTACTGGGTGAACCGATTTTGATAATTATTTTTTTATTTATTTGTTCCATTTAAATTTCATCAATATATGATGAAGAACTTCGGAGATATACATCAGAACTCTTCAATCAATGACGGCAAAACACTCGGGATGGCTGCAATCGCATGTCTGTTTATTGTTTACACCATTTCATAACATAACATCAGACTAGCACGCTCTAAAGGGGTAACAGTTCCCCCTGTTATACTCTCATTCAACCGGTTTTGTTTAAGTTTCATGTTACTGAGTTAATCTATATCTGGCTTCACTTTGGGCATCACAGGTACCTAGCCTATAGAATTGGTCCATTATGTACCACAAAAAACAAGGAAACAAAAACACGAACACCGACTTCCGAAATTGAAGTTATTTTTCACTTTGTAGTGTTTTTATTTGGAAGTCGGTTGTATTTTTTGTAAAAAGTTTTATTTAAGTATTATTCTTAGTTTTGGTACCTTATATTACCATGAAAAAAACTCTTTATTAAGGATTACTTAAAAACTACTCGTCAGATCTTGATCAATAAATGTCATGAGAAGCACCAGCTTTCAAATAAAAACCGGCCAAGTGCGAGTAAGACTCGCGCACGAAGGGTTCCGTACCATTATCGCAAAAAACGGTGAAAAATCACGTTTGTTGTATGGGAGCCCCACTGAAATATTTATGTTGTTCTGTTTTTAGTATTTTTTGTTATAGCGGCAATAGAAATACATCATCTGTGAAAATTTCAACTGTCTAGCTATCACGGTTCATGAGATACAGCCTGGTGACAGACGGACAGACAGACAGGCGGATCGCGGAGTCTAAGTAATAGGGTCCCATTTTTACCCTTTGGGTATGAACCCTAAAAAAGAATCATCAAAATCTGTTCATACTCGACGAAGTAATCGCGTAAAAAACATACAAAAACTAGCAGTCCAATTGAGAAACTCCTCCTCCTTTCTAAAGTCAGTTGAACACCAGTTGTTTGTAATTATAGAAAATCTTTATTGTTGGTAAGATGTCCCTTTGGCTAAGCCCCTCTAAGTTCGATGGCTAACAGGCTAACATTTATTTTACAACTTCCAGAACCACTACCACTCCACTACTTCTATTACCACTGTTCTTGTTCTTGAAATGTAATGTTTGTATGTCGTATTGTGGCAATTACCTAATTATTTTTCTGTCTTTCTTTCAGTCTTGTTGCCCCTTTGGCTAGCCCCTCTAAGTTCGACGGCTAACATTTATTTTACAACTTCCAGATATAATTTTGAAGCCAGAAATGCCATCCACTTGGACAGACCGTCACAAACTGCCGTACGACTCAAACTGGATGGATTATTGCGACCCTTACCACTGTGATGACTATCACAGGAATGTCTGCGGCCTAAACAGAAAGAACATGCGTTTTAAATGGTTTCAGAGCATGTGCCATCTGATTCTTAACAACCAGTGTTCTGATTTTAGAGGATTCTTGAGTATGTATATTTTCAACTGCTAAGGCTGCGTGAGACGTGGTCGCTTACAATGGGCCTTATCAGAAAGCTTACAGTCACTCAAAGGGCAATGGAGAGGGCTATGCTCGGCGATTCCTTGCGTGATCGAATCAGAAATTTTGAGATCCGTAAGAGAACCAGGGTTACCGACATAGCCCGAAGAATTGCCAAACTTAAGTGGCAGTGGGCAGGGCACATTGCTCGCAGAACGGATGGCTGATGGGGCAGAAAAGTTCTGGAGTGGCGACCGCGAACCGATGACCAGCAGCCTAATTGCGTAAGTGAATTCTGCAAAGCAAACAAGTCGATTCTTTCCCAAAAACGACTTGATGTATTAATATGCAATACGTAAAGTCGTTTCTGGGAAGGAATCTGCCTGTTTGCTTTGCAGAATTCACTTACACAATTAGGCTGCTGGTGAAGGTTGCAGGGATCCGCTGGTTGCAGGACGCACGGGACCGGTCAATGTGGCGACGCTTGGGGTAGGCCTATGTCCAGCAGTGGACGTCTTTCGGCTGATATGATGAAGGCTGAAGCGTCAAGTAAACTTGCAGAGCTAAAAATTTCGCTACCCCTGGGTGAAAGTTCACTTACGCGTTTTGTGCTATAAGGCAGGTATAAACATTATCTAGAGCGATTCTTTGATTAACGAAAACCAATCAATACATACATATAATAAATCTGTAGAAAAGTAATTTTTGTACATCGAAAATATTTCCAAAAAAAAATGCCAGGGTGTTAAAGGATAACCAACAGAACCTATTTCCAGCATTTTTGGAACTGTTGTCAGTTTATTTGTGCACGCATCACGTGAAATGTACGAAACCAATGTAGATAACTTTTATACATAAAAATTGTGTAACGTAACTTGAAGAATTACTTAGTTTTTGTTTCATCGCAATCGGTTCACTCTATCAAAAGTTAGATGAATTTAAAGTGTTCAAGAAGTAAAATTATAACAATACACGTAATTCAGATACTCGGACAGTTGAACTCAATATTCGATAGATGGCGTTGTGCATTTGAAGTCATTTTCTGAATGGCCGCGAAAGAATTATGACTATAGAAAAAAAATGGTAGATAGGTAAGTTGGGGAGGCAAGAAGGTAAGTAGGGTAGGGTTGGCAGACAGATGACGGGGGTGAATTCGCGGGCACAGCTAGTTCGCTGTTCGTAATTAAAATTAAAATTCATGTCCCAGGCTCATAAATTCCAAGTCGGTTTGAAGTATTTCCACTCGACTAAGTCGCGATGACAACGAGCTCGGGGTAATTACGAGTATTACGACTGACTCTAGTGGTTTTAATAAAAAACAAGCTTTATAGGTACTCCGTAAAATTTTGGTCATTGCAATCTTGTGGAGGGTCGACCCTGTATCGATTTGTAAAGATAACATTAAAAAATAACAAATATACATCAAAAGAAAACACAAAAATGTGCAAAAATAACTTTCGTTTCGGAAGTCGGTGTTGCAAAATGGTAAAACAAGAGCCGACTTCCAAAACGAAAGTTATTTCTGCACTTTTTAGTTTTATCTTTCCAAATCGATACTGATTCATGTACAGGATCGACCCTCCACCGGGACTGTAACGACCTAAATTTAACAGAGTATAATTGTCAATTTGATGATTCGTGGTGGAGTCGAGTTGAAGGATAAAACTAGGAATATAGGAACTAATCTCATCACGAAAACAATGAAATCAATGCCAAAAACTTTTCAAAATGCGTGTAACTTATAGATGTTTTTGATAGATTGAGAATGAGATTAGAATGCAATAAGGTTCCTTTAAAAGACAGCTTGCAACTGTGATTAAATAATATTTGGATTATTTTTCAGAATACGACCAAATAGAAACAAAACACTGCCATGCTTACGTCATGTTCTTGAGAGCCGGATGTCCTCAGCATCAAGACTGTGAGGAATATAAATTCAAGCCTCTATGCGCTATGAGCTCTGTAGATGGCCATACAGTTATGTTCCAGAATAAATGCTTCCTAGATGCTATGAACTGCAGGAATTCTACCTTGCAAGGTATTTCAAATATTTTTTAATGTTTGACCAGCCTTGCCTTCGCACGGGACAAGTTATTTAAAGTAACCATCCTCGTTTATCGCTGAAGCTGAAACCCTTATTGAAATCCGTTGCGTGGTTTAGAAGATAAAACGGTGAAACAGACAGAGGCAGAAATCGACTTTGTTTTATACTATTAAGGTTACACTAGTCGATAATTCTTCCATACAAACGTAGTCTAGGGATTACTCCACTGTTTGACGATGTATGTTCAAAATGAAAACTTATATCAATTTGTCTCATCATTATCTAGCCCTGTATGGAAACAAAAAAGTAAAAAAGAATAATATTTGAAAGTTATGAGCGTCGAAAGTTCCATATTTAAACACTAATTTTAAAGCATCTTTGGGCGGCAATAAATAACATAAGAAGAAGGAAAATTTCAAAACGGCCTCCATACAGGGATAATTTAGTAGTTCAACAATGCAAATAATTTTATTTTGAAAATATACATTTAGTCGTTTTATCATGATATCTAGACTCCCAAAGGTTTTATAAAATTTCGCGCGCTCGTTTTCGTCCTAAATCATCATCCATTTCGCTACAAACTTGCAAAAGTGCTAATTCGTACGCGAACGAGCTTCTTAGTGCTCATCACAGCATCTATCTGTTTCGCACGAATTGTCGGATGAGATAGCAGGCATTTTAACCCCGCGCACAAAATAGTTCATGCCGTCGACTAGTGTAACCTTAAGATAGATTTATAGGTAACGGCTGTGATGAACATAAGTTTAGGCATCTGTGCGCGATGAGTTCTGTAGACGGCCATGCAGTTATCTCCCGGAATAAATGCTTCCTGGGTGCTATAAAATGTAGGAACAAGATATTGCAAGGTAACAGTTTATTCCTCATCCTTGCCTAGCTGCCGGCCGCGGCTCCACCTGCGTGGAATTGGTTGTTCTATCTTAATAAATTATAGCCTTTATACAAGGTGGGCCAAAAGAAGTCATCCGATGTTGTTAGGCTCTCTTTTTTTTTCTAAATGAAAAACTTCTATTCTGTTTTTTGATTATGCTAATTTGAACCTTTAGAATTTTATTGGTCAAGTCGAGAAGATTATATCGGCCAAATGGGCGCCGTCACAATTGATTGCCATATATACAGCCTCGTTTTTATTTTTCATCACTTCGGCGAGAACTTCGGGTGACAGATTCTCGCACTCGTGTCGAATGTTGTCCTTGAGGGCTTCCAGAGTCTCGGGCTTGTTCACGTAAACACGGGACTTTTAAAAAACCCCACAAAAAGAAGTCTGGAACGCTTAAATCGGGCGATCTTGCGGGCCAGTGCAAATCGCCTAAACGACAGATGAGGCGACCCGGGAACGCTGCCTTCAGAATATCGGTTGTGGCTCGCGCAGTGTATGTCCTGTTGGAACCACATGTCCCTCAGTCCTAATTCGTCCAATTGCGGCACCGTCCACTGTTGTCGTTTGGTCAGCGGCATTCTCGAAAAAAAGTGGCCCGATGACTCCTCCAGCGTGAACAGCGCACCATGCAGTCACTTTGAGCGGGTGTAATGGCTCCTCGTGCATCACTCGTGGATTTTCGGTGCCCCAGAAGCGATGGAAATGAGCCTCATCACTCATTATGATTTTGGTCGAACAATCGTCAAAAAAATTGACACGATTATTCCGCGTTCTTGGGGAGTGTATCGCTCCATGGCTTGTTCACTTTTATTCTGCATCTGTCTAATCCACAAATGTCAAAACAGATTTGACATTGGCGGCCATTTGCAAAAATGAGAGCATCTTCCAATAGGGTGATTTCTTTTGGCCCACCTTGTATTATTAATAGCTTTTAGTGTTTTTGTTTCGCGGGAATAGTAGGTACTTTTTTCTGGATGAAAGGTACCTGTCCTTATCTGTCCTTGATAACGTGTAAGTATTCGAAATTTCATGATGAACGGTCGAGAATGTTTAAAAGCGTAACAAACAAACAAACTCACATGCGCATGCTCAGCAAGACGCCTGTCTGAAACATATCTACTAATAATTATTATTTAATTCTCAGAGTACGACGTAGTTCGCATGTCATTTTGTGAACACCTTCTCGATGCCCAGAACTCGAAAGAAGAAGAAGCAAAGAACGATGAAAACCCTTTAATTTATAAAATAAAGTTTGATGGGCAAGACTAACCGTTGTGTTTTATTTCACCTTTCACGAGCCAATCAGCAGACTTGGGCAGTATTTGAATTACTTGTGATTAAAATATTGCCCAACATCATTGAGATAATATGTACTACGTACTACATTAATACCTCAATGCCCAACATATCATATTTGGCTGCAAGACACTGCACAATAACTATTTTTGTGTCAATATTGAAAGTGAAGATAGTATTGTATAACTGTGTCTTGCACTCGCTTACGTTTGTCGCATCATCCTATCTCGCTTACTCTATGCAGTTAAACTATGCAGTTTAACAACAAATATGTATTTGGTATTTGTAATTCAATTACTTCTTGAAAATTTTAATTGTAATTGGTATTTCAAATACCTGGCGCTGAGGTATTTTGTAGTTAGTATTTAAAATACTTTTTGGCTTCAAAATACTAGTCGAGTCAACAAGTTCAAAAACGTGTTGAAATAGAAATAAATCTCCTAAAAATATGTGCGATAGCTCATTCGATTCGGAATGACGTCTAGAAAAATGTTTTTAAGGGTTTATTAGCACAATGTTTTAGCACATAAAAAATTGCGATTGTCATTAACAAAATAAGATAACAAAAAAAAGGTAGAATAGAATAGAATAGAATATACTTTATTGTACACCATAAAAATAGGTATTTAGTTTTTCGTTAATAATTTCTAAAATAATAATATTTAAGGAATTTAAAAAAAATATCCTGGCAGAGGTGGAAATTTCCAATAAAAAGTCCGTACTCCCGGCACTCTATCTCTTTTATTTATATTTTTTTTAACGCTGAAAATAGGGCTCCGCGGGGTCGGCATAGGCGCGCCGTCTAAAAAGCCGGTTTAACACCAAAAATATTTTTTTTTCTGTATTAAATAACAATTTGAAAATTTGAATAAAAAATGGTGTAACCTAGACACTTGAACTAAAAAACATCGGTGAAAAATTTCAAAAAGTTAAACCATTGTGAATTAAATAATTTTTGCCAATCTCTGTTTTTATAAATTACTACATAAAAGTTTAAATAATTGATCTATAAATTTTTCGCCTCGTGGAGCTCTTCTAATTTAGGTACTTAATAAATAAATACAAAAAAAATTGATTAAGGTTTATTATTTTGTTAATATTTTATTATCTTTTTAAATTAACAAAAAATTAAATTTCCAAAAAATGTTAACAAAAATAATATTTTTTTGTACCATCGTATTATTGCTGTTTTTGCCTGTAATATACCTATATTATTATATTTAATTAGCATTGGAAAAATAATTTTTACGTCATTTGTTAAGAAATTGTTTATAAACAAACAGACTATTTTCGGATTAACAAAAATAAAAAATGACCATCTTATTCCATAGGTGAAATTCACACTGTCGAGTATCTTGTCAAATGTCATCAACCAGTCCCGTGATCATCATATAAGACCACACCGGAACCCCCGCTGTGCAACGCCATATTAGGGCACATCCCTGGGGAAACAAAAAAAATCTGTTATTAAGTTTATTAGTACGAATGTCACGTTAAAATAATGTATTTGTATTTCAAATACACGACTGACAAATATTTTGTATTTTAAATACATTCGAGATAGTGTGCAGGACGTAGCGTGTTCATTGGCCCCGAGAAAAGAAGGGCGTAAACCTTCTGGCCATTGCCGCTGAACGCCCCATCCACATCAACGAAAACAAAGGTTCTTGGATGCCTAGCTGCAGCAGTGACGTAGGGTTGCAAATCGACTCTAACGATTCAACGATGTGTTGGCTGTACTTGAGTTATTTCCAGATTCTGGGTTGCCTACTTCTGGATCAGCACTCCTGGTGTCCAGGTTCCGAGGTTCAGCTCGACAGGATCGAAAAGGGATGTCTTCATAAGGGTTGAAGTTGATGAATTAAATGAAACACTAAGTTATTCAGTACACGGCACGATTCTAGGGCTCTCAACAATTTCTGAGACGTGATTCTATATAAGAATTACTTCTTATTTACTAAGACAAGTACAAGCGACTAGCTTTGGATGACTACAAATTCTATTTTGGGCCCGGGGGTTCTTTATACCCTCGCATCGTGCCATTATTGAGAGCCCCGCAAATTCTCGCCGAAAATAATTTTTATTTATGTAAAAAACCCTTATACATATTTGGTAAATAGGGTTACCGCACCCCTTCCATGGTGCTATCAATAGCTGGATTCCTTCGTACTGTAACACAGTAACGCCCCCTATCTATGTATCTAATCAATATACCTAATTTCCAGGTATTGATAGCTTCCCTAGACTATTTCCATGAAATAAAAGGACAATTCCCTTTATTTCCCAGTTAAAACCTTAATAGTTTTCAACCTAGCCTAAGGATATCTATAGGTTGGGTTGACCTGCTGGTGCCAATAGCAGGCTGTCTGTTGACGTCTAGAAAAAGCTTATTTTCGGGAATCTTCTATGGGATATCATCCCTTATGTAATGAATCTATAAATTCCTAAGTCATTTCACCGACTTTAGGACTTCCTACTTAGGCTAACCAGGCAATCACCGCCTATTATGGGGATTCTGGTAGCCAATAGACCACACTTTACATTTCTAGTGTTTATGTAAGTCTATCTAGGTCATATGCACATAAGGTGCCTTGATATGTACAAATTTGATAGCTGGTCACTTTCTTTGCGCCTAGCTATCAGAGAAATTAGATATAAAAACACTAATAAGATTGGGACAACACGATGGTGCGTTTAACGGGCCATCGGGAGGTCCCCAAAAATTCCTTATTTTCGGAATTCCCAGGGGTGTATAGTCTCGGGGAATGCCAAAAACTGACTAAAATTACATTTCCAGAAACCTATTTTCTGGAATTGTACTTAAACTACTTGAGCGATTTTCGCTCCAAAGTGATGGCTTGGTAGCTAGTCCAGCAAGCCATCCGAAAGTACTTACACCATGAGTACATCTATTCCCTTCATGGAGTTATTCCACCTGAAGGGTCTACAAATTTCAACGTTTTACGTTGTTTACATTTTTCACGACTGCTTATCTCGTTGACTATCCAAGCGATTCTTCCCATCTAGAAACCGCCTGGAAGCCCTTTTAGCTGGCTTTCCAATGGTAGTACTTTTACCAGTACACCTATATGTTTCTAGGTACTTAGGGCACCTAAAACCGTAAGCGATTGCCAAAAACCAGATAAACAGCAGTTTTTCTATTATATACTGACTTGATATCTCAAGTAAATGGGCTTTATATAAAAGACTACGCTAACTATGAGGTGTATATAGGCTTCCTGTCCCGGTCTAGGTCCCCCATATACCCTAAAATGACCTAAAACCATATATTTGGTGTTTGAGATATCAAGTCAATATTCCTATTTACATAGCAGAAACTATGTGGTCTTCACATAGTTTCATCATTATGTACTGATTTCATGTCCAGTACATAGGATAAGCCCTTAAAAACATGATTTTAATTACTATAATATTTTCAAAAACCACCAAAACTATAAATAACGTGTGGTTCCCTCTCACGGGTCATTCGGAACTAATCCGTCGTCGAGCACAGACGTATCGTATGACAGAAATTTATGTTTTTTACTATGATAACTCTTATCAGTATGCTTTCTAATGATTTTACTCTGTTAATGGTGAACTATTGAACCCTATAACATACTGACAAACACTAAAAACATTATACTACTATCTCAAAAAATGTAGGTAAAATTTTAGTATAAATATAAACGTGCCTCTAAAATTCATTTTAGTATCAGGTGGCGCGCCGTGGTAAGCAGACATGTCTACACATACAAACTTCAATTTCTATGAACCATTTAGTATGGTTGATGACGCTTCGTCGCGAACATATCTCCCGCCGTGCAGTGCTGTGTCGACTCGCTGTGTCGTCGGCGCGGCGCTGCATTCCTTCGGTGAGTGACGGACGGCATTTCTCGGCTGCCGGCCAGGCCCACCGAGAGGACGGTCGCCGCTCCGGCATCTCTGGTTACTGGGGCAGTGGGACGAGTTTCTTCACCGGACGCTTCAAGGTACCGCCAAGCGTGCGTACCTCAGCGGTCCGGATTTCTCCGTCGATTCCTGGATACACGGCCACAATGCGGCCTCGCGGCCACGTATTGCGGGGCAGCTGGCCGTCGGCTATCAGGACAGGGTCACCCACTTTAAATCTGGGCCCACTACTATGTGGCTCCCGCCGGTTTTGGAGCTCCGGCAGGTACTCTCTGACCCAGCGACTCCAGAACATATCAGCGAGGATCTGTGATCGTCGCCATATTTTCCTGCTGTCTATATCTTGCTCGGTGAACGTGCCAGGTGTAGGTAGTCTGGCTGACCCACCGAGCAAGAGGTGATTCGGTGTGATGGATTCATCATCATCACCATCTACCGACACGTGTGTCAATGGTCGGCTATTTACAATGTACTCTGCCTCACAAATCAGTGTGGACAACACCTCTTCGGTGGGGTGTTTTTCTGTAAGTACATTGTATAGTGTGTTTTTTACACAACGAACTAGGCGCTCCCAGGCGCCTCCCATGAATGGCGCTGATGGCGTTATGAAGCGCCATACGATGCCTCTACGACTTGCCTCTGTTTTGAAGGCGTCTCGCAGCTCTCTGTCGGCGCCGTGCATGTTGGTGCCATTGTCTGAGTGTATCTCAGCTGGGCATCCTCTGCGTGCGGCGAATCGGCGCAGCGCCAATATGGCGGAGTCTGCGCTAAGGCTGGCGGCGATTTCAAGGTGCACCGCCCTTGATGTGAGACACGTAAATAGTGCTACGTATCTCTTCTGATGCTGCCGACCGACGGTGACGGA
This sequence comes from Orthosia incerta, assembly GCA_948252205.1. Classification (NCBI taxonomy): domain Eukaryota; kingdom Metazoa; phylum Arthropoda; class Insecta; order Lepidoptera; family Noctuidae; genus Orthosia; species Orthosia incerta. Next base: position 11,467,564 of record OX411767.1, read on the forward strand.
TAGCGGGCCGAAATAGTCGAGCCCGGTATATGTAAACGGCCTCTTATGGTGAGCGAGGCGCGTTTTCGGGTGGTCGCCGGTCGCAGGTACTGGTGGCTGTGCCTTGCGTATACGGCAATGCAGGCATCTTGCTATCACCTTCTTCGCTGTTGGTCGCATCTTCACGACCCAGTAGTGCTGCCGTACCTCATTAATTGTGAGTTCGGTGCCACTATGTTGTAGACTGCGATGTGTCCAGTCTATGTACAACTGCGTTATGTGATGGTCGCCATGTAATATAGGCGGGCGCATCACTTCTTCAGCTACCTCTTGCGTAGCTGCTATGCGACTTCTTAGTCGCAGCACGCCGTCGACGACCTGAATTTGTAAAGGTCGCAGCGAGCTATTTTTATTTATTTCTTCAACATTCGCTAACTCTGAAGCGAACGATTGTTGTTGTGCGACCTGGACAAGTATTTTCTCAGCTTCTTGGAGAAATTCTGCTTCTATGATTTGTCTGTTGACCTGGGTTGGTGCTCTGCATGCCTGCTTCTGCTTCTGTGCAGGTACAGCGGGCTTCTTGCGCCAGTCTGGGTCCTTTTCAGCGTTTTTTCTCGTCCGTTTATAGGACGTTATCTCTGTTCTATTTTTGCAAAGAGATATAAAACGCAGAACTGTGGCGGTCGCACGAAGCAGTCGCTCCCATCTGGAGAATCTGCTTGGCTCTGGAACGGCTTCTATGAAGCTCTTCTTGTCCCCTTCTGTGACAACGAAAGTTTTTTCTTCTCCCGTGTCGTTTGTAGTCGGAGGTTTCTCTGTGGGCCATAATTCGGGCCCAAGAGACAAAAAACTCGGCCCGCAGTACCACTCGTGGTCCGAGTTGAACCGCAGTGGCACGTCACGGGTTGCTGCATCAGCGATGTTCATCTTGGTGGGTATCCATCGCCAATCTTCGACTTTGCTATTGTCTTCAATAGCAGCTATTCGGTGAGCAACGAAAGGTTTGTATACTCTCGCTCCTCTTCTAATCCAGGTCAGTACGGTCTTGCTATCTGACCAATACGTTACTGACGTGGGCTTGCAGTCGTGTTCACTCATCACTGCTGCGGCTACGCGGGTTCCCAATACCGCGGCCTGAAGTTCGAGTCTCGGTATCGAAAGCAGTTTCAGTGGGGCCACCCGCGCTTTCGCCATAACAAGGCTTATTAAGTGCTTGCCTTCCACGGTCGTGGCCCGCCAGTATATAGCGGTAGCATATGCCATCTCGCTTGCATCAGTGAACACATGCACCTGCATTTCTATAGCGTCGCTATATCCAGGATAGCATCTTGGTACGCTAACGTTTTTTAGTTGGCGTAAATGTTGTACCCAAATTTTCCATTGTAATGCTAGGTCAACATCTAGCCTCTGATCCCAGTCGACGCCTCGCCTCCATGCTTCTTGCAATATTTGCTTCGCCTTGATGGTTACTGGCGAGGCGAGTCCGAGTGGGTCGTATAGCGACGCTACTATTCTGAGCGCCTCTCGCTTGGTGGGCGCCTCTCGGTCCAAGATACCCTCAGGCAGACGCGCGAGTGTGAGGTTGAAACCCAGCGTGTCTTCGCCTGGCCTCCATATGAGGCCGAGTATCTTTTCCGACGTATCTATATCTCCAATGGATACCATCTCAGTTTGTATATGCGATGGGTCCATTTTTTCTAGGAGCTGCGAGCTATTTGAAACCCATTTCTTGAGTTCAAACCTCGCCTGTAGGTGTATTTTTCGCACCATACTAGCGACTTCTGCCGCCTTCTCGATAGTTCTATAACTATCTAGGTAGTCATCCATATAATGACTACGTAGTATAGCATCCACAGCTTCAGGGTGCTTCTCTATATATTTGTTTGCGTTCCAGTTCTTTGCAAAAATTGCTGTGCAAGGCGAACTGGCTGCGCCGAAAATGATGGACGTCATTCTATATTCTTCCGGCGCTCCTTCTCTGCGGTTTCCCCTCCACAGGTAGCGAAGCGCGTCTCGGTCTTGGCTCCGCACCTTCACTTGCATGAACATCTCCGCTATGTCACCGGTTATTGCGACGCAGTGGCGGCGAAACCGCATCATTACGCCTGGCAGCGACTGTAATAGGTCGGGCCCAGTTAACAGGAAGTCATTCAGTGACATTCCTCTCGATTTGGCGGCAGCGTCATGTACGATGCGAAGTTTGTCTGGCTTCATTGGGTTGAAGACATCGAAGTGTGGGAGGTACCAAGTTTTGCCCGGCGTGCTAATTGCGGGTGCCCTTTCAGCGTACCCTTTCGCAATTAGCGAGTCCATCTGGTCTGAGTATCTTCTTAGAAGTTCCTGGTTCTTGTCCAGCTTCTTTTCTGTTGAGACGAGCCTCTTCAGAGCTGTCTCAAAGCTATCTGGCATCTCAGCATGCTCATTACGCCAAAGCATGGCGGTTTCGATGTGTCCATTCTCTAATTGGACAGTTGATCGATTCAAAATGTCCTCTGCCCTTCTTGCTGGGTCAGAGGCGGGTCGCTGTGGGTTTATGCACAACGATTCTATGGCGAAATGTTCGCGCAACTGATGATCCAAATTGTCATCAGTTGTTATTCTATTGACATGATGTACTTGTTGTCGTAGTAAACTACTGTGCGCGCCATGTAGTGTCCAACCCATCGCTGTAAGTGACGCAATTGGTTGGTGTCTTGGACCTCTGCGAATCTCGCTGACCAATAACAAATGCCAGTTGTCTTGGCCGACGAGTATTTTTGGCACGCCATTGTTGTACATCAACTCTTTTCTCAAGTCGGTTAAATGCTTGCAGCGTGCGACAACCCTATCGCTCACTGTTTGTTTTGCCAAGCTGAGTTTAGGTATAGTACGTGCTTTAAATTGTACCCTTCTCTCTTGCGGGCTAACCAGCGTCACCTTGACTCTTCTTGAGCATGGGGTGGTGAGCATGGTGTTGCCTATCGCACCGATCTTGAGCGGGTCCACAGGGCCCTCTGCCCCGACTTGCCTCGCGATGTCTTCATCCATCAGCGAAACGGTGGACCCATCGTCTAGGAGAGCGTATGTTGCTACCTCTCCCGCCGGTCCGATTACCCGGACCGGCACTATCTTGAGGTATGCCTGGCTCGATGGTGACCCGAAACTGGCCACCGTTTCCTGAGGATCCTTGCGGGATTCAGGAACATCGGGCTTCTTGTTGGCTTCCCTCTGCTGTTGCTTCTTCCTATGAAGAAGCCGATGGTGCGTATCTCTGCACCCGTCTTGGCCACACTGTTTTCTCTTACAAGTGTGGTTGCCTCGTCGATGTTGAAGGCAGCGATAACATAGATTGTGTTTTTTCGCTAGCTCCCATCTTTTCTCGACAGCTACGCCCCTGAATTGTGCACATCCAGTGGCGTAGTGATGTCCCACGTCGCAAACACGGCATTTTCCTACCGGTTGGTCCGTAGCTATATGCGTCCTTTGTGTGACGCGTCTGTTGGTGTTCGCCTCGGCCGAAGCGATGCCTTCGGGTGGGGCGAATGGACTACAAAAGTGTGCCTGTTCAGATATAAAATTACTGAACAATGAAATATCTGGCACCGATTGGTACTTCTCCGAATATGATCGGTACCATTGTGCTCGTAGCGAATTGGGTAACTTCTCTGTTAACAATCGCATAAGCTCCGCGTTCATAAGGTAATGACCCTTTTTTAACGCGCGGAGCGTGACTACAGCACCTCTTACGCGACTTGCAAACGCGCAGATGTCTCTTGGTGACTCACTGCAGCGCGGCAGTCCGCGTAATCTATCTGTTTCAGCTTGCGCTATGGAGTCTGGACGGCCGAACTGCAGCTCGAGTTCCTTCATGATGTCATCGGGCCTGGCATGTCCGATGAGTTCTGAGCTGACGGTTTCCATTGCACGTCCATGTAAGCTTCTCCTCAGCCTCGCTGTATTCTCGATGTCCGTAAAATACGCTCGAGTTGTCTCATATATGGCCCGAAATGATAGCCATTCAGTATGAGAACCATTGAAATTCGGCAATGTCATGACGAATTTCGACGCAGAGGGGTTCGATTGGTCCCGCTGTTCTATTTTTCTGTCGGCTAGCGACGCTATAGCGGACGTCAACTCCGTCAGGAATGGACGGAGACTATCCCTCTGACCTCCTGTACACTCAGCTGACGCTGCAACTGGAGGTTTTCGCACTTCTTTTTCCTTAGGATGCTGACCTTCTATTTGCGATTTGGTGGCGGTCGCAGTCAGGGGTCTATGCATAGAATTTCTGGTTCCCCCTTCCACGACGTTATCCTCCTTCTCAGGCTGAGGTTCTGGTGCCTCTTCTAGCCATGAACGCACGTACTCGTCATTCGAGTTTCTGTCATCCAGGTATTCAGCTTCGGAGCCCTCTTCCTCCGCTCTCTGAAGTGCCAGTTGTGCAAGCTCCAACTTAATTTTGAGTAAGTCTTCGCGAGCTTTGTCTATGTTTTTTCGTGACCGAGTCACTCTAGTTGACGGCGGACGGCTATGTTCGATACGGGCGTCACCCCGGGTAGTCATCGGCATCGCTGTACGTCTGTCTTCTTCGAAAATCTTCTCTTTCTGAGAAGGTTTCAATGTTGTGTCTGAAGCTCCTTCTAATCTGGTTACTCTGGTAGAAACCGCTTGATCAGTTTCTATTGGTTGATGCGTCGGTGTGCTTTCAGTTTGAGGCGCTAGATGGCGCTGCTCGTCCGACGGCTCGGTCCCTTCGGTTGTGGAAGGTGAACACGGCGGCAGCTCATGTCTGATGCCAGCTGGCTGATCCAACTCCACGGTCCATGCCTCCGGCGTCTTGCCTTTGGATCTGGTTATCGGCATTGTTGTTGAAATATTTTCTTTTGAAAACTCGAAGTTAGTTTTCAAAGATAAGTCCCAGTTCCGGGCTTCAGCGTTCAAACCGACGATCTCCAGAAGTTAACCTCCACTTCGATTGACTATAATTCAATCTTCAAATAAAAAATCACTAAAAACTTACGGTCAGTGATAAGTCTTCAGGAAACTTCAGGCATTTGCTATACAAGTTTATTTTTCCCATAAACGTGTATGTTCTATTTGATTGACTATAATTCAATCAAATTCTAAATCACCGAAAAGTCAAGGTTACTTTTCGGTGGTGATGCTTCATGAACTGCTTGTCCAAAGCATCAGAGCCGTGCATCAATCTTCAGAGCACGTATCTTGCTTGATTGAAGAAAATTCAATCTTCAAATAAATCACCGAAACGTCAAAGTTATTTTCAGTGATAGTGCTTCAGGAACCGCATAGTCAGTACATCCGAAACGTATCTAAGTCTTCAGAGTACGCTTCTTCCATTCACTGACGAAAATTCAGTCTTCAAAATTTTCCTGAAAACATAGGGGTTGTTTTCAGTCATAAGGCTTCAGGAATTATTCTTCAATCATCAAGGATGCACATCAGCCTTCTAAACGCACGTCTTGTATTTTTCTGACGGGCGCTCGTTTTTTAAACAAATCGCTAAAAACATAAGGGTAGTTTTCAGCGATAAGTCTTCAGGAACTATTCTTCCGCGTCAAAGACGTAATCCAATCTTCTGAACGAGTATTCCTGGTTGAATAAACAAGCGTTCAGTTCTAGAACAAATCACTGATAACATAGGGTAGTTTTCAGCGATAAGTCTTCAGGAACTATTCTTGGGGCTTCAAGGATGCGCATCTGTCTTCATACAGCATTTTGCAGCTCACAGAAAATTTCTTCTATTTTCTTACAATTATTGAAAAAATAGGGTATTTTCAATAACTGTCTCCAGAATTTTACCTCTTGGATCCAGCGGCAAATAGGGCACGTAGGACTTGTTCCCTGCAGTGCACGTCGATTTTTGGTTTATTTGTGAAATTAATTTCTCCAAAATTCGAAAAATTAATTCCACCACTGTTTCTTCCTGACGTCCTGGGGCGCTCCAGACTTCGAATTTCGGCTCGAACGGGTCAACGTTGTGTTGCACGTAGCCGACTTAATATGCAGGCACCCAGTTGTTTTTTCTGGATCTGCTGTTCCCGACGTCCTGGGGCTCTCCAGGCTCCAAAATTCGGCTCGATAGGACCATTAAATTTGCATGGTCGTCGAATTTTGCCGGGACGCCAGGCTCCAAAATCTGGCTCGCAAGGACCATTAAATGTGCAGGACGTAGCGTGTTCATTGGCCCCGAGAAAAGAAGGGCGTAAACCTTCTGGCCATTGCCGCTGAACGCCCCATCCACATCAACGAAAACAAAGGTTCTTGGATGCCTAGCTGCAGCAGTGACGTAGGGTTGCAAATCGACTCTAACGATTCAACGATGTGTTGGCTGTACTTGAGTTATTTCCAGATTCTGGGTTGCCTACTTCTGGATCAGCACTCCTGGTGTCCAGGTTCCGAGGTTCAGCTCGACAGGATCGAAAAGGGATGTCTTCATAAGGGTTGAAGTTGATGAATTAAATGAAACACTAAGTTATTCAGTACACGGCACGATTCTAGGGCTCTCAACAATTTCTGAGACGTGATTCTATATAAGAATTACTTCTTATTTACTAAGACAAGTACAAGCGACTAGCTTTGGATGACTACAAATTCTATTTTGGGCCCGGGGGTTCTTTATACCCTCGCATCGTGCCATTATTGAGAGCCCCGCAAATTCTCGCCGAAAATAATTTTTATTTATGTAAAAAACCCTTATACATATTTGGTAAATAGGGTTACCGCACCCCTTCCATGGTGCTATCAATAGCTGGATTCCTTCGTACTGTAACACAGTAACGCCCCCTATCTATGTATCTAATCAATATACCTAATTTCCAGGTATTGATAGCTTCCCTAGACTATTTCCATGAAATAAAAGGACAATTCCCTTTATTTCCCAGTTAAAACCTTAATAGTTTTCAACCTAGCCTAAGGATATCTATAGGTTGGGTTGACCTGCTGGTGCCAATAGCAGGCTGTCTGTTGACGTCTAGAAAAAGCTTATTTTCGGGAATCTTCTATGGGATATCATCCCTTATGTAATGAATCTATAAATTCCTAAGTCATTTCACCGACTTTAGGACTTCCTACTTAGGCTAACCAGGCAATCACCGCCTATTATGGGGATTCTGGTAGCCAATAGACCACACTTTACATTTCTAGTGTTTATGTAAGTCTATCTAGGTCATATGCACATAAGGTGCCTTGATATGTACAAATTTGATAGCTGGTCACTTTCTTTGCGCCTAGCTATCAGAGAAATTAGATATAAAAACACTAATAAGATTGGGACAACACGATGGTGCGTTTAACGGGCCATCGGGAGGTCCCCAAAAATTCCTTATTTTCGGAATTCCCAGGGGTGTATAGTCTCGGGGAATGCCAAAAACTGACTAAAATTACATTTCCAGAAACCTATTTTCTGGAATTGTACTTAAACTACTTGAGCGATTTTCGCTCCAAAGTGATGGCTTGGTAGCTAGTCCAGCAAGCCATCCGAAAGTACTTACACCATGAGTACATCTATTCCCTTCATGGAGTTATTCCACCTGAAGGGTCTACAAATTTCAACGTTTTACGTTGTTTACATTTTTCACGACTGCTTATCTCGTTGACTATCCAAGCGATTCTTCCCATCTAGAAACCGCCTGGAAGCCCTTTTAGCTGGCTTTCCAATGGTAGTACTTTTACCAGTACACCTATATGTTTCTAGGTACTTAGGGCACCTAAAACCGTAAGCGATTGCCAAAAACCAGATAAACAGCAGTTTTTCTATTATATACTGACTTGATATCTCAAGTAAATGGGCTTTATATAAAAGACTACGCTAACTATGAGGTGTATATAGGCTTCCTGTCCCGGTCTAGGTCCCCCATATACCCTAAAATGACCTAAAACCATATATTTGGTGTTTGAGATATCAAGTCAATATTCCTATTTACATAGCAGAAACTATGTGGTCTTCACATAGTTTCATCATTATGTACTGATTTCATGTCCAGTACATAGGATAAGCCCTTAAAAACATGATTTTAATTACTATAATATTTTCAAAAACCACCAAAACTATAAATAACGTGTGGTTCCCTCTCACGGGTCATTCGGAACTAATCCGTCGTCGAGCACAGACGTATCGTATGACAGAAATTTATGTTTTTTACTATGATAACTCTTATCAGTATGCTTTCTAATGATTTTACTCTGTTAATGGTGAACTATTGAACCCTATAACATACTGACAAACACTAAAAACATTATACTACTATCTCAAAAAATGTAGGTAAAATTTTAGTATAAATATAAACGTGCCTCTAAAATTCATTTTAGTATCAGGTGGCGCGCCGTGGTAAGCAGACATGTCTACACATACAAACTTCAATTTCTATGAACCATTTAGTATGGTTGATGACGCTTCGTCGCGAACATATCTCCCGCCGTGCAGTGCTGTGTCGACTCGCTGTGTCGTCGGCGCGGCGCTGCATTCCTTCGGTGAGCGACGGACGGCATTTCTCGGCTGCCGGCCAGGCCCACCGAGAGGACGGTCGCCGCTCCGGCATCTCTGGTTACTGGGGCAGTGGGACGAGTTTCTTCACCGGACGCTTCAAGGTACCGCCAAGCGTGCGTACCTCAGCGGTCCGGATTTCTCCGTCGATTCCTGGATACACGGCCACAATGCGGCCTCGCGGCCACGTATTGCGGGGCAGCTGGCCGTCGGCTATCAGGACAGGGTCACCCACTTTAAATCTGGGCCCACTACTATGTGGCTCCCGCCGGTTTTGGAGCTCCGGCAGGTACTCTCTGACCCAGCGACTCCAGAACATATCAGCGAGGATCTGTGATCGTCGCCATATTTTCCTGCTGTCTATATCTTGCTCGGTGAACGTGCCAGGTGTAGGTAGTCTGGCTGACCCACCGAGCAAGAGGTGATTCGGTGTGATGGATTCATCATCATCACCATCTACCGACACGTGTGTCAATGGTCGGCTATTTACAATGTACTCTGCCTCACAAATCAGTGTGGACAACACCTCTTCGGTGGGGTGTTTTTCTGTAAGTACATTGTATAGTGTGTTTTTTACACAACGAACTAGGCGCTCCCAGGCGCCTCCCATGAATGGCGCTGATGGCGTTATGAAGCGCCATACGATGCCTCTACGACTTGCCTCTGTTTTGAAGGCGTCTCGCAGCTCTCTGTCGGCGCCGTGCATGTTGGTGCCATTGTCTGAGTGTATCTCAGCTGGGCATCCTCTGCGTGCGGCGAATCGGCGCAGCGCCAATATGGCGGAGTCTGCGCTAAGGCTGGCGGCGATTTCAAGGTGCACCGCCCTTGATGTGAGACACGTAAATAGTGCTACGTATCTCTTCTGATGCTGCCGACCGACGGTGACGGATAGCGGGCCGAAATAGTCGAGCCCGGTATATGTAAACGGCCTCTTATGGTGAGCGAGGCGCGTTTTCGGGTGGTCGCCGGTCGCAGGTACTGGTGGCTGTGCCTTGCGTATACGGCAATGCAGGCATCTTGCTATCACCTTCTTCGCTGTTGGTCGCATCTTCACGACCCAGTAGTGCTGCCGTACCTCATTAATTGTGAGTTCGGTGCCACTATGTTGTAGACTGCGATGTGTCCAGTCTATGTACAACTGCGTTATGTGATGGTCGCCATGTAATATAGGCGGGCGCATCACTTCTTCAGCTACCTCTTGCGTAGCTGCTATGCGACTTCTTAGTCGCAGCACGCCGTCGACGACCTGAATTTGTAAAGGTCGCAGCGAGCTATTTTTATTTATTTCTTCAACATTCGCTAACTCTGAAGCGAACGATTGTTGTTGTGCGACCTGGACAAGTATTTTCTCAGCTTCTTGGAGAAATTCTGCTTCTATGATTTGTCTGTTGACCTGGGTTGGTGCTCTGCATGCCTGCTTCTGCTTCTGTGCAGGTACAGCGGGCTTCTTGCGCCAGTCTGGGTCCTTTTCAGCGTTTTTTCTCGTCCGTTTATAGGACGTTATCTCTGTTCTATTTTTGCAAAGAGATATAAAACGCAGAACTGTGGCGGTCGCACGAAGCAGTCGCTCCCATCTGGAGAATCTGCTTGGCTCTGGAACGGCTTCTATGAAGCTCTTCTTGTCCCCTTCTGTGACAACGAAAGTTTTTTCTTCTCCCGTGTCGTTTGTAGTCGGAGGTTTCTCTGTGGGCCATAATTCGGGCCCAAGAGACAAAAAACTCGGCCCGCAGTACCACTCGTGGTCCGAGTTGAACCGCAGTGGCACGTCACGGGTTGCTGCATCAGCGATGTTCATCTTGGTGGGTATCCATCGCCAATCTTCGACTTTGCTATTGTCTTCAATAGCAGCTATTCGGTGAGCAACGAAAGGTTTGTATACTCTCGCTCCTCTTCTAATCCAGGTCAGTACGGTCTTGCTATCTGACCAATACGTTACTGACGTGGGCTTGCAGTCGTGTTCACTCATCACTGCTGCGGCTACGCGGGTTCCCAATACCGCGGCCTGAAGTTCGAGTCTCGGTATCGAAAGCAGTTTCAGTGGGGCCACCCGCGCTTTCGCCATAACAAGGCTTATTAAGTGCTTGCCTTCCACGGTCGTGGCCCGCCAGTATATAGCGGTAGCATATGCCATCTCGCTTGCATCAGTGAACACATGCACCTGCATTTCTATAGCGTCGCTATATCCAGGATAGCATCTTGGTACGCTAACGTTTTTTAGTTGGCGTAAATGTTGTACCCAAATTTTCCATTGTAATGCTAGGTCAACATCTAGCCTCTGATCCCAGTCGACGCCTCGCCTCCATGCTTCTTGCAATATTTGCTTCGCCTTGATGGTTACTGGCGAGGCGAGTCCGAGTGGGTCGTATAGCGACGCTACTATTCTGAGCGCCTCTCGCTTGGTGGGCGCCTCTCGGTCCAAGATACCCTCAGGCAGACGCGCGAGTGTGAGGTTGAAACCCAGCGTGTCTTCGCCTGGCCTCCATATGAGGCCGAGTATCTTTTCCGACGTATCTATATCTCCAATGGATACCATCTCAGTTTGTATATGCGATGGGTCCATTTTTTCTAGGAGCTGCGAGCTATTTGAAACCCATTTCTTGAGTTCAAACCTCGCCTGTAGGTGTATTTTTCGCACCATACTAGCGACTTCTGCCGCCTTCTCGATAGTTCTATAACTATCTAGGTAGTCATCCATATAATGACTACGTAGTATAGCATCCACAGCTTCAGGGTGCTTCTCTATATATTTGTTTGCGTTCCAGTTCTTTGCAAAAATTGCTGTGCAAGGCGAACTGGCTGCGCCGAAAATGATGGACGTCATTCTATATTCTTCTGGCGCTCCTTCTCTGCGGTTTCCCCTCCACAGGTAGCGAAGCGCGTCTCGGTCTTGGCTCCGCACCTTCACTTGCATGAACATCTCCGCTATGTCACCGGTTATTGCGACGCAGTGGCGGCGAAACCGCATCATTACGCCTGGCAGCGACTGTAATAGGTCGGGCCCAGTTAACAGGAAGTCATTCAGTGACATTCCTCTCGATTTGGCGGCAGCGTCATGTACGATGCGAAGTTTGTCTGGCTTCATTGGGTTGAAGACATCGAAGTGTGGGAGGTACCAAGTTTTGCCCGGCGTGCTAATTGCGGGTGCCCTTTCAGCGTACCCTTTCGCAATTAGCGAGTCCATCTGGTCTGAGTATCTTCTTAGAAGTTCCTGGTTCTTGTCCAGCTTCTTTTCTGTTGAGACGAGCCTCTTCAGAGCTGTCTCAAAGCTATCTGGCATCTCAGCATGCTCATTACGCCAAAGCATGGCGGTTTCGATGTGTCCATTCTCTAATTGGACAGTTGATCGATTCAAAATGTCCTCTGCCCTTCTTGCTGGGTCAGAGGCGGGTCGCTGTGGGTTTATGCACAACGATTCTATGGCGAAATGTTCGCGCAACTGATGATCCAAATTGTCATCAGTTGTTATTCTATTGACATGATGTACTTGTTGTCGTAGTAAACTACTGTGCGCGCCATGTAGTGTCCAACCCATCGCTGTAAGTGACGCAATTGGTTGGTGTCTTGGACCTCTGCGAATCTCGCTGGCCAATAACAAATGCCAGTTGTCTTGGCCGACGAGTATTTTTGGCACGCCATTGTTGTACATCAACTCTTTTCTCAAGTCGGTTAAATGCTTGCAGCGTGCGACAACCCTATCGCTCACTGTTTGTTTTGCCAAGCTGAGTTTAGGTATAGTACGTGCTTTAAATTGTACCCTTCTCTCTTGCGGGCTAACCAGCGTCACCTTGACTCTTCTTGAGCATGGGGTGGTGAGCATGGTGTTGCCTATCGCACCGATCTTGAGCGGGTCCACAGGGCCCTCTGCCCCGACTTGCCTCGCGATGTCTTCATCCATCAGCGAAACGGTGGACCCATCGTCTAGGAGAGCGTATGTTGCTACCTCTCCCGCCGGTCCGATTACCCGGACCGGCACTATCTTGAGGTATGCCTGGCTCGATGGTGACCCGAAACTGGCCACCGTTTCCTGAGGATCCTTGCGGGATTCAGGAACATCGGGCTTCTTGTTGGCTTCCCTCTGCTGTTGCTTCTTCCTATGAAGAAGCCGATGGTGCGTATCTCTGCACCCGTCTTGGCCACACTGTTTTCTCTTACAAGTGTGGTTGCCTCGTCGATGTTGAAGGCAGCGATAACATAGATTGTGTTTTTTCGCTAGCTCCCATCTTTTCTCGACAGCTACGCCCCTGAATTGTGCACATCCAGTGGCGTAGTGATGTCCCACGTCGCAAACACGGCATTTTCCTACCGGTTGGTCCGTAGCTATATGCGTCCTTTGTGTGACGCGTCTGTTGGTGTTCGCCTCGGCCGAAGCGATGCCTTCGGGTGGGGCGAATGGACTACAGAAGTGTGCCTGTTCAGATATAAAATTACTGAACAATGAAATATCTGGCACCGATTGGTACTTCTCCGAATATGATCGGTACCATTGTGCTCGTAGCGAATTGGGTAACTTCTCTGTTAACAATCGCATAAGCTCCGCGTTCATAAGGTAATGACCCTTTTTTAACGCGCGGAGCGTGACTACAGCACCTCTTACGCGACTTGCAAACGCGCAGATGTCTCTTGGTGACTCACTGCAGCGCGGCAGTCCGCGTAATCTATCTGTTTCAGCTTGCGCTATGGAGTCTGGACGGCCGAACTGCAGCTCGAGTTCCTTCATGATGTCATCGGGCCTGGCATGTCCGATGAGTTCTGAGCTGACGGTTTCCATTGCACGTCCATGTAAGCTTCTCCTCAGCCTCGCTGTATTCTCGATGTCCGTAAAATACGCTCGAGTTGTCTCATATATGGCCCGAAATGATAGCCATTCAGTATGAGAACCATTGAAATTCGGCAATGTCATGACGAATTTCGACGCAGAGGGGTTCGATTGGTCCCGCTGTTCTATTTTTCTGTCGGCTAGCGACGCTATAGCGGACGTCAACTCCGTCAGGAATGGACGGAGACTATCCCTCTGACCTCCTGTACACTCAGCTGACGCTGCAACTGGAGGTTTTCGCACTTCTTTTTCCTTAGGATGCTGACCTTCTATTTGCGATTTGGTGGCGGTCGCAGTCAGGGGTCTATGCATAGAATTTCTGGTTCCCCCTTCCACGACGTTATCCTCCTTCTCAGGCTGAGGTTCTGGTGCCTCTTCTAGCCATGAACGCACGTACTCGTCATTCGAGTTTCTGTCATCCAGGTATTCAGCTTCGGAGCCCTCTTCCTCCGCTCTCTGAAGTGCCAGTTGTGCAAGCTCCAACTTAATTTTGAGTAAGTCTTCGCGAGCTTTGTCTATGTTTTTTCGTGACCGAGTCACTCTAGTTGACGGCGGACGGCTATGTTCGATACGGGCGTCACCCCGGGTAGTCATCGGCATCGCTGTACGTCTGTCTTCTTCGAAAATCTTCTCTTTCTGAGAAGGTTTCAATGTTGTGTCTGAAGCTCCTTCTAATCTGGTTACTCTGGTAGAAACCGCTTGATCAGTTTCTATTGGTTGATGCGTCGGAGTGCTTTCAGTTTGAGGCGCTAGATGGCGCTGCTCGTCCGACGGCTCGGTCCCTTCGGTTGTGGAAGGTGAACACGGCGGCAGCTCATGTCTGATGCCAGCTGGCTGATCCAACTCCACGGTCCATGCCTCCGGCGTCTTGCCTTTGGATCTGGTTATCGGCATTGTTGTTGAAATATTTTCTTTTGAAAACTCGAAGTTAGTTTTCAAAGATAAGTCCCAGTTCCGGGCTTCAGCGTTCAAACCGACGATCTCCAGAAGTTAACCTCCACTTCGATTGACTATAATTCAATCTTCAAATAAAAAATCACTAAAAACTTACGGTCAGTGATAAGTCTTCAGGAAACTTCAGGCATTTGCTATACAAGTTTATTTTTCCCATAAACGTGTATGTTCTATTTGATTGACTATAATTCAATCAAATTCTAAATCACCGAAAAGTCAAGGTTACTTTTCGGTGGTGATGCTTCATGAACTGCTTGTCCAAAGCATCAGAGCCGTGCATCAATCTTCAGAGCACGTATCTTGCTTGATTGAAGAAAATTCAATCTTCAAATAAATCACCGAAACGTCAAAGTTATTTTCAGTGATAGTGCTTCAGGAACCGCATAGTCAGTACATCCGAAACGTATCTAAGTCTTCAGAGTACGCTTCTTCCATTCACTGACGAAAATTCAGTCTTCAAAATTTTCCTGAAAACATAGGGGTTGTTTTCAGTCATAAGGCTTCAGGAATTATTCTTCAATCATCAAGGATGCACATCAGCCTTCTAAACGCACGTCTTGTATTTTTCTGACGGGCGCTCGTTTTTTAAACAAATCGCTAAAAACATAAGGGTAGTTTTCAGCGATAAGTCTTCAGGAACTATTCTTCCGCGTCAAAGACGTAATCCAATCTTCTGAACGAGTATTCCTGGTTGAATAAACAAGCGTTCAGTTCTAGAACAAATCACTGATAACATAGGGTAGTTTTCAGCGATAAGTCTTCAGGAACTATTCTTGGGGCTTCAAGGATGCGCATCTGTCTTCATACAGCATTTTGCAGCTCACAGAAAATTTCTTCTATTTTCTTACAATTATTGAAAAAATAGGGTATTTTCAATAACTGTCTCCAGAATTTTACCTCTTGGATCCAGCGGCAAATAGGGCACGTAGGACTTGTTCCCTGCAGTGCACGTCGATTTTTGGTTTATTTGTGAAATTAATTTCTCCAAAATTCGAAAAATTAATTCCACCACTGTTTCTTCCTGACGTCCTGGGGCGCTCCAGACTTCGAATTTCGGCTCGAACGGGTCAACGTTGTGTTGCACGTAGCCGACTTAATATGCAGGCACCCAGTTGTTTTTTCTGGATCTGCTGTTCCCGACGTCCTGGGGCTCTCCAGGCTCCAAAATTCGGCTCGATAGGACCATTAAATTTGCATGGTCGTCGAATTTTGCCGGGACGCCAGGCTCCAAAATCTGGCTCGCAAGGACCATTAAATGTGCAGGACGTAGCGTGTTCATTGGCCCCGAGAAAAGAAGGGCGTAAACCTTCTGGCCATTGCCGCTGAACGCCCCATCCACATCAACGAAAACAAAGGTTCTTGGATGCCTAGCTGCAGCAGTGACGTAGGGTTGCAAATCGACTCTAACGATTCAACGATGTGTTGGCTGTACTTGAGTTATTTCCAGATTCTGGGTTGCCTACTTCTGGATCAGCACTCCTGGTGTCCAGGTTCCGAGGTTCAGCTCGACAGGATCGAAAAGGGATGTCTTCATAAGGGTTGAAGTTGATGAATTAAATGAAACACTAAGTTATTCAGTACACGGCACGATTCTAGGGCTCTCAACAATTTCTGAGACGTGATTCTATATAAGAATTACTTCTTATTTACTAAGACAAGTACAAGCGACTAGCTTTGGATGACTACAAATTCTATTTTGGGCCCGGGGGTTCTTTATACCCTCGCATCGTGCCATTATTGAGAGCCCCGCAAATTCTCGCCGAAAATAATTTTTATTTATGTAAAAAACCCTTATACATATTTGGTAAATAGGGTTACCGCACCCCTTCCATGGTGCTATCAATAGCTGGATTCCTTCGTACTGTAACACAGTAACGCCCCCTATCTATGTATCTAATCAATATACCTAATTTCCAGGTATTGATAGCTTCCCTAGACTATTTCCATGAAATAAAAGGACAATTCCCTTTATTTCCCAGTTAAAACCTTAATAGTTTTCAACCTAGCCTAAGGATATCTATAGGTTGGGTTGACCTGCTGGTGCCAATAGCAGGCTGTCTGTTGACGTCTAGAAAAAGCTTATTTTCGGGAATCTTCTATGGGATATCATCCCTTATGTAATGAATCTATAAATTCCTAAGTCATTTCACCGACTTTAGGACTTCCTACTTAGGCTAACCAGGCAATCACCGCCTATTATGGGGATTCTGGTAGCCAATAGACCACACTTTACATTTCTAGTGTTTATGTAAGTCTATCTAGGTCATATGCACATAAGGTGCCTTGATATGTACAAATTTGATAGCTGGTCACTTTCTTTGCGCCTAGCTATCAGAGAAATTAGATATAAAAACACTAATAAGATTGGGACAACACGATGGTGCGTTTAACGGGCCATCGGGAGGTCCCCAAAAATTCCTTATTTTCGGAATTCCCAGGGGTGTATAGTCTCGGGGAATGCCAAAAACTGACTAAAATTACATTTCCAGAAACCTATTTTCTGGAATTGTACTTAAACTACTTGAGCGATTTTCGCTCCAAAGTGATGGCTTGGTAGCTAGTCCAGCAAGCCATCCGAAAGTACTTACACCATGAGTACATCTATTCCCTTCATGGAGTTATTCCACCTGAAGGGTCTACAAATTTCAACGTTTTACGTTGTTTACATTTTTCACGACTGCTTATCTCGTTGACTATCCAAGCGATTCTTCCCATCTAGAAACCGCCTGGAAGCCCTTTTAGCTGGCTTTCCAATGGTAGTACTTTTACCAGTACACCTATATGTTTCTAGGTACTTAGGGCACCTAAAACCGTAAGCGATTGCCAAAAACCAGATAAACAGCAGTTTTTCTATTATATACTGACTTGATATCTCAAGTAAATGGGCTTTATATAAAAGACTACGCTAACTATGAGGTGTATATAGGCTTCCTGTCCCGGTCTAGGTCCCCCATATACCCTAAAATGACCTAAAACCATATATTTGGTGTTTGAGATATCAAGTCAATATTCCTATTTACATAGCAGAAACTATGTGGTCTTCACATAGTTTCATCATTATGTACTGATTTCATGTCCAGTACATAGGATAAGCCCTTAAAAACATGATTTTAATTACTATAATATTTTCAAAAACCACCAAAACTATAAATAACGTGTGGTTCCCTCTCACGGGTCATTCGGAACTAATCCGTCGTCGAGCACAGACGTATCGTATGACAGAAATTTATGTTTTTTACTATGATAACTCTTATCAGTATGCTTTCTAATGATTTTACTCTGTTAATGGTGAACTATTGAACCCTATAACATACTGACAAACACTAAAAACATTATACTACTATCTCAAAAAATGTAGGTAAAATTTTAGTATAAATATAAACGTGCCTCTAAAATTCATTTTAGTATCAGGTGGCGCGCCGTGGTAAGCAGACATGTCTACACATACAAACTTCAATTTCTATGAACCATTTAGTATGGTTGATGACGCTTCGTCGCGAACAGATAGTATTTAGTAATTTGTATTTAATGAAAGCAAAGCATGTATTTTGTATTTCAAATACACGACTGACAAATATTTTGTATTTAGTATTTCGAATACACGACTGACAAATATTTTGTATTTAGTTTTTTAAATAAATCTGGGATAGTATTTTGTAATTTGTATTTTAATGAAAGCAAAGCATGTATTTTGTATTTCAACAACATGACTGACAAATATTTTGTATTTAGTATTTTAAATACATTTGAGATAGTATTTTGTAATTTGTATTTTAATGAAAGCAAAGCATGTATTTTGTATTTCAACAACACGACTGACAAATATTTTGTATTTAGTATTTTAAATACATTTGAGATAGTATTTTGTAATTTGTATTTTAATGAAAGCAAAGCATGTATTTTGTATTTCGAATACACGACTGACAAATATTTTGTATTTAGTATTTTAAATACATTTGAGATAGTATTTTGTAATTTGTTTTTTAATGAAAGCAAAGCATGTATTTTGTATTTCAAATACATGACTGACAAATATTATATATTAAGTGTAGTAAATAAAATGCCCGTTCAGATAATATGAATCTCATTATTGTTGGTTACCAGCAGCCTTAATGCGTTATGAATTCGGCTAGGCAAAGGGCAAAGAGTATGAACAATCGACCAATGACATAGACGGACATCCACATCGCGCCTTTCATCTCGCATGCGATTGGTAGATTGTTCATACTCTGCCTTTGCTAAATTCATTTCGCAATAAGGCTTCAGGTCTATCTTAACTCAACGAATTATGTCTTGACAGGAGTTTTTCAGACAACCCACTCGCGATATATTTTTTAACATATAGAACAATGGTGAAATATTAGCTGACTTAAATGAAAAAAAAAAAAGAACGAAAGAAAACGAAAAAAATTCTATTAATCTACTATATAAAAATAAGTCGGGTTTTCCTCCCTGACGCTATAACTCCAGAACGGACGAACCGATTTCCACGATTTTGCATTCGTTGGAAAGGTCTCGGGCCCCGTGAGGTTTATAGCAAAGATAAAAAAAAAAAAAAAAAGTAGTTGTAGGGTAGGGTTGTAGGGTAGGTGTAGGGTAGGTGTACGGTAGGTGTAGGGTAGGTGTAGGGTAGGTGTAGGGTAGGTGTAGGGTAGGTGTAGGGTAGGTGTAGGGTAGGTGTAGGGTAGGTGTAGGGTAGGTGTAGGGTAGGTGTAGGGTAGGTGTAGGGTAGGTGTAGGGTAGGTGTAGGGTAGGTGTAGGGTAGGTGTAGGGTAGGTGTAGGGTAGGTGTAGGGTAGGTGTAGGGTAGGTGTAGGGTAGGTGTAGGGTAGGTGTAGGGTAGGTGTAGGGTAGGTGTAGGGTAGGTGTAGGGTAGGTGTAGGGTAGGTGTAGGGTAGGTGTAGGGTAGGTGTAGGGTAGGTGTAGGGTAGGTGTAGGGTAGGTGTAGGGTAGGTGTAGGGTAGGTGTAGGGTAGGTGTAGGGTAGGTGTAGGGTAGGTGTAGGGTAGGTGTAGGGTAGGTGTAGGGTAGGTGTAGGGTAGGTGTAGGGTAGGTGTAGGGTAGGTGTAGGGTAGGTGTAGGGAAGGTGTAGGGTAGGTGTAGGGTAGGTGTAGGGTAGGTGTAGGGTAGGTGTAGGGTAGGTGTAGGGTAGGTGTAGGGTAGGTGTAGGGTAGGTGTAGGGTAGGTGTAGGGTAGGTGTAGGGTAGGTGTAGGGTAGGTGTAGGGTAGGTGTAGGGTAGGTGTAGGGTAGGTGTAGGGTAGGTGTAGGGTAGGTGTAGGGTAGGTGTAGGGTAGGTGTAGGGTAGGTGTAGGGTAGGTGTAGGGTAGGTGTAGGGTAGGTGTAGGGTAGGTGTAGGGTAGGTGTAGGGTAGGTGTAGGGTAGGTGTAGGGTAGGTGTAGGGTAGGTGTAGGGTAGGTGTAGGGTAGGTGTAGGGTAGGTGTAGGGTAGGTGTAGGGTAGGTGTAGGGTAGGTGTAGGGTAGGTGTAGGGTAGGTGTAGGGTAGGTGTAGGGTAGGTGTAGGGTAGGTGTAGGGTAGGTGTAGGGTAGGTGTAGGGTAGGTGTAGGGTAGGTGTAGGGTAGGTGTAGGGTAGGTGTAGGGTAGGTGTAGGGTAGGTGTAGGGTAGGTGTAGGGTAGGTGTAGGGTAGGTGTAGGGTAGGTGTAGGGTAGGTGTAGGGTAGGTGTAGGGTAGGTGTAGGGTAGGTGTAGGGTAGGTGCGTAGGGTAGGTGTAGGGTAGGTGTAGGGTAGGTGTAGGGTAGGTGTAGGGTAGGTGTAGGGTAGGTGTAGGGTAGGTGTAGGGTAGGTGTAGGGTAGGTGTAGGGTAGGTGTAGGGTAGGTGTAGGGTAGGTGTAGGGTAGGTGTAGGGTAGGTGTAGGGTAGGTGTAGGGTAGGTGTAGGGTAGGTGTAGGGTAGGTGTAGGGTAGGTGTAGGGTAGGTGTAGGGTAGGTGTAGGGTAGGTGTAGGGTAGGTGTAGGGTAGGTGTAGGGTAGGTGTAGGGTAGGTGTAGGGTAGGTGTAGGGTAGGTGTAGGGTAGGTGTAGGGTAGGTGTAGGGTAGGTATAGGGTAGGTGTAGGGTAGGTGTGTTCCACATTTCGACACCAATTTTAACGCATTTTTGGGCGCAAATAAATACCATAAGAAGACGGAAAATTGCAAAACGGCCTCCATACAGGGATAGATTAGTAGTTCAACAATGCAAATAATTTTATTTTGAACATATAGATTTAGTAGTTTTTTCATGATGTCTAGACAGCCAAAGGTCTGTTTATAAAATTTCGCGCGCCCGAATTTCGTCCTAAATCATTATCCATTTCGCTACAAATTTGCAAAAGTGTGTATTCGTACGCGAATTAGCTTCAACAAATCCATCCAAAGGTTGTCTTGAAAAGATCGCTTTTAGCGATAAGGCCGCCCATTGTGTCACCCAGTGCAATGTTTTCTTCGTCTATACTTTCTGTAACTTATATGGTGTACATAATAAAGAGTATTCTATTCTATTCTATTCTATTCTTCCTACTGCTCAACACAGCATCAATCCCTTCCGCACGTGTTGTCGGTTGATATAAAATGCATTTTAACCCCGCGCACAAAATAGTTCGTGCTGTTGTAGCGTGTAAATTCGATTTCCGGATCGGATCATGTGTGAATGAGTATTGTCCTATGGTATTTTTCATTAGAATCCTGGTTAATTGTTATAAGCTCAACCTCTATTGCCTTAGATTTAAACATTACCGGTAAATGTAGGTGTAGTCCTTATAAGTAGGTCATGGCCAAACTACGTTCATGGGTCCCCCCCATTACGGAAACCATGGATCTCTTGCATGCTCATGCTCTTTCCAGTAGCTAGGGAAAGTCCCTCGTCACTCATGACCTTCGGACTGGACTGATGAGTTGGGGCGGTGACTGAAGGTGAGCTGAATCGTGCCGCTGTTCGCATGGGGGCCCGTAACACCGTGCCAGGCCCGGATGGCGTCTCTGGCCGAGCGTGGGTTCTAGCTATGGCTCCTCTAGGGGACCGCCTGTGACAGCTGTTTAACAGCTACCTCCTTGCGGGCGTGTTCCCCATCGACTGGAAGGAGGCTGGATTGGTCTTGTTGAGGAAAGCAGGCTCCTCTTCCAGGTGCTAATGGTGATCACCGGGGTGGTTTTAGTGAGGTAAAAATCCCACACTCCCTAAAGATATCCCCCCGAAAACAAAAAGAAATGTAGTCCTACTGTTGCCGCATCTGTGCTAAACGTTAGGCCACTATAGCCAGGATGTCATTTAGTTTAATTTTTATTAATATTTCAGCTGTCCTCAACGAGTTTGCAACAACAAAAACACATGATATAGAGCCCATAGAACAAGGAATTCAATAACTGAAACACAAAATAATTGATGACATCAAAGGAAATAAAAAACCCCACGACTCTGAAGTGTACAAAGACACATACGATTACGTTGTTGACGAAAATATACATACCACTGCAAAAAGCGAACATGACAAGGAAAAATTAGAAAAAAAAGCAACAAAAGAGAATTAAATACTGCGACGACAGAAAGGTTTAATCATTCGCCAGAAAATGAAGATAACAGACATACCAATCCAAAAAGCGAACATTACGAGAAAAAACTAGACAACATATTCAAAAGAAGAGAACTAAAAACTTCGACGGTAGAAAAGTTTTAATCATTCACCAGAAAAGGTAAATGATGTCGGCCCTTTAAGGATAAGAACGGAGAAAGAGAAGTAATCGAAGTATTCGTCAAAGAAGAAGAATGCAGACATATTCTATAGACGGACGAATTTTGAAGGGAATGCCAGAGATAAGCCGCAGAAATGGACGCACTGTCTGGACCTGCTGTCACCATTTCTGAATGGATTTTTGAGTAATGTAACAGAAACTAAAAGAGTAACGGCTTCGGATAATAGTATAAGGAGGTTTGTTTAGGTGTTAAATTGTAGTGGTTCCAGAGATTACCAGATTACACGTAGAAACAAACTAGCAAAATACGGGCTCTCTCTTTACACAAGCTCGTTATTAACTTTATATATATATATTTATATATAAAAGAAGAAACTGACTGACTGATCGATCAACGCACAGCCAAAACCGCTATGCCTAGAAGCATGAAATTTGGCAGAATGGTTCCTCAAGTGACGTAAGTGCACTAAGAAAGAATTTTTGGAAATTACATCCCAAAGGGAGTAAAAAGGGGACTGAGAGTTTGTATGAAATTTTTACAGTTTTTAGATTGTTCTCATGTCAATTTACATTTACGCTCTTGGTTGATAAAAAAAAAAAATGGTTTTTCGAAATTCCACCCCTAAGGGGGTAAAAAGGGGGTTGAAAGTCTGCATGTAATTTCAACAGTTTATAACTTGGACACGTAAAAATTCAAGATTTACGCTCTTCTTTGATCAATCTGCCTAGCCTTTTCCCAACTGTATTGGGGTCGGCTTCCAGTCTTACCGGATTCAGCTGAGTACCAGTGTTTTACATGGAGTGACTGCCTATCTGACCTCCACAAGCCAGTAACTGGGTAACACGGTACCCCTTGGCAAGACTGGTGTTAGATCTCAAGCATCTGACTACCCGTAACGACTGTCAAAGATCTTCAAGTGACAGCCAGGACCAACGACTTAACGTGCTTTCCGAGGCACGGAGGAAACTCGGTATGTTGAAATGGTCACCCATCCACGTACCGACCTCGTCAAGCGTTACTTAACCTTGCTGATCGACCAGTGCGGCTGTTATTATTTAGCCACGAGCTCCTCTTAACGCTTACGCTCTTCTTTGATAAAAAGAATTAATGCATTTATTGGTTTTTGGAAATTCCACCCCTAAGGGTATAAAGGGGGTTGACAGTTTGTATGTATTTTCTACAGTGTGTAAATTGGACTTTTGAAATTTCAGATTTAAGCTCTTGGTTGATATAAAGAAGTCATATTTATAAGTCATTGGAAATTTTACCCTTAAGGAGATAAAATAGGGGTTGAAACTTCATATGAAATTTCTTCGGTTTGGAAGGTAAAACATCTGAAATTGTAGGTTCACGCTCTTGATTAATAAAAAAAACAAGGTATCATTAGTTTTTCGGTACTACCCCCAAAAGACGATTTAAGGGATGTTAAAGTTTGTATGGAAAATTGTATTTCTTTATTTAATAAACTTGAAACTTAGCTCAAATACCTAAGTAAATAATAAGGGATGTAATTATTAGTTCTGCTCTTCGGATTCAGCACTGTCTTCTTCATAGTATTAGATAGTGAGTAGTGTACTCGCTATGGATCTTAATGTAAAGCCTTATGACTGGGGTTTTGATCGAATGACCGGTGTGACTGCTTTTTACCCACGAGCCCTTTATTTAGCTAAATCTTATCGGACACGTCATTAAAGTTTCGTAAATCCTAACTTAAATCGTATATATATCTACAATACCCCATTTATTATTCATTTAACAAGAGCTAATTTTTGTTCGCCTTCACTAACTGCACATAATAAAGTCTTCTATACTTAGTTGAATAAAATACGAAATCATGCGAACGAAGTCGCGGAGAGCTAGTAATATTTTTGTTTATTTTTTTTTTTATTATTATTGATAGGCTCGCGCTTGACCACTATCTCACCTGATGGTAAGTGATGATGTGGTCGATGGTGCAGCACGCTTACCTAGAAATAAGTTGAAATAAAGAAGCTGTAAGAGAGCCTAGAGTGACATTCCATCAACGTTACCTAATAACTGTTAAAAAGTCTAAGTCTGTATTCAAAAATTACAATAATCCGTTGTTTTTTTAGGGTTCCGTATCCAAAGGGTAAAAACTGGACCCTATTACTCTCTGCGATCCGTCTGTTTTTCACAGATGATGTATTCCTGTTGCCGCTATATAACAACAAATACTATAAACATAATAAAATAAATATTTTAGTGTGGCTCCCATACAACAAACGTGATTTTTTGCCGTTTTTAGCTATAATGGTACGGAACCCATCGTGCGTGAGTCCGACTCGCACTTGGCCGGTTTTTTTTTTAATTGACTACTACTTAAATTTAACGAGTAAACAATTTAACAACAACCAATAGGGTTGTTCATATTACTTACACTAAAATCCACCGATTTCAGTAATCCGCCTATGGATAAAATTATGTCAAGCCAAGTTCAAGCAAAAAAGGAACTGGCGACGCAGCAGCTGTGTGCAATATAACACGAACCATTTGGACCCACTTTTAACTCAAAATCTATTTAACATATACACATGAAATTTGGTTTATTATCCTTACTCTGACGTATTAAAAGTAACATGATTCAACTTTGAGGGAGACACGGAGCTATACAGGACGAATAGTACTCACTCTTTTACACAGCAGAATCATAATGGCATTGACACATTATACCGCAGCCCCTGTATTTTTATTGATTCGTCAAAAAACAAATGCAGTTACTAAAATTTTATTGAAAGGATAATTTTAGGTTAAAATAACATAACCTTTCTTGCACTATCGACCGGCAAATCCAATTTTACTGGAACCTTAGTCTCCGCTGTTGGGGCATCGAAATTATAAGTCTTTTCAACGATAGGCTGTCCGTCAGATTTACCAAATTCTTGAGTGTGATTTTTATTAGCCTCTCCCAATCTAGCAGCATTGTCAATTTTAAATAAAATTTCTTCACCAGGCGTCGTTACATCATCAACTTTCTTCCCCTCTTCTTCATTGTATGAACTGGCTTCTGTTATTGCTTCGGGTGTAGTGACTTCTAAAGCTTCGTAGTTTTCGACAGTTCCAGCAGAGTCTTCTTCATTTTCTTCAATAAATTGTTCGTTTTCCTCTGTAGTTGGTACAGATAACGCTTTCTTACTAGTTTCAGTTACGGGTTCAATTGTTGTCTCTTCTGATAATGTATCTGCTACTACTTGAACTAAGTCCTCCTTGCTGCCATTTGCTTTCTGCACTTCTTCTTTTGGGTTTAGTAAAATCTCAAAAGGAACTTCGAGGGCATCAATGTTTTTAAAGGAAGTTGATGGCTTTGGTAGAACTAATTGTTTATTTTTTGCTAAATTCTGCTGCGCGATCATGTTTAGTCTATCTATTTGCTGTTGCATTAAGGACAACTGTTGTACAATGCTTGGCTTTTGGACCAATGGTTCTTGTACCAAACTTGGTTGTTGCATCAAATTTGATTGTTGCATCAAGCTGAACTGTGGTTGTACGATGTTCGGCTGCTGATCCAAGATTGGCTGATGCATTATCTGCTGAACCGGACTTGGGGATGGTATATATTGAGACCATCCCTGATTTGACTTCGCTGGAACTAACACTTGTTTAACACGCA
Source organism: Orthosia incerta (assembly GCA_948252205.1). NCBI lineage: Eukaryota > Metazoa > Arthropoda > Insecta > Lepidoptera > Noctuidae > Orthosia > Orthosia incerta. The sequence goes on from OX411767.1 coordinate 11,493,108, forward strand.
CTTTTTTGCTAGCCCCAAAATCCTTTAAGCTTACAAATTTTTGGTTTTTAGGAACTACTTTTTTAATAAGCCTTTCATACTTTACTGGTTTCTTTATTAAATATTGTGGTGGTATCTGTACTTGTCCTAGATATTGTATTTGAGGTTTTACATATTTATCTTTAGTATCTTCATAAGTACCTTCAAATTGTACATCTTCTTTTAAAACTTTCATTGGTACCGGATTCTTTACTTGCCTTTTTGGTTTCTTTTCAACATTTTTGTAGACTACTGCTTGCTTTTCTTTAGTTTGCTTATTTATTTGTGCATCGTGATCTCTACTTTTGTCAATAATTTCTTGCAAAAGCCTATGTTTCAATGTATCTACCACATCATCTATAGTTAAAACTGTAGGTCCAGCTAGCGGCTTTATCGGTGCAGATTCTTGTGGTTCAAAAAGTGAAGCCCTCGGTGGACTCTTCAACTGATATCTGTATACTGGTCCTTCCACTTTATCAGAATCGTCTTGTTCTTCTTCCACATATTCAACAGTCTTGTCTATCTGTTCATCTTCTTTATATGTCCCTCTATCTTGTTTCTGGCCTGCTTCTAGAACCATTACATTGATTTGATCAACTAAGTCTTTGTTGGGAACGTATTTCTTGGCTAGGGATTTGAAATCGTTGAGGTTTGCTACTAGAACGATGTATGAGTTTACTGAGGGAATCAGACTTGAAGTGTAACCTGAAATAAGTCGAATAGTTATACCTATATAAAACTACTACTGTTAATTTTTTTACAAAAAATATCGTTAGAGAAAATGAAAAAAATTGTCTCTGCAACATATTGTACGTTACAGGTATAATTGGTACAATAAACTGTAACTAATACTTGTTATGGCTTCGAGATTGCTCTTCCCTATGAACACTTTGTAGTTTGGTTTAGTGGAGCTTGTTTTTGGGTCATCCTGGTGGCAACCCTTTCAGCAGATTTTGCGTTACCGAGTGCTAGCTGTCCGAGCGAGCCTTGCGACGGGAAGCACAAAACGATATTTCTAACGCAGCTTGGGAAGGCTCTTCCTTTCCTGCCCGGACAACCACCATCCAAGGATTCAAAAGAAATAAATGATAGCGATATCTGCAACTCTGCATATTCTCTTTCAAAAATTATACTTACTACATAATATGAAAACATATAAGAAATACATTATGAAACTATTGAATATAAAACTGAACTCCAATAGTTCAGTTTAAAATAAAAATATATACATTATGTAGGTAAATTATGTACGACTAGGTAACTACATATATAATACGCATGCTCTTTTCATTTCACAGTACTTATACTTTTATTGAAATAACCTCCTGAATTCGTTTATTGAACAGTTTTTAACACAATAACTGTTGGGATTGGGTCGAAAATACCTACCTACTTCAGAATCTATAAAAATAAATTTCATTTACGTTTTCACTAAAAGACAACGCACAGTCGAAACTAGAAGGTCTACAGGTCTAGAAGTGTTAGAACCCTTTAAAAAATATATGCTAAGTATTCACAATTTAAAAACAACAAGTAAATTACAGTCAGTTGCAAAATAACAAACGCAGTATATTTGGTCCATATCGGCAGTTACAGGTTGGCAGTTAAAACGTTAGGTTAGTACATAAAACACGGCTTTTACGATTAGGATCAAAATTCTTCAGATAAAATGCAGGTACAATGCAGAAAAATAGTTCGTGTTCGGCCGTATAGTTCGAAATACCTAGGTCTGCATTCTATGACGTATTTTATGGGAGTAGGTGGCATAGCGTTCTGACTATCACCAATCTAATCATAACCTTCATAAACTAAGTACATAATATTACTAAAATTGCTTGTTTGTTTGTAAAAGGTAATGTCAGTAAGTGCTGATCAATTAGGTACGAAATCTTTTGAAGTGAAACTTTTAAAGATTCGATAATTGAACGAGAAATGAGAGCGAACTTTCGGATTATAGGATGATTCGCACGAATTGAACTCGGACGAAATGTGCGAATCAACTTTTTTGGTGGCGATTCGCACGAAGTAGAAACTAACTGATGTAGTTAGCATGTCACTAGCACAGTTACTAAACATGTGGATTGTGGACTGAAGATAAGCTTTGAAGACGTATGCATTATTATGCATTTATTACTTGGCTGATATATGTAATTAAAAGCTTTGAGATGGTAAAGCAAATAAAATATCGAAGATTTTATCAAGAATTCAAAAAGTTTTGATACGTTCCTTACGGCCTATTCTATGTATCATGGTCCTATATAATTATCTTATATGGTCTTGACTCCAAAGAGCACTGTAGTGATCTGCACCCTAATTGCATAGCTGTTTTGACAGCACGAAACACGCACGCTCCCTTTGATTTTGACAACTCAATAGATTTCATTGCATTTCTTACCGAAATTTGGAAATCATTGGTAAGCATATTTAACGATTGGTTGAGTAAACTACGGATAAAAAAACTGAGCCTTAGTTGAGTTAAAATCAAACTTAATCTATACTAATGTTATAAAGCTGAAGAGTTTGTTTGTTTGAACGCGCTAATCTCAAGAACTACGGGTTGGAATTGAAAAATTATTTTTGTGTTGGATAGTATATTTATCGAACAAGGCTATAGGCTATATATCATCACGCTAAGACCAATAGAAGCGGAGTATAAATGAAAAATGTGGCAAAAACGGGCAAAATATTCCTATTTGAGAGCTTCAGTTGCGTGCGCTGCGTAAACGGTTTAAGTTACGCAACAATCATGTATGTAGGGTAGATGGGTGGGTACCTTTTTGACGGGAGCGAAGCCGCGTGGGACAGCTAGTCAGTGGTAAAAATGTAGTATTTTTCATACTTTATTATTTTTCTATAAAACAAATGATGAAAATATATGACGATACTATATAATATAGTACGGGTGGCCACCGTATCCACAATCCACATGTGTAGGTACTGTGCGAGTGACATGCCAACTACATCGGTGTCTCGCGCTAACAAAATTGCTTTGTCTCGGAAGCTTTAGGAGGATGACAGTCAGCTCCTACTTCGTGCGAATCGCCACAGAAAAAATTATATTATTTAAAAGGTTGATTCGCACATTTCGTGCGAGTTCAACTCGTGCGAATCGTCGAATAACCCGAAATTTCAAGGACGCATCACGTTAAGGCATATTTAGAAACACACAAGAAAGATATAACTTTATGCTGCTATCTCTTATTCTTTATTTTTAAGAAATTTCCTTACTATACGCATGTCTACGGTGCTCCATGCGTAATTATTTTTTTCTCAAACATGCTTGGCAATTTGAGCATTATTTTGACAACCTTCTTCGAGATAAATCAAAATTGCTGTACTGGTCAAATACATGCGAGCAGCGGCCGGTAAAAGTTGTATGAAAATCCATATCTGTCGTGTTTAGCGGCCAAATAAATTACATAGAAAACTCATATCCGTCGTGTAATTTAAAAATGGAACGATCTTTTACTCCGAAACATGGCAACCAAGGAGGTAACTTATCAAAGGTTTTATTTAAATTTCGAACTGACTTGCAAATAGAAAACTGTTTATTGAAAAAAAAAACAAATGAACACTTTAACAGGCTGAACACTGTTTTACCCGGAAGAAATGTAACCGCGGGAAAATATTTGTAAATAAAATGACGTCTAGTTCTAGCATAAATGTTTTAATTCCACATTAAGTACTAATTTTAATATTACTAGTACATTATTTCATCCAAAATAACATTTTTATAAAAAATTAAGAAATTTTGTGGTAGACTAGTGTTGCGTTTAGTTTTTGTCCAATTTATGTCGATTGCGTTTTGTTAGTGCTTCTTGCTACCCTGATTTTGCTGGGCAACATTTCTGGAAAAAAAAAAAAACATTAAATTGAGATAATGTTATGTGAGTCAGGTCTTTGTGCTCGCAAGCACAACTAAGGTCGTGATCGGGATCGGTCGTGGGTCCGATTCCTGAGCAAGGGTCGGGCAACGAGTTTTTTCACAGGTACTCAGTAGCAACCCAGTCACTGTATTTGTTCACAATAATCGTCGACGGACCAAACAGATTTTTTTAAGAATGTACCCTATTGGAAATATATAATACAGGTTTATAGAAAACATATAGAAATACAAGTTTATAGTAATTCTCTAACAAGCTTATATACGTACCATAAGCGAGTTCCCTTCCGAGACGTGGTGAGAAGTTCATGTTTCTGCCGAGACGGGGAGAGAAGTATTTTTGCCTGCTGTCAATCTGCTCAGGGTCGGGGCGGTACCTTTACGAAAAAGAGCATGAATATATTATTATTATCATTTTATTTTTATTTAAAAATAATAATAAAAATAATCAGTGGTCAAACGCTGCTCGCGTTGATTTCGCATACTGATTATTTTTGTATAATAAGACGAAAAACGCTAGTTACGTCAGCACGGTTTCTTTGTGTGGGACGAGGAATCTGTATGCTAGTATTATATTATCTGTGCTAGAAGTAACCTATTCACTCATGACTTAAATACCTCTAAGTTGTAGCTATCAGGAAATAAAGATACCGGCAATGAATTCCGCTTTAGCTGTACGCACTACTTCTACTTTATCTTAACTGAATTGTGTTAAAGAGGTAAAATTTGCGGTTTTGTTTGTGTTTGTCACTGGAAGCAGTACTACTTCAAGTTTGTTATAAAGACAACCTTTTGTTATGAAGGTAGTTTGAGACTCTGGGAAGGACATAGGATTTTTTATTTACTTTTAATCCCGGTAGTGTGTCACCTTGGGATGTTAAAACCACTTTTTGACGTGACAACGCAAAATAAATCGATGCAAAATAAAGCGTGATAAATCGATGAAGCCGGCTGCACGCACGAAAATGGATGACTCAATGTAACGTTACGCTCAATGTAACGTTACGCTCATTGTAACGTTATAATCGTAACGTTACAATGACGTTAATTGTATCGTTAAGTATGCAATCATTTCATCAATGTTTTGTTATGACGTTGTCACGTTATACTATCGACCGTAAACCGACTTTACAGACAACCAATACAAAAGCCGCGAGTAGAAGCTAGTATCACTATATTCTCTCTTCAACTCTTTTTCTAGAGACAATAAACTAATCGAACAAATCAATTATAGTGTGTAAGCGCCCAAATATAAAGTTGGTTAAAAATTTACAAGTTTTCGACCTTTTCATTATAATTAAAACACTAGTACTGTTGTCCGTGATAGGATTGGAAGCACGTGTGACATCATTATATCATGAATTTTCACTTTTAAGCACAATGGTTTGCTAAAAAATACAAACTGTCATATTTATTAAGCATCTACCGACAAATATCTAAGTACCTACCTAAATTATTATTGTGTTGTCAAATACCTACAATTGTTATGCCTCCTCTACACTGCTCGCGAAGTACCTCGGCGAAGTACTCTAGAAACTTTGGCTAAAGTCCGAAGTGCGACACTACACACTCGTTCAACTTCGCGATGAGCTCATTCGCTCTGTGGTGCCGATAGCCTGCGCACGTTTGTAATGGCCGCTCAAGTAGCAGTTGCCGTTGCAATGTGCAATCTCGCGTATTCTAACTACGTGCATATTTGCACAACGACGTCACGACGCAAACTGAAGTTTACCGAGTAGTATCGAGTCACTTCGTGTGCGCACTTCGGGCAACTTCGGGGCCTTTGACTCGGGCGCACAAAACGGACAACCAATGGAAGTTGCCCGATGCGAGGTAAAGTTTGACGAGGTAAGCCGAAGTGCCTCTACACTATCGTATTCGTCTAACATCGTTCAACTTCGCGAGCAGTGTAGAGGAGGCATTAGAGTACCCACCTGAGTAAATATTATTGTGTGTACAGGAAATAACTCTAAATTTACATATAAGCCACAGTGATGATATTCCTATAAAATATTACGTAATTTGTAATGATCATTGTGATGTATCCTGGATTTAATATTGCTTTTTTAGTATTATAAGTGCTTTGAGACAATTAGTACAAGAATGTCAGTTAGCATCAATATTCTTTCGAATATTGATCAAGAATGAAATCTAAATAAGCGATATTAAATACCTTAATTGTCTTGATAAGTTTTAAAAAGGTTTCATTACTCAAGAATTGATTATTGACCTAATTGTGAGATTATTTAGAGAAATGTAGAAAATGGTGGGGACATTTGACAGGTCGACTCGTTACTATAAATAGTGTGTAATTCGTAAGTTATACAGACCAGGGGGGTGACCATAAGCTCTTAGAGCGGTATCAATTTGAGATCGAATAAGTTTCTGCCATCTATCACTTACTCGATCTCAAATTGATACCGCTCTAAGAGCTTATGGTCACCCCCCAGTTGTTATGTTGTGATAGTGATAGTGATATTGTTTTCCTGAATTGTTATATTCTGTGAAACATTGACTACACAAGCTTCACGTAACTTATTTGATATTATAACTTGATTATTGGTAATGGTCGTGTTGAAACTCTTTTTCTTTTCTTCTTTTGTGGCCTTTATTCATAATGATGTTAAATTGATTTAAGGGCTAGTCATGTTCTTTGCCTTATCTTTGTTGTTTTGATCATGTAACATTGTGAAATGTTACAAGATTCATCATATAATGGCCATAATAGAGTTAGATCTTTATTGTGGTAAACGATATTTACATGTTTGTAAAAGATATCTTTAAGTACTTTTACAACCATAGTTGCTTCCGTGGAGTTTCTTGCCCTTCTTCTCCACGAGAACTAGTTTAGAGAGCGGGCGGTAAGCTCTCTGAGCCTCAATATGAATTAATTGACAAGCCTCATTGAAATGAATACCTAGTCTTGTCTTTCTGTGCTTTTATTCATAAAACCGTTCCCTTATACACCACATACATAGGAACTCTGATACACAGTAAATAACCAGCAACCATCTGGACATTCCAAGCTTGCTATCTTCGTAAATATCGATACTTTTATACGGAGTTCCTTTACGATTCTAACTTCAGAAGTGGGATTCAGTTTTTGCTGACACAAGATTTCTAATGAATTTAATTTTGTCATTTTCATAAACAAAGTGTTGACGAGTCACCGAATCCACTCGCACCAAGACGATGTCCTCGCGATGCCGCTCCGGCCACGGCACTGGGAGCTGCATAGCTTGTGGATCTAGAAGCTGTACGACATGAATCTGCAAACTATGGTCAGAGCATCAGATTTTAACTATGTACATCAAGCTGACAGCTGCAGCACGAAAACTGCTAAAAGTGGTAAGGCCTTCAGAGGCTTTGTTTTTAGTTACTGTTGAATATCTTTGGTATTATAAACATCCACTTCAATCCAGTAAAACTAAAAAATAATTAGGGTTTTTTTACGCGGATCCCTTATTATTTTTCCAAAATAAAAATAGCCTATGTTACTCCTTATAACATCAGCTATCTAACAGTGAAACGCCCGTCTCAATTGGTCCAGCCGTTACGGAGATTACCCGGAACAATCAGACGGACAGACAACCATCTTATAACGTGTTTAGATAACGTCTCTGTACTTGTTATATGTACCGTATATACTTTCACAAGCATTCAATTAAACGTTGTTATTTTGATATTACATACAGACACTTCAATTTTATTTATTTGTATAGAAGATTGATATAATGACTGTCAGAGTTGACTTACATCTCCTGATCAGCGGGTGTAGCGAGCATATCATCAGCAAGTCGCCTGCCGAGTCTGGGAGTGAACTCAACATTCTCGAACGCTTTGTCGTCGTACGCCAGGCTGCGACCCAGCTTCGGGGTGAAGATTACCTTCTTCGTCACTGTGGAGAAGACTTCTTAATAAGAGAAGAAAGTTACTCCTCTGAAAGTTCGACCACCCATTGCTACGAAAGATCTCAACGGAGACGGTTGCTTCGCGATCAATTTTGTTTTTCAGCCAATGGGGGCCGCGTATGAATTCGCCGCTAGAGGCGCTGGTGTAACGTAAGGTCTCCGATATGTCAAACGCCGCTGTTTGTGTTGTGAGTGGGTGGGTTTTTCTTAATTATATTATTGTTAAAATAGGTGTCCAATAATTTTTATTTATTGACTTGACAGAAAAAAAAAGTTATAGTTACTGACCTCTAGTTTCAGGTTCATCGGCTTGCATATCATAAGATAACTGATCGTAGTAATATTTCAGAGCGTCGGCGGCTTCCAATAGCTTGAAGAATGCTTGTCTGAAAAGATAATTATAGATGACACATTTGCCGATTGCTTTTTCGTTATTTGTCGTGGTGGGTCAGTGCTATGATCTCGTTTCTCGTGCTTGAGGCCGTACGTTCAAATCCGGCCAAGTAACAATGTGACTGTTTCCATCCATTTGTACTTCTTAAGTTTATCTTGGACATCGCAGACATCGGTGAAGGTAAACATTGTAAGGGAAACTGCACTTATTGTGTAAGTTCAAAGAATAGCGCACGGTACGCTTTCCTTACATTCATTGCTCCATATGTTCAACAATCCGTCTAATCGACAGCGTAAAACACAAAATCCAACCATGTTATTTTATATATTTGTTGCATCCAGGTTGGCCGATAGATGTAAACCATCGGGCATCGTGTGTGGGCAGGTAGGTGGGTCAATCGTGAAAATGAAATCACACAAATTAATCGATACACTGAGTATATTCAAATAGACACAAGTTACAATCTTGTTTACTAATATTACGGATCGACAGTGATCTATTCTAAACTCTAAGGCTGTCAGTACTCAACTTTTCTGCCTTATTCTGCTAACCCCACCGCGAAAGCGATTAGAAAAAGCGCGCCAATTCGTAGTTGTTCTTGCTTTGCCGCCAGATGGCGTGCTTGCGATTTGTTTTGACATCCGTACTATTGACTAAACCCGACATATTTAAATGTAGCAGTACACCGCAGACTACCCCTTGTTTTATTCTAAGTTCTTTAGGTCTAAAGGTTGTCTGGCAAATATCACTGCCAGCGATAAGACCTCCTTTGTACCCGTAAAAATATGTTTTCTCGTTAAGAGATAGGTATTTTTTTTTGCTGTACAATGAATAAGGAATCGATTTTATATTCTATTCAATGAATATGGTACTGTCAAGTTATCAAAATGACATAGAAGGTGTGGTTCTTCGTGCTGTCAAAACAGATACGCAATTATGGTGCTACAATAAAAATTAGCCAAAGTAGGTATATGGAATTTTCCGTCTGGCATTTCTTAGCAGCAACCAGTAGCCTTATTGTGTATAATGAATTTGGCAAGGCAAATGGTAAAGAGTTTTTTCCATCCAAGAATCCCATTGCACAATTCCTAAACCACTGCAACTCGTGAATCAACAGTAACGACCACCAGAAAAGCGACGAGGCAATGAAGCTCGATGAAATCACGGAGAATAAATTTAACTGTCTTGGATCCCGCAACGAAATTAATCAGAAAAGAATATACGAGGAGTAGGAAAACAAAAACATAATTTCCACTTCCCTCCATATCAAGCAGGAGACAGAACAAACAAGGCCAATAGACACAAAGGGTCGCTTACAACTGGGATAAGCCCAGTTGCCTAGCACCATGGATAGAAATTAACATGAATATTAATGGGTCCTAACATTGTCAGCTTTTATATTTGGTTCCAATATAGGTATGGCAAAAACGCTAGAACGTACGGAATATTACGGAGACGTTATGTACCTATGTCAATTAAAACATCTCATACCTGTTGTCTTCAGTAGCCATTCTGAGGGATCGTTTGCCTATTCTGGGACCGAACCACATGCCTCCCCGGTCGCTGTGCGCCCCCCTGTTGGCTCCACCATCCTGTATAGGAAAAAGGAAGATTAAGCTAAAACTTTCAAAAATGCCTTGTTATTACTTGGTGTTGATCACTGGCAATAAGCTTTAAGTTTTTCTTAAATGAGACTATAATTTGTTCTGAATTTAATTTATAGTTCATATACAAAAATATTCTTACACCTAAAATATGCAAACCTATAAATGACATGCTAGAACTGAAAATAATAAGTAATAGTAATGCAAATTTCAGATTTAATTATCATCTGTCAGGTGTGACATTTTCGCCCCCTCTAGGACTGAATTCAAAATTCATACATACCTAGTAAATTATAAAAATCTCAACGGGAAGTTTACCAATTGATTAGAAGATTTCAAATTTTGCATAGAATAATAAACATCCGCTAAACAATTGATACAAAGATTTTAATAAAGTCCTACTGTCATCTTTGCTTTTCATAAATGTTTATCTAGCATCTAAAATGTAAACCCGAAAGAAATTCAGATTTTAATATTACGTATTGCGCCGATCGCGACAAGGGCAGAAAGATTCTTCGTAAAAGTTTAAATAATATATTATTTTAATTTAAAAACAAATGACGATTGTTCTTCTAAATTCAAACTCACCTTCACGTCATTATTGTTAGCCAGAACACAGCTAATAGAGATGATGAAAAATCCGGTTACTACTGCTGTTCCGTACATTTTGGGAGGAGATGCTGTGAACAACTGATGTTCTTCGGTAGCAGGGAATACTTTATATACTCTACTAAATGGAGATCTTATGCAAATGTAGGGGAGGCTGGGGAAATACCGCACGTGGATGATCTTAGCTCGATATAGAACCGTAGGTGGAAATGTCGCTTTTGTGACAGATTTTACGTTCATTTAAGAAAAAGAATAAGAAATAAAGAATGAATATTTATTAGTGACCAGCACAGGAGACACGCAAGCAAAACACAAAAAATAAAATAAAAAAACAGAAAAACTTATTTACGTCAGGCATAAAAAAAACAAAAGGAATAAAAATACAAACAATGCGTCACTCTCACAATCAAACCAAATGGTCATCACTCAGCATAATGCCCGACGATGTCTCGTGTGCGAGACAGAGCAACAGCGCTGCCGCTGGTTTGGTTTTCAACGATAGCCGGTTTCGACTAAGCTATATTATTATTACTAGCTGTTGCCCGCGGCTTCGCTCCCGTGGACCACCCCACAGGACCCGTTTTCGTGATAAAAAAATAGCCTATGTCACTCAGGAATAATATAGCTTTCTATTGGTGAAAGAATTTTTCAAATCGGTCCAGTAGTTTCGGAGCCTATTCGGTACAAACAAACAAAAAATCTTTCCTCTTTATAATATTATATTATTAGTATAGATTACCTTACTGCGATTTTTTAAAGAATTTAGATGAAGTATTTTTCAAATATTACTTTATATTTACCCGAAAACCTATCAAAAATCGAATTAAAATGTACTTTAATGCATTGGCATTTTAATTCGTTTTTAATTCCAAATTCTGAATTCAGAAACCGACCATAAAAGTGTTTAACCATCTGAATAACACAAGCTACATAAAAAAAGAAACACATACTAAAAACAATAAAGAAGAAAATCCGGGTTCCAAGCACCCCTATTCTCCTTCTGTTAATAAAGTATTAGAGGCAAATTGATACAAATCTAGTTTCGTAAATAAATCATGTAATAATAAAACACCAACGCTTCTGATGAAATACAAAATATTTATTGATACAAAACAATATTATTTTTTTTTGTTCAATCTAGGGACTTTTCTAATGCTCGAAATTAGATAGATACATAATATAGTAATTACAACAATTCATTGTTGGTTTGTAAGTATTATGCAACAGGGATATTTGGGCGCTTCAATGACATAGGGGGAGATAAAAAAAAGTGTTTATTTACTTCAATTGCACAAGAAAACACGTATCTAAACACGTTGCGTTACAACTAGGGAAAAGAGTGTTTATGATGAACTCTGGCACCCAATTTAACTTGTGTTTAGGTTGCCAGCGTCCTCGCCTATAATTTGAACATGTAACAGCAGTTGTAAGACGAACAAAGAACAATTATCGTTATTAAATTATAATAAATTTACCAGCTAATGCAGCTATGTTGTGCCCTAATTATGTACCTATGTATGGTTGTGTGTATGTGTGTGAGGAGGAGGTAAATATTATGATGAAAACTTGTGTTTATGTAAGTCTGTGTAAGTGTGTGTGTTTATGTGTGTCTGCGTGTGTGTAAGTATAAACATATTACTTTATTAACTACATTAGGGTGACCTGTCAAACGTCGATTGCAGACCCTGTGTGCGTAGATGACAATAAAATGTATGCTGTGACTGCTAATTGGCGTGCAAGGAGTTAAGCGATCGATACCTGTAGTATGCTAGTATTATATTATCTGTGCCTGTAGTAACTCTTCAGTCTTATTGGAACTCAATGTCAAGAGCCACTTCATGACCCTGGTGCAATGGAGCAAATTTTTTTTATTTTATTATAAGTGGCTTGAAAATACACCAAAATGACGCTGAGCAAGGGCCGTTCTACATACGTGTGTTGAGCATACTTCGAAGTGTCTCCGCTTTTTGGTAGCATTCGGATCAATATACTAGAGAGGGATGTTTGCGCAGAATAGTGCCAAGGACAAAGAGCTGTCTCACGGTGAGAACCTGACATTCGGTGTAGAAAGTCGCGGTTGGATACCAAAAAGGCTTCGAGGTCATAACCTTGAGAACAGCTCTCTGTGCTCGCTCCAAAGGCAGGAGGATTGTCTTGGGAATCCCACCCCACACTGTGATGCAGTAGTTTATTATGCTTTGACACAGGACATAATAAACCGTTTTAATAGTAAGGAAATCCGCGGAGTGCCTCAGTTTAAAAAAAAAAAAATACCCTTGCGGACTCGCGATATAAGATTACTTAGTTGAGGTTTCCAACTCAGAGAACTATCTACATAGACTCCGAGATATTTGCCAGACTCACACCCTTTGAGCTGAGGACAGCCACATTGTGAAGAAGATAGACCAAGTGAGCTATGAGCACCATTGAATCCAGTGCCAACCTTCCCTAGGTTGGTGGATCGTAAGGAGAAAGGTAAGTATACCGTTTTATTTAAATTTAAGGTTAGGATATTATTTGACAGCCATTTCATCACTGAGTTTAGAGCAACGTCCGCGTATTTTACTGTTTCGGGCCAGTCACTACCATAAATTAATAGAGCCGTATCATCTGCGTTAGTGAAAATTTAACTATTCATTAGAGACATTTTGCATAAGTTGTTAATATAAATGAGAAATAGGGCAGGACCCAGAATTGAGCCCTGAGGAACGCCAAAAGTCAATGAAATGGTGTCACTAATAACATCATTTATTTTGACACATTGAGTTCTATCACACAGATAATCCTAGAGAACCTTCAAGGTATGTCCGCAAATGCCCATAGCTTCCAGCTTAGGTAAGAGGTGGGGAATGGATACAGTGTCGAATGCCTTAGAAAGATCCAAGAAGATAGCCAAGCATTTCATTTTACGATCTAATTTAGATACTACATGGTCTACCAAGGCAGCAACAGCGTTTTAATTTGACCTGCCACGTCTAAAACCATATTGGTTATTGCTTAGTAAATTGTGTGACTCAAGATAGTCTACCAATCGTTTATGAAGGATCTTTTCTAATATTTTAGAGATGGCAGGAAAGACGGAGATGGGTCTATAATTATCTACACTGTGTCTGTCACCCTTTTTGAAGATTGGGTGAACAACAGCCTTTTTAAAAACCCTGGGAAAACAGCCTGTGGAAATAGAGCGATTGCAGATATGAGTAATGGCTGGGACAATCGCGGGGAGGCAGGATTTTAATATTTTCGATGAAATGCCATCCCAACCTACCGCAGCATCAGTCCGTAACCCAATAATGAGATTTGAGACCTCCAATTCATCTGTGGGTAAAAGAACTAGCGAGTTAGAGGGCACCGCACCGAGAGAATATTCCGAGGTATACGAGGTGGTTAAAAATTTGTCAGCCAAGTTCTTGCCAACATTGGCAAAAAACTCGTTGACTTTATTGACCGAGGACTTTTCATCCGAAGATATTCTTAGTAGCTCGTCGGGGGATTTCGCATCGCAACTAGTTCCAGTAATATTTTTAACGACCTTTCAAGTAGCCTTAGGGTTGTTCTTCGCCATTTGGAACTCCTTCCTCTTATATGCGTGCTTCAAATTTTTGAGAAGTTTGTTACAAAAATTACGGTATCGTTTGTATGTAATGATAAGAATGAAGTTTTCGGGAGCTGCCTTCAGCTATCTCTATTTCGGATACAGCGGAGCAGTCCATTTGTAATCCAAGGTTTCGGGACTCGACGTTTCGAAAACATGTGCACCGATTTGGAGTGATTGGCGATGACGGAGCTGATGCTGGAAATCAGAGACTCGGTGGCATTATTTGGGTCTTGAATAGTTAATATTTCACTAAAGTCCATCGATAAAATGTCAGTGATTGCAGCTGTGTAATCAATAACTATGCGAGTATGTTTAGAGGCAGGGCGTGACATCACACGTTGGATGCTAATAATCGTAGGCCTTTGATCAGTAATATAAGTATCGAGCACCAGAGTCGTATATTTATGGTCAGATCTTAACATTACGTGATCAATACAAGAGTTAATACGGGTTGGGAATAGATGTACAATAAGGAGGCCGTGTGAGGCAATAAGGTTGAGGTACTGATTAGCTTGATGGGAGATAGCTTTTGGAGTGATGTCAATATTGATGTCACCCATAATCACACAATTTTTTGGGCTGATGTCTGAGTAAGGATAGTGATAGAATTTATATAGCTATCCCTATATAAATTCGTCAAAATTTCGTGTGATGGGAGAGCGATATAAGGCTAAATGTAAAATATTGTGAGATTTTACATTGCAGATCAGACAACTAGCACCAGATATAGATAGTTCAGTTACGATGTGAGGTAATTCTGATTTTACATATATTATAACACCGTCATTCTGATTAGTAAGATTGCTCGTGTGATAGGAAACATACCCATTCAGAGGAGGAGCTGTAGAAACCCCCAGCCAACACTCCGACAGAATCAAGACATCACATGAAATTTTTATTCTGGCCAGAAGCACAAGGAAACTATCAAAGTTACAATTTACACTGCGTATATTAAGGTGTATTATATTAAGCGACTTTTTAGAGGCATAAATGAATCGACTGCATGACTCAGGTACACAGATATATGAATCACTCATACCAAAGGAGTCAATATCATTTAAAGTGTCAATCGAATGTTGGTGTTTGATATATGTGTATTTTAGTTTTGTGGATATTAAATAATTCTGTTTTGAAAGTTGCAAGTAAATTAAGTACAAATAATATACTGCATAGGATGTACATAAACGTAGGTATAATTTGAGTTGTGTGTTTGTAATAACAAGTTCTCAAATGATTGTAGTTTTGGCACGGTTTAAAAGGGTACGATGTATGATACAGAGGCTGATATATACAAGATGCATTATTTAAAGTCTTCGGGTCCAATGTCAAATCCGTGCTGCTCTACGGGTGCGAAACGTGGAAGGTCACAAAGGACATCTCACGCCAAATACAAGTCTTCGTCAACCACTGTCTTCGTCGCATTCTCGGAATTTACTGGCCCGAGACCATCTCCAATGTAGAGCTGTTGGAGAAATGCCACGAGAGCCCGATCGACCGCCAGATCAAGCGTCGCAAGTGGAGATGGATTGGCCACACGCTCCGAAGGGGTCCCGACTACCCAATGAAGCTTTGGACTGGCATCCCCAAGGGAAAAGAAAGCGTGGCCGTCCCCGTCAAATGGCGTCGCACCGCGTTGGCAGAAGCGACGAGCATCAGAATGACATGGAGCGAGGTGAAGCGTGAAGCTCAAGACCGATCGCGTTGGAGGACATCTGTGGACGCCCTCTGCCCCATCTAGGGGTTATAGGATATTAAGTCATTATTTAAAGTTGACAATCTTAATGGCTTTATTATAAGGTAAGAAGTACTATTGATAAAAAAGCAAAAAACTGATTTGTAAGAGGATAGTAGTACTCGAGTTTTAAGTAAACGAACATGTAAGTATCCAATATATTCTAAAAGCATGTGATAAGAATATAAATGTGATGTCTTGCGTTTATTTTGCAGAGATAAGCAATTTCCTAAGACAAGAAGTTGATTTGATAACAACGGAGTCCATTCCTTCACGTTCACGAAGAAAAGTTTTTCCATTTTGCGACGAACAAAAGTTATATTTGTGGGTTTTAGCAAATGACCGTGCCTCGAAGAATAGTTGCCGCTGGGTGCGAGGGAGGTGGTCGGTGATATAAACTTGTTTGACATCACCGGGAACACCAACGTGTCCCGTGTTTAGTTTTTCAGTTGATGGCAGACCCTTATTGAACGTACGGCAGGCATCCAGTATTTGATTCTTGGAGAGAACAGTCAGGACCTCTGCAACTATCGGTCTGTTTGAACCATTTTTTCGGGTAAACAATATACGTCACGTAGTTGAGGTGGGTTATCAGATGGCTAGAAAGTCTCACAGGTTTTTAGAACAATCGAAGTTAAGTCTTTAGCTGTTTCCTTCTCAATTGCTGGGATATTCCTTATCGAGATAAATATACATGATGATCTCGAGTTCAACTGTAGATCTTGTACTTTATTTTCCAGATCCAGTATATAATTGCGCTGTTCACTGTTTTCGCGCTCCACAGTGCAGTGGGTATGATCATAATCCTGACTCAGAAATTCTACAGTGTTTAAGGTTTCAGCATTAGTTTTTTGCATTTCCGCATTTTGAAGTTTAATTCCCCTCAACTCCGATGTTAATTTCCCAAGGGTGTCTTGGTCAGTTTTCCAAGAGGTAAATATCGACATTATTTTATCCTCGAAATTCTTCTATTCGCACTCCGGAGAGAAAGAACTCCTTCCCACACAACCGACTTCTACTCCTACTCCTTTACTGTGCACGCGGTGCGTTTGTGGAACTTGCTGCCGCCTGACATAAGGGCCTGCGAAACTCTTGCAGTTTTCAAAAGAAGAGTGAAAGAACACTACCTTTCCATTCCGTCATAGTTGTATATAATATGTATAATTATCTTTTAATATATATTTGTATTTATTTAGTATTTTAGTATTTATTTTAGTATTTTTGTATTTAGTATTTGTAGTATTTACTTATAATTATGTATGTTTACGACAGTATATTTTATTTGTTATATTGTATATTACCTACATAAATATGAATTGTTTTATGTCGTTATTTTTCACCTCCACACACATTGTCTACATCTCTTTTTTTGTCATTTTCCTTTCGCAGGTATGCTGGAAGAGATTTCATTAGAAATAAGCATCACCTCTGTACCTATTTTTCTGTTCCTTGTTCTTGTCCTTGTATTATGTGTGTGTACAAAAATTGTTAAATAAAAATAAAATAAATAAATAAAAGAAGTCTTGTCGAAGTCGCTTGGACCGCGAGGTAATGTTGGAGGTTTCAGGTTCATTAGGATAGCCAAAAATGTCTGGAGTTGAGAAAATAAGAGGATTATCCTTATCTTGGGCAGGAGTAGCAGGGGGCGAGCGTGATTTCCTCGGCATAGTACCTGCACTTGTTTGCTCACAACGTCAATTATTGATTAGCAGGCTAGCTAAAAATAACCCGTATAATAAAAGCAGCTAGCAAAAAATAATACGTAGCACTCGTAGCTTATCCACCCGTAGCCGATAGTTGATGATGACGCGTACTATCGAGTCTTGAAGCAAAAGTGCACACTAAAAAAGGCCCGTGGTAGTTGTTGTCGACGGTCACGGCTGCTACAGTGACTTCGCGACAAGAACGTCGTATGCGTCGTGCAATATGGGACGCTTACGCGTTTTACAGCTGAGTACCGTTCGATTGCGACTGATGGTAGGTCAGATTCTTTTTCTATTTAATTTAGTCCAGATTATTTAAAGTACACGCTAGAACACCAAATTATTATTGCAAGTTTATAGTTCTAAATATGTCCATGCGAACTACACTTATAACGGCACGTCCAAAGAATTCCTGTTTGAAGAACTTATATTTAGTGAGGATGACCTTCAAAAATCATGTGACTCATTTGTTATTTGTTTGCGCAAGTCCGATCCTGCATGGAGTATTGCAGCCACCTCTGGGATGGCTCAGCTAAATATCAGCTTGCCGCGCTTGACTCGGTGGAACGCAGAGCCAAGAGACTAATTGGCGACGTCAAACTGGTGGATACCAAGCTTCACAGCTTGGCTCATCGCCGTAAGGTTGCCTGTTTGTCGGTATTCTACAGACTGTATTTTGGCGAGTGTTCTCATGAACTCCACGACCTTATCCCATCGGCCCCTTTCTACCATCGGACATCTAGACGCACTGCAAGTTACCATCCTCACCTAGTTGCTATTCCACCAATTCGCACCAAGCGCTTCCAAACATCCTTCATAATGCGCACAGCAAAAGAGTGGAACTCACTGCCTGCGTCTGTGTTTCCGAACGCATACAACCCGAATCTCTTCAAAGTTAGAGTGAACAGGCTTCTTCTGGGTAAGCTCACTCCATCGTCGACTTTGTCTCTGTCACCTCTGACCTAGACTAGAGTCAAGAGCAAACCCATAAGGAATAATGAAAATAAAAACAAAGCAGCAGATCGCTTCATACCACATTATAAAATAAACAATAAGTTTTCACCTAAACCATACGGTTTATACTGGAATTGGAACGCTTCCCTATCCAAATGTGTGGCTGAAAGGCGTCTAGCATTTTGGAATTCCGACGTAACCCTAATCCTAATAATTTTATTTTATTGCAAGACAAACTAAGAATCTCTCAAAAATTATTCCGTCAATCTCGAGATAAATCTTGGCATGAGTTTTGTACTTCATTGGATGGCAAGATCACTCAAAGAGAAATATATGGCGCATACTGAAGTGGCTAAAGGGTTATAATGGGCCCCGCTCCTACGTAGACAAGAAAAATGCCAATGATCTATTTAGTAGTTTAACACCTGACTATGTACTTCCTAATGATCCTTTGCGCCCGATAAAACAAGGTTAGATATTTATATTACAAGACAGGAATTCGATACTTGTTTACGCCATAAATTTTGTATCAATATTTGGGGTGGAGCTCCGAAGTCTACACTCCTTGTCCTGGAGAGAACGCAAAGAGCCATACTGAAGGTGTCTTCGTTTCTACCTTACCGTTACCCCTCAGAGCTCTTGTATAAAGAAGCCAAAGTTATGACAGTGCGTCAACTATTCATTAAAAGCTTAATTTTAAAACAACATTCTATGCTAAAATATCACCCTTCCACTTCACAAGGTAAGAGACGATACAACCCCGTAGATCGCCCAGACATTCGTCTTTCAACCCAATTCTCAAAGCGTTTCTTTTGCCATCTAGGTTTCTTTACAATAAAATTAATAATATGCTACCGATAGTTAATCTTACTAAGAACAAGTGTAAAAAGGAAATAACTTCATTCCTACAAGAATGTAATTATGACGACACCGAAAAACTACTTGCTACTTTAGTGTAATACTACTAATGTAAAAAAACATATACGCACACACGCACCATCACACACACTCACCACCACATACTCTCATACAAAACATACTAACAAAAACTTGTCAATAGCTATTATGTTCGTGTTCACCTATCTAAAAATAATGCATCGAGATAAAGATTAAGTTAAGGGTGGAGTCCTGGTGTCCTGAAATACAGGCTTGCAGCCTAGTTTAGGCACCAGTCTCCCACAATAGTAATAAGCTTGTTAAAACACTCTAAATGATGTATTGTGTAATATTGTGGTGAGAAATAAAGAAATTTTGTTATTATTATTTATTATAAAGACACGTCGCCGGGTTGTGGCAGAATCTGAAAAAGCGTATCCTCTGAGTCTCGCAGTGCACGGCAGCACGTGATCTCAGAGCCCCAATCCCCGGAGTCCGAGGTTTTGGCATTTGAGGCATCGTGGCGGTGGCCTCTCCGACGACGCCTTCTTGAGAAATTAATTTACCTACTGTACAGCTTTGTTATCATTAGTTTCTTTTTTCGTACTTATGTAAGTCGGGCCACAGTTTTTTTAAACGTCATTGATGAAGACTTAATCCCAAAGAGGTAGTGCTCCCTTGTGCTCCCTCAGAAATAAATCCTGGCTCACCTTTGCAAGTAGCACAGAGGACGAGTTCCATCACGAAGATTTCTACCACAAATAAAATTACTTAAGTAATCTTTCTCAGAGATTTCACACGCACTTTGGTACAGAAGCATCTACACACACGACGACCAACCCGAAGTCGTGATATAGAACAACAGTACACCTCTTCTTCGTCTTTTCGAGCCGATGGGGATGGTGATTTAACTCTTTGACAGTTTGGGCCTAGCAGGATGCCACGTTTATAGCGGCATCAGTTACGTTCATCAAGTCCTCCAAAGTGCAGATATATGGGCAAGTGGGGCATGCTCTAGACATTGGCAGCGCACTCATATTTTGTATCAGCGGCCTACTTGGGTAGCCTACCGACTTCATCAATCTGAATGTGTAACTAATATCTCACACTTCCCATTTCAAATTAATGTATAAATGAATGTAAGTGTGACGGAGATTGTAGTGAAAACATGTCCTTTTGCTTAGACGACCCTAGCCAGCTTCTTAGGTATTTTATTTAACAATAGAATCGATTATTCACAGGAAAGCGAATAAATGTAGGAAACCATATCGAACCCAATCATTTGCATAACAAACACCGTTCTTGTAAGATCAGAGAAAATGGAAAAGTTTATTGTTTTATTCGTCGTGTGTTTAACATATATTATTACCGTTCTCGGAGATGAGGAAATTTGTGATTATACTTTCGGTAAGAATTTCTATACGTTCTTAATAACACGCTTAATGTCCTGCAATGGGAAAGGAATAAAACAACCGTATATGGAGGCGGATAAAATAGCCATATCTCTCCCGTTACATAAGTCATAAGTTACCGGATAATATAAATTACCTAGACAATAAACAATTTTTTGACGCCCTATGACCCCTGCCCTTTTATACGCGTTCGTAGTTTTTTTATTTTTATTTAAGTGTATTTATGGGTAGTTATTGTTAATTAAGTATTTTATACTATGTAAATTTTAGATTATTAATAAATAACAATCAATCAGTCTTTACAAAAACATTAAACCGACATCCAAATAAAAATAAATTAAAAAAAACAACTTTTTCTGGTAATTCTAACTTGGTCATTAATACTTTTAACTTCTTCATTCATCTTCATCATCATCAGCCTCTTAATGTGCCCACTGCTGGGACACAGGCCTCCTCTGTGAATCTATTATTCCTATTATCCGAATGACACTAAAAGTTTCGTTTGAGTTAATAAATCAGGATTTGGCTGCGTTGATGGGCACGTAAAAACAAGTTGGTCCTTAAACCTAGTAAATTAAAATATATATTGTAGGTACTGGGAAGTAAACATCAGCGTGAACTCGTGATTAGCCTTGCACGAAGGAGCGGTGGTTGAAAAGTGAGGAATCTTGGGCTTCTTTTGGACAGTGATCAACGTTACATTGACCATATAAATACGAAGATAAGAAATGCCTTTTACAGGCTTAAAGTGCTCTATACGGCCTAAGAGAAAGCTGTATAAGGCCATTCTGAAAAGGTCAGGATTACTCTCATCGACTCTCTAGTGTTGTCGCAGCTTAATTACTGCGATACGGTGTGTGGTCAGAGATTGTTCGCTAAGACGTCTCACGCCATTCAGCGAGTTCAAAAAGGGTATGCGTGGTTCTGTTTTAATATACCGAAACGGGTGCGTATCACACCGTATAATCTAAATGAAAGGTGAATACAAAAAATGGTTAGACGAAGAGAATTGCAACTGGTGTGTCTAATAAAAAAGTAATTAAGGACGAGAAGACCAGGATATATTTCCAACAAAAAGGGTTTGACTAGAGAAATTAACTTGAGCATCTTTTGAGGGTTCTTGTGTTTCTAAAGATAATGTATCATCAAAAAGGAAAACATAGGGCCACAGTACATATCTTTCTTTGTCAGTTTATGGAATATCTTTTAAATTGGTCCAATATTGCAGAAGGAAATAGGCGAGAGCCAAACCTCGAATTATGACTTTTTACTTATGAGAATTAGTCGGATGTCTGAGACCGCATTTTCTCTTAAGTGTTGAGAGAAAGGGGGCGGGTTGTAAAAATCAGCGTTGTAGCTATGGTTCACACTGCTTAACATTTGCTGATCCCACTCCTTTTAACACACTGAATGTACTCATTGCCACATCGGTGTTTGACACTATTATTGAAATTGTACACCAGTGTTTGGTACTAAATGTTTTTTCTAAATCTTTCTTGCTCTCAAATTCGTACACTGCTCCGTTGGTCTCGCAGTTGCAAGCGCGACTGCTGAGTTGGTTGGATGCCCAGCAGCCTGGCATGTGATTTGTCGATTGATAGCATCAAAACGCTTTGCCTTGCCGAATGTACTTACGCAATTAGTCTGCAGGTTGGGCAAATTATTGGGTTTCTGATGACTGTAGAGAAGAAAGGAAGAAAAAAAAAATCATATTAAGGATAAGGGCAGACGAATGGTTGCTTCGGAATTCCCTGCCGAAGTCTCTGTTTCCTGATACCTACAACCTGCAGACTAATTGCGTAAGTGACTTCGGCAAGGCGAAGGATTTGATCCCATCAATCGACCAATCACATAGACGGTAATCCACAAAGCGCTTTTCATCTCGCACGTGATTGGTCGATTGATGGCGTCAAAAACCTTTGCCTTGTCGAAATCACTTACGCAATAAGGCTGCTGGGCATCCAACTCTTCGCCTTGCCAAATTCACTTACGCAGTAAGGCTGCTGGGCATCCAACCCTTCGCCTTGCCGAATTAACTTACGCAATAAGTCTGCTGGGCATCCAATCCTTCGCCTTGCCGAATTAACTTAAGCAATAAGGCTTCTGGGCATCCAACCCTTCGCCTTGCCGAATTAATTTACGCAATAAGTCTGCTGGGCATCCATTCCTTCGCCTTGCCGAATTAACTTAAGCAATAAGGCTGCTGGGCATCTAACCCTTCACCTTGCCGAATTAACTTACGCAATAAGGCTTCTGGGCATCCAACCCTTCGCCTTGCCGAATTAACTTACGCAATAAGGCTGCTGGGCATCCAACCCTTCGCCTTGCCGAATTAACTTACGAAATAAGGCTTCTGGGCATCTAACCCTTCGCCTTGCCGAATTAATTTACGCAATAAGTCTGCTGGGCATCCAATCCTTCGCCTTGCCGAATTAACTAAAGCAATAAGGCTTCTGGGCATCCAACCCTTCGCCTTGCCGAATTAACTTAAGGAATAAGGCTGCTGGGCATCCAACCCTTCGCCTTGCCGAATTAACTTACGCAATAAGGCTGCTGGGCATCCAACCCGTCGCCTTGCCGAATTAACTTACGAAATAAGGCTGCTGGGCATCCAACCCTTCGCCTTGCCGAATTCACTTTCGCAATTGGGCTGCTGGGGTCTTTTATTCCAACAGTGAATAGGTTACTTCTAGGCAAGCGTGCTTCACCGTCGACCACAACATCAGTTACCATCAAATGAGATAGTGGTCCAACGCGACCACGCGGAGCTATATCCAATAAAAAAACCGGTGACATTGTTTTCTTTAATTAATATTTTTTAATAACACATTTTTTGACAGGTGACCCTTCGTGGAACTATTCCAAAGTATTTTATGACAAAGACATTGAGTTCCCAGTTGGAGCGAAGACACATAACGTAGTACTGCCGGTAATTATCAACTTTTGGTATATTTCTACCTATTTCTTCATGTACTTAGCTATTTCTAACTATGCTGGGGTCGGCTTCAAGTGGGGTGCCTTTCCACCAGAAATATGCTATGCTGCGAAGATGTGAAAGCTAAGCTTCAAAACTATGTGACCGTTGCTACTGATGAAGATGCTAAGCTATGCAGCGGGCTTGTAAGATGCGCTATGAAGATGCACCGCCGCGTGGTAGCTGTGCGGGTTAAATGCTCAGCTCTAGCCATGCAATCTATCGACGGTAGGGAAGGCACGGGGAGCGGCGCGGTGAGGGGAGAGGCGACCATCCATAGCACGCATCCAGCAGCCTAATTGCGTAAGTGAATTCTCCAAAGCAAACAAGTCGATTCTTTCCCATAAACGACTTTACGTATTGCATATTACACTCTGAAACGGAAAGGTTATGCTCCTTTCCATTACCAATATTTTGACGTAGAATTTATTGTAAAGAATTAATGAAAGCGGAAGAATCGAGATAAAACTTCACTATTGGTATTGTGTAATGTTCGAGTTTGATGAAACATAACGCAGTAGATGAACTTCAACTCAAAGGGAGGATGTTTGTATTTTTTCCAAATTAGATTCGCAATACCGAAAAAGTTGAGTGAAATGATTCTGATTCTTTGAAGAAATCGACTCGTTTGCTTTGGAGAATTCACCTACGCAATTAGGCTGCAGGTCATGCATCCATCCATATAAAAAACAGCTTAGCGGAACCCGTTTCCACCAGTGCTATGATATATGGACCAATGAATATGGTTGGTGGATATCAAACGCATCCATAGCAACGCAGCATAGCAGCATCGCGAAAATGTATGTATGTATGTCAAATATTGCAACAGATTTTAAAGCAGTTATCCTCCACCGAATAAGATGATATTTTGCTGTATGCAAAATATCATCTGTGCTGATGCTGTCATTAGTGCGTTTAGTTTGAATGACAATGCATGGTTAGCTAAGTGACGTCATTCTAAATCCAATATGGCGGACGGCCTAAGATGGCGGACTAGTTATTTTATGTGCACTGCCGTGATATGGATATCAAATGAAAGGGTTTGCTGAGAAGAATACAAAAAAGCACTATTTAGGCACAGATTTTTTATCCGTACCTAGTTAACTCAATCAATGGTTAAATATGCTAACCAATCGTTTAAAATTGCGGTAAAACGCGTTTATTCATAAATTTTAGTGTTAGTCTACCAAATAGTTATATAATTCACTCTTCAACTTATTTGACCATTTGTGATGGCAACTGTTTAATACAGGGCTTCGGATCACAAACCCAAGAGGCGAATAGCATTGCATTATATTTTACTGAGCATTGTTGAAGGTTTTTGTATAATTAAAGATTTTTATTATTTATTATTATTATTAAACGCTGGGGCCCATAGCAGTGCTGCGACTCTTGGATCCAACCAGGTCTATACCCGCGAAACCACGGTACGTGGCAGCGGTCGCTAGGGGTTTGTTCTTTAGAGATACAGGTTCCTGTCTGACAGGTCGACAGTGGTACATAAATTTTGCACTTATCCTTGGTCCTCGTAGTGGTCTTCTGGTCGATCCCGTGTATGTGGTCGGGGTGTTAGAGGGAAAATATATATAGTAAAGGGAATGAGGAACACCCGACGTGATCTGAGTCGAAGTTCTCGGCAGCGAACAGACACCTAGACAAGTTTCCGACACAATTCTCTCGCTGCGCGCGAAATATACACAAATACAAATGTCCGGGCGAAGCACAATACCACCCGCGAATGGCGATTACAATTTCAGATATCAATCGGATGGTCACAAAACGATTTCAAAATACCAGATCAAGACCGTATCACGTCTAGCCATGTCGGTTACAATTTTCAGACTCCTCTGTCAACGTCGAACTCAGTCGAAAACTGTCCATTCAAATGACAGCGAGCTGACGTTGTGTTGCAACAAAATAACAAAAGGGAACGAAACATTGCGTTCCAAACACCAATATTTGATAAATAAACGCGTTTTACCGAAGTTTGAAACCATTGGTTAGCACATTTAATTGATTAACTACGGATCAAAAAGTTGGGCCTTAGAGATTTATAGTAAGGAACGCCACGGTGCGCTCTAAAACGGGGATTATCGACGTAGTAAAAAAGGCTGCCAGCCTACAATGGGATTGGGTAGGTCACACAGAAATAAATCTAACTAGATAACGCAAGTCCCTCCATCTGTATGAAATCAAAGCGTGCCAATATTTCACACATAATTTAAAAACAAATTTACTTACCAATGAAAGAAAACATTTCCAATGCCTCGGCCAACTTTTTCTATACAGTATTTACAGCTCAACATGGCATAAAAAGGCATTTTTCTAGATTTCGGTGGATTTCCGGTGCCGATAATGCTAAATGAAAAGCTCAGATTACGATTATTGATCGTAATTTACTCTGTTTTTTACACGCGAAGTACATACAATCGCGTCATCTTTTTAGATTTAAGTCTGTGGTAGGTCACGTCAGCCGCATGCACAGTGACCGCTAGGCAACAGTCGCCACAAATTAGGTGCTCGGGGCCGGCCAGAAAGAGGTGACGAGACGACCTAGACGCGGGACGCGTACTTAAACAGCTGCAGCCGAATTGCGTAAGTATATTATCCAAAGCAAAAGAATCGATTCCTTCCCAAAAACGACTTTTCGTATCAATATGCACTACGTAAAGTCGGTTTTGGGAAAGAATCGATTCTTTTGCTTTGGATAATATACCTACTTACGCAATTCGGCTGGTTCGGGGTGGCTGAGGAAAAGAATACCTGGAAAAATTTAGGGTAGGCCTTTGCCGGTACAGTGCAGGCTAAAAGTAAAATAAATATATTATTTACACTTGTTTTTTTCACAGGCAGAAAAAGGACTAATGATAAGCTACGTCTGCGTTAAATTGCCACATGAAATCGATCAAGATACTACACTTTGTGCCTACCATCCAATGGAGCGTGAAGTGTCCATAGGATTGGCAAAAGCAGCTAATGAAGTGTTCACGTATCATGTGACCGCAAAACAACATGGATATTAGCTATTAATAAAATAAATATAGGTGCATAGAATTACGCTTTTCAATTACCGTGAAACATGCCATCTGTGGCTACTTTTTTCTAATAATTACAATTTTAATACGATTTATTTTAGAGACGTAAGTATTTTACTTCATCAGTTACAACTGTAAGATCATGTGCATGTGTTAGTAAAGCTTAATATACTATTATTCAAGATTTAATTCAATATTTGTTCGATTAAGTTGGCGGGCAAAGTTATCTGGACGTTGCCCACATTGATTTTTTGACGCAAATATGGCCTTTATGCAGATGACATAAAAACCAGTACAAGAAATAGATGGCGCGATTACTTTAGGATTGTAAACGACATTATGAAAAATTTCTTGTTAATATGACTGGGCAATGTTATCCTGGTTTTTGCACTAATATTTGCCCGCAAAAACACACACCTAAATCGACAAGTTCCAACAAGTAACTAAGCGAAGTTAGCAACAAACACGATAGCACAGATAATATAATACTAGCACACAGATGCCTCATCCCATACAAAGAAACCGTGCCGACGTAACTAGCGTTTTTCATCTGATTAATCTTGTTATTTTTGTAAGTACATCAATCGCGTTCGATCCCGTTTCACGGCAATAGATGGTGTTAGCAGCGACTTGCAAGTAAAAGGGTTTACTAGGTTCGTGAATATTTTTTTCTTTAAATACAGTGAAGGTTCATTTTATAGTATTTTTGCACCAAAATGTGTCACAATGCAAATTTTAAAAATCGGGTGGAATGCCTTAGAAATTAAAAAATGCGCCATCTACTGGCTTCAATTTTAAATGATCCGTTAAAATAATCTTTGAAATGTGAATTAAGAGCCCAATATTCCATAATTTTGTACTTAGGAGAGTTGATTAAACAAGAATATAATAATACAATTTTTATGTTCGATTCCAGAAAATGTTAATTTTACACACAATTATTATATTCTAATGAATTGTGTGTACATGTCGCGCCATCTAGTGAGATTTATTTGAACCAAATTTTCTTTATTGGCAATGAGACCCCGTGACGATAGTCAGTATTGCCATACATATAACCTATTTTCTACCACAGCCAATCAACCTAACATCCCGCTTTCAGGCCCGCAATGAAGTTTATTTCGCACTCGTGCGAAAAAAACGGCGGCCAGTACCCAACCGAGAAATTAAACGGGTGGGCGTTTGAGGCACTTCTCCTACCGCCGACGATCAGCTATTACCGATTAGCTGTTGACTATTTTTGTCTTATGAATTGTACAAAAGATATAAGATCTCGTGTCAATAAAACAGTATAGTTAATAGGTCTGTTGTGAAAATGTAAGTAAAAAAAAAACAATATAATTCTTTGTTTAAAAATACTCTTTATTTTATACAAATGTTTACTTTTTTATCCACATTATTTTACTTTTTAAAATCTCTTGTTGATTTCTATAATTATTATACACCTTAATTTAGTTTGCAAGAAAATTATTCTAACTATTTTGATCATACATTGGTCATAGTATGTTCGTTTTACATCTTTAAGACATTTTTTATGATCAGTAGTATGATCATCTAACAATATGAAACAACCAGAGATCATTTTTTTTTTTTTTTTTTTTTTTAATTCTTTTCCCTTTCGGGAAGGCAAAGGGATCTAGCCCATACAGCCTAGTCATCAGTATTTTTTTTTGAATTCTTTGGTATGCATTAGAATGCGGATGTAACGTATTCTAATGTTTTTTGGAGTATTTGGCAGCAAATTGTATCGAGTCAGCCTTCCCAGTAAACTTTGCGGAGGTAGTCAATACTACAATAAAATTCTCCGCTCCACAATCCTGAGATCGCTTCTGTCAATGATTTCACACATTGTCCAGTTGCGTAGACAGTTGAGACACAAAACTACACCACTTTTATATCACAATATCCACTAGGAATCAATTTGCAAATAATATTAACAGCCGCTGAAGTTCACTCGAAAAAATCCCGCCAAAAACCTCTTTTTTTTATGTTAGTTCCTGACGGAACAGGCTAAGGTCTGAGACCATGCTGCCTAGTCATCAGTTAGTATTTTTCATGAATTCTTTAGTATGCATTAGAATGCGGATGTAACATACTCTAATGTTTTTTGGAGTATTTGGCAGCAAATTGTATCGAGTCAGCCTTCCCAGTAAGCTTTGCGGAGGTAGTCAATACTACAATACAATTCTCCGCTCCACAATCCCGAGATCGCTTCTGTCAATGATTTCACATATTGTCCAGTTGCGTAGACAGTTGAGACAAAAAACACACCACTTTAAATCACAATATCCACTAGGAATCAATTTGCAAATAATATTAACATCCGCTGAAGTTCACTCAAAAAAATCCCGCCAAAAACCACAACCAGAGATCATGTTACTCCTCAGAGGTACATATTCTTAGGTAGAGTTTATTTATCTATTAGACTGCTTTTGATTCAAGAAATCAAGATCTCAAAAAATATGAGAGTAGGTAATTAAAGTTTCTGCAGTGGGACAATACAGGATGAAAATTAAATAATAAATAAATAATTAAAACTTGTAGAATATAACCATGTTCATAATTATTGTATGCAGTGTAGTACCAACAATTTTCTTGCAAATGAGTAAATTCAAACAAAAAGACGTTCGCAAATAAAGTAGGTACATAGTATTCATTTCAACCATTCGCAGTTTGAAAAAGGGTAATTTGCTCTTTCGATCTTTTTTGAAGTAGGTTTTAAATTGGTAGGTACACAGATCAAATAAGATTTTGCACTATTGTAGTACATTTTAAAGAAAAGTGGGCAGCCAACATGCTTATTTGAGTTTTGGCGGGAACGTGATGGCGTCTATGTTGCTTCTCTGTTTTATTTTCCAAAAAGAATGTGTTAAATGGAATATTAATAGTGTTATAATTGAGATTTTTTATTCTATTAATATAAGTGAACGTGCACGAATGTGGGCAATTTTGTACATGTTGTCGACAAAACTCCGAAGAAGCTTCCAATAAAATTACCGCCATTTTATTGGAGTCTAACTAGGGCATTGGACTAGAATCTAAAGAAACTAGAGCTTCTATTCTAAACGTGACACTGGCTAAAAAACATGATTATTAAATTCCTTATTCAAACATCTATGCAGAATTTGAATTAAAATTTTGCTATTAAGTTAAACATATTTAAAATTTCAAGTTTTAGTTTTAAAACCCTATCTTTTATTTTATGTCCCAATATTTAATCAGACAAAATTAAATATAATTTACAAATCGTACACAAAATTATTTGATCTGTAATTCTGCATACCAGTTATACCAAACTCACAAAAGTTTATTCGAGAAACATCACTTTCACATCTTATTATAAAAAATATATTTAATGTACGTTTAACATAAATAAAATATAATTTCACTTAAAAAATAGGAATGAGAACTTATAAGATTTTAAAGCACCAAATTACTTAAGTACTATATTTACAATTGCAGATTGTCAGGACATTAAGGCAGAAGACTTATTTTTAATTACTCGATACACCCTTTGACAAAATACTGCCGGTATTCAACTTTTTTATTATAACGATAGATTGGGAGACGTCCCGAACGTAGGTTGGCAAAAAACATAGGGACAGTAGAATTAAATATAATTGTTTTTTTTTATTTATTTTTTTTATTTTTAAAAGTGTCGCTTAGTGGCCAAATTGAAATAAACGATTTCACTTTAGACTTTGACTTGAAAATCAGACTGATAAACGCCCCTAAGGCTGCCTGTCCACTTGAGCGGAGCGAGCCAGCGGAGCGGAGTAGCGAAGTGGAGTAGCGGAGCGGAGTAGCGGACTGTGTTTTTTCATACGCGAAGCTCTGTTGAACTCGTTTCTCCTCTCCGTTTGCCCGTTTCGCTTCTTCGTTCCGCTGACCCACTCCGCTTCCCCACTCCTTTCTCCCACTCAGCCTCACCGCTTTGTTTCTAATCTCCGCGGCCCCGCTCTGCTTAAATATATATGAATTTTGAAACAAGTTTTCAAATCCCTGTCCACTAAAGCGGAGCGGAGTTTTTAAGCAATTCGATTGGTTGGCTCCGCACTTCTTTTCTGGTTCGTGGACAGGCAACCTTACACGGTTCACTTACTCATTTCACGAACGAATTTGGTTGAGTCAACCAAATTGATTTGTGTAAAAATATGTGAATAGATTTGGTTGAACCGTGTAATAATGTCATAACATTGACAGTTGTTATTTTAATTTGTATAAAATATATTAATTACACTAAATCTTGTAATGATTATTGTATTCAGCTATTTTGACATCAAATCTGATGCATTTTTATTCGAAATCAGCATACGAGCTTTTAAATCAAAATGATGTATTATCTGCCTTAAATGTCCTGCGTTTATTCAAGTTATAAAATATAATTAAATCTTAATACCTTATTTGCTGGTCTAATAATAAATATATAAATAAAAGGCTGTGTAACACACTCCGAATGGCAAACACTTTCATTTTGAGAATATTTCAACAATACTCATTGTATATTTTTTTTAAACGGCTTCATGTTTTTATTTTTATTTAAGCCATGTAATTTGGCAAAGAGGGAATGTACTACTATACGCATATAGTTTATACGTTCAACAAAATTATACACATAACAATGTTATTTACATACAGACTTTCATAGATACTGACGAAGATATATGTTTAATTACAGTTTATTCCCCTTTCTCAGGACAAAGAAATAATGTTAAGTTCAAAGCGACTATTAGCCATTTTTTACTTAAATATTGTTATTAGTAAACCAGCAAAGTTAAAAGATTACATTGACTCTTTAAAAATAAGTATAATTTTAAAAAGAATAATTTAAATTATGGCATTTAAGTTTATAGTAAGTAAATTTAAAGATTTTTTAAGTATATTCTTAAATGACTATTTACAATCCTTGGTCCGGAAGGTTATATTACCGATTGAAGATTTTTGTATCAGTAGGTACAAACTTTTGAAATAATGACAGAACATGATACCAAATAATAACTTTGCCAGCTCTCTATACTCCATTTGCGATAAAATTAGACGTTTAAATTAGCCCATTTTACAGCCCGTTCAACCGATTTTGACTTCTATTGCGTTGGTGATACGACAAATGGTAGCTGTAGTAAACAGTTGGTTTTGGTAACAGGTTTATGCTTTTTATGTCATCCTTATTTTTACGGAATAGAACTTAAAATCGGTTGAACGGACTGTAAAAAGATTAGGAAACATGTCTAATGTTTTTTCTAACGGAGTTTAAGGTCATACAGAGACTTGGTACTTTGATTAGGGCTGGGCAATATTTGAATTAATTGTAATTGAAATACCTGCGTTCACAAATACGTATTTGGTATTTAATTTGAATTCAACTTTGTCCATACCAATATTATAAAGAGGAAAGATTTTGTTGTTTGTTTGCTTGTACCGAATAGGCTCCGACACTACTGGATCGATTTAAAATTCTTTCACCAATAGCAAGCTACATTATTCCTGAGTGACATAGGCTATTTTTTAATCCCGAAAGTGGGTCCACGGGAGCGAAGCCGCGGGCAACAGCTAGTATTTTATAATTCAAATACACAACTTGGAAATATTTTGTATATCTTCCTTGAGTGCAATTGAAACAATCGTTTTTCTATTGTGTCTGCTAATTTGCACTCAAGGGATTGTAAATGGATGCGAAAAAGTATTTTGTATTAGTATTTTAATCATTATTATTCCAGTATGAGTGACAGAGAAAGAGCAAGGAAGCGTAGCAGTATTCCTTTTTCACTAAGGACTCATAATGGGATTGGCATACCAACGTACGGTTCCAAAAAATCTTTTAAACTGAATTGCATCAAACAAACATTTGTACCGATAGGATACAATAAAGAAAAACGCAATAAATGATTACGTAAAGGAAATACATTGAAGTATTCACAAGACCATAATTTTACGCGCCAATATTTCATTTCAATTATTAATTATAGCGATAACCAACATAAAAATTGTAGAACTATTCACAGACTACATTTGGAACGAAAATTATGCAACAATTGTCAAACACGTTTACTGTGGCTGAATGGTTTTCAACATACAATGTAACTAAACTTGCGTTTATTTTGACGTCGATAATTTCATTCCAAAAACCGGGGGATAGTCGCACAAACACTTATTTTCCAGCACACATAACATAAACATATCATAAAGCCTGTATCCCTCGAGGGGATGGGCAGAAGTGCACGTATAGTACACCAAAATTCCACCAGTTATATTTGAGTTACATTTAATACAAGCACACATTCACTACTATCACACAATGGTATATTATACTGAATCTTTAGAGTAATTATTTACATTCATATTTGACATATGACATTTGATTTGACAGGACGCCATTTTGAATTCAATCTTTCGTATAAAATCTTTGTATTGATCTCAATAAAAATTAAGTAACGTTTTAAATTTTAATTCAAATTCATCGCAATCCAATTATAGTTTTTGATACTCTTCTTTGTTTATAATCTCCTATCTAGCTTTTAATAATAAGCTTCAAACTTTATGGCGGCTATATACCCCATAAAGCTCCTGCCCTCTAATAAATTTGCTACTGCGCAACCACTCACGGGGTGTTCCGAGACGCCATTAAGTTTGCATCGAACTATACTGTCAAATACTCAAACTCAACTCAATTTTAGGTTGCCATTTCGGGTATATTTTATTTTAATTTGTAATAGAAACTGTGAGAAATTCTTTACGGTGAATTTCTCCAAGGAATCTGAATACGATCAGAAATGAATCTGTAAACTGCATTCAAGAGCCAGTATGTCTATTCAATTTTTTTTATATGGCAAGCTAAGCTGATGTCGACTATTCTGCCAATGTCTAAAGTAAATTGTATAATGGTAATTAAAAGGGAAACTAACTAAATTCACCTAGAACACTAAAAATTTCTTAATTTTATTTTTGGTCTGTTCGCGTTTGATCACTACCTCACCTCACCTGATGGTAGGCGGCGATGATGTGGTCGGCGGTGAAGCACGCTTACCTAGAAGTAACCTATTCACTCTTGACTTAAAGACTCCCAGGTTGTAGCTATTGGGAAACACATACTCCAGCAGGAAATTCCATTCTTTAGCTGTACGCATAGTGTAAGTATTCACATTTCATTCCACAGAAATGATGACACTGGCGACTCTTAATGCGGTTGCTGATCACATTTAGTCATTTATCAAATTGGCTCTTGAAAAACCTAAAACGAAGTAGCGTTTGAATATTCGACCATAAGTCAATTTATAATTATTTACAAAACAGAACTAATCAACAAAATAAATAATCGTTTTATTTCTGCACGACGTTGAATATTAAAACAAAGATGGTGGCTATCAAAATGGCGGGCGCTGTCAAACTGACAGCTGAGCAGGTTAGCACATCGTTGGGGTATAAGTTCGGTGGTAAAGGCTCTTCTCCGCCTTTACAGTATTCATTTCTCGACTGTAAAAAGGCAAAACATACATTAATATTAATGATGAACATAGCAGTTAAAACATAAAATAAAATCGGACATTTCGTGAAAACGTTTGCTGAAATGACGTAAGTACATTAGAAAACTATGGAATAAGACATGCTGTCCCGACCCGAAATATATTGGGATAATGGTTAGACTAGAGAATGATTTATGATGCACACAGGACGTTTCGTATCGAGACATTAAATCCAATAAATAAATAAGGGTCATCATAGGTGAATCACTGACAGGCTATCAAAAATGCACAGAGTATCAAAGTGAACCACATGCCATTAAAACCGACCACAGGCTATCAAAGGTGGTCCACATAGCATCAAATGTAAACCACAGCCCCCACAGGCAAATAAAGGTTGATCACAGGTCATTAAATATAATATATATGTACGTGGGATTTAATATTAATGTATATTATATATTAATATAATAGTAATGGCTGCGGGCAACCGGGGAATGCGAAATGCACAGGACCGATCAGTGTGGCGATGCTTGGGGGAGACCAATGTCCAGCAGTGGACGTCTTTCGGCTGAAATGATGAAGATGATGTACGTTTGGGGTAAGGTGGAACAGGGTGTGAAGTCCCACAAACCTCCATAGAAAAGGGAGGATCCTCCGACCAGACAGGTGTTGTGTCTGGTCCTTGCAACTGCCCAACGGTTATTGTCGGACTGTTGTATGTGTTCAAAATCGCGCCGAAAACTTTGCTTGCGCGATGCAGGATTTGTGTGACGTCATGTCATTAGTTCGTAAGTGGCGGCGTTGGTGTTGCTACATACGTTATAGGTAAAACATCGGACCAATAGTGGTGTTTGTTGTTTGAATAAATCTTAATTTTCATGACTTCTGACTTAACCCGCTGATGATACACAGGCCTCTATTTTTTGTGCTAGTTCCCATGTCATAGGAGGCCAGACTCATCCAGGTTCTACCCACGATGGAAAAATGTCTTCAGCCAGTATCACTCCCGGACCGGCCACACTTCTTTTTCTAGTCCTTGGACGCCACTCGGTCACTGCCTAAATAAATGTTACTTACCGCAAATTCTTCTCCACACAGCTCCCTGCAAGGAGGACAGACAACGCCTCCTTTGTGGAGCCAGCCTCGCTTGATTATCCGTATCTGTAGCACCTGGCTTGCGTGGAAGCATGTGTATGAATAGTTGCCGACCTGGGAATAGACAATATATAGTAAGTTTGATACGAGTAATACAAACTTTTTAATATCAAAACTGGTGGTTTGATAGTAAAAGGTACTATTTTTTACTAATAGTACATTACTGCAGAATCCAGTAAGTAAGCCTTCGTGGCCAAGTATGAGTTAACCGGACCGGACCGCAGGTGAGGTCCGGTTATATACGAGGCCAGGATGGCTTTCTTACTGGTTGAACAAATTCGTTTAATTAATATTGAAGGTTACATTCATATTAGGGCAATTACTGATAGATATTGTGATCGATTTACCGGGGGCATTTATATTTGTTTGTTGTACGTCTTGATTATCGGACTCAAAAATATATCTATCTCATAAAATGTCATACCAAAAAGAAAGATAGATATATATTTGGAGCCTCCCTCCTATAACCATGTTATAATGGCTAAACTCTAATGTGTCTGGCTGGTACTCTGTTTTTTTTCTAAGCAGATTTGAAGAGGGATGACCTACTTAATGTCTAGAGATGGGTGCTTTCGGTTTTTTGCACAAACGGTTATGTAACCGATATCAGATTTCATAACGATATCGAAAACGGTTTTCAGATTTGTATATCATTTAGTACAGTTTGCATAAGTTAAAAAGTTATTTAGATGAGCAAACTAACAACGAACGAGAAATAATACTTAGAAAGAGAGGTAGCGCATAATTATGGTTCCTATCGTTTGTGAAGTTTGCGTTTTGTTCGTAGTTCGTACGTTTCCGCATTGTTACGGTTTTAAGTTTTGACTTATTCGTTCTCGCACGCTAGTAAGGTTTTTACTAGATACAGTTTTTGTAACATCGGTTATTTTGATATAGATATCGATATGATATGATATCTAACACATATCCGATATAAGTTACGGTTTGATATATCGGACCAATCCCTACTACTGTCCAGTAAGTAAATTACATACTTACTTACTGGACAGTAGGAGATTCCAAATTTAAAATCTCGCTTCTTACTGGACAGTTGTGATTAAGTCTCCGGTAGAGTTCACTTTCTGGATACTTTTTAGAGGTGTTATTACAACATTACATACCATTTTTGAGAAAAATCTTTTACTGAATCTAAATAACTTAAAAGGAGACGGGCATTTCTGGGCCCAGCAGTTAACTAGTTGAAATGTGTATAAAAAAATCCGTTATATTTTTCTAAGGGAAATCACAAAATACAGTACCATGTTTCTATCTAGGAAGCGAGAAAAGTTAAATTAAGTTATGTAACTAAATAATCGATTAAAAAATCGGTAAAATCTCAAACTAATGTTTGAAAATGTAGTGACAAGTGATTATCAATCGTTTGGTGGAAACGAATCATAGCGAATCGAGTTCCTTTAATTTTTCATCAGTTCGCAATACTGGTCACTGAATGCTGACAGACAGATGACAGGCAGAAAAAAATAAACCGGCACCTCGTTCGTTTTCTTTCGTTCTGAGTGCGCATGTATTTTCCATATTTTATTGTAAAACACCACGACCTCGGCTTTGCATACTTTAAAGGACTATTCGATGGATCTTGCTATTTTGAATTACCTGGATCTCTATTTTGGACAACTGATTACGACTATCGATCGGTTATTGACGACATGGATCGCTGTGTAAATTGTACTGGCCATTGCAACTGGTCGCAATAATACTATTGGCAGAAGAGTCTTGGATGATGAGGCGATTTTATCAATTATTCGCCAGTGGCGTGCATCTCAGCCTGTAAGTACCTATTCACATCGAACTTTAAGCTTATCAAGCGAACAAAACCAGACTTATGATGTACCTACTAGCGATTTGATTGAACATGATTTAAATAGTAACCTTATTTCAGGTTACCAGTGAGAACTATGTATGCCAAGCATGTTGGAACTTGGCCCAAGACGTGGTTCTTGGGAGATGTCCGATTGAAGCATCACACCAAGTTGGTCATTCCAGTGTTTATGTCCGCTGCGGTCGTATACAATCCCGCCATATAAGTCGCAAAACATATTTTGTTTACATTTTAGTTGACAGTTGTCCAAGAGGACGATATTCAATATTAGGTTATTATTTTAATTGTATTGTAGGTAGTAGGCTGCTGTGCCCATGTAATGTGCATAATATGGTATCTCAGTTGGGCAAGATACCAAGAAAATATCGTACCTGCTGCACAATTCTTAGAAGATATTCGAATAATTTTTAAAGATGAATTATAAATATTCTATACATAATTATATTGGTGTTTTATTTTACTTCCTCTTCTCAATCTGCCTAGCCTTTTCCCAACTATGTTGGGGTCGGCTTCCAGTGTTACCTGATTCAGCTGTGTACCAGTGTTTTACATGGAGCGACTGCCTATCTGATCTCCACAACCCAGTAACTCGATAACCCTTGGCAAGACTGGTGTCAGATTTGGGCGCACGGTAGGCGCAGTGGTTGAGCGATTGACTGCTGCGCTGCGTATCGCGGGTCCGATTCCCGCACGGAACAAATATTTGTATGACCTACAGATAGTTGTTCTGGCTCTGAGTGTTTGTGTGTGTGAGTTATATGTTTGTAAACGCACCCACGATACAGGAAGAAATTCCTAGAGTGGGGCAAAGTTTCTAGAAAAAAAAAAAAAAATGTCTCAAGCTTCTGTCTACCCATAACGACTGTCGAAGACCTTCAAATGACAGCCGGGATCAACGGCTTAACGTGCTTTCCGAGGCTCGGAGGCATCTCGCTATGCTGAAATGGTCACCCATCTACGAACCGACCTCGTCAAGTGTTGCTTAATCTTGAAGATCGACCCGTGCGGCTGTTATTATTTAGCCACGAGCTCCTTTTACTTCCTCTTCGCCCTTTTTCATTTAAAAGGTAGGTACCTGCTGGTTCTAAGTGCAGGATATTGGCTGTGAAGACTTGTCTTCGACTGTCCGGCGTGCCAAACGTGTCAGATCTTCAACACGCTACATTCTACTTGCACTCCATACTTAAAACCATTACCAACCGAAGCCATTCAAAAATATTTCGCAAATAACATAAAAAATCTACAATGTTATATTGTAACCTCACTTTTAGTATACTTCATACAACTTGATTCCTGGATAGCCAAATTTCACCAAATTTTCAGCGAAGCCTTGTTATTATATCCTCTTACAAATAAGGCTAGTTTGATTGAGTTAACACCTGGGCCCAGAACACTATGGAGTCTTGCCCTTCTCCTTTTATTTTTGGAAAGAAAATTTCTCAATTTGTTTCCGCCGTCTTTTAGATACAATAATAGGATATAATCCCCGGCGCGTAAGTTGGCAAGAGTCGTTAGACGCGCAAAAATCGTTTTTTAGCACTGACTTATAAACCTATGGACTTGCAGTACCTACGAAATTAGCATGCATACCTACAAAAATCGGGCAATTAAGATGGCTGCCCATTTGCAACTGTTACATATACGTTACATATACGTGTTAATGGTACATATACGGCACACAACTACCAATTTTACTCGGCAATCAACATGTCGACCGGTCACGCATAGACATGATTTTGACGTCACTCAAAAGTGTTACCAAGTTTAGTCCTTGACAAACATTTAGATGTCTCTCTTTTCATATGCAGCTCTTGCTTGGTTAAAAAGAGACAAAACGCTTTTTGACATGCGTGTGTCGATATTATAGATATTTGTATAACTATTCTTCACATAGTAGAATATGCCGTCTCCATAGTTTTCCTACCTCATTGTTTTTTAGGTATCTTTGGTAGTGAAGCGGGGCGCGGGGAACGTTTAGCACCGTTCCGAGCGCGATTGGTTGGTCAGTTGAAACAAGGATCGACTGACCAATCATGTCGCGTCCACGTTCCGTTCGCTCTATACGGTGGTTGGTCAGATCGCAGAATATTCGCGAACTTACCCCCACTACACCAAAACCTTGCCAACTTACGTGCCGGGCACTCTACGCTCAAACAATAATGGGAAACGTTATTTTAATTACTCAAATTTGTTAAAATCTGTTCATTACTTTTGTGGAAACCACTTAAAAATGGGTGGTTGATTTAAATAAATCACAGGATTTTGTAAACGTCCTTTATCAACGTAGATATTCAGTGAATATATCATTGATGTATTGAAATGTGTATTCACTTACCACTATATGCAGTCGACCACTTTCACACTTATATTTATAGCACCCGGAACCCCAGTGTTGCCATTCTCTTATCTGAAAAGTAAAATAAAAACTCAATTTTAAATCAACCCCTGGTATAATAGTCACAGCGGATCTGAGTCTCTGAAGTAGGCTCTGCCAACCATTGCGCAAGAAACAGTTTGTCATCGAGTCTACTGCATTGAGTAAGCGAGATAGGATGATGCAGCGATGAGAGCGAGACAAAGCAATAATACCCGCACTTTATGTTTTGTTAACTTTGTCTTGATACCTATTTTCGTTTTAGTCGCAACATATATTATTTACGTAGTGGTTTATATTATCTTTCTATATTTGTTTTATGTTTTTGTATTATATTAGACACAACATGCTTTGGTTTCCGTACGTCACGTCCTAGGCGACCACTGAAAATCAGCGCCGTGCAGTGGGTCTCCCACGGCACAGCAATGTGCTGAGTGGAAGCCTTCTTGTCACAGTCGCGACATGCATCTGCTTGTACTTACTCATCATCCTAGTACTGTACTCAAATTTGGTATTTAATTTTAATCTTACTTTTCTTTACTAACATAATTTAAATACTTACTCATATTGGATACCGTTAAGGGTTTAATTTAAGATGTCAAAAATTTTGTATGTCGTTTTTGTGGCGAATAAACACTTTTCTTTCTTTTCTTCTTTCTTTTCTTTATTTCTATGCAACAAACGTAAGCGAGTGAAAGAGGCAGTTATACAATGCTATCTATTACTTCAACATTGATACAAAAATAGTAGTAGGTAGGTAGTATGTAGGGTAGGTAGCCAGTTGACTGGAGCGAAGCCACGTGGGACAGCTAGTAGGATATAAATAACGAATATTAAATTACCTGTCTACAAGATTTCTGTTCCCACACTCTGTCGCTGTGGTCAAAACATTTTGAGTGAGCACCATAATTCTCTAAAGCGAAGTTTACATCCGTTTCTGTAAAGAAAAATAATTATTATACATTTAAAACCGGCCAAGTGCGAGTTGGACTCGTGCACGAAAGGTTACGTACCATTATCGCAAAAAACGGCAAAAATATCACGTTTGTTGTATGGGGACCCTACTTAAATAATTATTTTATTCTGTTTTTAGTATTTGTTGTTATAGCGGCAACACAAATACATCATCTGTGAAAATTCAACTGTCTAGCTATCACGGTTCATGAGATACAGCCTGGTGACAGACAGACAGACGGACCTTGGAGTCTTAGTAATAGTACCCCGTTTTTACCCTTTGGGTACGGTACCCTAAAAATTAGCACAGCGCGTACTATCGGGATAAAAATATTCTGTTCCGTAATTTCTTATTCCATTTCCAGGCAATGGTCTAATCGTGTTCCAAATCCGTTCAGTCGTTGAGGCGTAATTGATAACAAACATCCAGACATAATCGGCCGGCCAATGTCACTTGTACTAAGTTTGATTAACAAATACAGAATAGGTACTATGGGGTGGTCTCGTGACGTTCGTTGGCTGATGCCGCTGAGTGGAGTAGCTTTGCTTGTAGAATCTATGAAAGAAAGAAAGAAAGAAAGAAAAACATTTATTTGTGACCCGCACAGGAGACACGAGATAAGAAAAACACAAACAATAATAAAAAATAAAAATAAATTACCCCGTGCGAGACCAAAAAGGCTCCTATCTCAGCATGTGCAACCATATCAAAAAGAAAATAACGCTGCGCTGATATTCTGATAGGGCCCACTGTAGATGGACTCTATGGTTGTGTGGGTAACTATTCTGTTTACACAGTTTTAGTCTTAGTTTTAACTTTAGTTTGTTTTTAACCGACTTTCGAAAAAGGAGGAGTTTCTATGTTCGACTTCTTGTATGTTTTTTTTATGTATGTTCACCGATATCTCCGTCAATTGTGGACCGATTTTGAAAATTCTTTTTTTGTTTGAAAGAGTATGTTTCGAAATTGGTCCCATTTTAATTTGGTGAAGATCTGATGAAGAACTTCGAAGATATACAACGGAACTCTTCAATAAATAACCGCAAATCTCTCGGGACATCATTTATCATTTCATAACATAACATCACGCTAGTACGCTCTTGAGGGGTAAGCAGATCTCTCATTTTATCGTTTTTGTTCAAGTTTCATGATATTTGGGTAATCTATTCTGGCGTTATAGGAAACTTACTTAACAACTTGCCTATTAGGTAGATACAACTAAAAAGAAAAATAAAATAAAAAATTACAAAAAAATACTACCGACTTCCAAATAAGAAAACTACAAAGTGAAAAATAACATTACACACCGACTTCCATAAATAATGTTATTTTTCACTTTGTAGTTTTCTTATTTGGAAGTCGGTAGTATTTTTTTGTAAAAAAGTTTTTTTTTTTGTTAACTAGCTTTTTTGTTTAACTAAACAAAGATTAGTCATAAATCCACGAGAACCTACTGCCGACAAACTGCTTTGCTGTTTGGCAGGTGATGTGTGTTAATAAATGTGTAACATATTGGATTAAATGAATATATAAAAAAAAAAATAAGTACAGACTTTCACATCAATTGATCTCTGAAATAGAAATCTGTAGATTTTTTTTTTTTTTTTTATCGAAAGTATTTGCAAAAACAGTTACCAACAGAACCCGTTTCCAGCATTTTTGGATTTTTTGTCTGTTTGTCTGTTTATTTGTGCACTCATAATGTAAAATGTACGAAACCAATGTAGATAACATTTATACATAAAATTGTGCGTAACTTGAAGTATTACTTAGTAGTTTTTGTTTCATCGCAATCGGTTCACTCTATCAAAAGTTAGATGGATTTAAAATGTTCAAGAGGTAAATTATCACATTTTTTTTTTTTTATTTGTTATAGGCTCGCGTTTGACCACGATTCAGATAATTAATAAATAAATCACAATTCACGCAATTCAGTTACTAGGACAGTTGAATTCCATTTTCAATAGAAGGCGTTGTGCATTTGACGTCATTTTCAGAATAGCGGTTGGAAAATTGACCCTAGATAAATAATTGGTAGGTAGGTTAGGTAGGTAGGTAAGTAGGGTAGGGTAGGCAGTTGACGGGAGCGAAGCCGCGGGTACAGCTAGATTATAATATTAGTAGAACACTCCATTTTCCGTAGTTTACTTAAGGCGCCTCCCCGAACAAAACGCCGCGCTAGTCGAATTTTGTGCAGTTTTTAAGAGCTATCATCTACTCTTTATTTAAAAAGAAATATCAATTATTAAAAATACATTAAATTCCTACATAATGTTGATTCTAAAATTGTAGTACACTTTTTTTTAAAGAGGTATATGTGTCACTAATCTCCTTCCAACAAAACCATAAAAATGTGAAATAATTATTGATAGCATGCATCTCCTCGTAAAGTGTTCATAAATTATTTATTATACTAACACTAATGGATAGACAATTTGATAACAAACATTTCGTAAGTTTTATTTTTTTCAAAAGACCAATATTCGATTTTATAAAGATTTTATTCTAAAATCTGGGCGTATTCACTACCGTAATTCATGCGCCACCAGTGCCGCTAGGCCAATAGGAATGCTCATATCTCATGCTGACTTTTTTGGTCAGAGTACGGCCTTAAGAGAAGAATTAATCATTGCTACGCTACGGGTTGGGCTACGGCGTAGATATACCCAACATGCTACGGCGTAGCTCGCATGCTACGGCGTAGCTCGCATGCTACGTCGTAGCTCGTACTGTTACGATATTCGGGAACATTTGATTAACCATTCCTTGTAAAACAATGTCGTGAAAACTTTTGTATGTATGTCACACAATCACGCCAAAATGGCCGCACGGATTTCAATGAAACTTTGCAAACAGATAAACCATATTCCTGGCCAAAACGTAGGTTACTTTTCAACTCCACACAAACCCTCTAGAAGAGGCGAAACAAAAACCCACAAAATATTTATTTTGACAAAAATACATACTTGGCGTATTTTCCTCATAAGAACAGCGACTGCCCCTGACTAGCACGCTCTTGTGTCTCCACGTGAACTCCTGAAGGTAAGGACAGTAGTCTGCAAGGGACACTGAGCCCCCATAGTAGGCCTCTTCTCCTGCGGGCAAGTTGGGTAGGACGTCGAAATGCTGGAACAAAATGAAAGGTTTTTAAGTGTTAGTGAAGTTTTGCTATGAAAGTTTTGTTTGGATTTCTAGTGCTATGGAGCCGAAAATTATATTTTGAAAATAAGAATTAAAACACAGAAGTGAAACTATGTACTTCTAAATGTGTGTGAAAACTTAGAATACAAGAGGATTGCGACACGTTTAAAAAAAATATGCAATATTCTCAAAAAATTTAGTCTACCGACTTTCTCAATTTTTAATAGTCATTTTCATGGCGCAAAATATCACACAAATTATACAATAATAGTGGGCCAAAAAATATCGGAAGATCTAGCTTCTTACGGTTTTTAACATTTTAAAGTAAAACGAAAAAGAAATTGGACAAGTCCAGACTCTCACTGGTTAATCTATTTTCTTGACCTTGAAAAACGAAGAAACGGGTTTAGTTTCGGTTTCGGTGGCCAACCTGCCGAAACTACGACCGAAACCGAAAATGCATTCGGGAGTTCTCGCGCTGTGATCGGTCATGTTCGGCGCATTAAATTCCATCCATGCGAATATTTCTTTGCGATTTTTTTTTCTTAAATGAGAGGTTGTTATGTTGATTATCATACCAATAAGTGAAAATGTCGAAGACTGCATAGCTATGTTATTTAAAGATAAAGAAAAATATAGACTGACTGATTACAATAACGTTTTCGTTATTTTTACATCAAAACATAATCCTTGTAAGTTTCGGTTTCTGTTTCGGCCGAAACTGAGGCTGTTGCCGAAATTCGGTTTCAGTTTCGGTCGTAAAAACCAGTTTCGGTCTGA
Organism: Orthosia incerta; assembly: GCA_948252205.1. Classification (NCBI taxonomy): domain Eukaryota; kingdom Metazoa; phylum Arthropoda; class Insecta; order Lepidoptera; family Noctuidae; genus Orthosia; species Orthosia incerta. The sequence goes on from OX411767.1 coordinate 11,537,516, forward strand.
CACTAAAGTGCCTAATGCCTATTCCTATAATCTATAACCATAGTAGAACCTTCATAACTCACCTGATATTGCCTCGGTAGTATGGTATCGTGTCTAACGAGGTTACACAGTACCACCGCATTCCGTCTCGGTGAGCACTCCGTTCTCAAAGGATTGCCCTTTATTCGCTCACAAAATGGCGCCGGGTTTTTACGTCTGTGGAAAAGAATAATGTTTTGAGTATAGAGCTCTGAGATTGGCTGGTAGGTATTGCTTGACCAATCATAATACTTTATTTGATTTTGGCGACAGTTATTTTGTTTTCTTTTCCATTTTTAGGGTTTAGTACCCGAAGGGTCTAAACTGTCACACGAATAATTTTTAACTTCCCAATGAACTTGTTTAGTGCTAGGTAGTGCTAACAAATACCAATATATTGATAAATTTGTACGGAAACCTAAATTTGCGAAGTCCGACACGCACTTGGCCGGTTTTTTGGCCTGACGCCAATAAATTATTTTATTATTTTTTTAATGTGTATATAGATAGGATGAAAATTTATAAATTCAGTCAGGGCAATTATTAATCACTTTTGCAAAAAGTTCAGTAAATTCTACAAGGTTTTAGTAATAGGCCTTAGGCTCTCGTTCTCGCATTCTATAAGTGGCCATAGTGTGAGCACAGATAATATAATACTAGCACACAGATGCCTCATCACATACAAAGAAACCGTGCCGACGTAACTAGCGTTTTTCGTCAAATTATGATGGATTATTTTTATAAGTACTTCGATCGCGTTCTGTTCCGTTCCACGTGTATAGATGGTGTTAGCAGCGACTTGCAAGTAAAAGGGATTTCTCGGTTCGTGACTATTTTTAGGGTGCCGTAGCCAAAGGGTAAAAACGAGACCTTATTACTAAGACTTCGCGGTCCGTCTGTCTGTCTGTCACCGGGCTGTATCTCATGAATCGTGATAGCTAGACAGTTGAAATTTTCACAGATGACGTATTTCTGTTGCCGCTATAACAAGAAATACTAAACACAGTTATAAATAAATATTTAAGTGGGTCTCCCATACAACAAATGTGATTTTTATGCCGTTTTGCGATAATGGTACAGAACCCTTCGTGCGCGAGTCCGACTCGCACTGGGGCGTTTTTTTATACAGAGACGATTTGTTTTATGGTATTTTTTTCACGTTTATACAGTTTCATTGTACCATAATTTGTTACAACACAAATTAAAAAAATCGAGTGGCATGCTTCAGATATTTAAAACCGCGCCATCTATTGAAATCAATTTTGAATGATCCGTTCAAATAATCTATAATATGAATTAAAAACCTGTTTTAATCTGTGTCAGATAAGTTGAAAAATTTAACACATTTTTTATAAAATTTTCTGGCAGGTAAGTTAACTGGAACTTATCCAAAATTTCTGGAAGAGGCCAACAATATTACATTGTATTTAATTTAGTAAAATATACTTACTCTTTCAAAGCTGTCCCGTTAGTAATGCTTGTAATTTAAATAGAATATGCTGTTAGTATATAAAAACTATTAAAAAGTTTCAAATGAGACAACTGTGTACATTTATACAACACAAAACACACCCCAACCAATTTTTTTTTTTCATATAATAAAGCTATTCACAACCCGAAATCACTACTGTTATGATGACTCAAATATATCTCAACACAACGGTTTCAATTTGTTCTTTATAGCTTTTTATAGAATAATAGTACTTAATTACTTATTTATTCACATAAAATATATTTTTATCACATTAAAATGAATTTATTTCATTTTTCTTTTCACCATTGTGTTAAGAAATAATTGGTTTTTAAGAAACACTTACTCCAGAGTCGCATTATCCGAGGTGTAGCTTGCAATAAAATACAACATTCAATAACAATATTTACAATAAATAAAAAAAAAACAGGATATTTACATGCAATAATATCGTACAGTACAACTATTTTATTTATGTCCCTCTGCAATCATCGCATTGCCGAATACACACGAATGCTTATATCCATGTCCATATCAATTATTAGATTTATTGTGTATAATAATTTGAATTCAGAACTAAGTACTTTATTGTTGTTTTGTATTGATTTCGGTGTGAAATATATAGAGCTGTAGAAAATAGCAGCTTGAGCAGGTTTCCTCCCATTTTTTAAATAAATTACTTTATCTTAAAAGAGTATTAACAACTCTATATACTTCCAAGTTGATGGAGAGCGTCCAGTCTGCACCAAGTGCAAAGTGGTTTCGGGTTTACTGATAGAAAACCGACGACTGACGAAACAAGAAGTTTGCCGAGGGGCATTAAGTAAATGTTTGTACTGTACAAAGATATTTTAAGATAATACACATCGAGTTTAGAAAAAGTTCAATTAATTTATTCAAAATAAGAACTGAGACTGTAGACGAAGTGTCATCCTTGCAGCGACGGCGATTGTCGAAATGCCAAAATGTTTTTTATTTTATTTATATGCAATAGATTTATCACGTGACATTTCGATAAAGCTTGGCAATGCACACACACAGGAAACAATAAATAAAATAGACCAAAAAAATACTTAAAAAAAAAACTATTATTTTGGACCAAACATTTGTAGATAAATCATAAACCTGCCAAACTGCGTGACTTGTCTAGACTCAGCTTTATAGAACGTTGTATCTGTCACTCATATAATAAGTGACAGTCTCTTTCATAAGCTCGATGTGTCATATTTGATCCCGGGTAATAATTATTACAGATTAATATTAAAATAACGCACACACCCGTTTTGGGAAGTAGCCAGGGTAGGTTATCTAAGAAAATTATAATAATGAGAATTTTGTTTTAAACACATTTATACTCCATTTGAGATAACATTTAAATAAGCCCATTTTACAGCCTGTTCAACCGATTTTGACTTATATTGCGTTGGTGATATGACAAATGGCAGCTGTATAGAACAGTTAGTTTTGGTAACAGGTTTATGCTTTTTATGCCATCCTTATACTTACGGGATAGAGCTCAAAATCGGTTGAACGGACTGTAAAAAGGGGTTGTAAAAAATTCGAATGTTATTTCAAATGGATTATAGTATGTTCACTCGTTTTTATATTAGATGTCAACTTATATGATTGTTTTTTGTTATATAATCAATCAAAAAAGCTAAGATTAAATTTGAAGGAATTTCAGGATTAATGTTGCTACTGTAAAAATGTGTTTTCTTAGTTTATTGTTGAGTAACAGTGGAACTTAAACTTTATATCACAATACATTGAGTTTGTAGTTCTAAAACATATTTGATTTCGAAATCTTGGATAGTATAAATATTATCCTAAGACTATGAATTCAAATATACTCAGAAGGGCAATTCCCGTATTTTTTTTAACTTTGCATTCTAACCTCAATCTGTCAAAAACATCTCAAAATTCCCTCCATTTTTTGACAAGCCTTTGACATTGACAGTCGTCAAAATCAAAATTAAAATACAAGAATTGTCCTTCTAACTACCCTGGCTTCCTCCACAAACCCAAAATACAAAATTTACCTAAACCTTTGCGTATTCAGCCACTGTTTGCAGGAGACCATAGAGAACTTGCAACCGAGGCCTTTGCCCCAGTCTAATGGCGTAGCGTGGTCGTAGTTGGCTCTATACCAGCCGGTATCTTCCATGAGGGCAAAAGTTATTCGACTGAAGACTGAGTTCTGAGTGTGTGTGCCGGTCATGGCTTCGTTCTGAAAGAGATGAGGATTGTTTTAGTGTGGGTAGAAAAGAAGGAAGGCTTTTTTTATTGTTTTTTTCTGGTTAAAATGTGTAAGGATAAATTTCAATGCAAAATATTTCGTTGCTTGATATGGCTTTGTATATGACCACATTCAGTTCTAGCATAAACTTAGAATAACAACCTTGAAAAATAAAAACATCCGAATAAGAACCTTCTCCTTTTTGGGAAGTCGGTTAAAAATACAGTCTTATTTCCATTAAGATTACACTCAATTTCCTTAATCTCGACGGCATTTGATGATGTTTGGCGTTCTGTTTTGCATAGATCAAAGAGAATGCAGAGTAGGAAGTTTTCTGACAATATTGGAAAATGTACTTTATTCTTAGTAGCACAAAGTGTATAGTTGCCAGAACATTTCTATGTCACATCAACGTGATAAACACATCTATTCGAACTCAACACTTCACGGCTCTCCTAGAACGCATTAATGCAACCTGATTTGGACTTTAAAGTTTTGATGATAATGTGTATTATTAAATGTCATAAAAATCACTATTCTTTGGTTTACGCTAAGTTTATAGTATTCAACTTACTTCAAACACCCTCTTCTCCCAATGTGTCAGTGCTGTACCATCGCCGCCCTGGTCTTCTAACTCGGCACCTTCCAACTCTGAGCAGTTGAAATGTTCTCGAACCTGTAAAACATTTTTTTTTTAATTTAGTCTTAGTCGAACCATTATTTTGCCCGGCGGGTTCGATTCTATTGATCGATATGCATCCTAAGGCATACCTATCTGCTCGTAGTATCTTAGTAGTGCGTTACTACTAAGATACTACGAGCAGATAGGTTACTCAGGTGCCTGCGTGGATTTGGACAAGATCTACCCCAAAAAAGTTTAACAGTCGAACCTAAATCTCGCCGAGATGGTTTTCCCCTTAATTACTGCACCATTTTTTTTCTTTTTTTAGGCTTCCGTACCCGAAGGGTCCAAACGGAACCCTATTGTTGTCACTCACGAGTCCGTCTTTCTGTCCATCTAGCCGTCTGTCCGTCGTCTGTCACACGGGTTTTATGTGTAAACGGTTGGAGCTACAGTCTTCAATTTTTCACGGTATAGGCATCTAATTGACTCAAAGCCATATGAATTGTCAAAAAATATTTTTTTTATATTTTAAGGGCCATGCAGCTAAAAGAGGGACTGTTTTATTTTTTACCGACCTCATCGAGTGGGGTATCGTTGTTTAGATAAATACTGTATTTTTGTTTTAAAAAATATGGCAAAACAAAGGAATGCGAATCCACCAAAGTCAGCCTTTTTTCACAAAATTTTGTTCCGAACAATTTATTAACTTCCCATGGACCTTAAACAATTCTAAGTTTATTGTTTCGTATATTTTACTAACAAATACCAATTTATTGATCAATCTGATTTTTCTTTAAAATTCCCTCATGTTTCCTATGACAAACTACATAATTTTGCGGTTTGGTACGGAACCCTAAATGTGCAAAGTCAAACACGCACTTGACCGGTTTTATTTTAATTTTATCTTGCAATTGCTGACCCACTGCTGGATAAAAAATCCTTCTCCAAATCCTTCCAAACATTCTTTCCCGCACCGTCTCGAACCAGCCCTCATGGCACGCACAAATCATCTCGGCCCCGATACCAATTTAATTTATTAAATACTAGCTGTCCCACGCGGCTTCGCTCCCGTCAACTGGCTACGCACCTACCCTACACCTACCCTATACCTCAAAAAGTAATATTCTTTCCCGTTTTTTCAACATTTTTCATTTATGCTCTGCTCCTATTGGTCGTAGCGTGATGTTATATAGCCTATAGCACTCAGGAATAATGTAGCTTTCTACCAGTGAAAAATTTTTTAGAATTGGTTCATTAGTTCCAGAGATTACCCCCTACATACAAACTTACAAACATACAAACTTACAAATTTTACCTCTTTATAATATTATTATTATATTATTATATTATTATTATTATATTATTAATTATTATTATTATTATTATATTATTATATTATTATTTTGAAGTGTTTCAACTTCTCAGCTCTCAGGCTGGTTTAAGCTACATTTACGGGCCAAGACCAAGTAAATGCAGAATGTGGTGTGTTATGTTGAGGATAAATGATGTGGAGCTATTTCGTTTTCATCAATTTGCATGAACTTTCTGACAATTCGACATGTGTTTAAGATGGCTGCTTTTTGAAGGGTGATATAGATGTTTTCATTTAGATCAAGCAACTTCAGACTATGGAAATTAATTCATTATTTATTATTATTATTATTATATTATTATTATTAATTATTAAATTATTAATTATTATATATTATTATATATTATATTATATATTATATTATATTAGTATTAGTATATTAGTATTAGTATAGAAGTATAGATTTTATGAGAGCCAACATAGTACCAGCTTAATAATATTAAAGTTTTCTAAGCTAACCTCCTTGACGACCCTCGGGGTTACGATCATGTGGAAGGTCCTCTCCATGACACCACCTCGTATCATCCAATTTTTCCTAGTGATGTTCTTCACCACGCGGTCAGACCATTTGTGGATTTGTAACCTGAAAATTTAAAAAATATTTTTGTTATTTTTTGTATTGGCCCATTTATAATGGCAACCTGCAATTATTTAGCAACATTCAGTAAGCATATTGAGAGGTATTGTTACTTACTCCTCATCCATCGGTGGATTGCCCGTGTCTGGTCGTCTTTCCGTCAAGGGTTCGCCATTTTCATCCCTGAAAGCAGGTTATATTTTAGTCAATTAAAAAGGTAATAATAATATGTATACGTTCTTGGCAAACAGGGTGAATACATTAAGAAAAAAAAACATACAAATTCGCGAGCCGGCTGACCAGTTCGTTTCTTAAGCAGTCAGGTTTTTTTATTTTTTGAATTAACTTTTTTCATTTATAACTTTTAGTAAACATTTTTTTTTCGAATTAATATTTTTATATTACCTCTTAAAACCCTTTATTTTGATACCCCACACGATGGGATAGGAAGAAAAAATGGGCCCCCACAATCCGCCATTTTTCTATTTTCCAATTTTAATGTAGCCAGTGACACTCGCAAGGTTAAGACGAATCGATTGACGTAAGAATCATCAAAATCGGCCAACGCGTTTGGTCTCTAGAACGCGACATAGGAACAAACATACATACATACATAGACTGTTAACACATTACGCTCCTTCGGCAGTCGGGTAAAAAAATGCAGTTTCGCGGGGATCATTGACAATTTAAATTTTTTCAGATACACTATATTATACACTACATTTTTGATTATGTATTACACAAAAAACATTGATAGAGTTCATTTCCTAGACCGAGCTTAAGTCACAGTTGGCTTTTCTCCCAACAAACCTTTGAATGGTAGAACAAGATCACAATAGAGGATACATACCTATAAAACGCAAATAGAGAAACACTGAAGCCCAGCGCGTGTAGCATCTCATGTTTGACAGTTGACAGCACTGAGGGTAGATCTCTGTACTTAGTTGACAGCTCGCCGGGACAGAAGTTTGCGTGACCAGCTACTGGTCTGGGGAGGAAAGACAAATTAATGCTTCACAACATTCATAATATATTTTCCTCGACGGTTTAGGCAAAGGTATTTATAGTAAAACCGCATTTCTGAAGTTATGTTTGAGTACCATTTAACCCCGGTAACCAAGAACTAAAATAATTTAGTTTAGCTTAGCTATGCAGCTAGATAACGCAAGTCCCTCCATCTGTATGAAAACCAAGCGTGTCACTTTTTCACACACGATTTAAAAACAAATTTACTTACCAATGAAAGAGTACGTTTCAGCGTTTTGAGTTCGCCTCAGCCATCTTTTTCTATACCGTCTTTACAGATCAATATGGCATAAAAAAGCATTTTTCTAGATTTCGGTGGAATTTCGGTGCCAATAATGCTAAATATAAAGCTCAAATTACGATTGATCGTAATTTTACTCCGTTTTTTGACACGCGAATTACGTACAATCGCGTCATCTAGTTAGATTTATATCTGTGGTGCCTATGCATGCCCGTCTACGAATGGTTGGAGACGCGCAGTTCGCTGAGGGGGCACGTCCTCCTGCTCCGACCGTCGCATCACTTAGAATCTTACCACGACCAAGACATTGCGTTTTGTTTAAACTTGTACTCATGTATTACACCAGGTTGTTATTAAGTCCACGTATTTTATTTATTCGCTCCTGGAAATGATCCGGCTCGAAGGACCAACTTTGGTACCTACCAATTTTTTTTCGTTTTAGACACTGATCTCACAAATCCAGTTTTTGAAATAACATATCAGCGTATAACCTTCCCACACCTTGTAAACAAGGCTCCTCTTTCTGTGAGGGTGGACAGACTTCGCTACCTTCAGACAACTTTTTTTATCAGGAGGAAACGTTTAAAAGGCGTCTGGACTTGGAGGAAAAGTCCAAGGAGTGTGGGCTTTTCACTCACTAACCAACCCGGTTATACCTGTACATAGCTAAAAAATACTACAAAAAAATAATTAAATAAAAACCAGTAGTTTCACAAAAGTCAAGCAGCACTCTCAAAGCTATAGAACAAGATGGCTGACCTGTCCAACGCAGACTCCTGTTGACAATGGGAGGCATACGCCACGGTCTGACCTCGTCGACATCGCTCTGTCTCCACGGCACTCACGTATAGCACGAAGTCTGTGTCTTCTACCCCTTGGAAGTCTTCTTCTTCTTCTACTTCTGTTGCTGGAAAGAGAAGAGAAAAGGATTATTAGCATACCTTACTTAACAGTCTTTACGGGATGCCTATGTAATAACAGCTGCAAGAACTCCACGACCTCATCCCACCGGCCCCTTTCTGCCATCGGACATCTAGACGCACTGCAAGTTACCACCCTTACCTAGTTGCCATTCCACCAATTCGCACCAAGCGCTTCCAAATATCCTTCATTATGCGCAGAGCAAAAGAGTGGAACTGGCTGCCTAAGTCTGTCTTTCCGAACGCATTCAACCCAAACCTCTTCAAACTTAGAGTGAACAGGCTTCTTCTGTGTAAGCTCACTACATCGTCGACTTTGTCTCTGTCACCCCTGACTTAGACTAGAACCAAACAAGACCCAAAAAAGAAAAGCTGCCCAGGTCGATTTTCAAAGTTTAACAACGTTTGCAAAGGTCTGTTAGTGGACCTACGTTCTTCGAAAGCCGTTGTGGGTTCGGCATTCGTAAGTCTTTGAAAGTCGCTACAGGAAAATAGAAGCCCGTCAGTTTGACAACTAGTCTAAGGGGTCATGTTACCCAGTAATTGTGTTGAGGAGATCAGATAGGCAGTAAATCCTTGTAAAATATTGTTATTCAGCCAACTCCAACATTGTTGTGAAAGGGCTTGGCTTTTACCAGTCTTAGCCACGGCGGAGGCAGTAGAATTTGTTATTGCGATAGTACTGTAACGATGTTTCTTTTTATGCAGCTGGCAAGTGATAATTAGTTTTGAAAGATAAATCATATTTAGAACGCGATTCGATATTAGTAGATATTTTTAATCGTTTTTTTTTTGGATTCCTGTAATAGCCATCATAGCTAGAACGCTATACTGAAATAAAAGTGAGTAAAACAATTTTCTAGTATTATCCCCGGCACTTAAGTTAGCAAGAGTCGTTAGATGCGCAGAAGTCGTTTATTAGGTCTCTTTGGTAGTGAAGCGGGGCGCGGGGAACGTTTAGGACCGTTCCGAGCGCGCGATTGGTTGGTCATTTGACACAAGGATCGACTGACCAATCGTGTCGCGTCCACGTTCCGTTCGCTCTATATCGTGGTTGGTCAGAAATATGCGCGAACTTACCCACACTACGCCAAAACCTTGCCAGCTTACGTGCCGGTCACTATAGTACCCTTAAGGTTACCACTGTAAATATATATAAATTGGTATCGTATTCAGCGTTTATTCGCAATAATTTCATTTCGTTTCATATTACTTAAAGACGCACCTATGTGCTCCGAGGCACCCTCACAAAGATGTCTTTAGTATATAAAAGTAGTCTATGCAAAGATGACAATCAGAACATTCTAGATACTAATGACAGTTTATATTGGATCTAGCCAATAATGATTTATAAAGGTAACGTAAACTCCATTTGCGATAACATCAGCCCATTTTACAGCCCGTTCAACCGATTTTGGCTTCTATTGCGTTGGTAATACGACAAATGGTAGCTGTAGTAAACAGTTGGTTTTGGTAACAGGTTTATGCTTTCTATGTCATCCTTCTGTTTAGGGCATAGAACTCAAAATCGGTTGAACGGACTGTAAAATGATTTGGAAATATCATCATCATCATCATCATTTCAGCCGAAAGACGTCCACTGCTGGACATTGGCCTTCCCCAAGCGTCGCCACATTGAGCGGTCTCGTGCGTCCCGCAACCAGCGGAACCCCGCAACCTTCACCAGGTCATCGGTCCACCTGGTGGGAGGCCTTCCAACGCAACGTCTTCCGGTTCGCGGTCGCCACTCCAGAACCTTTCTGCCCCATCGGCCATCCGTTCTGCGAGCAAAGGGCCCTGCCCACTGCCACTTAAGTTTGGCAATTCTTCGGGCTATGTCGGTAACCCTGGTTCTCTTGCGGATCTCTAAATTTCTGATCCGATCACGCAAGGACACTCCGAGCATAGCCCTTTCCATTGCCCTTTGGGTGACTTTAAGCTTTCTGATGAGGCCCATTGTAAGCCCGTCGAATCCGACTCGGCTGGGCAGCGTTCGGGAAGTTGCGCGGTATCTTCTCGTCCAACTTACCATAGTGTCTCAAGACGAAAGTCTATGACCAGTGTGTGTTGCCAGTGATGACATATGGCTCTGAGACGCGGTCGCTTTGGAAATATGTCTAATGTTATTTCAATTGGAGTATAGTCTAATGCAAACTCCCTGCAGTACCTACCTACCAGGTACTTTTCCGTGCGAGCTGCTTTACAATAAGTTAACATTTTTTTTAAAGAAAACAAGCTTTTTTCGTATTCTTCTCAGCAAACCCTTTCATTTGATACCGATATCATTGCAGTTCACAAAAAATAACCAGTCCACAATCTTGGGCCGTCCGCCATATTTGATTTAGAATGACGTCACTTATTTAACGCTGCATTGTCATCCAAACTAAACGTGTATGCAAAATTTCATCTTAATCGGTGGAGGATAACTGCTTTAGAATTCAGTTCCAAGATTTGACCCGAACACACATACATTGCAAGTTAATTAAAAGCCTGTAAAAAGGTCTACTACTGCTAAATTTTTACTTACTACTAAAATCAGTTTCTCCTTCTTTGTTTCAGTATTCTTACCTGGGATATCTGTCCCATCATTGATTGAGTTCCCATCTATCTCGGAGGGAACCTCGTCGTCCAACCTGATCTGTCGAGGCAAGGCTCTGCAGTTGTGACCAGTACTGTTACATACGTAGCAAAGCTGGAAAATCAAGAAAACACACTGTTAAAACAGAAGGTAACTATACATAGATCAATACATATAATAAATCTGTAGAAAATACGTTTTTGTACATCGAAAATATAAAAAAATAAATTGCCAGCATTTTTCGTTTTTTTTTCTGTGTTTGTCTGTTTATTTGTGCTCGAAACACGCAAAATGTACGAAACCAATGTTAATAACTTATAAACATAAAAATTGTGCGTAACTTGAAGTATTACTTAGTTTTTGTTTCATCACAATCGGTTCACTCTATCAAAAGTAAGATGAATATAAAGTGTTCAAGAAGTAAAATATCACAACCCAAGCAATTCAGATACTCAGACAGTTGAACTCCATATTCGATAGATCGCGTTGTGCATTTGACGCCATTTCCTGAATGGCGGTGTTAAGATTCTCCGCGCAAGAAAGTCACCAGAAAAAAAATCGGTAGGTAGGGTAGGTTATAGGCTATATAACATCACGCTACAACCAATAGGAGCCGAGCATAAATGAAAAATGTTGCAAAAACTGGCAAAAATATTCCTTTTTGAGAGCTTTTGTTGCGTGCGTTGGGTAAACGGTTTAAGTTACGCAAATATAATGTATTATGGAATTGTTCTTCTTTAAAAGTTCTAAAAAAAAGTCCGCGACAGCATATGTCTATCTTTTAAGATTGATTCACAATAGCAGCTTTTATGTTCTAAATTTTAATTAGATCGCCGCCGCCGGTAGAAACAAAAGTTTACAGGTTACATTCGTATAGTAGTAAGGGTAGGTGTAGGGTAAGTGTAGGGTAGGTGTAGGATAGGTGTAGGGTAGGTGTAGGGTAAGTGTAGGGTAGGTGTAGGGTAGGTGTAGGGTAGGTGTAGAGTAGGTGTAGGGTAGGTGTAGGGTAGGTGTAGGGTAGGTGTAGGGTAGGTGTATGGTAGGTGTAGGGTAGATGTAGGGTAGGTGTAGGGTAGGTATAGGGTAGGTGTAGGGTAGATGTAGGGTAGGTGTAGGGTAGCTGTAGGGTAGGTGTAGCGTAGGTGTAGGGTAGGTGTAGGGTAGGTGTAGGGTAGGTGTAGGGTAGGTGTAGGGTAGGTGAAGGGTAGGTGTAGGGTAGGTGTAGGGTAGGTGTAGGGTAGGTGTAGGGCAGGTGTAGGGTAGGTGTAGGGTAGGTGTAGGGTAGGTGTAGGGTAAGTGTAGGGTAAGTGTAGGGTAGGTGTAGGGTAGGTGTAGGGTAGGTGTAGGGTAGGTGTAGGGTAGGTGTAGGGTAGGTGTAGGGTAGGTGTAGGGTAGGTGTAGGGTAGGTGAAGGGTAGGTGTAGGGTAGGTGTAGGGTAGGTGTAGGGTAGGTGTAGGGTAGGTGTAGGGTAGGTGTAGGGTAGGTGTAGGGTAGGTGTAGGGTAAGTGTAGGGTAAGTGTAGGGTAGGTGTAGGGTAGGTGTAGGGTAGGTGTAGGGTAGGTGTAGGGTAGGTGTAGGGTAGGTGTAGGGTAAGTGTAGGGTAAGTGTAGGGTAGGTGTAGGGTAGGTGTAGGGTAGGTGTAGGGTAGGTGTAGGGTAGGTGTAGGGTAGGTGTAGGGTAGGTGTAGGGTAGGTGTAGGGTAGGTGTAGGGTAGGTGTAGGGTAGGTGTAGGGTAGGTGTAGGGTAGGTGTAGGGTAGGTGTAGGGTAGGTGTAGGTTAGGTGTAGGGTAGGTGTAGGGTAGGTGTAGGGTAGGTGTAGGGTAGGTGTAGGGTAGGTGTAGGGTAGGTGTAGGGTAGGTGTAGGGTAGGTGTAGGGTAGGTGTAGGGTAGGTGTAGGGTAGGTGTAGGGTAGGTGTAGGATAGGTGTAGGATAGGGTAGGTAGGATAGGGTAGGTACATAGCCAGTTGACGGGAGCGAAGCCGCGTGGGACAGCTAGTGTAGTATAATAGTGCTAGGTGCATCGTCTTCACGTAAATGAATTTTTTTCGTATCCGTCTCAGCTAATCCTTTCATATTTCTTTTCATTACTTCTTAAAAATATTTTTTGTAATAGGTATTTCAAATAATGATGCTGAGGTATTTTGTAATTAGTATTTCAAATACTTTATGGCTTCAAAATACATTTGAACATAAATACATTTAGTTGCGTTCTGCAGAAAATAGTGCTCGTTAACTTTCGTAAGCGAAATGGCTCAAATGGCGACTGCGTACGTCAAATTGTCAAGTATCTTGTCAATTGTCATTTTCATTTGAAACGGTTATTTTCACGAAACTTCAGTGTATTAATTAATTTTATTAGTACGAATGTCACGATGGGTGATCGCATGTAAAAATAATAAATAAAAATAGTTAAAATACTGTATTGGTATTTTATATTTCGAATACACGACTTACAAATATTTTGTATTTCGTATTTTAAATGCTTGCTGGATAGTATTTTGTAATTTGTATTCTAATTAAAGCAAAGCATGTATCCCAAACGGCTCGAATACATAAACCTCCACTTTGTAATATTACTTAGTTTTTGCAAGAAAACCCGGGAAAAATCACATGTTAAACTGCCAACGATAAATAAAAAAATAAATTCGTTTCCAATAAACTTTATAACGATCGAAACAATTTCAAAATAATCCAATTTTATTTATTTCACATAGCTTTGGTATTTTCTTTAAAATGTTGAAACTATGTAGATTTTCTATAGTTGGTAAGTTAATTTTAATATAAGCCCGGTTTCAATCTTCAAAGTAAGGCAACGCTTGGCGAGGTTGGTCCGTGGATGGGTGACCATTACATACTAAGACTACTCTGGGCCTCAGAAAGGACGTTAAGCATTCGTTGCGGGTAGTCTGACACCAGTATTGTCAAAAGGTATCGTGTTACCCATTTACTGAGTCTTGGAGCTAATAAACGCAGTCACCCATGTAAACAACTGGTATTCAGCTGCTTCCAGTTAGACTGGAAATCCATCCCAACATAGGCAGGAAAAGGCTTGATTGTCATAACCAGCAAATCTACGTCTTCAACAACCAATATATTACATTGCTCTATTTCAGTGCTCCACCTCCTACTACTATCCCACTTCGTGCACACATTCGTCCTGCTGACAGCAAACATGGATGACGTCAAGAAAATTGCCCAAAAGTTTGTCTCAGAACAACTAGCCGAAAAAATTGCCGATTTTATAGCCCGAGCCACCGAAACCATCGCACAATCAAAAACTTCTGAAGAAAACATCACAGACAATTCCCAAGTATCAGCTGAAAATAGAATGTATAACATAGAACGACAGGTACACGCACCTGTCGTTATAGAAAAAGCAAAAGAAGAGAATGCTGGAAAAGAAAAAATAAAACATTCTCATAAAAAGAAAAAAAAAGTTGAGATTGAAGAGACAGAAACGACATCTAAACCGAAAAAGGACAGAAAAATAAAAAGCCGGTACATTATAGAAGCAGACAAAAAGGATTCAACCGAAAAAGAACTGCCAAAATCAAGCGAAGAAAAAAAATACAATAAAAAGGAAGAAGATAACATGCTAAGTGTAACTGAAAAAACTAAAAATAAAAAACAAAAGAAGAAGAAAAAAGTGAATCCCTACAAACTGCTTACAAATTTTGCCTCTGATGAAAATAACTCTATTAGAGGTGGAGCTTCTCTCAGCAAAGAAAAAAAGGAAACAGAAGCAGAAAGACAAAGGGCATTTGACAATGAGATAGAAATGATTAAGAAAGCTGCCACAGAATTAGATACAGAGAAAACAACTGAAAAGGTGCCAGAAAGATATGAGCATAGGAAAACACCTGAACAGGTCCCAGAAATATATGAGAATTCTAAAACACCTGGAAAAGAGCATTTGCCAGTAACAAATGAACCTGAACAATATGGAAATTATGAGAATACAAAGAAGAAAGAAAAGGTGACAGCGACCGGTCCGAAAACAGAAAATGGAGAGAAGGAAAAAAAATGGTGGGAGCAAGATTTACCTCAGCCTGATGAAGATGAAGCTAAGAATCGAAAAGCTTGGTTCTAAATATATTGTTTTTTAGTATTGATTGGGGTTTTATTTAATCTACTAGATTTTGCTAAAGGTTGCCTGCCCGGGTGAGAGTCAGAAATGATCACAAGGCAATGTCTTGTCCAGGGTCCTTCCTATCTATCCCTATACCAAAATTCATCAAAATTGGTTTAGACGTGAAAGTGTAACAAACAAACTTTCGCAATTATAATATTATTAAAAATAATTGTATGTTTGTTTGTAATGTGTAATTCAGTAAGTTCTTATTCAATTTCGAAAATTATTTCACTATATCTAAACTGAGATTTCTTTTTAATCCGAAGATTTTAACGGATCGTCTGGGTTGGCCATGGAAACGAAGCTACAGAAAAATAAGGTAAACACTTACATTCAAATCAACTCCTCAGCCTGAGTAGTAATAACCTCAAAATAATTATAGGAACAATATCGGGCCACACCCTTCTTAACAAACATTTATTCAACATAAGTGCCACGGACAGCCCAATTTGCAGGGGCTGTTTTAACGCCGAAGAATCAGCCGCCCACGTAATCCTGGAATGCGAGGCCGTGGCTTCTCAACGCGAAGAAACCCTCGGAACAGTGAGGTCGCTTCGTGAAGCCTGCTTTTGGGCGGAGCTGGGCTGGCTATGATAGCCAGTACCCCCACGCATAACGGACCAAATGGGAGTCTAAGTGCGGAAAAGGGAGTCCCTACTACCACTACTACTATATACTTACATTTAAATGTTCTTCAGGTACCCTGACTTCCCCACACATGGTCTCAACATTGCATTGATCTATACAGTGTGTTCTGCCATCTCTCACGAAGACTTGTCGAGTAGGACATTTTCTGAAACAAAACAATTTAGATATTAATAAAAACAGTTATAGGTGAGTTCAGAGATAACGTGCTGCCCAGTTACTGGGTTGGGGATGTCAGATAGGCTGGCGAAAATACCGTGATTCAAATATAAGCGGTAAGACTTATAGAGGTACCTATGAGGAAAGAGGCTTCAGGCAACAGAAACGAATCAACAAACAAAATCAAAATTGATCGAAAAACGACCGAGATATAACAATTTAAAGAAAAAATCTTTCGTATTTGTTTACTAGAGTTAATACGTATTTCAATTAGCAAATTTAAAAAAATACATGCATATTGTGCATACAGCTACGGAGTGTAATTCCCTGCCGAAATCTGTGTTTCTTGATAGCTAAAACCTAACAGTTTTTAAGTAAAGAGTGAATAGGATACTTCTAGTTAAGCATGCTTCATCGTCGACGACATCATCGCTTACCATCAGGTGAGACAGTGGTCAAACGTGAGGCAGATAATGATAAATCTTCAGTTGAAAGGGAGGATCCTCCGAACAGCTAAGACTTTATCTCTAAGGTTTTTGGTTTCACCAGAGTTTGCTAAAACACATTAGCAAACTCCGTTGATGCATAGACAGTTGTAACTTTTTCATCAAATATGCCGTTGCGTTGGTTTGTTTTATTAACTTGTATTGTAGTGTAATATCTTAATCAATGATTATTAAAGAATTAAAGATATTTAATCAGTCACGATTTGATAGCAATATTTATAATTTGTTTCGTCATGGTACGTATGCAGTTTTTTAGCCCAGTGTATAAGATACGAAAGTGTGTGTAGGGGTGACATACGGAACCGAAAAGTGGTTGCTCACAATGGGCCTCATCGGAAGGCTTAAAGTTACCCAAAGAGCTATGCTCGGAGTTATCTTGCGTAGAAATTATGACATCTGCAGAAAAAACATGGTTATCGACATAGCTCGAAGAATTGCCAAGCTTAAGTGGCAGTAGGCAGAGTAAATTGCTCGCAGAACGGACGGTCTATGCCGGAAGGTTCTGGAGTGGCGAACGTGTGCCGGAAGACGCAATGTTGGAAGGCCTCCCTCTTAGTGGACTGATGCACTGGTTAAGGTTGCAGGCATCTGATGGATTAAAGATGCACAAGACCGGTCGATTAGGCGATGCTTGGGGTAGGCCTATGTCCAGCAATTGACTTATTTCGGCTGACAGAAGCCGTGATTGCTGAAGGCTTATGATAAAGATGTCAATCTTAAGGGCAAACATCCGCTTTAGTGCCGTATAACGGTAACTTTCTAAAGCATACTCCTTAGTAACGGCTAGGTTAAAAAGTGTGAAAAAAAAAAAAAATTGTTTCATGTTTATTATATATATACATATATAAATGTAAATTAAATAATATTTTGCAAACAAATCTGTTCAAAAGGAGGTTCAATATTGATATTTTGGCATCGAGCGAGCGCACGGCCAGTACTGCGTTAACATTGGGGCGTATATATCGCCTTAATATTAATTATTCAGGTAGATAATGTTTATTGGCAATTTCACGCAAACTTTGACGTTTTATGAATGATACAACGATAAGATACGATCTTATCATAATTGTTATCGGAATTCAAAATATACGGCGTTATCTATGGTGAATAGCATAGGTATACTATGCGTAGGTACTGTTTGACATTTCCTCATAGGTGCTCACGTACTGCAACGGAAACGATTAATTCCAAATATTTACTACTAACAAGATAAAAACATAATACGAACTTACAACAACGAGTGTATCCCCATAGGTCAAGTTGGAGGGCTTGACTTATGGGGATACTCTTGCTGACAATTCTGTCTGAGACTGGACTCAAAGAAATTGATTTTAACTTGTTATTATAATCATTCATCGGCAGTTTTTCCGTTGTCATAGCGACTGAGTTGGTTGGAGTGGAGGAACTTGCCTTCAAAAGTACAAAACGTTTAGAATACATGTCTATCTTTGAGAAGGAGCTCGTCCGGGAAAGTACTAACACCATACTTTTAAGATTAGGGGAAGATCAAAGAATGATGGATGGAGTGTGTGAAAGATGATTTATGTCTAGCAAGGGCGTGGCTACTGAGATGACGAATAATCGAGAAATATGGAAGAAAAAGCCATGTGGTGCTAACCCCAAATATATTGGCATAAGGGCAAGAGAGTGAATGAATAAATGGGTCCAGGGATGGCAGATTGTGCAACATCCGTCGTCCTCATCAATCAGGACCCGAGGTGTCGGCGCGTAGTGTTCCACGTGCACCTCTCTAAGATGTAAAGTGGAAGGTAACACTTCACTCTCAATTACGGGACGAAGCTTGCGAAAGGTGAGCCAGCACTAGTCCAGGCCAGCGGAATCACACACGCGCTCCCGAAGCCAGTTTGTGAGGGAACACCGGGGTGGTTTTAGTCAGTAAGAGCCTGACAGAACCCTCCACCCACCCCAGGGTGGAGGACATCCAAGAGGGTTTCCAACACGGAAAAAAGGGGCAAGAGATTTATGATATCTTCGATGATGTTGATAAACGTTATAACAATAAGAACACGGTGACGGGTGATGTCACAGCTTCGCATGACGAAACTCTTATGAAAGCTGATAAAGAAATCTAGTATATACTTTTCACTTGATTTTATTGAAATTTGGAAAATTCATTGACTGTAACAACTAACTTTGTCTAGGCTAGGCTATGGGCCGCTCGGGCCGCACGCGAGACCACCAGGCGGCCGCCTCGTCCAGCTCTCTCTGCAGCGCCTCCACGTTGTGGTGGAAGTTCTCCTTGTCTTCGAGCAGGTTCATCGTGTTACGTATGTCTAGTAGTGTTCGTTGTATGTTTTCCTATCGTTTCTTTAAGTCGTCTATAGTTTCGGCATGTCGCTTAAAAAAGGAGGGTAGTTAGGCGGTTGCCTAACAACTCTCCTTGTGTCTAGAGGGCCAGGAGAAATCAGAGAGTCCTCTCTCTTTTTTACCCGACTGACGACGGAGGGTAATGTGTTTATCAGTCTATGTATGTATGAAGGAGGGTAATGTGTTTATCAGTCTATGTATGTATGTATCTATGTTTGTTCCTATGTGGCGTTCTAGAGACCAAACGCGTTGGCCGATTTTGATGATTCTTACGTCAATCGATTCGTCTTAACCCTGCGAGTGTCACTGGCTACATTCAAATTGGAGAACATAAAAATGGCGGCTTTTAAGAGGTGATTTCAAAAATATATAACACTTATATGTTTAAATGTACATAATTCTAAAAAACTAAAAAGTTATAAATAAAAAGGTAAATTTAAAAAATGCTTAAAAGGCGAACTAAAACGACGTAAGTTTTTAAGTAGTCGGGTTTTTGATTTTTAAATTTACTATTTTGTCTGCACCGATTTTAATATTATTAGTCCTTCATGCCGGATTCGTGTTATTTTTATTAATAGTATTTAAACACATTATCGATTGTATAAAACAATGAAGATACCACATATTACTATAAAATTTAATACTATAATTTGTAGGTTTGTAGCGCACAAACCATTTTTTATAAATATTGGCGGTACTTTAAAACATACGCACCCAGAGACCCTAGACATGTGACATTCTAATAACGAAAAAAAAAACACTATTTTTACAAAAAAATACTACCGACTTCCAAAAAAAATACTACAAAGTGAAAAATAACTTTCTTTTTGGTTAAGTCCGTGTCTATAACAAAAAAAATTGGTACCTACCAAAGACTGTTTTAAATGTTTTATAATTTTTCACTTTTTAGTTGTACCTAACAGGCAAGTTCTTTAGTAAGGTACCTATAGTGCCAGAATATATTACCCGAATATCACGAATTGAACATAACCGGTGAAATGAGAGTGTACCAAGATGAACTGTACACATCTGCGTACCCCTTTAGAGCGTACTGGCGTGATGTTATGTTATGGTATAAACAATAAACAGACAGGCAATTGCAGCAATCCCGAGAGATTTGCCGTCATTTATTGAAGAGTTCTATTGAAGTTCTTCATCAGATCTTCACCAAATTAAAATGGGTCCAATTTGGGAACATACCCTTCGAAACAAAAATGAATTCAAAATCGGTCTACAAATAACGGGGACAACGGCAAGGAAATTTTATGAAGTTCCGTTGTCCACGTTACGGGGACAACGGGAATACACCTACAATTAATTGATCGGAGAAATCGGTGAAAACAAAAAAAGAAGTCGAACTTAGAAACTCCTCCTTTTTGGAAAGTCGGTTAAAATTTAAAAATTACAAAAATACGGTACGTCTAACGGTATATAAATGTCACGTCGTCAATCCTTTCCATTTTGAAACTTCGACCATCGCCTTCACTGACATCGAATGACACTTTTCTAGAACCTGTTGTCTAGTAAGAGTCTCTGGGCAGTCATCCACACTACCAACCTTACTACCTGGCTTATTTACCATGACTATTCGAGCCATTCTCATAATCACAATGTAAGTAGTTCGTGCTGCACGATTCTACAAGTCTAAAGTGAATTGAACTGCGGAAAGAATATGCAGTATCTCATGTCATTATCTAAACATCACTTCGAAATTCGAACGGTGTCTCGTTGTGGATCCACGATGATTTACTTTTAAAAACAAATGAGTTCGCTTTCAAATTGTTAGCGCTTACTTGAGTGAGGTGAGCTGTGAAATTTGAAGGAGTAGACATTCTGCCTTCGGGAGCCAAAATACAGTAGCTTAATCAAATCAATAAACTGATTATTTTTCTAAGAACATCGACCACGTTCGGTTCCGTTCCACGGATGGTTAAGCAGCGACTTGCAAGTAAAAGGGTTGACTCGGTTCGTGTTTTTTTTTTAATACTGCGACGATTTGTTGTATAGTATTTTTTTGCACGTTTTTACAGATTAATTTTACCAAAATTTGTTACTGAGGCAAATCGAGTGGATGCTTCAGAAATTTAAAACCACGCCATCTTTTGGTATCAATTTTAAATGATCCATTCGAATAATATCTGACACGTGAATTAAGAGCCCATTATTCCTTAATTTTGTGCTTAGGAAAGTTAATTAAACAAGAAGTTATATTTCTTATGATCGTCTCTAGAAAATCTTAATATTTCACAAAACTCAATAACAAATCGTAGCTTATCACGACATCTAGTGCAATTTATTTGAACCAAATTTTATTTCTTCGCTTTGGGTGCCCGTGCTAGCATAATCAAATTAAGTTTCGAAAAAATAATTCAGTCAAATATATTTAAAAACGTTATATGTTGATAAAAATTGTCTTAAGGTTACACTAGTCGATAATTCTTCCATACAAACGTAGTCTAGGGATTACTCCACTGTTTGACGATATACGTTCAATATAAAAAATGACATCAATTTGTCTCATCATTATCTAGCCCTGTATGGAGCCAAAAGATTAGTGTCGAAAGTTCCACATTTCGACACTAATTTTAACGCATTTTTGGGCGAAAATAAATACCATAAGAAGACGGAAAATTGCAAATCGGCCTCCATACAGGGATAGATTACTAGTTCAACAATGAAAATAATTTTATTTTGAACAGATACGTTTAGTCGTTTTTTCATGATATCCAGACTCCCAAAGGTCTGTTTTTAAAATTTCGCGAGCTCGGTTTCGTCCTAAATCATTATCCATTTCGCTACAAATTTGCAAAAGTGTGTATTCGTACGCGAACTAGCTTCCTACTGCTCATCACAGCATCAATCTCTTCCGCACGTGTTGTCGGTTGATATAAAATGCATTTCAACCCCGCGCACAAAATAGTTCGTGCCGTCGACTAGTGTACCCTTAAGTTCTTCTCCAAGTCCTGGAGTGTACTCGTATCTGTGTTAAATTTCGTTAAAACTGTTTATCAGCTTAGACATGCAAACGTTACGAACAAACAGAGTTACTAATTATGGATGGTGTTATTTCTTTTAATGTTCCAACACACTTACGGTTTTTCCGACTAGCCTATCTCATGCGGAATGTTTTAAGCTACAATGAAGAAGATTTTGAGATTGGTGATTTTTGACTTCCAATGGTAGTACAGGCGGACGAATTCACGGGAAAAGTCGTTATCTTAATACCTATAGTAGTGTAAATGTAAAAGTACAAATGCTTTATTCGTATTTATCTTATCTCGGATTCAGATAACCGCTTATACTGATACCAGTTAGTGCCTTGCAAATATGGCGACGATGTCAAAATAGGAGATTTGTGCCGGAAAATTGTGTTTTTTCACCGAAATATTAGTTTTAAGACCGTGAAAAGTGGTTTGTTGTGGATTGTTATTGTAATAAAAGGTATGGATACAATTTTCTTCTAAACATGTCGTGTTATTTGTGTGAAATAATAACTGAGATTAATTTTGTTTATTACGTCAAAATCGACACTAAGGACAATAATGCTCTGTCGTCATCTTGTCAAATATGTAGGCTGTCAATATGGCGAAAATGTCTAGATTTTTATGCAAAATGAATGTCAACACATCATTTTTTATCTGTTTTTGTTGAAATGGAGGTTATTCTCGATTCAAATGTGTTTTTTGTTCTACGCAGATTTCATATTATGTGTAGGCAAACTGTATTTTAATTGTAAACCTAATTATTTGAACAAAGATTTGAAGTTAGGGACAGAATACCAAGTAATTTTAGTTACCTACTAACGAATTTAACAACATTATTTCAAAATTCGAATGTTGTCTCGTTGTGAATTCGCGATAATTTACTTTAAAACCGACCAAGTGCGAATCGGAATCGCGCACGAAGGGTTCCGTACTATTATCGCAAAAAAAACGGCAAAAAAATCACGTTTGTTGTATAGGAGCCCCACTTAAATATTTATTTTATTCTGTTTTTAGTATTTGTTGTTATAGCTGCAACAGAAATACATCATCTGTGAAAAATCTTCAACTGTCTAGCTATCACGGTTTATGAGATACAGCCTAGTGACAGACAGACAGACGGACCGCGGAGTCTTAGTAATAGGGTCCCGTTTTTACGCTTTGGGTACGGTACCCTAAAAACAAATGAGTTCGATATCAAACTGTGTGCGAACTTTATAGATTAGCACTACAAATTTCTTGCGAATGCAAGAACTACATATAGAACAATGTTCTAGAATTAGAACATTGTTCTATATGTAAATAAATACACTAATATGTGTTTTAAATTGATATCAGCATGATTTGGTATTATTCTAGCAAACGGTCGTCAAAACTTGGGACGTAAAGTCATTATTTTAGTCTCATAATTATTTTATATCTACCTGTATCTATCCAAATAACAAAATTCTATTCAGTAAACTACGAAAAAACCAGGAATTTACACTAGGAATTTCTCCTGTATCAAGGGTGCATTTACAAACATATAAACTTACATACACAAACAACCAGACCGGAAAACTATCTGTAGGCCAAATTTATATTGTTTCCGCGCGGGAATCGAACCCGCGACACGCAGTGCAGCAGCCAATCGCTCATCCACTGCGCAAGCCGTGTCGTTTAATAGATCGCAGAGACCATATTTTTGGAACCGTTAAGGCCGGACCACGGTCCTAAAGGCTAGATACTTTATGGGATGATTATGATGAGTTGACAGATAAAAACTATTACAACACACTTGTGAAGAAAATAATACAAAAAAATCATTTTCAACAGTAAAAACGAGGTGTGAATTTTTTTACACAATGGCGGGCAAAATTAATCAGTTTTCCTATGCGCGCGTATCTAACAATGGCGATCGGCCATAGACTAAAATAGTGTGGTTTCTTTTTTTTTTGGCTTTTCGTGGATAGTGTTTTAGCCACATACAAAATAGGGAATTTCAATTTTTCTTAATTACAGAGCAAATCAAATTTATATTTGAGTGAAAGTTTTATTTATTAAGCACGTACAAGTTGAATTTAATACGAAGTTGCATGAAATGAGCAAGCAATAGGTACATTAATTTATTTGTACTATTGAGCACGATCTTTTTTGTATCGAAACTTTTTTAAGAACAAAGCAACTCAACCAATAAATTATAAAAAAACTCTATAACTCACTAGTGAATAATAGCAATGAAAAAGTCACAGTTTGATAACAGGTATCATTATGTGCCTAATTGCGGTGAAATTAGAGCCACTTTATGAGCAAGTGTGTTGAAAAAACTATTATTTAAATAGTTTTATATTAATTATAACTAGCTTTTAGCAGCGGGTTCGCCCGCGTGTAATGTAGTATATCATCCCAAGGGAGCATTCTATCGGGATGATAAGTAGCCTTTGAGCATAGGCTACTACAATGTGCAATTTAATGGTAAAATTAAATATTAGTAAGACTTTGCTTTCGTATGAGTGTCCGTCAACTAGTAATCAATTTTTCAAGCACTTCCTGGCGCAAGCATTAAGCTAAATTTGACGTACTTATGTTACTTTGGCAACATTGAAATAATATACTTAGGGCCCATTTTTCAATAGTCTGATAACTTTTAACTAAGAAATAAAAATGGCCGTTTGACAGCTTTTGTATAGAAAATATGTCAATCGGCCATTTTTATTCCTCAATTAAAAGTTATCAGACTATTTAAAAATCGGCCCTTAAACTCTGCTTTTTTATTTCGTAGACTAACTGACATTTGAACGTCAACAATTAAAAGTTAGGACAATTACTTTTCACCTGAAATTCTTTATTTGTTATGTATACGAATCATAATAGGTAGTTATTTTTTAGTAGGTATAGGTAAGTTGTCGTAATTATGTAGGACAAAAATAGATTTATCTTTGATCCCAATAAAATTGGATACACAAATAAAAGTTTAGGTAAATCAAATATCAAACCACTTGGATAAATCGACTGGTATAAAAATGACTAAGGTGTCAGTTCCGCCTTTGTACGCCTCATGAACAGTGAGTTTTACAGCCGAAGGACGTCCACTGCTGGACATAGGCCTCCCCCAAGCGTCGCCACATTGATCGGTCCCGTGCGTCTCGCAATCTTCACCAGGTCATCGGTCCACCTGGTGGGAAGCCTTCCAACGCAGCGTCTTCCGGTTCGCGGTCGCCACTTCAGAACTTTTCTACCCCATCTGCCATCCATGAATTACTAACTTACGTGTGCATAAATTTATTCAATAAAATAATAATAATCAATATATGACTAGCTAATTATTGTAAGTGTAAGTAACTGCCTCAATGGTGGTTGCAAGCACTATTGCTCAACATGAGGCCCTGGGTTGGATTCCCGAGGAGCCGCTCGTCTGGGCTTTTCCTCTTCGCTTCACCGTGGGTGTCCAAGCCACGGCTACTGAGCCCCTCGCCTCGACAGTGCGGATACCCTCCGGGGGGGACTGGGTAATACCCTTCGGCAAGTTTGTTTCTCAGGCTCTCGGCTTTTTGACTACCCGTAAGGACTGAACGACAGCCGGGGCCAATAGCTTGTGTACCAAAAATAGTGCTTTCCGAGGCGCGTTCTGCACTCATCCACGAACCGACCTCGACAAGCGTAGCTTAACATGTGACCAACCTAAGCGAGCCTTCCGCTTGGGCGACATCGGAACGGAGGCGGGCCGCGATGTCGTGTATCTGAGGCATCGCGGCTGAGGGTTGGAGGCCCCGGCGGGAGAGGAGTGCCGGTATTACGGTGCGCCGCTTTCCCTATCCTCCGCTGCCTGCACGGTCACCGTCTGTTGGCGGACGCGGTGGGGCCGCAGGGGAGGAGGACTGTCGGTATAGCGCTGGCCACACTCCCTTTCCCCTGCGGCCGAAAAGTGGTAGGTGGCTGGGCCACTGTCCCGTCACGGGGGGACCAAGCACCCATGTGCCGGTTTTGGTCACTGGGGTGGTCACGGCGTGCAACGTGTTCTGGTGCGCCGGTGACGGGTATTACTCCCCAGAGGAGGGTCCGGTGAAGGACAGCCGCGGCGGGTTCGCGGTGAGTGCTAACGCGTGCCCGTGTTCCCACCATAAGCGGCACAGGAGGACACCGTGGAGTTTTAGTGGATAAGAGTCCTAAATCTACTTCGCTATCTCCCCGTGGTGGCGGCGCAGTATGCATGAGCATTTCCCAAAGTTAAAAAAAAAGGTAGTACCCAGTGATAAGATTATGGAGGGCAGATAAGCAGTTCCTCAATAGTGGTAACCAGCTGCATTCAGTTAGACTTGATGCCGACCGCAACAAAGTTGGAAAAAGGGTGTACAGATGATGTCATTGATGTCACACTCTCTGTGGAACTTCCCTTGTCGTGTTTTATCTCCAATGGCTTAGTCTATGCTTCGTCTGTCAGTTATTGAATCAGTCAATCAGTGAGTCAGACACGGATCCATTTATAGAAGAATGTCATATGTTTTAAGATTAACAACTTTGAGTCATATGAATTTATTTTCCGATATCTGAAAATTGTGCTATCAGGGGGGTGACCATAAGCTCTTAGAGCGGTATCAATTTGATATCGAGTAAGTGACAGATGTATACAAGTCAGATATCAAATTGATACCGCTCTAAGAGCTTATGGTCACCCCCCAGATCTGCGTTAGATGTTGTGACAAAACACAACCAATCTGTAATCATCAGTTTATAATTTAGAGTTGTAAGCAGCGTATTTAAAGATTTAGCGGCCCGGTTCATATAGGTTTTGACGCCCCAAAAATAAATAAAAAACCGGCCAAGTGCGAGTCAGCCTCGCGCACCGAGGGTTCCGTACAAAGCTAAGCTTAAAGGTATTATAGACCTGAGTATTTGATATGAATTTCAATTCAATACCTCTGCGCATTCATGAGGAAAGGGGTAGTAAATTTAAAATTATTAAAAATATTTTTTACGGTTTTCGCAATTTTTCCTTTATCTGTGCTATAAGACGTTGCTTCGTACCAAATTTCAAGATTCTGAGTGTGACTTCACTGGAAGTACCCTGTAGGTTTTGATTCCCTTGCGAGTGTCGAAAATTTGCGGCATTTTGCGGCATAAACGGCTGTATCTTCTGATTGCGTTGGCTAGAAGTTTGATTTTTTCACAGCTTTAAGGGACAGTAGACCTGAGTATTTGATATAAATTTCTTGCTTGATTCCTCCACGCGTTCCTGAGAAAAAGGGTCTTGATAGACAGGCAGACGGACGGACGACTAAGTGACCCTATAAGGGTTCCGTTTTTTCCTTTCGAGTTACGGAACCCTAAAAAACAACTGGTGTCTAGGGAGGCGTGAGGCAAAAATAAAAATTGCAAGAGCGAGAGAAATGTTTTGCACTTCAAAAAAGTTACGCCGCCCCTCGCATGATGCCGCCCCGAGTCATGGCTCTTTGGGCCTAAGGGTAAATACACCTGGTTGCAAGATTGAACATCTTACTGTGAGGCTTTTTGGATGCATCACATCATCATCACATCATCAGCCTATTAATATTCCCACTGCTGGGACACAGGCCTCCTCTCTGTGAGAGGGAATGGGCCGTAATCCACCACGCGGGCCCAGTGCGGGTTGGTGGATGTCACATGTCTTCGAATTTTTGGTTCTAGGACATGCCGGTTTCCTCACGATGTTTTCCTTCACCGTTTTGAGAGCAGTGGTGATGAAATAATTTACACAAAGTAAAGCGCCTGCCTGGGCTCGAACCCACGACCTACAACTTATAGTCACGACTTACAGTCGCGGCCTATACCACTGGCCTCTTTTTGGATGCATATCCTGAAAAATTAGGCTTTTTTTAATTTTTCAAGTTTTCCCTGTCACTTTAATTTTCCCTTAATTTTCCCTGATAATCTATACTACTTAATATTATAAACTCTGTATTTTTGTTTGTTACGTTTTAACACCACTATCTCACCGATGATGTGGTCGACGGTGAAGCACGCTTGCCTAGAAAAAACCCATTCACTCTTGACTTAAAGACCCCTAGATTGTAGCTATCGGGAAACACAGACTCCGGCAGAGAATTCCACTCCTTAGCTGTACGCATAATAAAAGTGTCCCCAAAACGTTTTGTGCGTATGGGTGGGATGTCCACCATGTACCGATGACGTATCGCCGTACGTCTGGTAGTCGGATGATGGAACGGGCTGGGCGGAATTAAATCATGCAATTCCATAGCACCATGGAAAGATCATAGAATTATTTTATCACTAAAAAAAGATTTGTTTATCTAACCAGTCGTCTACTGCGCAGATCAATTAGTAAAACGACTTTGATAAACAAAGATAACATTCCTGTATCCGACATAAACAAAATCTTTTTATATCGTTATATTTATCAATACACGGAGTTTTATAATCAACAAATATGATTTTTCTTTCAATGGATATCCTTTAAAAGTCGTTATTTTATACTCTGTGTATAAAATACTTAAATAACTGTCTACATATATATACGCTTAGCTCGTAATATATCTGTTTACTAGAAAATCATTGCAATAGACAAAAACACTTGAAATATTGGCACAGATTTAGAACAAGCTTGATCTATTTTTAGGTTCAGATAGAAAGCTTTTACACAAATTGAGAATACATTAAATTATTCTAAAAGGAAAATGGCGAAATCATATTAATGTAAGATATTGTTAGACCTCTTTGTGAAAGAGCTCGTCCTAGGATGAAACATCACGGGTAAAAATAGGCTCGCCATTTTGGGTAAAATTGATCATAACTTAGATAATATCATATCTATCGAAATAGTCTTCAGAGTTACCAGTAATTCGATGCCTTCTTCAACATGGGGTGTACCCGTATACTGGACAGCAACAATTTTGAATTTAGAACTGAAGAGTTGGCGTCGGGGAGTTCCAGCGAATTTTTTTTTTAACTTTTGTTTATCAAAGGCAGTTTACTCAAAGTAAATGTATATCACTCTGACTTATAAAATACAGCAAATACTTCTTTGTTTACTAAGCTTTCTGAAAAGTTATAATAGTGCCAAGCATTTTTTTGATTAAGGCACATACACACACATAAATCGCATAGCATGGCATTCTTAATACACTTAAATCAATCGTCTATTTTTTACAGACAATGCAGTCCTCAAGCCAAGGCCGCTACGGGTACCCAGGGTACCAGGGCTATCCCTACGTGAACCCTGTGGTCCACGATGTACCTAGTATAGACGCAGCCACAGCCTCACGGTGGGCCAACCTGCCCAGGCGGCCCGCTCATGACGGGCCCAGTGTGGTCGTCAATCCTGGGTCTAGCAGCGGAGTTGGGAGTTCACAGGTTTGTGGTCTTTATTGTTATTAGTCATATTTCTACCCGCCTTCCACTCGAATGCAAGTTGCATTACATTGCGGACAACCGAGGTATAACAAGATCAATCAGTCGATAGTGCCTCGCAACGTAATTAAATTTGCATAGTATGAACTTGTAGGTGGAAACGCGGCCTTAGGTGTGATTTTTCCAGCGCTAGATATCTTATTCAGAGGCATAAATATAATATAGTACATTTCGTTTCGAGCATAAAAAGACTAGATTTTAAAACGAGCGATGTAGTCCATTTCGAGAGGTAACAGGTTCAGTATCATTCTGCTAGTTACATAATGATATCAAAACTCCATACAAAAGTCATTGCCAATTGCAAGTCATTGCCATTGGCAAGTGATTTTTTTTGCCTTTTTTGTGTTAATGGTACGTAACCCTTCATGCGCGAGTCCGACTCGCTCTTGGCCGGTTTTAAAGTAAATCATCGCGGATTCAGAACGAGACACCGTTCGAATTTGAAACTGCCATTTCCATAACGCATTTTTCTTTTGTTTTTCAGGCAGCTCAATCCTCCAGCCAAGACCGGGCCTACGCAAGATACCAAGGGTATCCCTATGTGAACCCCGTTTACAATGATGTGTCAGGTTCCATGAGTCCAGGAACCAGCGGTCCTAGCAGTTTAAGTGGAAATAGTTCACAGGTAATTCAGCATTGTTATATGTTTTTAAATCGAGCGCTTTTTTGACGTCTGTTAAAAAGCGCTGATTAAGTCCTTCAATGTCTAGTTGTGGCCAAGGCTTGTATATTACTTTTCTCAAATAATGCGCGGAAATCAAAACTAATTAGTACCTAGAACTCATTTTGTCAAACACAATTACTTTTAACCCCGTGTTAAATAAAGTGTTCATTTTTTTTTCAATAAACAGCGTTCTATTTGCAAGCCAGTTCGAAATTTAAATAAAACCTTTGATAAGTTACGTCCTTGGTTGCCATGTTTCAGAGTAAAAGATCGTTCCATTTTTAAATTACACGATATGAGTTTACTATGTAATTTATTTGGCCGCTAAACACGACAGATATGAATTTTCATACAACTTTTGCCGGCCGCTGCTCGCACGTATTTGGCCAGTACAGCAATTTTGATTTATCTCGAAGAACGTTGTCAAAATAATGCACAAATTTCCAAGCATGTTTGAGAAAAAGTACATATTGACCCATCCTAGCTGTGTTTCAATAATTTCAGGCCGCTCAGCGACCACAGACATCTAGTACCAATACTAATAATGACACAGTACCCCCAAAAAGGGACATAGACGAAAAGCCAGTGGTGTACATTGACATACCAGAGGCTGGGAGTGAGGTATCAAGAAGTATTGAAACACCAGGAGATGATGAGAGGGATTTTGTGCAGGGAAATACAAGCCGACAGACTACTACTAGAACTAATAATGACACAGTACCTCCAAAGAGGGACATAGATGAGAATCCAGTGGTGTATATTGACCTACCAGAGGCTGGGAGTGAAGTGTCGAGGAGTATAGAAATATCGGATGATGATGAACCGGAGTTTGTTCAGGTAAGAAGGTGTTCCCTCTTCCCATATTTCCTACTGCTGGGATTCAGGTCTCTTCTCTAGCACCAGCATAAGTATCACATTTGTATATATTTTTACCTGACTGCCGAAGAAGGGTAATGTGTTTAACAGTCTATGTATGTATGTTTGTTCCTATGTGGCGTTCTAAAGACCAAACGCGTTGGCCGATTTTGATGATTTTTACGTCAATCGATTCGTCTTAACCCTGCGAGTGTCACTGGCTACATTAAAATTGGAAAATAGAAAAATGGCGGCTTTTGGGCGCCATATTGTGGGGCACAACCTTTTTTTTCTTCTTAACCCATCGTGTTAGGTATCAAAATAAAGGGTTTTTAGAGGTGATTTCAAAAAATATAACACATATGTTTAAATGTAGCTAATTCTAAAAAACATAACTAAAAAGTTATAAATAAAAAAGTTAATTCAAAAGTCAAAAAACCCGACTGCATAAAAAACAGTCAGTCAGTAAGTAGTCGGGTTTTTTGATTTTTTAAATTAACTTTTTTATGTTTATGTTCCTTCTTCTTGTCTTTTTATTATATGTTTCATATGTAGTAACTGTTAAATAAATAAATAAGAATAGAATTGGTGAATGTTTGGTTCTAGGTTTAATGTGATGGCAATATTTCGGGGGTGAAAGTACTCATCTTAAAAAATCTTTTGCTATGGGATCAACACAAAAAAATATCATGTACTCATCTAACCATCTAAAGGATTTTCAATTAATTAAAATTCACTCTAGTTGGAATTTTCATAGAATTCTTATTATTTGCCAGTCCAACACACACATGCTCGGGTTTTGCTATCCTGAATGTTTTCACTCTTGAGATTTCTTCTAAATCCGATTCTAAAGGATCACTCTCCTCTTTTTTCAGAACACAATAATGTACGACCCATTTGAGAACCGAAGGATCGACATGCCGAAGGATGATGAGATGTCAGCTGGGTCCTCTGAATCAGGCTCAACTTCTGCGTATACCCCACAGTATCCAAGGCCTATCCCTATGAGGCCTAACACTTTGAACTTGGCAGGAGCTTCAGGATCTAGTAAGTTTTCTTTTCAACCGACTTCTCAAAAAAGAGGAGGCGTTCCACGGTGATAGAAAGATCACCATATATGTACAAAAAATAATCAGTATAATCAGTACAGTACGTCGTCACGGTTTCTTTTTATGGGATGAGACACCACTGCTATAACTAACGAAATGCGGGTATACTATACTTCTTAATATGTATGGAGATATCTAGCATTTTTTTTTTTAATTTTCAGGCACACAATCCCCAGCG
Organism: Orthosia incerta; assembly: GCA_948252205.1. NCBI lineage: Eukaryota > Metazoa > Arthropoda > Insecta > Lepidoptera > Noctuidae > Orthosia > Orthosia incerta. The sequence continues at coordinate 11,569,521 of OX411767.1, forward strand.
TCTTCCTCCAGGCAAGCGCCCGGTCTACCAGGGTTCATGTCGAAGGAAAGCCAAGTATACGGTGGCAGCGACGGAGCTGACGGGTTCCCTTTATCACCCATACCCATATCAGAGTTTCCTGAACCACCACCAGCGTACACTGAAGTGGCTGAGACACCTCCACGTCGAGATCCTGTGAGAGTGGTGGAGACTCCTCAGCCACCGAGAACGCAAGTTATTGTTAATGGTACGTATTTGTGTTTTGCTTAGCACTGCCTTACTAACAACACTCTTAGATGAATAACTAACATAGGTGGACAAGGCAACAGAAATATTTCCGTTCATCCTGTGAGCTAGAAGGAGATTCACAATGCTTCATTTTCTTGATACAAGCCTGCAATGCCTGTAAGGCTGAATCTGCAGAGGAAATCATCGAAAATCGCTAAGAGACTGACGCTTTACGAGTTCCGCAGAAATGATTATTTTCAACACACTAGCTCATAAAGTGGCTCTAATTTCACCGCAATTAGGCACATAATGACACCTGTAATCAAACTATGACTTTTTCATTGCTATTATTCACAAGTGAGTTATAGAGATTTTTTTTATAGGTTGAGTTGCTTTGTTCTTAAAAAAGTTTCGATACAAAATAGATCGTGCTTAATAGTAAAAATAAATTAATGGAGCTATTGCTTGCTCTTTCATGCAACTTCGTATTTAAATAGATAATTTTAACTTGTACCAGGCCCCTCAGAAAGTATTGCGAAAAAAAGTTTTTATATATGGGAGACTGGCCAGTTATAATGTTTTTCGAAAATATGATTATTTATAAGTAAAAATAAGTAAGTTCCAATTTCAAAATTTCCCTCCACATTTTTTGCGAGTTAATTCAAAGTATTGTGTCTCACTGAAATATGGATCTGCGCCGGGAACATTTTAGAGCTATGATTTTATACGATTTCAAGTGTCGCCTGAAACCGGATGAATCGTACGATAGACTTCAAATGGGATTCATGGATGAAGGCCCTTCCAAGGCAACCGTGTATCGTTGGTATAACGAATTCAAGCGCGGTCGACCAACTTTGGGGGATGACGAAAGAAGCGGTCGCCCTTTGACGGCTGTTACCGAAGAAAACGTGCTAGCAGTGAAAAATTTAATCCAAGACAATAGGCGAATTACATATCAGAAGATTCAACACATATTGAAGATTGGATCGGGAAGCGTTCACGAGATTCTACACAGCCATCTTCGCGTGAGGAGGATAGTATCACGCTGGGTGCCGCACAACCTCACCGATGCTCAGAAGCAGGCCCGGGTGGAATGGTGCCGTGATATGCTTAACAAATTTGAAGCAGGCTCGTCTCGGCGTGTTTACGACATCGTTACAGGTGATGAGTCCTGGATTTATCAATACGACCCAGAAACCAAGCGCCAGTCGACTGTTTGGGTGTTTCAAAATGAGCCAACGCCTACCAAAGTGAAGCGATCTAGAAGCGGGGGTAAGATTTTGATCGCTAGCTTTTTTAATTTGACTGGCCACTTGGTATCAATTCCCTTACGGGATCAAAGAAGCATTAATGCCGAATGGTATACTACCAAATGTTTGCCAGAAGTTTTCTCTGTTATAAGCAACAAGCGACCAAACACAGGGCTCCGCGGGCTACTGCTCCACCACGACAATGCACCTGCGCACACCGCACTCAAAACGAGGGACTTCCTGGACAGCACGCCAGTCAAACTCCTGGGTCACCCTCCTTACAGCCCTGATCTAGCACCGTGTGACTTCTTTTTATTCCCAAAAATAAAAAATCAGCTCAAAGGGATACAATTTTCGTCGCCGGAAGATGCGCTGGCTGCGTTCGAGCAGGCTGTAAACGAGGTGTCTGCGGCGGACTGGAAAAAGTGTTTTGAAAACTGGTTTAGGCGCATGAATCTTTGTATAGAGGCTGGTGGAAAGTACTTTGAAAAGATTTAATAAAAATATATGTACGTATAGAACAATTTTTTTTAGTTTCGCAAAACTTTCTGAGTGTCCCACGTACGTGTTTAATAAATAAAACTTTCACTCAAATGTAACTTTTGTTTTCTCTGTAATAAAGATTACTTGAAATGCCCCATTTTTTACGTGGCTAAAACGCTATCCGCGAAAAGCAAAAAAAAAGATACCTCATTCTTTTAGTCTATGGCCGATCGCCATTGTTAGATGCGCGCGCATAGGAAAACTGATGAATATTGCCCGCCATTGCGAAAAAAATTTCACTGTTGAAATTACAGTTATTTTAGTATTATTTTCTTCACAACTGTGTTGGAAAACTTCGTATGATACACGTGTGTATTGGTGATTACCGTCCTCGGCTCTCTTAAGACCCTCACCTAACGGCTCGGGTCTCAATGGCGCCTCAGCGGTAATCACCAACATTACACACTCGTACCATAATGTACTATTATTTCCGTACTACGAATTTGATTACAGGGACATTGCCAACTTTAATTTTTGATACAAGATCACCCTCTTGGTGATGATGCTGTACGAATTTATTTTGCCTCTTATTTTTACCAGCTAAAACTGGCCGTGCTGACTAGCGGGTTAAGGGATTGTCTGTTTTAAATTTTGCCGTCCAAAAAGAGCTGATTCTCAGTTGAATTTGAATACATGGCTTTTGGTACCAACTGCTACCAACGCATCTGCACAAACTCGGACGAAATCTATTCATGCAATAGGCTTGCGCTTGACATAGTGGTCAAGCGCAAGCCTATATCGCTCACCTGATGGTAAGCGATGATGTGGTCGACGATGAAGCACGCCTTCCTAGAAAAAACCCATTCACTCTTGACTTAAAGACCTCTAGATTGTAGCTATCGGGAAACACAGACTACGTTAGTCGTTAGTCATCTATGTTAGTTATTTCTCTAAGGTTAAACCCGACAGCCAACTACACGAAAGCTTTTTTTTTAATTCACTAGGCACGCCTATGACAACTGTCACACAAGAAGATAAAGGAGGATGTCCTCAATGGTGCACAATTCTCTAGAAACGGCCGAGATGAAGAAAGAAGAACAGTGCTCAATTATACATATGCATATACTCGAAAATAAATGATATTGCAATACTAAATATTTTAAAGTTTTTCTAAGACATATTTATTAACAGGTTCACTGTCCACAGACCACATACGGTCTGTAGAGAGACTTCCATATCAGTCCACAGACCGTATGTGGTATGTTCGCCCGTACAATTTCTAAGTCATCTGATACTGTGGACGTAAGGAGAAAGTCTCGTATTTAATGCGGACTTGGCAGGACACATCATCACAGGCAGGACATAACTGGACTTGTGGACCATTCCCACTCTGGAGCCTGGACAGTGAACCTGTATTAGGTTTAGAAGAGAGAAAGTTCTGGATGAGGGATTTACGGAACCGAAAAGGATATCAGAAGGAGAGGCCTATACTCAGCAATGGGTGATTCCAGGCTAGCATATGATGATGCTGATGTTGATCAACCTATAAAAGGCTTTGTGAAAGCGTCCTGAACCAATAATTTCACTGGCTTTTTGAAATTAGAACAAGAAGACGCTGGTTGGTAGCAAAAACAGTATGGGCGCAGTTCTACCGAAAAAATCTGCACAACTACTTACCACGAATTACCTCGGCACTAGAACGTAATGCCTCCGTTAATGACTTAACATAAAGAGTCTTTTAATATAGAAAACACATATGAATTGATCACCACGCTTGCTCACTGCTTGTTGATGAATTATATTTTGTCAGGTTTAAATTTCCTCACTGTATTTTTTTTTCTTTTCAATTGCATCCATGAGTTGGAGAAGTGAACCCACTTCTTCCTGATCTTTGAGCCACATCAAAAACGCTATCATTGCCACAGGTCCTACTGCAAAGTTTAACCTCCACCCTGTGAACTCATTCTTCTCTATTTTGTATTAATTTCTTCGTCATTTCCTTACTATTAAAGACAACCATATACACAACGCGTAGGTATGCAAAATTCCGGAACGTGTACTGCATGCTACCTCTGACCTAAGATTTAAATCGTTAGATACCACCGCAATTAAGTCGTACAAAAAAGTGTACATACTAAAAAGATTGAGCTCACACATCTATCATCATACAATGCATCGATAGATACGATTCAGTATAAGTGCGCGAAACAAACAGTATTATTCAAATATCAAGCCATTTTTTGCGCGGTCGTGCAAAGCTAACGATTTAAATTTTTAGCTTTGACGGTCTTCTGCACCTTGTATGCGCTCTTTCTTTCTTCTGCTATCTTATTTATTCAACTATGCTACTATCGCAACTAATTTTATTTTCAGAAGCTGGCAGCCAAGTGAACCCAGTGCCTATGGGTAGCCCAATGACACCCGTTCCTATAGGAAGCCCAATGACTCCAGTTCCTATAGGCAGCCCAATGCACGCAGGGTCTACCAGTGTACATTCTATGAATATAATTGGCCGTCAGAACATTGACCAGAAATATCTGATCTGTCATCATTGTGGCGCAAGAGTTCACACCATAGTACAGAAGGAGAGTGGCGCAATGACACACTTTATTGCGTGCATGGTCTTCTTTGTATTGTAAGTAGAAATTCAATTACATTTAATAAAAACTGCACCTTAGTGCTCATGCAGACGAGCGGCACTTTGTTAATGGCAGATACCACTGCAGCCGTCGCCAACTGTTATTCACAAGTCATTGCCTCAAAATGAAAGTAACGAAATTAATATTAAAGATTTTCTTAAATAGGGAACCATCCGCAAAGCTGCGCTCAGATGGCGCCACAGGAATCGGAGTAAACAAACTAGAGAAGGGCGTTTTCGGTTTTTTGCGCAAACGGTTATGTATGTGTTTTTTTATCGATATCGAAAACGGATTTCAGATATCGATATCAGTAGTACAGTTTGCAAAAGTTAAAATGTTATTCAGATGAGCACACTAACAACGAACGCGAAATAATACTTAGAAAGATAGGTAGCGCATATGGTTTCTAACGTTTGTGAAGTTTGTGTTTTGTTCGTAGTTCGTACGTTTTCGCATTGTTACGGTTTTAAGTTTTGATTTATTCGTTCTCGCACGCTAGTAAGGTTTTTATTAGATACAGCTTTTGTAATATCGGTTATTTTGATATCGATATCGATATGATATGATATCTAACACATATCCGATATAAGTTACGTTTTGATATATCGGACACGACCTTATGCATACAAAATATAAAACTAATAGTGAAAGAAAAATGAAGCTAACTAACTGCCCCAATATTATTATTTGGTTTTTGAACACCAGTTATCTCTAAAAACAGTAAAAAATTGTTCGGTAACCACAAACAGTAGTAGACGCCATGTTGTTATGTTTTTGTTTACTCCGAGCCGTCAAGCGCCATCTGGCGGGAGCAATTGGCAGTAATGTTCCCTATTGAAAAGCTCTGCCGTTGTAAGAGTGTTTCGCAATAAGGATGCTTAAGTGCTATTCTCTAAACACCGTTTCGAAATTTGAATATTATCACATTTATTACATTGTGAATCTGCTTTAATAAAAACTAATCTGTTCGCTTTCAAATTGTGTGTGTTCACTTAAGTGAAATGAGCAGTGACCTGTTTTTTTTTAACTTATTTGTATTTTAAAACCCTTTTTTTGTTTCAGCCTGCCGTTCATGCTGGTGGTATATTTATCAGATTATTTTAAATATAAGAATCATTATTGTCCTTCTTGTTTCAAACTTATTGGGTATGAGACACCAGTTGTTGGTCAGAAAGTGACTTATGTAACTTAAGACTCTGCTAAGCACTTGTACAGTGCAATAAGGATCGTTTGGCGTTTGAAAGACATTGTCAGGAGACGTTGTTGGTAATTTTTTTAATTGTCTATGGATGTTATAAAAAAAACAAGATGGCGGATTCAGTTCCGAATAAGACTACGCGCCAAAAGATTCTTATAGTGCTGTAAGACACCCGCAGTGTAATGATGACTTTTTGTAACGTTGGATGGCTGTCGTTTCTATCTGGTCATGAAATACAATATTTTGAAAAATCTGACTCACGCCGTAAAATAATTTCTTTTTTTTAGTCACATCAGACGAGAGGCTTCATATTTATTGTAAATCTTTTAATGTAAATACATATTTACTTAACTGCACAGTGTGACATGATTTTACTGTAACTTACGTCAGTATTTAGATTACCTTTAAGCAAACCATAAATAAAATTAGCAAAAAAATATAACAATGCAAAATGAAGTTAGATATAATTTACAACTACTATAATGTCAAAATAAATTTAGTAACAAATGAACGCTTGCTTTAATTTAAAATATTAGCCCAGTTATAACTACAACTGGAGCATGTTTTTTTTTTGTATTTTATCAAATAAAAGTATTTCATTTGTATTTATTCCATAGCAGATTGGAATATAAAATTGCATTTGATGTTTTTTTTTTTCATAAACTCACCATCGCATTATTCTCGATTTAATAATAGAACAAAAATAAAAAAAGGAGTTGATTTTTATCTGTTTGCAAGAGAACTTCAAAGTTTGAACGCTTTTATAACGTGATACACTTTGAAAAAGCGCTCATCTGAACCCAGTCTTATAAATTAGCTCAGGGCTGGTTTGCATAACTGATATTTCATTCATTCATTTACCTACATGTATATAAACATGTAGGTAACACAGATTACCTAGCTAACCAGAATAAAAACATCCCAAAATAAACTTAATAACGATTTAGTTACATAATATGGCAATGTATGTCATTCGTTTGGCCATGTTTTCACAAAACTATAAAATATAATACTTATAATATATAATATGATGGTGTATCATTCAATGATTTTGATTAACGGTTATGTTTTGTAAATATCAAATGCGAGCTTACCAATGCGCATAAAATTCATAAGGCTTAGCTCGCATTGCGATTTTTTGTCTGCGAACTGAATTTAACTAACACACACTGCGGATAAAATTCCGCGCGATTTTTATCTCCTACCTGTTCATAGAGTTCAAAATATTTGCGCGAATTTAATCCGCGCCGCGGTCCGGTGGATTCTGTGTTTTGCCACACCCACAGTTCGGCGAATTCTTGCAGTATTATTTCCGCGCGATTTTTTTTCCGCAATGCGTGCAACTTCATACAATTCCATAGGTCGCAGAATGGGCGGAATAAAATCGCGCTAATAAAAACCGCAGTGCGTGCTAAGCCTAACAGACAAAACCACAGAGGTCGCATTGCCCATTTCTGCTTGGAGGTTAAAACCACCATGGATTCAAGAAACGAGATATCAAAAAAAAACTACATCTAAAAGTGAATTTCTACAGAATCATTAATCTATTTGATCTAATAAACTGGAGTCTTGAGTCTACTCTAGACTATAGTTCATTCGCGTTAAGAAAATAGTGAGTCATCAACAACACGAAATAAACACTACCATTCAGGATTCGTCTCGACTTATCTAGTTTTAAGAATAATTTGTATTTTTAATTGTATCGTATTATAATGTATGTGTGTTTGTTTATGTACATAATAGTTATGTTATAAAATATATATTTTAGATAACTCAAACTTGGATTTTCATTCGTAGTCCTGCTTTATTTGTACACTTGTGGCTTTGTCTGGGTCATAATAATTTATAGCCTATAACCATCTGGAATAATATAGGTACCTTTCAAATGGTGAAAGATTTTTTTCAAATAGATGTGTTGATTCCCCTCACAAAATTGAGGATCACTCTTTAATATTAGTCAAGATTGTAATAAAAATAAAGGAAACGATCGATGGATCGGTCACGGATTTTTCTGCCATCTAGAATGTAAGATGACAGCTGGTACTACATTTTGGGAAATGGACATTTTGGGAATTGGACATTTTGAGAATTGGACATTCTGAACCTGAACGCTCGTAATCTGTCAAGCTTTGTTGGAGTCGGCTTCCAAGTAAAACCAGATGCAGCTGGAAACCTGATACATGGAGCGGCTGCCTATCGACTTCCACAGCCCAGGTACTGGGTACTACAACACTTCTTGGTAAGACTCAAACTTTCTGATTAGCCGTAACGCATGTCGAAGTTCTACGAATGGCAGTAGAGACCAACGGCTGAACGTGGGTTTTTTACCTCACTAAAACCACCCCGGTGATCACCATCAGAGCTCTGTCTGTGCAACGCCTGCTAGGGTACATCCCTGGGGAGACTGAAAATCGCCTACCCTAGCCTCGCTGTGCACGTGATCGCTGTGCCACCGTCTTTCCTGGAGTCACTTGTTGGGCGGACAGAGTTCCTAATCTGACCACCCACAACTCCGGCGTTCCGCCTACTTTTGATGCAGGCGGGGTACTGGAGCGTTAATACTACCTACTAGAACATTATCTTTTCTCTAATCAGAAAACATTACAAATCACACCAATATTATAAATGCGAAAGTTTGTAAGTCTGTTTGTTACATCTTCACGCCAAAACGGCTGAACGGATCTGGATGAAATTTTGGCACAGAGAAGTCAGGTGTATAACATAGGTTTTTATCTTATCTTGTGGAGGGGTCGAGAAATAACTCGGAAACTTCGACCCTTTGGAATCTTTTGTGGTCCACTAGATAACTTACTCATCCCCAATCTCGTTGAAAACCCTTTTTCATGAGTTTAACAACGAGATTAGGAGATATGAGCCTATAGTCTTCTGGTTTTGGATATCCTACCCCTTTTTTTCTTTTTTTTTTTGGTTTGGAAATCATTCAATGACTTCTCCCACCCTGGGTGAAGCGGGAGGGCGTGTCAGACTTTTACTGACTAAAACCCACCCGTGTTCCTTCAATTGCTTGTGCCAGGGCCGCGGTAACTCTTTTTGAAATTTATCCGCGACCCAGACAGGCATCGGCCCTAGCGGACCCCTTCAACATTTGCTGACATCTCTTTGAAGCGCGCGTGGAACACTACGCGCCGTCGACTCGGGCTTGGTCCTTATCGGACGGCGAGCTACCCATTACTCGCCGTCCGCATGCCCGCGCCTACGGTGGCCGAGAATCGGCTTGCGACTCCCGACGCCCGGGGCGTCTCCTGCGGTGGCTAGGGGCGTGAGGGCGTCTCCGTTGTGTCTCCCTCACGCGTTCCGCCTCCTCCTTCGCGAGCATTACTGTTTCGCTGAAGGAGGTGACAGCTTCCCATGCCCTCTCGCTCCGTACCATGGCGTGAACCAGGGCCGGACGCGAGAGGTCGCCACGGATATCCTACCCCTAGGAGACTCATTCGCTTATTAGCCAGTGCATCGCATGTGCACAGAAGGTGCTCCATGCGCTCCGTATGGTCCCCGCACAACCTGCACATGGGTGTCGCGGTTAGACCCATCTTCATGAGCATGTCGTTGGTACCAAAGTGTCCAGTGAAGGTCCCAAGCAGGTAGCGGATTTGCCCCCTGCTATAGCACATAGGATACTGTTCATCCCGGAAATATGTTCCATCGGGATAATTTTCAAAACTCACGCGGGTGAACCCGCTGGGCGAAGCTAGTATTTCAATATTAAAACTTACATGAAATATTATCCACTTACCTATTTAACTTAATCGGCCCACCAGTTTTTCTAACTTTTAAAGCTTGCTCCCAAAACTTCACAGCCTCTGGCAGTATTGTATTCTGAAAAAGAAACATAACCTTTGTAACGAACTGTTACCAACATCTTTTTATTAGGGTTCCGTAGCTAAATGGCAAAAAACGGAACCATTATGGATTCGTCATGTCTGTCTGTCTGTCTGTCCGTATGTCGCAGCCACTTTTTTCCGAAACTATAAGAACTATGCTGTTGAAACTTGGTAAGTAGATGTAATCTGTGAACCGCATTAAGATTTTCGCACAAAAATAGAAAAAAATTTGGTGGTTCCCCATACTTAGAACTGAAATCAATTTTTTTTTCTTCAAACCCTTACGTGTGTGTAGGGTATCGATGGAAAGGTCTTCAAAAATGATATTGAGGTTTCTAATATATTTTTTTTCTAAACTGAATAGTTTGCGCGAGAGACACTTCCAAACTGGTAAAATGTGTCCCCCCCCTGTAACTTCTAAAATAAGAGAATGATAAAACTAAAAAAATATATGATGTACATTACAATGTAAACTTCCACCGAATATTGGTTTGAACGAGATCTAGTAAGTAGTTTTTTTTTTTATACGTCATAATTCGTAAACCGCAATTTAACAAGTACGGAACCCTTCGTGCGCGGGTCCGACTCGCACTTGGCCGGTTTTTATTTTGTAAGGTCAGTCATTAAAATATATCAAAACCTTAAGTAAATAAACTTTTCAGGATTTACATTTGGTACACCAAGTTTATTATAATAGGCGGATTAAAAATTTACATAAGGTGTTACAATAAACGGTCTTTTCTTAAAAACCTTAAGATCATAATCCATAAACAAAATGAAATTTTAGCAGCGATAATTATTGTTAAAAAGTCAAATAAAAACTCTTTTATTTCAATACTATTTTTTATTCCAAATTCAATTTCGGAAGTAGGTGTTCTTGTTTTTCGTTTGTTTCCTTTTGTAGTGTTTTTATTTGGAAGTCTGTTGTATTGTTTTTGTAAAAACGTTTTTATTTTTCAATTTTTAGTTGTGGTACAAAATGGACAAGTTCTATAGTAGGTAAAGTACCTATAATACCAAAAGTTATTCCCGAATAACATTTGCATTGTAAGCGACCACGTCTCAGAGCCATATGTCATCACACTCATCACTGGCAACACACACTGGTCATAGACTTTCGTCTTGAGACACTGTTGTAAATTGGACGAGAAGATACCGCGCAACTTCCCGAACGCTGCCCAGCCGAGTCGGATTCAACATAACCGTTGAAATGAGAGTTTACCAGGGTGAACGGTACACATCTGCGTACCCCTTTAGATCGTAACGGCGTGATGTTATGTTATGAAATCGTAAAAACAATAAACATACATGCGATTATGATTGCAGCAATCCTGAGAAATTATTGTCATTTGTTTATGTTGCATATCTTCGAAGTTCTTCATCAGATCTTCACTAACTTTAAATGGGACCAATTCGGACACATATTCTTTCAAACAAAAAAAGAATCATCAAAATTAATTCATAATTAGCGGAGAAATCGCGTAACAAACATACAGTCGAATTGAGAACCTCCTCCATTTTTGAATTCAGTTAAAAATTGAGTTGAAATTCCCTTCCGTAATTTCACGTGGTCACTGGTCAGTCACAAACGTTTTGGACTTTTCTCAGTCTTAATCGCTAATAGGGGGACATGACACTTGTTCCAAAGACCCATCAGTAGATTTACTTGCTACAGATACACATACAAGTCATGACAAGTCGAGTCGTGTCTCTGTCACCTCTGACCTAGATTATAGTGAAGAGCAAACCCATATCAAATAATAAAAAAAGAAACTAAATACTTACATTTATCATGTCAAACTTCTCTGGTTCTAACCTGAAACACAGAAAAAAAAACATTAAAAAAAAATTAACAATGCTTGCTTATAGATTTTTTTTCTCTTTGGTGTCATTGGGTGACATAAAGAGAGAGTAAAGGCACGGGCACCCACTGACTTATAAACCTATGGACTTGCCATACCTACGAAATTAGCGTTCATACCTACAAAAATCGGGCAATTAAGATGGCTGCCCATTTGCACTGACTTATAACCTCATTGGCCCATTTGCAACTGTTTGACAGCACAACTACACAGATAAACGTATATATACGGCACACAACTACCAATTTTTTCGGCAATCAACAGGGCGACCGGTAACGCATAGACATGATTTTGACGTCACTCAAAAGTGTTACCAAGTTTAGTCCTTGACAAACATTTAGATGTCTCTCTTTTCATATGCAAAGAGACAAAACGCTTTTTGACATGCGTGTGTCGATATTATAGATATTTGTATAACTATTCTTCATATAGTAGAATATGCCGTCTCCATAGTTTTCTTACCTCATTGGATGATGTGATGACTCACATTGTGTTTTCAAAAACAATATTATTAACTCATGATTTTTTAAAACATCCTGGATTTTTTATACAATCAAAAGGCTCGTGTTTGACCACTATCCCACCTGATGGTAAGCGATGATGTAGTCGACAGTTGAGCATGCTTGCCTAGAAGTAAATCTTGACTTAAAGACTCATAGGTTGTAGCTATCAGGAAATATAGACTCCGACAATTCCACTCCTTAGCTATAAGCACAATAAAAGGTTCGAGTATGCAACAAGATTTGAACTTATAAGTTTATTTTTAGATTACTAGCTGTCCCACGCGGCTTCGCTCCCGTCAACTGGCTACGTACCTACCCTATTCTACCTACCCTACCCTACACCTACCGTACCCCTACCCTATACCTACCCTACAGCTACCCTACACCCACCCTACACCTACCCTACCCGGCACCTACCCTACACCAACGCTATACCTACCCTACACCTACCCTACATACATGATTGCATAACTGAAACCGTTTACGAAGCGCACGCAACGGAAGCCCTCAAAAAGTAATATTCTTTCCTGTTTTTGCAACATTTTTCATTTATGCTCCGCTCCTATTGGTCGTAGCGTGATGTTATATAGCCTATAGCACTCAGGAATAATGTAGCTTTCTACCAGTGAAAAAAATTTTAGAATTGGATCATTAGTTCCAGAGATTACCCCCTACATACAAACTTACAAACATACAAACTTACAAATTTTACCTCTTTATAATATTATTATTATTATTAGTATTAGTATTAGTATATTAGTATTAGTATTAGTATATTAGTAATTAGTAATTAGTATTAGTATATTAGTATATTAGTATTAGTATATTAGTATATTAGTATATTAGTATATTAGTATATTAGTATTAGTATATTAGTATATTAGTATTAGTATTAGTATATTAGTATAGAAGTATAGATTAACAATCATTTCTATGGCCGTTAACAAAGAAATCAAAGTGGTCCCCGGACATAAAAGGTTGGGAATCACTGTAAGTCTAGTTACTGGACTCAAGCTGAGCATTCAGGTTAAATCTGACATTGTTAACGTCTAAATTGACATTGACAAGGTTACCTAATTCTGTCTGGAATAAATAAGTAGCTAGTATTTTTTTCCGATACAACGAGAACGTACATTGAGTCTCGAGAGCATACAGATATCCCTATTAGAATAATTTGTCAGCACAATAGGTTAGGTTGGTTTAGTAGTTACTAGGGCTACTGGTGACCATGAGGACCTGGGCTCGATGCTCGAGTTGGACAAAGTATTATTGGGTTTTCCTTCTGGCATTTCTCCGGTTCCTATTTATCGTTCTTTATTATTATTTTCTTTATTAGTTCATTCTTATATAAATATATTTGTTGTGCGAAGTATTTGTGTGAAGTGGAACTGATGAAGAAGACCACAGCTGGCCTCTGGGACTCCTAAATGCTAAGTATGTCACGGGTATAAGATATCTCGAATAGTTAACAGACTGTGATGAAGCAAATACTTATAAATTAATGGTATTGATGAAAATGGCACCATCGAACTGATCTGATGATGAATCCGGAAGGTAGGCACTGGAACTCTGATATAAAACAATGTATCCTAGTCGTGTTTGGGGTTATTGAAATTGTGTACTTTGGCTATAAATGATTATCATGTTAATTGGAGATACCTACTAAAACTAAAAAGAGAAAATAAGACGTGCTCAAACGCTGCCAACGTTTAAGAAAATGGTGAAGGAGCATTACCTTTCACTATAATTTTTATTCTTCTCCTTTCTCTGTTATATTTTATATGTATTAGTATATTTTTTGTAATATTGTATGTTTGTATTTTATGTTATTAAATCTAAGTAGTATATAATTTATGATAATTTGTAGGTACACTGACAGCCCTAAATTCTGTTCCTATCGTTCTGTCCATCCAAAGGTTGTCTGTAAGAGATTGCCCTGTGCGATAAGACCGCCCATTGTACACTTGTTATTGTGAACGTTTGTCCTGTATGTTTTTTGTGGTGTACAATAAAGTATATAATAAATAAATAAATAAAAAACTTTTTAACAAAAAACTCAAACCGACTTCCAGAACTAAAAACTATTAAGTAAAACATAACTTTCTTTTTCGAAGTCGGTGTCGAAAAACGGAAAACAATGGGTACAAAAGACAACGACTTCGGAAAAGAAAGTAATTTTTTGCTTTGTAGTTTTTTGTTCTGGAAGTCGGTTTGATTTTTTGGTAAAAAGTTTTTTATCATCCATCTTTTTCACAGGGTTCGAACCCACAACCTACAATTTGTAAGTCGCGGCCGCTACCACTAGACCGACAATGCTTAAATTTAAATCTTATTTCTTACTGATTCATAAGGCTTTTCAGAGTGCCGTACCCAAACGGTGAAAACGGGGCCCTATTACTAAGACTCCGCGATCCGTCTGTCTGTCTGTCTGTCCGTCTGTTACCAGGCTGTATCTCATGAACCGTTATAGCTAGACAGCTAAAATTTTCACAGATGATGTATTTCTGGTGCTGCTATAACAACAAATACAGAATAAAAACAGAATAAAATAAATATTTAAGTGGGCCTCCCATACAACAAACGTGATTTTTCTGCTGTTTTTCGCGATAATGGTACGGGAACCCTTGCGTGCGCGAGTCCGACTCGCACTTGGCCGGGTTTTTTTGTTTTTAATTTACTACTAGTTAATTAAATGCCACGTTTTGCATAAAGGAACATTTCAATAAAATGTGCTGAATACAGGTACTCTATAGAATACAAATTAAATGAAGACTTCTTTATTGCGTTGAATATAAATTAGCTTACAGTCTAGACTTCGAAAAAATGGATAAAATATGGCGTTGTGACTCGGGATTCAATAGGAAAATTTTATTAATTTTATTAAGGGCCTACATCTGCTTTAGTGCCGTAAAACCTTAGTAACGGCTAGTAATAGATAAAAGGTTTGAAAAAAAAAATATATTGATTATTGTTTCATGTTTATTATTTTTACAATGCATGTCCTCGAAAAGAGCGTTTTCCAAGCAGCCAAACTGTGCGGAAAGTGTAGCTATTTTTTACTAGTGCTTTTCTTTTTTAATTTTTAACCCAACGTCAGCTCGCCGCATAGAGTTTTTATTATTATTAAATTAGCTAAGTACAGATTATCATTCATATAAAAGGTAAAACTAAACTAATACTTCATTTAAGGCGTTTTTAATTACTCTAGTTTTTTTTTTTTTTTATATAATCTATAGGCTCGCGTTTGACCACTATCTCGCCTGATGTTAAGCGATGACGTGGTCTACGGTGAAGCACACTTGCCTAGAAGAAACCTATTCACTCTTGACTTAAAGACCCCAAGATTTAGATTTTGATCAATAAATTAATTTTAAATATTCATTAAATATGTTTGGCAGAATTAATATTTTGCTCGTGCCTTTTTGCGTTACGACGTGACAGCTATTTGCACATGCGCAGTAGATAATCCCGAAGAACTATAAAGTATTAGTTAATCTGTGGATATGCTGAGCGCCCTTGAATAAGCGCTATTTTATTCATTTCTTTCTTGGTTTAGATATTTTTTTTTATTTCCTCGCACAATGCATAGTAAAATGTTATATGATACACGTGCGTTAGATGATTTCCGGCTCGTGTCGATTTATCCTCTCATCGGAAATCACCTACTTTCCGCACTTGTAGCATAAATAACTATTAACACATGGTTTTTTCGTATAACAAATAGTTTTGCTTTAAAAAAATATTAACAACCCGCTAGTTTTTCGCTACTTTTGGATACTCGTCCAAAAGAACTTGGATGTTTAAAAATATTTTTACACAGAAAAATCGATGGCTGGAATTTCTTCATAACTAACATAGCATATGTAAATCAAATAATATTTTGCAAACAAAACTGTTCAAAAGGAGGTTCAATATTGATATTTTGCCATCGAGCGGGCGCACAGCCAGTACTGCATTAACATTGGGGCGTATATACCGCCTTAAGTCCAGTTCGAGTTTTCATGGACCTACCTCAGGGTACGGAACCACTGAAAGCGACTTCATTATTTATATATACTTTATTGTACACCAAGATAAAAATAGTTCAAAAAGATCATTTTTTCAAGTCGATAGAAGACTCTTAAAATATTTGGGGCCCAGTAGTTAGCCACGTTAATAGTGTTAACACACGTCTGGATTTGGTACGGCCCGACCACGGATTTGTGGGCGGGGTTAGTCCGGCCCCGACCATATCCGAGCGTGTGTAGAGTGGTCCGCGGACATTATTATTATTAAATTGATTCCGTCTCTGTCCAAACAAGCGTGTGTAAGCGAGAAAGCATTTGTGGGCGGAGTCGGTCCGGCCGTACCAAATTCGAGCGTGTGTTAACACTTTAAGGCAGATACCCCTCAATAGCTGATTTGAAAATTTCTCACGTCTAAACGTCTAGTCGTAAGTTTTGGCAAATTTTTTTGTTACAATAGACTATATTTTTAATAATTTAATCGATGAAAATGTCGAGTTTTATTTGTATAATATAGTGCAATTAATTTGTAATTTTATGTCTAACACGGACAAAAAAAACCGGCCAAGTGCAAGTCGGACTCGCGCACGAAGGGTTCCGTACCAATATGGCAAAAAAAATACGTTTGTTGTATGGGAGCCCCAATTAAATATTTATTTTATTCTGTTTTTAGGGTTCTGTACCCAAAGGGTAAAAACGGGACCCTATTACTAAGACTCCACGATCCGTCTGTATGTCCGTATGTCAGGCTGTATCTCATGAACCGTGAAAGCTATACAGATTAAATTTTCACAGATGATGTATTTCTGTTGCCGCTATAACAACAAATGGAATGTCGGTGCCTCTGCGTAATCCCTCGAGGAATACAGCCTTTTTTTTTGTATCTTGGAGAAATGCTCATGCATACAGCGCTACCACGGGGAGATATCGCAGTTATGTGGGACTCCAACCCACTAAAACTTCACTGTGTCCTGCAGTGCCGCTTATGGCGGGAACACGGGCACGCGTTAGCACTCACCGCTCAGTCATGGTATTACAATATTGAAATAATCTTATTGCGATGTCAAACTTACCTATAGACGGAATGGTCATAAAATATGCTAATTCTTAATGGTTGGTCAATACTTCTTTTCTTGACCATATGTGCTGGTTCTATGTGTACTCCTCTGACAACCTGTGGACAACAGAAAACAATAATTTTAGTAAAGTTTTAACTATAACCTGATTGTTGCGAAAAACGCGTTTAAATTGGAAAGTGGCAACAATTGAAGATGTTTCTAAATGTCCCCACTGCTGGGACACAGGTCTCCTCTCTGTGAGAGTGGGTATGGGCCATAATCCAACACGCGGGCCCAGTGCGGTTTGGTGGATGTCACATGTCTTCGAATTTTTGGTTCTAAGACATGCCGTTTCCTCACGATGTTTTCCTACACCGTTTTGGTTCAGCCGTTCTGGCGTGATTGAGTAACAAATTTAGTAAGATTCTTGATAGTATACGGTGGGATCTTAGACTATTATCATTTTTGATAATTTTAAAAAGGTCGTCATATTTCTGAGAAGGCATAAAAATTTGGTGCCGTTTTCAGAATTCCTCGGTCTGTCTATATTTAGCAACAAATCCAATTAGGTAATCATATCAGTGGTAGACAAGTGTAGCGGCACCAGCGCCGCCACTTACGAACTAATGACATGACGTCACACAAATCCTGTATCGCGCAAGTAAAGTTTTCGGCGCGATTAGAACACATACAACAGTCCGACAACAACCGTCGGGCAGTTGCCCGGACCAGACACAACACCCGTCTGGTCGGAGGATCCTCCCTTTTCTATGGAGGTTCGTGGGACTTTACACCCTGTTCCACCTGCCCCCAAAACAGTAATAATTTCTACTTGTGTAATCGTATTTCTAAATGTGACCGTAGGCGAATCTAAGACAGGTAATTAGATATTTCGAGGAAACTATCCAATTTTAGCTACAGATGTCCTTACACGGGTTGCCATTTACGGATATAGGCTGAAAATGGCGACATCTAAAAATATCTATCTTTTTCGCCGCAGTTTCGGTCCCGTTGATGAGCCCAATACCCATCTCCTCCTATCCCACAGGAAGTTTGATTATTTAGTTTAAAAGTAAGTAGACTATATGGAACTCAGCGAATTTTTTTGCTTTTTATCTCTGAATTTGTTTTCGTTATCGGATTAGTTCCTTCTTCTATAATGCTAAATCTTCTTCTATTTTGTGTGAAGGATTCCTTTTACTGAATTTAAATTTTCTTCCACCGATAGTTAACCACGTCGATATTTTATCTTTATTCTAGATACTAGCTGTGCCCGCGGCTTCGCTCCCGTCATCTATCTGCCAACCCTACTTACCTACCTACCATTTTTGCTTCTATAGTCATCATTCTTTCGCGGAGAATCTTAACACCGCCATTCAGAAAATGATTTCAAATGCACAACGCCATCGATCGAATATCAAGTTGAACTGTCCAAGTATCTGAATTGCGTGTGTTGTGTTAATTTTACTTCTTGAACACTTTTTAAATTCATCTAACTTTTGATAGAGTGAACCGATTGCGATAAAACAAAAACTAAGTAATTCTTCATGTTATGTATAAAAGTTATTTACATTGGTTTCGTACATTTCACGTGATGCGTGCACAAATAAACAGACAAACATATAAACCGACAGACAAAAATTCCAAAAATGCCGGAAATAGGTTCTGTTGGTTATCCTTTAACACACTTTTTTTTTTGTTGTGGTAGGAAATCATCCAATGACTTCCACTGATGGCGTGTCAGACTTGTACTGACTAAAACCCACCCGTGCTCCTACAGTTGCTTGTGCCAGGGCCGCGGTTACTCTCTTTCAAATTTAACCGCGACCCAGACAGGCACCGGCCCTAGCGGACCCCGTCACTTTGGTTGACATCTCTCTGAGGCACGCGTGGAACACTACGCGCCGTCGACTCGGGCCTAGTTCTTATCGGACGGCGAGATCCTTTAACAACCTGGCAATTTTTTTTTTTTGGAAGTATTTTCGATGTAAAAAAAAATATTTTCAACAGATTTAGTATATGTATTGATATTACATTTTATAAACATACCTAAACATTCAATTTATCATTTTTAACCCCCGACGACGGAAAAGGAGGGGAGTTATAAGTTTGACGTGTGTACTTGTGTATTTGTGAATCTGTCTGTGGCATCATAGCGCCTAAACGGATGAAAACGACGACTAACTCCAACGACCTTGAGGGAACAAAACGCGCACACGTTTAACCAATGAGGTAGGATAACTATGGAGACGGCTTATTCTACTATATGAAGAATAGTTATACAAATATCTATAATATCGACACACGCATGTCAAAAAGCGTTTTGTCTCTTTTTAACTAAGCAAGAGCTGCATATGAAAAGAGAGACATCTAAATGTTTGTCAAGGACTAAACTTGGTAACACTTTTGAGTGACGTCAAAATCATGTCTATGCGTGACCGGTCGCCATGTTAATTGCCGAGTAAAATTGGTAGTTGTGTGCCGTATATGTACGTTTATCTGTGTAGTTGTGCTGTCAAACAGTTGCAAATGGCCTACCTCATTGGCAAATGGGCAGCCATCTTAATTGCCCGATTTATGTAGGTAAGCACGCTAATTTCGTAGGTATGGCTAGTCCATAGGTTTATAAGTCAGTGCGTTTAACACCCGCGTGACCCAAAAGGATATGGCCAGATTCTGCCCTCCGAATCAATCAGAATACATAAATGTACAGTAATTATGAATATGTGAAAATTACTTGTAAAATAAATAAAAATTAACCGCAAAGATTACATTTGTCTAAAACAGGCGACAAGAAATTCCAAAAAAATATGTGTGTTAATTGTTTATGTGCGGTAACTATGCAATGCATTTGCGTCTGGATACACGCATAAGACAAACTGTGCAGGACGTAGCGTGTTCATTGGCCCCGAGAAAAGAAGGGCGTAAACCTTCTGGCCATTGCCGCTGAACGCCCCATCCACATCAACGAAAACAAAGGTTCTTGGATGCCTAGCTGCAGCAGTGACGTAGGGTTGCAAATCGACTCTAACGATTCAACGATGTGTTGGCTGTACTTGAGTTATTTCCAGATTCCGGGTTGCCTACTTCTGGATCAGCACTCCTGGTGTCCAGGTTCCGAGGTTCAGCTCGACAGGATCGAAAAGGGATGTCTTCATAAGGGTTGAAGTCGATGAATTAAATGAAACACTAAGTTATTCAGTACACGGCACGATTCTAGGGCTCTCAACAATTTCTGAGACTTGATTCTATATAAGAATTACTTCTTATTTACTAAGACAAGTACAAGCGACTAGCTTTGGATGACTACAAATTCTATTTTGGGCCCGGGGGTTCTTTATACCCTCGCATCGTGCCATTATTGAGAGCCCCGCAAATTCTCGCCGAAAATAATTTTTATTTATGTAAAAAACCCTTATACATATTTGGTAAATAGGGTTACCGCACCCCTTCCATGGTGCTATCAATAGCTGGATTCCTTCGTACTGTAACACAGTAACGCCCCCTATCTATGTATCTAATCAATATACCTAATTTCCAGGTATTGATAGCTTCCCTAGACTATTTCCATGAAATAAAAGGACAATTCCCTTTATTTCCCAGTTAAAACCTTAATAGTTTTCAACCTAGCCTAAGGATATCTATAGGTTGGGTTGACCTGCTGGTGCCAATAGCAGGCTGTCTGTTGACGTCTAGAAAAAGCTTATTTTCGGGAATCTTCTATGGGATATCATCCCTTATGTAATGAATCTATAAATTCCTAAGTCATTTCACCGACTTTAGGACTTCCTACTTAGGCTAACCAGGCAATCACCGCCTATTATGGGGATTCTGGTAGCCAATAGACCACACTTTACATTTCTAGTGTTTATGTAAGTCTATCTAGGTCATATGCACATAAGGTGCCT
Organism: Orthosia incerta; assembly: GCA_948252205.1. Taxonomy (NCBI): domain Eukaryota; kingdom Metazoa; phylum Arthropoda; class Insecta; order Lepidoptera; family Noctuidae; genus Orthosia; species Orthosia incerta. The sequence continues at coordinate 11,590,475 of OX411767.1, forward strand.
TGATATGTACAAATTTGATAGCTGGTCACTTTCTTTGCGCCCAGCTATCAGAGAAATTAGATATAAAAACACTAATAAGATTGGGACAACACGATGGTGCGTTTAACGGGCCATCGGGAGGTCCCCAAAAATTCCTTATTTTCGGAATTCCCAGGGGTGTATAGTCCCGGGGAGTGCCAAAAACTGACTAAAAATTACATTTCCAGAAACCTATTTTCTGGAATTGTACTTAAACTACTTGAGCGATTTTCGCTCCAAAGTGATGGCTTGGTAGCTAGTCCAGCAAGCCATCCGAAAGTACTTACACCATGAGTACATCTATTCCCTTCATGGAGTTATTCCACCTGAAGGGTCTACAAATTTCAACGTTTTACGTTGTTTACATTTTTCACGACTGCTTATCTCGTTGACTATCCAAGCGATTCTTCCCATCTAGAAACCGCCTGGAAGCCCTTTTAGCAAGCTTTCCAATGGTAGTACTTTTACCAGTACACCTATATGTTTCTAGGTACTTAGGGCACCTAAAACCGTAAGCGATTGCCCAAAACCAGATAAACAGCAGTTTTTCTATTATATACTGACTTGATATCTCAAGTAAATGGGCTTTATATAAAAGACTACGCTAACTATGAGGTGTATATAGGCTTCCTGTCCCGGTCTAGGTCCCCCATATACCCTAAAATGACCTAAAACCATATATTTGGTGTTTGAGATATCAAGTCAATATTCCTATTTACATAGCAGAAACTATGTGGTCTTCACATAGTTTCATCATTATGTACTGATTTCATGTCCAGTACATAGGATAAGCCCTTAAAAACATGATTTTAATTACTATAATATTTTCAAAAACCACCAAAACTATAAATAACGTGTGGTTCCCTCTCACGGTTCATTCGGAACTAATCCGTCGCCGAGCACAGACGTATCGTATGACAGAAATTTATGTTTTTTACTATGATAACTCTTATCAGTATGCTTTCTAATGATTTTACTCTGTTAAGGGTGAACTATTGAACCCTATAACATACTGACAAACACTAAAAACATTATACTACTATCTCAAAAAATGTAGGTAAAATTTTAGTATAAATATAAACGTGCCTCTAAAATTCATTTTAGTATCAGGTGGCGCGCCGTGGTAAGCAGACATGTCTACACATACAAACTTCAATTTCTATGAACCATTTAGTATGGTTGATGACGCTTCGTCGCGAACATATCTCCCGCCGTGCAGTGCTGTGTCGACTTGCTGTGTCGACTCGAAGTGTTGTCGGCGCGGCGCTGCATTCCTTCGGTGAGCGACGGACGGCATTTCTCGGCTGCCGGCCAGGCCCACCGAGAGGACGGTCGCCGCTCCGGCATCTCTGGTTACTGGGGCAGTGGGACGAGTTTCTTCACCGGACGCTTCAAGGTACCGCCAAGCGTGCGTACCTCAGCGGTCCGGATTTCTCCGTCGATTCCTGGATACACGGCCACAATGCGGCCTCGCGGCCACGTATTGCGGGGCAGCTGGCCGTCGGCTATCAGGACAGGGTCACCCACTTTAAATCTGGGCCCACTACTATGTGGCTCCCGCCGGTTTTGGAGCTCCGGCAGGTACTCTCTGACCCAGCGACTCCAGAACATATCAGCGAGGATCTGTGATCGTCGCCATATTTTCCTGCTGTCCATATCTTGCTCGGTGAACGTGCCAGGTGTAGGTAGTCTGGCTGACCCACCGAGCAAAAGGTGATTCGGTGTGATGGATTCATCATCATCACCATCCACCGACACGTGTGTCAATGGTCGGCTACTTACAATGTACTCTGCCTCACAAATCAGTGTGGACAACACCTCTTCGGTGGGGTGTTTTTCTGTAAGTACATTGTATAGTGTGTTTTTTACACAACGAACTAGGCGCTCCCAGGCGCCTCCCATGAATGGCGCTGATGGCGTTATGAAGCGCCATACGATGCCTCTACGACTTGCCTCTGTTTTGAAGGCGTCTCGCAGCTCTCTGTCGGCGCCGTGCATGTTGGTGCCATTGTCTGAGTGTATCTCAGCTGGGCATCCTCTGCGTGCGGCGAATCGGCGCAGCGCCAATATGGCGGAGTCTGCGCTAAGGCTGGCGGCGATTTCAAGGTGCACCGCCCTTGATGTGAGACACGTAAATAGTGCTACGTATCTCTTCTGATGCTGCCGACCGACGGTGACGGATAGCGGGCCGAAATAGTCGAGCCCGGTATATGTAAACGGCCTCTTATGGTGAGCGAGGCGCGTTTTCGGATGGTCGCCGGTCGCAGGTACTGGTGGCTGTGCCTTGCGTATACGGCAATGCAGGCATCTTGCTATCACCTTCTTCGCTGTTGGTCGCATCTTCACGACCCAGTAGTGCTGCCGTACCTCATTAATTGTGAGTTCGGTGCCACTATGTTGTAGACTGCGATGTGTCCAGTCTATGTACAACTGCGTTATGTGATGGTCGCCATGTAATATAGGCGGGCGCATCACTTCTTCAGCTACCTCTTGCGTAGCTGCTATGCGACTTCTTAGTCGCAGCACGCCGTCGACGACCTGAATTTGTAAAGGTCGCAGCGAGCTATTTTTATTTATTTCTTCAACATTCGCTAACTCTGAAGCGAACGATTGTTGTTGTGCGACCTGGACAAGTATTTTCTCAGCTTCTTGGAGAAATTCTGCTTCTATGATTTGTCTGTTGACCTGGGTTGGTGCTCTGCATGCCTGCTTCTGCTTCTGTGCAGGTACAGCGGGCTTCTTGCGCCAGTCTGGGTCCTTTTCAGCGTTTTTTCTCGTCCGTTTATAGGACGTTATCTCTGTTCTATTTTTGCAAAGAGATATAAAACGCAGAACTGTGGCGGTCGCACGAAGCAGTCGCTCCCATCTGGAGAATCTGCTTGGCTCTGGAACGGCTTCTATGAAGCTCTTCTTGTCCCCTTCTGTGACAACGAAAGTTTTTTCTTCTCCCGTGTCGTTTGTAGTCGGAGGTTTCTCTGTGGGCCATAATTCGGGCCCAAGAGACAAAAAACTCGGCCCGCAGTACCACTCGTGGTCCGAGTTGAACCGCAGTGGCACGTCACGGGTTGCTGCATCAGCGATGTTCATCTTGGTGGGTATCCATCGCCAATCTTCGACTTTGCTATTGTCTTCAATAGCAGCTATTCGGTGAGCAACGAAAGGTTTGTATACTCTCGCTCCTCTTCTAATCCAGGTCAGTACGGTCTTGCTATCTGACCAATACGTTACTGACGTGGGCTTGCAGTCGTGTTCACTCATCACTGCTGCGGCTACGCGGGTTCCCAATACCGCGGCCTGAAGTTCGAGTCTCGGTATCGAAAGCAGTTTCAGTGGGGCCACCCGCGCTTTCGCCATAACAAGGCTTATTAAGTGCTTGCCTTCCACGGTCGTGGCCCGCCAGTATATAGCGGTAGCATATGCCATCTCGCTTGCATCAGTGAACACATGCACCTGCATTTCTATAGCGTCGCTATATCCAGGATAGCATCTTGGTACGCTAACGTTTTTTAGTTGGCGTAAATGTTGTACCCAAATTTTCCATTGTAATGCTAGGTCAACATCTAGCCTCTGATCCCAGTCGACGCCTCGCCTCCATGCTTCTTGCAATATTTGCTTCGCCTTGATGGTTACTGGCGAGGCGAGTCCGAGTGGGTCGTATAGCGACGCTACTATTCTGAGCGCCTCTCGCTTGGTGGGCGCCTCTCGGTCCAAGATACCCTCAGGCAGACGCGCGAGTGTGAGGTTGAAACCCAGCGTGTCTTCGCCTGGCCTCCATATGAGGCCGAGTATCTTTTCCGACGTATCTATATCTCCAATGGATACCATCTCAGTTTGTATATGCGATGGGTCCATTTTTTCTAGGAGCTGCGAGCTATTTGAAACCCATTTCTTGAGTTCAAACCTCGCCTGTAGGTGTATTTTTCGCACCATACTAGCGACTTCTGCCGCCTTCTCGATAGTTCTATAACTATCTAGGTAGTCATCCATATAATGACTACGTAGTATAGCATCCACAGCTTCAGGGTGCTTCTCTATATATTTGTTTGCGTTCCAGTTCTTTGCAAAAATTGCTGTGCAAGGCGAACTGGCTGCGCCGAAAATGATGGACGTCATTCTATATTCTTCTGGCGCTCCTTCTCTGCGGTTTCCCCTCCACAGGTAGCGAAGCGCGTCTCGGTCTTGGCTCCGCACCTTCACTTGCATGAACATCTCCGCTATGTCACCGGTTATTGCGACGCAGTGGCGGCGAAACCGCATCATTACGCCTGGCAGCGACTGTAATAGGTCGGGCCCAGTTAACAGGAAGTCATTCAGTGACATTCCTCTCGATTTGGCGGCAGCGTCATGTACGATGCGAAGTTTGTCTGGCTTCATTGGGTTGAAGACATCGAAGTGTGGGAGGTACCAAGTTTTGCCCGGCGTGCTAATTGCGGGTGCCCTTTCAGCGTACCCTTTCGCTATTAGCGAGTCCATCTGGTCTGAGTATCTTCTTAGAAGTTCCTGGTTCTTGTCCAGCTTCTTTTCTGTTGAGACGAGCCTCTTCAGAGCTGTCTCAAAGCTATCTGGCATCTCAGCATGCTCATTACGCCAAAGCATGGCGGTTTCGATGTATCCATTCTCTAATTGGACAGTTGATCGATTCAAAATGTCCTCTGCCCTTCTTGCTGGGTCAGAGGCAGGTCGCTGTGGGTTTACGCACAACGATTCTATGGCGAAATGTTCGCGCAACTGATGATCCAAATTGTCATCAGTTGTTATTCTATTGACATGATGTACTTGTTGTCGTAGTAAACTACTGTGCGCGCCATGTAGTGTCCAACCCATCGCTGTAAGTGACGCAATTGGTTGGTGTCTTGGACCTCTGCGAATCTCGCTGGCCAATAACAAATGCCAGTTGTCTTGGCCGACGAGTATTTTTGGCACGCCATTGTTGTACATCAACTCTTTTCTCAAGTCGGTTAAATGCTTGCAGCGTGCGACAACCCTATCGCTCACTGTTTGTTTTGCCAAGCTGAGTTTAGGTATAGTACGTGCTTTAAATTGTACCCTTCTCTCTTGCGGGCTAACCAGCGTCACCTTGACTCTTCTTGAGCATGGGGTGGTGAGCATGGTGTTGCCTATCGCACCGATCTTGAGCGGGTCCACAGGGCCCTCTGCCCCGACTTGCCTCGCGATGTCTTCATCCATCAGCGAAACGGTGGACCCATCGTCTAGGAGAGCGTATGTTGCTACCTCTCCCGCCGGTCCGATTACCCGGACCGGCACTATCTTGAGGTACGCCTGGCTCGATGGTGACCCGAAACTGGCCACCGTTTCCTGAGGATCCTTGCGGGATTCAGGAACATCGGGCTTCTTGTTGGCTTCCCTCTGCTGTTGCTTCTTCCTATGAAGAAGCCGATGGTGCGTATCTCTGCACCCGTCTTGGCCACACTGTTTTCTCTTACAAGTGTGGTTGCCTCGTCGATGTTGAAGGCAGCGATAACATAGATTGTGTTTTTTCGCTAGCTCCCATCTTTTCTCGACAGCTACGCCCCTGAATTGTGCACATCCAGTGGCGTAGTGATGTCCCACGTCGCAAACACGGCATTTTCCTACCGGTTGGTCCGTAGCTATATGCGTCCTTTGTGTGACGCGTCTGTTGGTGTTCGCCTCGGCCGAAGCGATGCCTTCGGGTGGGGCGAATGGACTACAGAACTGTGCCTGTTCAGATATAAAATTACTGAACAATGAAATATCTGGCACCGATTGGTACTTCTCCGAATATGATCGGTACCATTGTGCTCGTAGCGAATTGGGTAACTTCTCTGTTAACAATCGCATAAGCTCCGCGTTCATAAGGTAATGACCCTTTTTTAACGCGCGGAGCGTGACTACAGCACCTCTTACGCGACTTGCAAACGCGCAGATGTCTCTTGGTGACTCACTGCAGCGCGGCAGTCCGCGTAATCTATCTGTTTCAGCTTGCGCTATGGAGTCTGGACGGCCGAACTGCAGCTCGAGTTCCTTCATGATGTCATCGGGCCTGGCATGTCCGATGAGTTCTGAGCTGACGGTTTCCATTGCACGTCCATGTAAGCTTCTCCTCAGCCTCGCTGTATTCTCGATGTCCGTAAAGTACGCTCGAGTTGTCTCATATATGGCCCGAAATGATAGCCATTCAGTATGAGAACCATTGAAATTCGGCAATGTCATGACGAATTTCGACGCAGAGGGGTTCGGTTGGTCCCGCTGTTCTATTTTCCTGTCGGCTAGCGACGCTATAGCGGACGTCAACTCCGTCAAGAATGGACGGAGACTATCCCTCTGACCTCCTGTACACTCAGCTGACGCTGCAACTGGAGGCTTTCGCACTTCTCTCTCCTTAGGATGCTGACCTTCTATTTGCGATTTGGTGGCGGCCGCAGTCAGGGGTCTATGCATAGAATTTCTGGTTCCCCCTTCAACGACGTTATCCTCCTTCTCAGGCTGAGGTTCTGGTGCCTCTTCTAGCCATGAACGCACGTACTCGTCATTCGAGTTTCTGTCATCCAGGTATTCAGCTTCGGAACCCTCTTCCTCCGCTCTCTGAAGTGCCAATTGTGCAAGCTCCAACTTAATTTTGAGTAAGTCTTCGCGAGCTTTGTCTATGTTTTTTCGTGACCGAGTCACTCTAGTTGACGGCGGACGGCTATGTTCGATACGGGCGTCACCCCGGGTAGTCATCGGCATCGCTGTACGTCTGTCTTCTTCGGAAATCTTCTCTTTCTGAGAAGGTTTCAATGTTGTGTCTGAAGCTCCTTCTAATCTGGTTACTCTGGTAGAAACCGCTTGATCAGTTTCTATTGGTTGATGCGTCGGAGTGCTTTCAGTTTGAGGCGCTAGATGGCGCTGCTCGTCCGACGGCTCGGTCCCTTCGGTTGTGGAAGGTGAACACGGCGGCAGCTCATGTCTGATGCCAGCTGGCTGATCCAACTCCACGGTCCATGCCTCCGGCGTCTTGCCTTTGGATCTGGTTATCGGCATTGTTGTTGAAATATTTTCTTTTGAAAACTCGAAGTTAGTTTTCAAAGATAAGTCCCAGTTCCGGGCTTCAGCGTTCAAACCGACGATCTCCAGAAGTTAACCTCCACTTCGATTGACTATAATTCAATCTTCAAATAAAATATCACTAAAAACTTACGGTCAGTGATAAGTCTTCAGGAAACTTCAGGCATTTGCTATACAAGTTTATTTTTCCCATAAACGTGTATGTTCTATTTGATTGACTATAATTCAATCAAATTCTAAATCACCGAAAAGTCAAGGTTACTTTTCGGTGGTGATGCTTCATGAACTGCTTGTCCAAAGCATCAGAGCCGTGCATCAATCTTCAGAGCACGTATCTTGCTTGATTGAAGAAAATTCAATCTTCAAATTTATTTTCAGTGATAGTGCTTCAGGAACCGCATAGTCAGTACATCCGAACCGTATCTAAGTCTTCAGAGTACGTTTCTTCCATTCACTGACGAAAATTCAGTCTTCAAAATTTTCCTGAAAACATAGGGGTTGTTTTCAGTCATACGGCTTCAGGAATTATTCTTCAATCATCAAGGATGCACATCAGCCTTCTAAACGCACGTCTTGTATTTTTCTGACGGGCGCTCGTTTTTTAAACAAATCGCTAAAAACATAAGGGTAGTTTTCAGCGATAAGTCTTCAGGAACTATTCTTCCGCGTCAAAGACGTAATCCAATCTTCTGAACGAGTATTCTTGGTTGAATAAACAAGCGTTCAGTTCTAGAACAAATCACTGATAACATAGGGTAGTTTTCAGCGATAAGTCTTCAGGAACTATTCTTGGGGCTTCAAGGATGCGCATCTGTCTTCATACAGCATTTTGCGGCTCACAGAAAATTTCTTCTATTTTCTTACAATTATTGAAAAAATAGGGTATTTTCAATAACTGTCTCCAGAATTTTACCTCTTGGATCCAGCGGCAAATAGGGCACGTAGGACTTGTTCCCTGCAGTGCACGTCGATTTTTGGTTTATTTGTGAAATTAATTTCTCCAAAATTCGAAAAATTAATTCCACCACTGTTTCTTCCTGACGTCCTGGGGCGCTCCAGACTTCGAATTTCGGCTCGAACGGGTCAACGTTGTGTTGCACGTAGCCGACTTAATATGCAGGCACCCAGTTGTTTTTTCTGGATCTACTGTTCCCGACGTCCTGGGGCTCTCCAGGCTCCAAAATTCGGCTCGATAGGACCATTAAATGTGCAGGACGTAGCGTGTTCATTGGCCCCGAGAAAAGAAGGGCGTAAACCTTCTGGCCATTGCCGCTGAACGCCCCATCCACATCAACGAAAACAAAGGTTCTTGGATGCCTAGCTGCAGCAGTGACGTAGGGTTGCAAATCGACTCTAACGATTCAACGATGTGTTGGCTGTACTTGAGTTATTTCCAGATTCCGGGTTGCCTACTTCTGGATCAGCACTCCTGGTGTCCAGGTTCCGAGGTTCAGCTCGACAGGATCGAAAAGGGATGTCTTCATAAGGGTTGAAGTCGATGAATTAAATGAAACACTAAGTTATTCAGTACACGGCACGATTCTAGGGCTCTCAACAATTTCTGAGACTTGATTCTATATAAGAATTACTTCTTATTTACTAAGACAAGTACAAGCGACTAGCTTTGGATGACTACAAATTCTATTTTGGGCCCGGGGGTTCTTTATACCCTCGCATCGTGCCATTATTGAGAGCCCCGCAAATTCTCGCCGAAAATAATTTTTATTTATGTAAAAAACCCTTATACATATTTGGTAAATAGGGTTACCGCACCCCTTCCATGGTGCTATCAATAGCTGGATTCCTTCGTACTGTAACACAGTAACGCCCCCTATCTATGTATCTAATCAATATACCTAATTTCCAGGTATTGATAGCTTCCCTAGACTATTTCCATGAAATAAAAGGACAATTCCCTTTATTTCCCAGTTAAAACCTTAATAGTTTTCAACCTAGCCTAAGGATATCTATAGGTTGGGTTGACCTGCTGGTGCCAATAGCAGGCTGTCTGTTGACGTCTAGAAAAAGCTTATTTTCGGGAATCTTCTATGGGATATCATCCCTTATGTAATGAATCTATAAATTCCTAAGTCATTTCACCGACTTTAGGACTTCCTACTTAGGCTAACCAGGCAATCACCGCCTATTATGGGGATTCTGGTAGCCAATAGACCACACTTTACATTTCTAGTGTTTATGTAAGTCTATCTAGGTCATATGCACATAAGGTGCCTTGATATGTACAAATTTGATAGCTGGTCACTTTCTTTGCGCCCAGCTATCAGAGAAATTAGATATAAAAACACTAATAAGATTGGGACAACACGATGGTGCGTTTAACGGGCCATCGGGAGGTCCCCAAAAATTCCTTATTTTCGGAATTCCCAGGGGTGTATAGTCCCGGGGAGTGCCAAAAACTGACTAAAAATTACATTTCCAGAAACCTATTTTCTGGAATTGTACTTAAACTACTTGAGCGATTTTCGCTCCAAAGTGATGGCTTGGTAGCTAGTCCAGCAAGCCATCCGAAAGTACTTACACCATGAGTACATCTATTCCCTTCATGGAGTTATTCCACCTGAAGGGTCTACAAATTTCAACGTTTTACGTTGTTTACATTTTTCACGACTGCTTATCTCGTTGACTATCCAAGCGATTCTTCCCATCTAGAAACCGCCTGGAAGCCCTTTTAGCAAGCTTTCCAATGGTAGTACTTTTACCAGTACACCTATATGTTTCTAGGTACTTAGGGCACCTAAAACCGTAAGCGATTGCCCAAAACCAGATAAACAGCAGTTTTTCTATTATATACTGACTTGATATCTCAAGTAAATGGGCTTTATATAAAAGACTACGCTAACTATGAGGTGTATATAGGCTTCCTGTCCCGGTCTAGGTCCCCCATATACCCTAAAATGACCTAAAACCATATATTTGGTGTTTGAGATATCAAGTCAATATTCCTATTTACATAGCAGAAACTATGTGGTCTTCACATAGTTTCATCATTATGTACTGATTTCATGTCCAGTACATAGGATAAGCCCTTAAAAACATGATTTTAATTACTATAATATTTTCAAAAACCACCAAAACTATAAATAACGTGTGGTTCCCTCTCACGGTTCATTCGGAACTAATCCGTCGCCGAGCACAGACGTATCGTATGACAGAAATTTATGTTTTTTACTATGATAACTCTTATCAGTATGCTTTCTAATGATTTTACTCTGTTAAGGGTGAACTATTGAACCCTATAACATACTGACAAACACTAAAAACATTATACTACTATCTCAAAAAATGTAGGTAAAATTTTAGTATAAATATAAACGTGCCTCTAAAATTCATTTTAGTATCAGGTGGCGCGCCGTGGTAAGCAGACATGTCTACACATACAAACTTCAATTTCTATGAACCATTTAGTATGGTTGATGACGCTTCGTCGCGAACACAAACACTGTTTCTGAAGTACGCCTGAAGGTCTGATTAAAATATAAAACAACGACAACTGCAAGAACGTATTGCTAAGGTAAATACCTCTAAAATAAAAGTTAATGTTTTAAGATTATTGCAGACACCATTTTTTGAGCTGCCAAGCGTCATGTCATAATGCTGAAAGCATCGACAATATATTCCAGAGTGTGTATCCGAACGTTTTAGTCATTTTGACGTTTGTACGCGCGCGCACTGCACTGGTGCAATCTAGTCTGTGGTGCAGTCTTGTGTTGATCTTATCACGATGTCACAGATAATATAATACTACAGTACAGATACCCAATCCCATACAAAGAAATGTCACCTCCTTAAGTCGGGCTATTCGTCGGGCTATTTTTCTTTCTCCATATTTTTAACAGGCGGCAGCACCAGTGACTCATTAATAGCCCGAGGCTGTGGTTTTTTAACGCCATCTAGAAGTTTGCGTAGATACTAAATCATATGGCAATTTGAGCGAGGAATCGCATCATGTAGGTACTCAGAGACGTTATTTGCCAGTTGTCCTTGAACGCTTATTTCGTATTCGTAATAATAACATTAGGTATGATCGGGACTCCTCACTCCGCTCAGACCGCGGTAACTTCTTAATAGTGGTCGCATTGTGTAGCGAATTTCACAATATTCACGAATATTCCAAATCAAAACTATAGAATTCCTTGTAAAATTTAATGTAGGTAGGTAGCTTGCTTCCGCGGCAACGGAATGACATGATATAGGTACCTACTTCATTTCATTTTATTATTGACTATAAGGGTTACCCTTTTTTATTTTCGGTAGGTACTTAGAAAGAACAGGATATTTTTACATAAAATATTACTTTTAATACTTTAGTTAGGTACGTAGCATGGGCTACTTGAACAAATTTGATGTAGACTAGAATCAAACTTAATGGCGACTGGCAACAGACCATCAAAATTAAAAAAAAACAAAAACCCGACTGCTTAAAAAGCTAACTAAAAAGACAAGAACAAGAAAAAAAACATGCTGTGCAGTCTGAGTATAAATCTGGTTTTGGTCAGCCAGCTCGCGAATATGTATCCTCCGACTAAAAAATCATGCTGTGCAGTCTGAGGATACATCTGGTTTTGGTCAGCCAGCTCGCGAATATGTATCCTCCGACTGCACAGCAAGATTTTTTTCTTGTTTTTGTCTTTTTAGTTCGCTTTTTAAGCAGTCGGATCTTAGGATTTTTTGTATTTTTTATTTAAGGCCGTACCCTGACTGTCGCGACGTATGCATAATATTTAGGGATTCTATTATTCAAAGGAATCGTATGATACCTGAGTATTAGGTTGATCTCTTCTGAGGGAGTAACCTTAGGCAGACGTAGCGAATAAGAAAAAAATATTATTTCCAATTTTATTTGTACCTGGGTTTACTTTATCTGCTTCGCTTATTAATTCTTCATGGAGACGGAGCAAGGAACGCAGAGCAACAGAACTTGAACATAAAGGGCCACTTCCACCATCTGTAGATAGATACCATCGATGATACTGACACTTTAATTCTTTTATAGATACCATCGATGATACTGAGACTTCGATATTATGGACATCTTATATTATTGGTATACACTGAAACCAAATGCCAAATATTAGATCTTGTATTATATTGCCCAACAGCTGGAAACCGGTATGGTTTCCGTCCTAGGAAGCTCACTTCCCAGAACACTCATGAGGCTGGCGGAGTATTATCACCACCTCATCTACTGAGGTCGGCGGAGTATTATCACCGCCTCAGTTTTGTATTACATTGCTCAACAGCTGGAAACCGGTATGGTTTCCGTCCTAGGAAGCTCACTTCCCAGAACACTCATGAGGCTGGCGGAGTATTATCGCCCCTCATCTACTGAGGCCGGCGGAGTATTATCGGCCGCCTCAGTTTTGTATTACATTGCTCAACAGCTGGAAACCGGTATGGTTTCCGTCCTAGGAAGCTCACTTCCCAGAACACTCATGAGGCTGGCGGAGTATTATCGCCCCTCATCTACTGAGGCCGGCGGAGTATTATCGGCCGCCTCAGTTTTGTATTACATTGCTCAACAGCTGGAAACCGGTATGGTTTCCGTCCTAGGAAGCTCACTTCCCAGAACACTCATGAGGCTGGCGGAGTATTATCGCCCCTCATCTACTGAGGCCGGCGGAGTATTATCGGCCGCCTCAGTCTAATTGATAGCACTAATTGAGATCTCAAAAAGCTTCATTATAATATACAACTACAACATACAAAGTTTGCCAACATCGTTGGTTTACATGTAAACACTATTCATCAGTATTTCTGTATTCTCAAGAAAGACAGTTCGGTTCAGTGGATAGCATATATAAGTGTATACAAATAATAATAATCTTAAATCATAAAACACTCAGCTTTCAATCCAGGGATGCCGACGGCTCCAACCCCGATACGAACTCTCCTTGATAAACACGGCCTTTTACTAAACTTAAGCTAAACACAACAATACAAATACTGGTTCTTACCGCGCCAATACTGATTTGACAGGTACGCGCAGCGATGTCTCATCGATGTTGCCGTTGCATAAAATTATTGTTGTAATGTTGCTATGTCTGATTATTGTTGTATTTACATTCGCGGCTTACATCTTCTGTAAGTTCGCGACACTGACCAAAAAATCAGCATGAGATATGAGTATTCCTATTGGCCTAGCGGCACTGTTGGCGCATGAATTACGGTAGTGAATACGCCCAGACTTTCTTTGATACCACACAAGATGGGATTAGAAGAAAAAAACAATTGGTCCCCACAATATGGCGCCCAAAAGCCGCCATTTCTCTATTTTCCAATTTTAATGTAGCTATAGTGACACTTGCAGGGTTAAGACGAATCGATTGACGTACGAATCATCAAAATCTGCCAACGCGTTTGGTCTCTGAAACACCACATAGGAACAAATATACATACATACATAGACTGATAAACACATTACCCTCCTTCGGCAGTCGGGTAAAATTAATTGTGCCAGCGGTGGTTAGGGGTGCGCAGCGACTCATACGAGTGTTCAAAGCCGTCATTAAGTTTGAATCGAACTGTACGAGTAGTGGAGCCGTGTAATCACAAGGACAAAAAATACTTTATGTTATTATTTACGTATTTACTAACGGGACGCGCGTCGATTCAAACTTAGTGATGTTTTAAAAAAACCCTACTCGCTGCGCAGTACCTACCCTACCCCTCACCCCCACTGTCACATGAAATTGCTAGCTCGTAGTAGCTCACGAAGTGTTTCGAGCCGTCATTAAGTTTGAATCAAACTGTACCTACTAGGCGACGCGTAAACTCGGACGGCAAGCGGGACTCACGTCGCGTTATCTCTTATTTTATAACCTGTGCGATTTGAGTAGGCCCTAGTGCGATACGAGTCCTGTTCCAGCGAGTTATCTAGTTAATTCGACGTGTAAACAAGCTTCACAAAAAAGTGTTTTTAAGTAATAGACCAAGACTTTAATATTTAAAATTAGGCCTATAATAAATAATATATTTTAAGTTTAAATAATAACTCTCTTACAAAATGATTCTGACGATGGATATATAGTTTAGGACAAATTGTGAAAAACGCCATCTATTGCAAAGAACTCAAAACAAAACGAAAAGTAGATAACTACTTTTAACTAATTTAACATACAAAGTCTTCAACTTATCTTTTTTGTTCAAAAACCCTGATTAATGAGTGTAAATGGATAAATTAACATTAAAGAAGCAAGTTTAGATTTTTACTAAATTTATTTCAGCCTAAATCTGCTGTTTAACATTTATAAGTGATTGTTACTTTCACATTTGTTACCTACGCTGCCATCTATGATCTTTTTTTAATACTAATTATAATTTGTTTGAATTGAGACCCCATGACGATGTTATCATTTTTATAGTGTCTCTCGCTTCTTTTCTGATCATAAAACTTAAACTATTGTAAAGCCATACCTCTTAGCTTTAATACGACGTACTCAGAAATTTAGATAATTCAATTATCTTTGAGATGGTGTTGATTTAATTAAAATACGCGCAGCGGTTTTGGTGTGATTGTCGTGTTTTTGTCCGTTTTAGACATAACTTTACAAATTAATTACATTATGTTATACAAATAAGACTCAAAATTTGCTTAGATCAAATTATTAAGAAAATAGTCTAATACAACATATATTTTTTTCAAAGAATTACGACTAGCCATTTAGACGTGATTCTCATTTTAAAATCAGCTACACAAGAGAATCGGCGCCTGAACCGATTTTGTTTTTTTTTTGTTTGGAAGGTGACTTTGTCGAGAGGGTTCTTAGCTATGTTTGATGAAAATCGGTTCAGCCGTTCTAAAGTTACAGGCGTTTAACTGTTTGAATCGGGGTGTTTTCACAAGATATCGTGTCATCATTACAAGTGCAATAGATTGTCGACTGTTTCAGTGTCTTCTATTAAATAAATGCATGAAATAAAATATACCGGGTTTTTTTTTAATTTTACTTGTTCCAAACAGGAGCGTGACCATAAGCTCATAGAGCGGTATCAATTTGATCTCGAGTAAGTGACAGATGTATACAAGTCAGATACATCTGTAACGTCCTTTATTCGATCTCAAATTGATACCGCTCTAAGAGCTTATGGTCACCCCCCAGATATAACAACGAGGAGGTAAAAAGGTTCGTTTGTATATTATGTCCTCAAGGACCTCAATAAGCAACCGAAGTCTCGAGAAAAAGATAGTTTCACGATATTTTATTTTTATTTATTTATTGGTTCACCAACAATTATTTACACTAGATTTATGTTAATGGTGGCATGCAAAAGTATGTGCAACAGTGCAACAATCACTTAAAGGTAAACTCCGCATGCATTAAGGAGTTGTACAAAAATTTATAAAATTAATCTAGTTTTAAAATAATTACATTTCTAAAAGTCTAAATAATTAATACCTACAGCAATATAATATTAAATAATAATAATAATTTTAGGTACTTACTATCTATAAAAACATATTTTGATCTATTTAGGCAGATACTTATGAAAATTGGCTTTTATTTTGCCTAGACTTTCAAAGTGTAAATCAATTTGATCACTGCATCTATTTACAACCTTGCATAACCTTGCATATAAGACACCACACACCATTGACGTAACGAAACCTGAACTCCTGAACTTAACAACCTGAAATCACTAACAAGCACCTGATTCTCGTTAGTTTGAATGATAATTGCTTCTATCCGATGTTTTTCCACTTATCCTTGGTCTCGGAAAACCCAGTTAGTAATTGTATACAAGAGGTTTTACTTTACAGAGTCGTACCAATTAAGACTCAGTTACCCCTCAGTAGCTGATTTTAAGGGTACACTAGTCGACGACGGCACGAACTATTTTGTGCGCGGGGTTTATAATGCATTTTATATCAACCGACAACACGTGCGGAAGATATAGATGATGTGATGAGCAGTAGGAAGCTAGTTCGCGTACGAATACACACTTTTGCAAATTTGTAGCGAAATGTATAACGATTTAGGACAAAACCGAGCGCGCGAAATTGTATAAAGAGACCTTTGGCAGTCTAGATATCATGAAAAAACTACTAAATCTATCTGTTCAAAATAAAATTATTTGCATTGTTGAACTACTAATCTATCCCTGTATGGAGGCCGTTTTGCAATTTTTCGTCTTCTAATGGTATTTATTCGCGCCCAAAAATGCGTTAAAATCAGTGTCGAAATGTGGAACTTTCGACGCTCATAACTTTCAAATATTGTATTTTTTTACTTTTTTTCTTTCATACAGGGCTAGATAATGATGAGACAAATTGATATCACTTTTTATTTTGAACGTAGTTTCTAGACTATGTTTGTATGGAAGAATTTTCGACTAGTGAAACCTTACAATGAGAATCACGTCTAAACAGCTAGTCGTATTTTTTGTAAAAAACATATATTACACATTAGACCATTTTCTTAATAATCTTTTGAGTTTTTTTTTTAGTTTTATTCGTATAACATGGTGTAATTAATTTGTAAAGTTATGTCTTACACGGACAAAACCACGACAATCGCATCAAAACCGACGGGCGTATTTTAATGAAATTGTCACCATCTCAAAGACGATTTAATTATCTACATTTTGATCTAAACCTTTTTAGGGTTCCGTACCCAAAGGGTAAAAACGGGACCCTATTACTAAGACTCCACGGTCCGTCTGTCTGTCATGTCTCATGAACCGTGGTAGCTAGACAGTTGAAATTTTCACAGATGATGTATTTCTGTTGCCGCTATAACAACAAATACTAAAAACAGAATAAAATAATAGTACATTATGGTACAAGTGTGCAATGTTTGTGATTACCGCTGAGGCGCCATTGAGACCCGAGCCATAGGTGAGGGTCTTAAGAGAGCTGAGGACGGTAATCATCAATACGCACGTGTATCATACGACGTTTTTCAACACACTTGTGAAGAAAATAATACTAAAAAATCATTTTCAACAGTAAAAACGAGTTGTGAATTTTTTTTCGCAATGGCGGGCAAAATTAATCAGTTTTTCTATGCGCGTGCATTTAACAATGGCGATCGGCCATAGACTAAAATAATGAGGTTTCTTTTGTTTTTGGCTTTTCGTGTATAGTGTTTTAGCCACGTACAAAATAGGGAATTTAAATTTTTCTTAATTACAGAACAAATAAAATTTATATTTTAAAGTTTTATTTATTAAGCACGTACAAGTTGAAATTATCTGTTTAAATACGAAGTTGCATGAAATGAGCAAGTAATAGGTACATTAATTTATTTGTACTATTGAGCACGATCTTTTTTGTATCGAAATTTTTTAAGAATAAAGCATCTCACCAATAAATAAAAAATAAAAAAACTCTATAACTTACTAGTGAATAATAGCAATGAAAAAGTCACAGTTTGATAACAGGTATCATTATGTGCCTAATTGCGGTGAAATTAGAACCACTTTATGAGCAAGTGTTTTGAAAATATTTAAATGGGACTCCCGTACAACAAACGTGATTTTTCTGCCGTTTTTTGCGATAACGGTACGGAACCCTTCATGCGCGAGTCCGACTCGCACTTGGCCGTTTTTTTTTTCCTTTAGTATGTTCTGTCTTAGCGGCGGAAAGCATTTGGATGAAACTTGGCACACGGGTAGATCAAGTCCTGATTTAGAACATATGATACATTTTATCCCTGTAGCGTGTTCGCTTGGGTTTAGACAAGACAAAGATATTTTATTTCAAGTAGGCCACCAAGCGGCACTTTTGGACGTTAGTACATTAATATTTACAAGTAATAATAGTTGATTCTACCGTGCATTCGGATAGTAGCTTGTTATGGAGAAGAATGCACAAGAAACTCCATACTTACTCTTTTAATAGTGTTGTGGTTCCTGACCCGACCACGACATGGAACGGAGATTTTACTATGGCACAAAATGGTTATTTTAATTGTGTTTTATTGTGCCACTTATCTCAGGAATTTGTGCCTTGTATTTTTTGAGTAATAAGAGTATGATTGTGGTCGGGCTGGGGATCACGGTTCCTGAACCGACCACAACCAGATCTAATAAAATATCAATAGTGGGCAGTTACTGATTACGCCAAAAATATGTGTCAAATTGTGCCAATGGCACACACAACGCATTAAGTCAAGTAGTCACACACTATGTATAATTTAGTCTGCAATTAAAAATTTTAATTCTGTTAGTTATGATTTAACTGAATTGTTGTCGTATCAAAACTGGTCATATAGGGTTACAGAGTAAGAAATAAAAATGGAGTTTATTTTGTCAGCTTTCTTATTATTATATATATTGAATTTTTACATAAAACAAAATAAAAAATACTTATTTTGTGAAAATAAGCACAACAATCAACGATTTTTATTAACATAAGCACAATAATCACGATTTTGATTAAAATAAACACAACAATCATGATTTTGATTAACATAACTTTAAATTATTTGAAAAACCAGAGCAATAAATAACATGGTTACTATTATTGTAAAGGACACTCAATGAAGTTTTTAATATGGATTCACATAGATTAATATGTATGCAGTAATTTGTTCATCTACACATGATTTTTGAATTGATTTGATTGGAGGTGTGGGGGCACAGACTGAAGATTGTTGGCCTGAAATTGAGCAGAAACAAAACTGAATACTTGTTTTGTGACTTCGGCGGTCTCTCCAGTTCCGTGACCATAGCTCTCGCTGGAACGCCCATAACAATCTGCTCCGACTTCCGGTACCCAGGGTCGCTTGTCCAAGAGGATGGCGAGGTAGACCGAGACGTAACGCACCGGATCAACTCGGGATAGATGAAATGGCGACAGGTCACTGGCACAACTTGCGACCCACGGATGCCCCTCAAGTTTAAGGGTAAAATTTACAAGTCCGTGATTAGATCTGTCGTACTGTATGGATCAGAATGTTGGGCTGTGAAAAAGATGGATGAAAAGAGATTGCATGTAGCAGAGATGAGAATGTTGAGATGGATGTGCTAAGTGAAGACAATGGATGAAGTGAGAAATGAGTATATTAGAGGAAGTTTGAAAGTGGCGCCAGTGACAGAAAAGTTGAAAGGAAACCGTTTGTCCTGGTATGGTCATTTGAATGAGGAGGAATGAAACGCATGTTACTAAAAGAGTTATGAATATAAATGTGGATGGATGGAGAGGGAGAGGACGGCCGAAGAAAAGATGGATGGACTGTGTGAGGAGTGATATGAAAGAAAAGGGAGTCAGTGATAGCGTGACGGGGGACAGGACGGTATGGAAGAAGAAAACGTGTTGCGCCGACCCCAAGTAACATGGGCAAGGGCAGGAAGATGATGATGACACATGATTTTTGAATTTTTTTTTGCATGTCATCAAATAACACCCATTTCTGATCTTTTTTGCAATGTACATGAAAGTGCCCAGGAATGTATTCAACAACAGCCAAAATTTTGTAAGTATTATTTCATACAAAAGAATTGAGGAATATCGCATAATTTAAGATTTTTATTGTTTTGAACCCGACTCGCATTTGACCGGTTTTTTATACAAGCTTAACACTCTAATATAATGCTACAAAACATTGTGGTTGTATTTTTTTTTTTATAAATACATATATACGCGTACGAAGTCGTGAACACATCCAGCAAAATAAAATAATAAAGTGCATAATTTCACAAAATAAAACTGCTTGCAAAGTCGTAGTAACATTGCATAGCGTGTGATTGACACACTTTTTTTCTTGATTATTTTTTTCTATCCGAATCAAGATATATTCTGTGATATGAATAGTGAAAGAATTTCGTGTTCCATAGGCACAATTTGACACATATTTTTGGCATAATCAGTAACTGCCCACTATTGACGTTTTATTAGATCTGGTTGTGGTCGAATCATGGTTCAGTTAAATCATAACTAACAGAATTAAAATTTTTAATTGCAGACTAAATTATACATAGTGTGTGACTACTTGACTTATTGCGTTGTGTGTGCCATTGGCACAATTTGACACATATTTTTGGCGTAATCAGTAACTGCCCACTATTGATATTTTATTAGATCTGGTTGTGGTCGGGTCAGGAACCGTGATCCCCAGCCCGACCACAATCATACTCTTATTACTCAAAAAGTACAAGGCACAAATTCCTGGGATAAGTGGCACAATAAAACACAATTAAAATAACCATTTTGTGCCATAGTAAAATATCCGTTCCATGTTGTGGTCGGGTCAGGAACCACAACACTTTTAATAAACACTTCATACGCTGGGGAAGCCGCGGGCAGACGCAAGTTACTTTATATAAATCTTCCTACGCTAAAAATACTCTACGGAGCAATCATCGGTTTTTCTTGGAAGACTGGTCTGTTTACTTACTGTAACAGCTTTTTTATAAGTAGATATATTTCTCGTCAAACTTTCGTTATGGGCACGTTCAGCTCAATTTTTCTTTGAACTTTTTAGGGTTTTTTTTTAACTTATATAGGCTCGCGCTTGAACACCATTTCACCTGATGGTAAGCGATGATGTGGTCGATGATGGAGCACGCTTGCCTAGAAGCTTGCTTGGGTTCCGTAGCCAATGGGTAAAAGCGGGACCCTATTACTAAGATCCGTCTGTCTGTCACCAGGCTGTATCTCATGAACCGTGATAGCTAGACAGTCGAATTTTTCACAGATGATGTATTTCTGTTGCCGCTATAACAACAAATACTTAAAAACAGAATAAAATAAATATTTAAATGGGGCTACCATACAACAAACGTGATTTTTTTGGCGTTATTTGCAATAATAGTACGGAACCCTTCGTGCGCGACTCGCACTTGGCCGGTTTTTTTTTAACCCCCGACGGAAAAAGTTGTTATAAGTTTGACGTGTGTTGCTGTGTATCTGTGTGTCTGTCTGTGGCATCATAGCTCCTAAACGGATAAACCGATTTTTATTTACTTTTTTGTTTGAAAGGTGATTTTGTCGAGAGTGTTCTTAGCTATGTTTGAATAAAATCGGTTCAGCCGTTCAAAAGTTATGGGCGTTTTACTGTTTGAATCGGGGTGTTTTCGCAAGATATCGTGTCATAATTACGTGTTCAATAGATTGTCGATCGAAGCGTGTCTACTGATAGATAAATTATGTAGCATTAAATAAAAATGTGTCGGGAGTATTTTAAATAAAATTACTTGTCTTTTGTTTGTTGCTGTGTGTTTTACCTGTGTCGAATAAATATCACATCACATCACATCATCAGCCTATTAATGTTCCCACTGCTGGGACACAGGCCTCCTCTCTGTGAGAGGGAATGGGCCGTAATCCACCGCGCGGGCCCAATGCGGGTTGGGGGATGTCACATGTCTTCGAATTTTTGATTCTAGGACATGCCGGTTTCCTCACGATGTTTTCATTCACCGTTTTGAGAGAATAAATATATTTCTATTTTATTCTCAACTTTCTGGCCGCCCTGAAGTTGGCTACAATGGCTGCGCAGTAGTAAATCTCATATAAAAACAGCACCGATCCGTGTCTTACGCATTGGAAAACCATATTTAGGGTTGCCCAAAAGTTAAAACGACTTAAAACGGGGAAAATAATTAATATTGAACTCCTACAAGGTTCACAACGCGGAAGGCTTGGCTTCATCTCGGTCAGGGATTCAGCCTTACTTCTTGAGTTCTTGTCAAGGTATCCCTTTCAACCTTATAGACACGCTATTTTGAGCAACATACTTAAGGTTACACTAGTCAACGGAACGAACTATTTTGTGCGCGGGGTTAAAATGCATTTTATATTAACCGACAACACATGCGGAAGAGATTGATGCTGTGATGAGCAGTAGGAAGCTAGTTCGCCTACAAATACACGCTTGTAGCGAAATGGATAATGATTTAGGACGAAACCGAGCGCGCGAAATTTTATAAACAGACCTTTGGGAGTCTGGATATCATGAAAAAACGACTAAACGTATCTGTTCAAAATAAAATTATTTGCATTATTTAACTACTAATCTATCCCTGTATGGAGGCCGTTTTGCAATTTTCCGTCTTCTTACGGTATTTATTCGCGCCCACAAATACGTTAAAATTAGTGTCGAAATGTGGAACATTCGACGCTCACAACTTTCAAATATTAACTTTTTTGTTTCCTTATAGGGCTAGATAATGATGAGATAAATTGATATCACCATTTATTTTGAACGTACATTGTCAAACAGTGGCATAATCCCTAGACTACGTTTGTATGGAAAAATTTTCGACACCGAATACGTAATCGATACGCTCCAAAACAGGAATCGCCGATGTGGGCAGCAAGTCTGCTGGACTGAAGTGGAATTGAGCGGGCATATGCAGAATGGATAATGATAGATGGGCCAGAATCTTCACGCAGTGGAAGCCGGAATACGGGCGTGTCATCGCCGTGGGAGGCCTAGGAAACGTTGGCGTGACGACTTAGAGGCGTTTACTGGCGAATGGCAGGAGACGGCAAAAATACGGGAAGAGTGGCAAGCTATGGGCTAAGCTGCCCAGCAGTGGGAGAAGATAGGTTGAAAAGCACTCTTATTCACTCGTTAAGATATTCTCTTTATAATTTTCCCGCCCTTGCCCATGTTACTTAATGTTGTCCTAGTCGATGATTCTTCCATACAAACGTAGTTTGGCGATTACTCCACTGTCAGTCGATAACGCCTTCTATTTGTATGGTCTGACCACGTGACTTAACGTTCAGATGTGTCATTCCCATACATTGATTCGTTTTCTACTAGCGTTATCGATTGTAGATTGTCAACTTGGCTACAGGTGCTGAAATGTTAAGTTTCGACTAAATTAGCTAGCCTCATGCCGAAATCAACAATCGATAAATATTTGGGACTTTTTAAGTTTACTTCTCAGACTAAAGATTTACTTATACAATCATGCAAAACGATAGCGATCAAACGCTTTATGTCATAACAGTCGGAATTACCTGCAGTGTAGGTATGGTAGGTCCTACACAATCGTTTGCTAATCGCTCGCTGTTTGTCAAATGCACTGATTTAAAAAAAAAACCGCCAACAAATCATACACTTCTGTATGGAAGAGCAATTATTGCGCAAAAATCGCTATCGTTTTGCTCTTGCAAAAGATACGTAATAAGCCAGCCGGTCAAATTTAACTTGCATGATTTCATTACAAACAGACCCTGGGACTTGGTGAAACTAAGTACAAGCTTGAAGAAACTTAACCGTTTGGTTTATATTTAGCCTAAACAGAACAACAAGCTTGAACAGTATTATTTACTCATTAAACGAAAATCCAAACGAAACTTGTAAACACATTTTAACCCCTTTTAGAACCTCAACCCGATCGTCAATTAAACTTAGACATTTTGATGTTCATCCCTTTTGAAATTGTGAACGTACGTGTCATTTTGATTTCAATAAAACGGAAAAGAGATTGTTACACAACCTTTTAGTCATAAGAAATTTGAAAACGTTAATGCGGGACATTGCGGGATTATTTACTTTTGATAGAAATTCATTACAAGCTTCTACCCGCGGCGCGTCGCCTGCTTAGAAAGTTCTCGTATATATATATTTTTTTTAATTTGGTTAAATAATCCCCGTCGGCAGGCGCGCATTTTTTTTATTACCGGCCAGGACTTCATCGTAGCGAATTGCGTTCAAAATTTTTAATTAAATAGTGTTCCAAATTAAAAAGTAATTTCGTCAATATTGTTAAGTGCTCCGGCATGACACATTTTGCTCGCAGTATCGAGGAATCCTTAGCCTATTTTCGAATAGATGGGATGAAATTGTAGATTGTTTATCTAGGGAACAAACAACTATTTTAAAGGTGAGTGTGGTGTTCCTGAGCGCAGCGAGGGATTAAAAGTACGTCACTCGAGCTTAAAATAGTGTTGCTCCCGAGGTGGACACTACTTTTTTTCACCCTCTATAAGAAAATATGAACAAGAACGTTATGTTAGACATAAAACAAAATAATTAGAGGCTAATGTTTATATTTGAACAATTATGGAAGTGCATCGTAACAATTTTATTAGTACTATCCGTTACAGCTGTAGATTTATTTACGGCTTGGGAATTACAAATAGTCTCAGAAAACGGTATCTCAGGATGTAGTTTTTGAAAAACTTGATTATAATACTTTCACTTGAGGAAGACGCACTCATTTTTTACAACTCTAAAATCTGAATTTGAAACAACTACGAACGAACGCAGAATGCATTGTTTATTTCTCACCAACTTTTTTTTTTATTTGGCACCCTCGTAGTTTTCCAGCCAGCGACTTATTCAATACATTGTTCCCGCATGGTTTGTGATTCATCTCTATGCTGATTCGAACATTTACTAACAATATCCACATTACAAATTCAAATCACTTTTAGTCCCTAGGCAATAATGTGCTATTTTAGTCCCTGTTAACGAAGAATAAACTAGCTCTTTTTAAATATATTATTTTCTAATACAGGAGTTGTTCTGAGGCCAAAAATATTGGGGATTACTGTATCAAGTTTCATCTGAAGCACTATCGAAATGTCAGGATCACATTACATTTTGACATTTCGACAATCAAAGTCGCTGACATAATGTCACTTTGTCTCGGCCTTCTGGGGGGTGACCATAAGCTCTTAGAGCGGTATCAATTTGAGTTCGAATAAGGGACAGATGTATCTGACTTGTATACATCTGTCACTTACTCGATATCAAATTGATACCGCTATAAGAGCTTATGGTCACCGGACTGATGTCATGTATAATGTTTAATATCTTGTAGGTATAAGTAATTAAGATCATTACAAGATTATTAGCGTATCATAACATTACATCTTCATTCATTGTTTTTATTAAGAGTTAAGATCAGAAATGTCAAGTGTTATTTTCTCTCCCACAGATGATATATTTTTACCGTCTACGGTATAAACATATCATATTCAGAGACGGCTAATTGATTTTTAGGGTTCCGTACCCAAAGGGTAAAAAGTCTTAGTAATAGGATCCCGCCTATTAAAAAGGCTCGACGGTCCCTATTCCATCATCGGACTACGGTGATGCGTCATCGGTACATGATGGACATCCCACACATATGCACTAAACAGTTTGGGAATACTTTTATTGTACGTACAGCTATAGAGTGGACATCCCTGCCGGAGCCTGTGTTTCCTGATAGCTACAACCTGGGGGTCTTCAAGTCAAGAGTGAAATGGTTACTACTAGGCAAGCGTGTTACACCGTCGACCACATCATCGCTTACCATCAGGTGAGATAGTGGTCAAACGCGAGCCTGTCGGTAATAGAAAAAAACCGGCCAAGTGCGAGTCGGACTCGCGCACGAAGGGTTCCGTACCTACCATTATCGCAAAAAACGACAAAAAAATCACGTTTGTTGTATGGGACCCACTTAAACATTTATTTTATTCTGTTTTGAGTATTTGTTGTTATAGCGGTTGTATTATTTGTGTGTTGTTTGTCTATTATAAATGTAATAATTATATAGCATTGACTCTTTGCACGTGTTTGGTTACACTGTTAATGCAAGGAGTAATTGTATTGAAATAAATAAATAAATAAATCTGTGAAAATTTCAACTGTGTAGCTTTCACGGTTCATGAGATACAGCTTGGTGACAGACGGACAGACAGACAGACAGACGGACATACAGACAGACGGATCACGGAGTCTTAGTAATAGGGTCCCGTTTTTACCCTTTGGGTACGGAACCCTAAAAAAAATTGTCATCAAGAAGGCATATTCTGTCGGATTTCTGCAACCGCATTTCCTCTTAAAATACAAAAGCATAATTTCTAAGGCGTAGTTTAACCTAGACTTCGGTAGGTATAAAATATTTATCGCTAGACCAAAAACAATGTAGTTATTTTTTATTTTTATAGATATCAATGTCATAAAAATTTATAATATTCAATGTTTGTTAAAGTTGCGTTATGTTTTCCATTCAGTTCTGTGTTTGTTTTTATATGATATTGTGTAAGTACAAACATGTTTTATTTTGTAAAAATAATCGCAACAAGTCCACCACTATTGTTCTTTTTATTGTCTCTAGAGAATAATTCTAAATTAATAACATCAACGAACATAAAATAATTCACTTATAAGAACATTTTAATATTAAGTTAAATTGTTTGTTTGTTTTATTTGTTTTATTTGTTTGTTGTATCATCAATCATCATCGTCAATACATATAATAAATCTGTAGAAAAGTAATTTTTGTACATCGAAAATATTTCCAAAAAAATTGCCAGGGTTTTAAAGGATAACCAACAGAACCTATCTCCGGCATTTTTTTCTGTTTCTCCGTTTATTTGTGAACGCATTACGTGAAATGTACGAAACCAATGTAAATAACTTTTTTTTTAATGAATTACATAGTTTTTGTTTCATCGCAATCGGTTCACTCTATCAAAAGTTAGATGAATTTAAAGTGTTCAAGAAGTAAAATTAACACAACACACGCAATTCAGATATTCGGACAGTTGAACTCGATATTCGATAGATGGCGTTGTGCATTTGATTTCTGAATGGGGGTGTTAAGATTCTCCGCGAAAGAATGATGACTATAGAAAAAAAAAATGATAGGTAGGTAAGTAGGGTAGGCAGGAAGGTAAGTAGGGTAGGGTTGGGAGACAGATGACGGGAGCGAAGCCGCGGGCACAGCCAGTTTGTTAATATGTTTGGTAAAAACCTGGTTGAACTAAACCGGTTACGAAAACTCTTTCATTGACAAAGTTCGCGGCAAAATGCCCGAATTCTCAGGTAGAACATCCATCCGCGCGCAACTGTCAGTATTCAAAATTTTCCTTTTCATTCGATTACATAGCATGAAAAGAGATCACCCGAGGCTAACATGATTCTTTGTTTTGTTAAATTAGACCGAATTAAAAATAATAACATTTTTATGGTTTCAATTAAGGAATTGCCCTATTAATAAAATCGCCCAAAGCTTGTATTTTTTTTCTCGATAACCTGAAAAATTTATTAATAATAATAAATGATGTTTCGTTTTCAGCTGTTTGTCACTGTCACTTTGGTAGCACCATTTATGAAAATTGCACTAAAAGAATCAACTTAATTGCAAAGATTAAAGCAAACTTTACTAAGAAAAATGACACTACAGTTGAGTATCACGATAAAGATTCTACCAACGTAGTCACAGGCATAAACAGAAGAGTCCGAAATGACATTCTAAAAGCGATTACTGTTGCAGGAAAGAATCAATCCAAAGACAACATAGATAAAAGCACCCTAAATAAAAATCACAGTTTACTATGGGTAAATTTGACACAGCAAATAGTTACAGAGAAAATGAATAATACAGACGATTATATAGAAAATAGAATTGAAAGTAAAAACCAAAGCGAATACGCTAAAGATACTGGTGAAATTACTGCTAGCAAAAATGATATAGTTGAAGGGCAAAACGCTGTATTCGAAAATGAAAATAATACTACGATTTCCCAAAACAACAGTACGGACAAGAATGTCAATAAATATAATATAACTAAGAACACCGAAAAGTACGATTTGCATAAACATTTAAAAAATCATATGGTTGAAAATGTGACAAAAAATATCCAAAACCACAACTTGGATGAGAATGACCACAAATTTGATTCACCTAAAAACTTCGAAAGCAAAGATAAGCATAAGAGTGTTACAAATAAAACCATGACTGAAAATAACACTAAGATTGACCAAAACAATATAAAGGATCAAAATGTCCAAAATTATGATTTACTTAAGAATCACGAAAACAATGATACGCTTAAAAGTGTTAAAGATGAAACTATGTCGGGCAATAACACTACGTTTTTAAGAAATTATAGTATGGATAATAATATCCTGAATGATTTACCTAAGAATATACAAAAACGTGATATTGGCATGCCAGAAAAACTATCCAACGATATAATGCCAAATGCTTACCAAAAGTACGATAGTAAACTCTACGAAAAATATGATGGTAAAAACGACCAAAACTATGATGGCAAAAACTACCAAAAATATGATGATACAAACAATCAAAAGTATGATTCCCCCAACAGATATGAAAAATATGAAACGGCAAAGAATATCCATAACGATGACACTATTAAAAGTGGCAATAATTATGACAAGCTAAAACATGCAAATAACATCAACGATTATAAATACCAAAATTATGAGATGAATTCCAAAAAAAACATTGATAAAAATGACGTTGAAACTGAAAATCATACTAGAAGATTTGATGACAACATTAGTCACCACGCCATACCACAAATTCAAACGAGATTAAACAATGATTTAATCAAAAAGAGTTTAGGCGAATTCAAAATGGTGAGAAGAATAACACATTACACTTTGCCTAAAACTGACTTTAAAAATGATATTCTTAAACGAGATGCTGATCGCTACCAAGACCTAACTTATTTTCACGAATACGATGATAAAGAGAGACTAAATGGAGCTAGAAATCATGTCAACAGAGATTATCATCAGTATACAAATTACGACGGCAACAATGACCAAAGCTACGAGGAACCTAACATGCCTCATTTCAAAAAACTAGATGACGTACTAGCGAGACAGCAGGAAATCGTTCAGAAATTAGCACAAATACAATTGATCGCAAGGCAAAAACCGCAATCGGATTTTGCTGCAATCATGGCCGAAGTTGAAGCCAAGAAAAAGAAAAAGAACTACACCAAGTTATCCTTCACAACGATCCCACCGAAAAAAATTAAAACAATAAAGACTACCACAGAGACACCAACGACAATTATGACTCAATTTGACGAGACAGAAATCAGAAAAGCGTTAAAGAATGACCCACATGTCAATCGAATTTTAAAGATGGCGAATTTGAAGCGGGAAAAATATTTGGATAATGTTCGAAGCTACGTACGTAATAATTATGCTCATGAAAAAGGAAATGCGAGGAATTTAGCAGAAGTCACTTCGAATGTCAATCTAGCAAACGCCGTGGAAACTGCTAATTTAAATAGTTTTGCTGTCATTTCGTAAAATATTTATTTATCTAAAGGTTATTGACTGGATTTTCTACTATATTACTTAAATATTAAACAAAAAATTAAACATAGCAGAGAAAACATTTTTAAATCTCGAAAAATGACGAACCTACCAAATTGCATGTCAGCGTGTGACGTCTCTACTACACTTAAACAAGGGTCTCGCTTTGTAATGAGGTTTATACGTGGCGTTTGAGGTCTTACAAAACGTCTTCAAAGTAGCTTAAAATTCAATCGATTGAAAACGATATTGAAAACTTTTCATTTTACATACTGAGAAATAAGACCAGCCAAGTGCGAGTCGGACCCGCATAATCTGTTCCGTGCTTTTATAGTACATTATGGTACAAGTGTGCAATGTTGGTGATTACCGCTGAGGCGCCATTGAGACCCAAGCCGTAGGTGAGGGTCTTAAGAGAGCCGAGGACGGTAATCATCAATACACATGTGTATCATACGACGTTTTTCAACACTTTTGTGAAGAAATTAATACAAAAATATCATTTTCAACAGTAAAAACGAGTTGTGGCATTTTTTTCACAACAGTTTTCCTATGCGCGCGCATTTAACAATGGCGATCGGCCATAGACTAAAAGAATGAAGTTTCTTTTTTTTGGCATTCGTGGATAGTGTTTTAGCCACGTACAAAATAGGGAATTTCAATTTTTCTTTATTACAGAGCAAATAAAATTTATATTTGAGTGAAAGTTTTATTTATTAAGCACGTACAAGTTGAAATTATCTATTTAAATACGAAGTTGCATGAAATGAGCATGATGATGAGCTAAAAACCGTATTTACCAATACTATCACGTTTTCAATTATCTAAACCAATTAATCTGCAGAAAAAAAATCTTACTACATTAAAAATGTATACCTACGTTAATAAATATTTATTGAGAAAGATTACACAACTCTAGAAGCTATGGGTGGATTTCAAATAAATTATGTTTATTTATTTATTTAAATTTTATACATGACACCAGATTCTTGGAAGAAAGTAAGAGTGGTTTTGTAATATATTGTTATGTATATTGAATATTATGTAAAGGAATATATTGGAAAGACTTTCGTTGTTACGTTGAAGATAAAATACAATATGAATTTAATCAGCTGGATGCTTTTTCTAATAAAATGCAGTTCCCAAAAACATCTGTCATATTTAAGGCGCAGATACCCCTGAGTAGCTGATTTTAAAATGAGAATCACGTCTAAACGTTACTTACTAGGTTCCCTATCCATTTGCATAAAATCACCTCTTAAGGTTACACTAGTCGAAAATTGTTCCATACAAACGTAGTCTAGGGATTATTCCACTGTTTGACGATGTACGTTCAAAAAAAAAGTGACATCAACTTGTCTCATCATTATCTAGCCCTGTATGGAAGCGAAAAAGTAAAAAAAGAAAATATTTGAAAGTTATGAACGTCGAAAGTTCCACATTTCGACACTAATTTTAACGCATTTTTGGGCGCAAATAAATACCATAAGAAGACGGAAAAAAAACGGCCTCCATACAAGGATATATTAGTAGTTCAACAATGCAAATAATTTTATTTTGAACAGATAGATTTAGTCATTTTTTCATGATATCTAGACTCCCAAGGATCTGTTTATAAAATTTCGCGCGGTCGGTTTCGTCCTAAATCATTATCCATTTCGCTACAAATTTGCAAAAGTGTGTATTCGTACGCGAACTAGCTTCCTACTGCTCATCACAGTCTCTATCTCTTCCACGCGTGTTGTCGGTTGATATAAAATGCATTTTAACCCCGCGCACAAAATAGTTCGTGCCGTCGACTAGTGTACCCTGAAAACCCTTTATTTTGATATCCCACACGATGGGTTTGGAAAAAAAAATTGGTCCCCTACAATAAGGCGCCCAAAATCAACCATTTTTATATTTTCCGACTTGAATGTAGGCAGTGACACTCGCAAGTTTAAGCCAACGCCACATAGGAACAAACATACTACATACATACATACAGTCGAGTAAAAAGATAATACTGTACCAAATTGAGAGTCAAATAAAATCGCACAATAGTTTGAACTTTGTCGTAATGTAAAGGTTACCCATGGTTTATTTGAGATTGGAACCACACCCATAGATCTTATAGTGAATTCACATTGTTATTGTAACGGCCAGAGGCTAGGCAAAGTGTCCTTCAGCAAAGGCGATTGTGAAAATGCCAAAATGTTAGGGATCAATCCCCACGTGACTTTTTGTTAGCCCAGGGGGGTGACCATGGCGGTGGCGACCTCTCGCGTCTGGCCCTGGTCCAGGCCATGGTACGGAGCGAGAGGGCATGGGAAGCTGTCTCCTCCTTCTGCGAAGCAGTAATGCTCGCAGAGGAGGCGGAACCCGTGAGGGAGACGCAAAGGAGACGCCTTCACGCCCCTAGGCACCGCAGGAGACGCCCAGGGCGTCGGGAGCCGCAAGCCGATTTCCGGCCACCGCAGGCGCGGGCTTGCGGACGGAGAGTAATGGGTAGCTCGCAGTCCGATAAGGACCAAGCCCGAGTTTACGGCGCGTAGTGTTCCACGCGCGCCTCAAAGAGATGTCAGCAAAACTGACGGGGTCCGCTAGGGCCGATGCCTGTCTGGGTCGCGGATAAATTTGAAAGAGAGTTACCGCGGCCCTGGCACAAGCAACTGAAGGAACACGGGTGGGTTTTCGTCAGTAAAAGTCTGACTTGCCCTCCCGCTTCGCCCAGAGCGGGAGAAGTCATTGGATGATTTCCCACCCAAAAAAAAAATCATGTTGTTGACCATAAGCTCTTAGAGTAAGGTTATTTTTGAGTGTGTGTGAGGGACAGATGTTTGTGACTTGTATACATCTGTCACTTACGCGATCTCATAATAACCTTACTCTAAGAGGTTATGGTCACCCCCCCTTTTTGTTTTTTGGGTGGGAAATCATCCAATGACTTCTCCCGCTCTGGGCGAAGCGGGAGAAGTCATTGGATGGATTACACACACAAAATAACCTTACTCTAAGAGCTTATGGTCAACCCCTGGCCAGGGTAATGTCAATTTTTGACAATCGCTATCGTATGCTTTCGTTGGTAGAATGTCACATATCTGAAATCTCAGGTACCTATATCAGTGGTGTCTCATCCCATACAAAGAAACTGTGCCGACGTACTGTACTGATTATACTGTTTTTTTAGGGTTCCGTAGCCAAATGGCAAAAAACGGAACCCTTATGGATTCGTCATGTCTGTCTGTCTGTCCGTCCGTATGTCACAGCTACTTTTTTTCCGAAACTATAAGAACTATGTTGTTGAAACTTGGTAAGTAGATGTATTCTGTGAACCGCATTAAGATTTTTACACAAAAATTGAAAAAAAATACAAAAAATATTGGGGGTTACCCATACTTAGAACTGAAACTCATTAAACCCGTACGTACGTGTGGGGTATGATAAAAAAATGATATTGAGGTTTCTAATATAATTTTTTTCTAAACTGAATAGTTTGCGCGAGTTTTTTAAGTCTTTTCCATGAGTTTCCACACGAATTTGACGTTGCAAATTCAAATCACTTTACTCCCTTGGGAGTTTCATAAAACTTTTGAGGTAATACGTAGAGAATTGCATAATATGTAATTTGGACATTGTCGAGCAAATGGTATGAACAATATTTTACTCTATGGCAATTCACAACACTACTGTTCACGCATAAAATTAATTATAACATTTATAACCATGAAGCTGTGATATGTATTGTTTTGAACTACAGTAAAGCGAAATGATTATATTTCAACGCTTATTAGTAACGGTATTAATCGGCAGACATTATGTTTCGTGTTGAGTAGGTACTTCTGAAGTATGTTAGGTCTATACCGAGTGTAAAATAGGCAAAATCATCATTTCAGCCGAAAGACGTCCACTGCTGGACATAGGCCTCCCCCAGGCGTCACCACATTGACCGATCCCGTGCGTCTCGCATCCAGCGCCTTCCCGCAACATTAACCAGGTCATCGGTCCACCTAGTGGGAGGCCTTCCAACGTATCGTCTGCCGGTTCGCGGTCGTCATTCCAGAACTTTTCGGCCCCATCGGCCATCCGTTCTGCGAGCAATGTGCCCTGCAAACTGCCACTTAAGTTTGGCAATTCTTCGGGCTATGTCGGTAACCCTGGTTCTCTTGCGGATCTCCACATTTGTGATTCGATCACGCAAGGAAACTCCGAGCATAGCCCTCTCCATTGCTCTTTGGGTGACTGTAAGCTTCCTGATAAGGCCCATTGTAAGCGACCACGTCTCTGAGCCATATGTCATCACTGGCAACACACACTGGTCATAGACTTTCGTCTTGAGACACTGTGGTAAGTTGGACGAGAAGATACCGCGCAACTTCCCGAACGCTGCCCAGTCGAGTCGGATTCGACGGTTGACCTCTTTCTCGAAGTTGGCCCTACCCAATTGGATCGTTTGTCCCAGGTAGACATAGTCGCCCACAACTTCGAGTGTAGAGTCTCCGACCTTGATAGGAGTACGTGTAACATGGGCAGGCAAAATCAGTGCAATTTTAACATTCTTTAGTATGCATTAGAATACGGATGTAA
This sequence comes from Orthosia incerta, assembly GCA_948252205.1. Taxonomy (NCBI): domain Eukaryota; kingdom Metazoa; phylum Arthropoda; class Insecta; order Lepidoptera; family Noctuidae; genus Orthosia; species Orthosia incerta. Next base: position 11,624,080 of record OX411767.1, read on the forward strand.
CAGATTCTAATGTTTTATGGAGTATTTGGCAGCAAATTGTATTGAGTCAGCCTTCCCAGTAAGCTTAGCGGAGGTAGTCAATACTACAATAAAATTCTCCGCTCCACTATCCCGAGATCGCTTCTGTCAATGATTTCACATATTGTCCAGTTGCGTAGACAGTTGAAAAACAAAACTACACCAATTTTATATCACAATATCCACTAGGAATCAATTTGCAAATAATATAACAATAACAGCCACTGAACTTCACTCGAAAAAATCCCGCCAAAAACTCTTAAAATGCTACGTTCCATGCCTCTTTGACAAGAAGTAATTTTTTGAACGGATCTGTGCGTCAATGCCCATGTTTGAAATCCGTAAGTTATTAGGCATGGAAGAATGCATGTATTAAAGAGTTTTCTCTTTGAGGCTATAGGTTTTTTTTTTTTTGACGAAGTCGGTTGATCTCCCATAAATCTGGGACATTTTCAACGCTGGTCGTAGTTGGTACGGCTCAACCAACCGTACACACGTCCGGCTTTGGTACGGAACAGACCATATCCGATGTGTAAGCAAGCTGCTGCGGACTCAATCAATACATATAATAAATCTGTAGAAAAGTCGTTTTTGTACATCGAAAATATTTCCTAAAAAAATAGCCAGGGTGATAAAGGATAACCAACAGAACCCATTTCCAGCATTTTTGGAATTTTTGTCTGTTTATCTGTTTGTCTGTTTATTACGCACGCATCACGTAAAATTGACGAAGCCAATGTAGATAACTTTTATACATAAAAAATTTAAGTAACTTGAAGTATTACTTAGTTTTTGTTTCATCGCAATCGGTTCACTCTATCAAAAGTTTAAAGTGTTCAAGAAGTAAAATTATCACAACATACGCAATTCAGATACTCGGACAGTTGAACCCGATATTCGATAGATGGCGTTGTGCATTTGAAGTCATTTTCTGAATGGCGGTGTTAAGATTCTCCGCGAAAGAATGATGACCCTAGAAAAAAAGTTGGTAGGTACCTACCTACCAATTTTTTTTCTAGGGTCATCATTCTTTCCCGGAGAATCTCTACTTACCTTCCTGCCTACCCTACATACCTATGTAGGGTAGGCAGGAAGGTAAGTAGGATAGGGTTGACAGACAGATGACGGGAGCGAAGCCGCGGGCACAGCTAGTTAATAATAATAATGCCCGGCGGACCACTCTACACAATCTCGGATATGGTACGAGCGGACCAACTCCGCCCACAAATCCGAGGTCCGGTAGTAAGGGAAATCCGAGAGTGCGTTACGGCTATAATACCGGGGGTAACAAACAGGTGTGTTGCTAACCCTTTCAGAAAAATCGTCAATGTTTGTTGAAACTGTACATGTCGTTAGCGGAAAAGCCACAAGAGCCGATTCCACATATTGCAGGTACAACGACTATTGTTGGAAAATGGTTATGTGGAAGTTGTGCGACAACCACGTATCTACAAAGTGTGGTTAGTTTTTTTTACAGAAATTGTTATACATATATGTATAATTGTTCTTCTGCGAAAATGTATATTATCGCATCGATTTCGCCTATGCTTGCGAAAGTCTTAATAGTTCTCCTATGAAGGCGAAATTCAAACGATTACTCACGATGTCTTAACAGGAAACGGGGGCAGAGAGCGCCGACTGAAGTGCCTTAGTAAAAAGTCATAATTCGAGGTTTGGCTCTCGTCTCTTTCCTCCTCCAATATTGGACCAATTTAAAAGATATTCAGTAAACTGAAAATTAAAGATATATCCTATGTCCCTATGTTTTCCTTTTTGAAGATACATTATCTTTAGATGCACTAGAGCCCTCAAAAAATTGCGCTGTCAACAGAGGCTTTATAGTGTACAAATTTGACAAATATAAATGAAAAAGGAAAACATATGCACATAGTATATATCTTACTTTACCAGTTTATGGAATATCTTTTAAATTGGTCCAATATTGGAGGAGGAAAGAGACGAGAGCCAAACCTCGAATTATGACTTTTTACTAAGGAAATTCAGTCGGCGCTCTCCGCCGACTGAATTTCCTGCTCTGGTTGGGACTGGTCATCTCTTAGCTGCCATGGTTTATTTTAATTGATTCTAATTTTATTTCTGAATTGTCTTTTTATATTTACTATGGACACTTTTAACTTTCTACATCGTTCTCACATAATGTGTAATCTCAACATGAATGATGTAACAAATGATTTGTAATAATTACCTAATTGAAAAAGAGTGTCCATGGAGTTTCTTGCCCGTTCTTCTCCATAGAGATCTACGCCTTGGAATGGGCATCTACGGTACTTTCACAGTTATTATGTCTTGTGACTGGGACTGTAGCACCATAATTTTGTAATATTTTATTTTCTCTTTTGACAATTCAAAAGTGCCTGTAACTGGCCTACTTGAAATAAAGTGCTTTGACTTTGACTTTTGCCCATATTTCCTCTCAAAAATTGAATTGTAGCCCACATATGCAATGAACGTTTTGGGAATACTTTCAGTGCGTACAGCTAAGGAGATGAATTCCCTGCCAGAGTCTATGCTTCCTTATACCTACAAAATTAGTGAATAGGTTTTTCTCTAGGCAAGCGTGCTTCACTGTCGACCCACCTGTAGCCAAGTTGACAATCTACAATCGATAACGCTAGTAGAAAACGAATCAATGGGAATGACACATCTGAACGTTAAGCCACGTGGTTAGACCATACAAATAGAAGGCGTTAACGAGTGTAGAAATAAATTCGATACGAAACGTTTGTGACATGGCTAGGGGGCAGGTGAGATAGTGGCAAAACGCGGGGCTATCATCAAAAATACTGTATTGAGGTTCCAAGTAAATTATAGAATAGACCCACTGTGCTAGATATATAGAAGGTATACTTTCAGACAAAACCGTAAAATAACACTAACAGTTAGACACAGTCTTATAACAAAACAAACAACACTATTCTTAAATAACCGTAAACTACCAAAATCGATTGCCTTACATAACCGATAACATTAATATTCATCACATCACTATTATATCTCGTTAGTCTGTGATATTTTTAACTATTGCGCGAGGCAAAGGTCAAATGCTCATTCAGCCGGGGTTTAATAAACACTTTCACTATGAATGGTATTTGATCAGATGCATTTTGAAAGTACAAATGACATTATTTATTTATGTTAATTGATTATATAAGAGACGAATGCGGTTACAGAGGTTTAGAAATGAACTATAATAGCTTCTGATAAATTTCTACAGAGATTTAGAAATTAACTAGCTTCAAACCGTTACTTGGCTCGCATTTCTAGAAAAAGTATCATAGCCTTCTCCAGGTTCTAGATTATATCTATGTTTTTCAAATGGGCTTAAATTACTAACTCATAGAGCAATAAAATGGTAAAATAGTTTCCATACAGGCATAGATAATTTGGTTAAAAAAAACTAGGTACATAATTGTATTTCGCACAGATACTTACAGGCGTAAACGTGAAAACGTAACAAAATGACAGACTTGATTTAGCATTTATGTTTAGGTAAATTGGCTATTAGTATGGATGAAACATCGCTTTATTATGCTACGCTACAAGGTTATTAGATAAAGAAGTACATCTTAGCATTTATTAAAATAAAAAAAACACATTCAATAGTTTTACGAGAAGTCGTACCATCATTTTAAACTTTGACATCTGTTAAAAAAGGCGGGGATAAAGCTATCAAGTGACAGTTAACGTTCACCCGCGAACCATAAACACAGACTTCCTAGAATGCAACATGGATTGCGTGCAAAAAAAACTAAAGTGGTGTCTATGTACGGCTTGATGCGAACTTTCCTGGTTATATAACAGACATTTGCTGTGATTTTGCTCATGTAACATGCATTTTTCTTATCGTCATTACTTGGCATGATTCTCTAGCTATTTGCTAGCGTAAATCACACGAAGACTTTGCGATTGTATTTATCCTTATTTACATAACTAGCATTTTCCCGCGACTTCACCCGCGTTAAAATATTTTATTATCTCAAGGGTATATACTACAAGCACGGGCACCCAACGCGAAGAAAGAAAATTTGGTTCAAATAAATTGCACTAGATGGCGTTCGATTTGTTATTGAGTTTTGTGAAATATTAAGATTTTCTAGAGTCGATGATAAAAAACCGAATTTCCTCCGTGCCTCGGCAAGCACGTTAAGCCGTTGGTCCCGGCTGTCATTTGAAGATCTTCGACAGTCGTTACGGGTACGGGTCAGAAGCTTGAGATCTGACACCAGTCTTGCCAAGGGGTACCGTGTTACCCAGTTACTGGGTTGCGGAGGTCAGATAGGCCGTCGCTCCATGTAAAACACTGGTACTTATCTGAATCCGGTAAGACTGGAAGCCGATCCCAATATAGTTAGGAAAAAGGCTAGGCAGATGATGAGAGTCGATCATAAAAATGTATGTTCTTGTTTAATCAACTCTCCTAAGCACTAAATTAAGGAATATTGTGCTCTTAATTCACATTTCAAAGATTATTTGAATGGATCATTTAAACTTGATTCCAATAGATGGCGTGGTTTTAAATGTCTCAGGCATCCACCCGATTTTTTTATTTGTTTTGTAACACTTTTTAGTGCAATGTAAAAAAATAATATAAAACAATACGTCGTTGTATTAAAAAAAAAAAAACACGAATCGAGTCAACCCTTTTACTTGCAAGTCGCTGCTAACACCATCTATATCCGTAGAACGGAACTGAAAGCGATCGATGTTCTTAGAAAATAATCAGCGTAATCTGACGAAAAACGCTAGTTACGTCGGCACGGTTTCTTTGTATGGGATGAGGCATCTGTATGCTAGTATTATTTTATCTGTGCTACAGGTATAGACAATTCTATCTCCTACTTACTTGATGTACCTGACCCGTATGTTCGTATGTAAGACTGGAATTAGATTTCTTTGCTTCAAACTATCCGGACCAACAGCTTAACTTGCTTTTCGAGGCATGAAGTCTCGCTATGAAAAATGGTCACCCATCCACAGACCGACCTCGGCAAACGTTGCTTAACCTTAAAGATCGCAACCTGCTGCTGTAATTATTTAGCCACAACCTCCTCAAAAACAGGCCGATATAATAAACAGTTTTCCTGACTATTCTTAAGTATCTTTATATACTCGTTTACATAACATTCGTTGTACTGCTTCAAGCAATTTGTTACAAGGAAGGAAATGCTCGGATAATATGGTTCTGAGAAAAATCGCTATCTTACTACATAACAGCAGTGTAAGGCATTGATGTAAGACTTCTAATCGAACATCATCATCTGTCTAGTGTCGGACTGAAAGTTCGGTTTCGGTTTCGGCAAAATAACGGGTTTCGGTTTCGGCGGCAAACCTGCCCAAACTACGGCCGAAACCGAAACTGGATTCGGAAGTTCTCGCAGTGTGATCGGCCATGTTCGGCGCGTTAAATTCCATTCAAGCGAGTATTTTTTTTGCGATTTTTTTTTTCTTAAATGAGAGGTTGTTATGTTGATTATCATACCAATAAGTGAAAATGTCGAAGACTGCATAGAAATGTGATTTAAAGATCAAAAAATAAAGACTGAAAATAATAACGTTTTCTTTATTTTTCCCTCAAAACATGATTGTAAAGAAGTTTCGGTTTCGGTTTCGACCGAAACTGAGAATGTTGCCGATATTCGGTTTCGGTTTCGGTCGTCAAAACCAGTTTTGGGAGAACGCAACAGTGATCTGTCTAACCAGATGCAGCTGAACCAGTGTTTTACTTGGAGCGACTGTCAATATCTGACATCCATAGAAAGCCTAAATTTAATCACTGGGTTATTAGTGTAATAATATAGCCCTTGGTAAGACTTGTTGTCATCTCTGCTGTCGGGGTTCGACTGTCAAGGATAAACAAATGAAAACCGGAAAAAAAAACCGGGACTAATAGCTAGCCCTCCCTCAACCGGCGCGGGAACATTTATGGCGCCGGTTTAATTGTTTCTCTATTGTATCTGTAATTACGCCGGATGAGTACAGTTCTTGCCGAAGCACAGAGTTCGGCGAGGTTCCGATACGTGCACATTCTAAAAACAAAATGTCTATAGAAAATACGAATTAAGAACCTGCAAATCATTTCATATGGAGCTTAAGATTATAAATAAGGCCCATAGTGTGTAGAGGTTGTCTATTGAGTCGAAAAATAAAACAAATACGAGAGAAGCCGCGAATCTAGTGTTGTCTCCAACCTTGTTGGCCGCAATGTCATTATTTAGAACCTTCAATTTGAGGAAAAATAAATTTCAATTAATTTATACGAAAAAATCACGCAATAGAAGAATTTAAAGTAAAGTTTTTTAGGGTTCCGTAGTCAACTAGGACCCCTTATAGTTTCGCCATTTCCGTTTGTCGGTTTGTCAGTCCGCAGCTTTGCTCAGAAACTCTTAGTATTAATTTATCATGGATATACATATTAATGACGGAAGACGGTGCGTTGGAAGGCCTCCCACCAGGTGGACCGATGACCTGGTGAAGGTTGCAGGAATCCGCTGGTTGCGGGACGCACGGGACCGGTCAATGTGGCGACGCTTGGGGGAGGCCTATGTCCAGCAGTGGACGTCTTTCGGCTGATATGATGATGATGATACATATTAATCACGTCGACAAAGTGGTAAAATAAAACCATGAAAAATATTTTATTTAGGTTACCTCCTGTACACTTAAAGTGGGATAAATGTTTTTTTCTCGTCTTGCCCCATGGTGTCAGTTATCGTTGGATAGGCCATTCAAAAATATTACGGGTCTGTGAAAAGCTTTTTTCAATTCAGGGATCGGTTTGCGTTAAATTAAGCTTTAAATAGCTAATTTTTGCTATAGTCAAGTGTCCGCCCTCCCCTGCCAGCTAGATGGTTGCTTTTGGATATGTGAAAAAAACTGGCCAAGTGCGAGTCGGACTCGCGCATGAAGGGTTCCGTACCATTATCGCAAAAAACGGCATAAAAATCACGTTTGTTGTATGGGAGCCCCACTTAAATATTTATATTATTCTGTTTTGAGTATTTGTTGTTATAGTGGCAACAGAAATACATAATCTGTGAAAATTTCAACTCTCTAACTATCACGGTTCATGAGATACAGCCTGGTGACAGACGGACAGACAGACAGATAAACAGACGGATCGCGGAGTCTTAGTAATAGGGTCCCGTTTTTACCCTTTGGGTACGGAACCCTAAAAATCACGCAAGAAGTATATTATATATTAAAAAGAAAACTATTATACACAGTTAAGCAGACTTTACGAGTAATAGTCGACCAACTTATAAAATGTACTTGTAAAAGCAAAAATGTATGAGGACAACAGTTTTCGAACGCCAAAGATTTTTTGTCCCTTCGTTAGAGCAATGTTCGGTGCTTTCATTGTTTATGAACGTTAGTAATGTTACTTATTTATTTTGGTTAGTTTAGCTAACCCTCTATGCGCGAGTCAAGCTCGCACTTGGCCGGGTTTTTTACGTATATTAGAAACGACTTCATTAAGTCTGAGCAGAAGACTGACTTCAATGACTGAGGAGGGCAGAACACCCTCAATCGAGTTGCTCTCTGGAAGCCAGAAAAATTAGAAGCGACCACTACGCGCCAAACGATCAACTAAAAGCATTGTAACGCTGTTTTGCAGTAAATTTCAACAAAGCTTCTCTGGATAATAGGAATAAACACTCAGCTTTTAATATCAGAGATGTGTGTGTTTATTTTTTAATGTTTGTTAAGGGTAATCGCTGGCAGTACTGAGTCTATGACCAGTGTGTGTTGCCAGTGATGACATATGGCTCTGAGACGTGGTCGCTTACAATGGGTCTCATTAGAAAGCTTAAAGTCACCCAAAGGGCAATGGAGAGGGCTTTGCTCGGTGTTTCCTTGCGTGATCGAATCAGAAATGTAGAGATCCGCAAGAGCACCAAGGCTACCGACATAGCCCGAATTCGGAAGAATTGCCGAAGAATTAAGTGGCAGTGGGCAGGGCACATTGCTCGCAGAACGGATGGCCGATGGGGGTAGAAAGGTTAAGTGACGACCGCGAACCGGAAGACGTTGCCTTGGAACTGGAAGGCCTCCCACCAGGTGGACCGATGACCTGGTGAAGGTTGCGGGGGTCCGCTGGATGTGAGACGCACGGGACTGGTCAATGTGGCGATGCTTGGGGGAGGCCTATGTCCAGCAGTGAACGTCTTTCGGCTGATATGATGATGATGACTGAGTCGATTATCAAAATGATTTCACTGTTTAAAAGCTACATGGCTAAATGTCATAAGTAAAATTTTAACCCAGAAAATGCACGGTCTCCGCAGAGTTGACCACGAAAGCAGAGATAAAGAGGTAAAGTTTGTGTGTTTGTGACGTTGTAAGGGGTAATCTCTGGATCTACCGAAACGATTTTGAAAATTCTTTCACCTGTAGAAAGCTACATTATTCCTGAGTGTCATAGGCTACAATATATTTTCAAAAAAAACAGACATCCTTATGAAAATTGCAATAATGTAACCCAAGGTAGCAAAATGTTGCCTATAAAATTCATCTTTGGTGTGCGCTGATAAAACTATTGATGATAGATAAAAATTATTAGGTAGGTAGGTAGGGTTTGGATAGGTAGGGTAGGCAGGGTAAGCAGGGTCGTCAGGATAGGAAGCGTAGGCAGGGTAAGGTAGGTAGGTAGTTGACGGGAGCGAAGCCGCGGGGGTCAGCTAGTACCTAATAAGATCAAATCTTGTCAATCACACCAATACTGTAACCGAATATGGTTTCCCAAATACGTATTGATTGGTTTCAAGGGTGAATCATGAATCATGACACGTCCATACATACATAGCTAGATCGTTCTTTATAATATGTTCAGTAAGTATTGTAAATTGACTGATCGTGATACGAACTCACGTTGGTAACTTTTAATTGAACCAATGACCCCTTCGAGGGAGACCGCGGGAATTTTATATACTCAATAGCTTCAAAGATATAAGCATACATAGGGACAGACAGACAGCGGGAAGCGACTTTGTTTTATACTATGTATTAATCTATTTTACATACACTACAGACATTTCCGTTCGTCACGTCCACTGAAAATCAGCGCCATATTGTGGGAGTGCAAGCCTTCTTGCCACAACCACGACATGCATCTGCTTTTATTTATTTTTATTGTCTTTACTAACATAACATAAGATATACTAACACTATCATTAAGGGTTAAGTTTAAGCAAAACTTACTTCTACTGTTATTGTTCGTGTAATCTGCTAATGTTTGTATGTTGTTATGTGGCAACTAAATACTTTCACTTTCTTTCTTTCTTTTCGTTATGTTCTTTCTTTTCTTTAATTTCTTTCTTTTCTTTAATTTCTTTCTTTTCTTTAATTTCTTTCTTTTCTTTCTTTTCTTTCTTTTCTTTATTTTCTTTCTTATCTTTCTTTTTTCTTGTCTTTCTTTTCTTTATTTTCTTTCTTCCATTTCTTTCTTTTCTTTATTTTCTTTCTTATCTTTCTTTTCTTTCTTTCTTTATTTTCTTTCTTTCATTTCTTTCCTTTCTTTTATATCTTTTCTTTCTTGACTTTCGTTTCTTTGTTTTCTTTCTTTCGTTTTCTTTCCTTCATTTCTTTCTCATCCAGAGACCTTTCTCGGGAAGCGTTGATGATGGACCCATGCGCCTGTTATTATTAGGTACACGGTGTCATCATCATCTGCCTAGCCTTTTTCCCAACTATATTGGGGTCGGCTTCCAGTCTTACCGGATTCAGCTAAGTACCAGTGTTTTACATGGAGCGACTGCCTATCTGACCTCCACAACCCAGTAACTGGGTAACACGGTACCCCTTGGCAAGACTGGTGTCAGATCTCAAGCTTCTGACTACCTGTAACGACTGTCAAAGATCTTCAAATGACAGCCGGGACCAACGGCTTAACGTGCTTTCCGAGGCACGGAGGAAACTCGGTATGTTGAAATGGTCACCCATCCACTGACCGACCTCGTCAAGCGTTGCTTAACCTTGATGATCGACCCGTGCGGCTGTTATTATTTAGCCACGAGCTCCTCGAGGTACACGGTGTACTAGTAACTAATGAACAGTTATTACCTATTTCTTATAATAATAGCCAATTGCATCGGTTCATTGCAGCCAATCTGTTTCATGATGCACAATAATTGTCAGGCAAAGGACGCACTGGGAGGATTTGCTGCTACATTTTTCATCAAAGTACTTATAGGTAAGACAAGGTTTTCTATACATCGTCGACATCGGATAGGATGTATATTTATTACCGAACTAGCTGACCCCCGCGGCTTCGCTCCCGTCAACTGGCTATCTACCTACGATCTACCTTACCTACCTACCAACCTACTCACCTGCCCTACCGGTTAACCTACTCATTCCTACCTACCAAATGTAAACTATTTATTTGAATAAGAATTGATACTACAATACGAATGTAAACAACTTTTGTTTCTACCGGCGATCTAATTTAATTTTAGAAAAAAAGAAAGAAAGAAAACTATTTTATTTGGCACACACGGATACACACAAATAAACGGGAACTTAATTTTAAAAACAATAAAAATATAATATAATTTTTAGAACACAAAAGCTGCTTTGTGTCTTAACTATGATAGTGAGATATATTCTCTCGTAGACCTTTTTGTAATTACCCGGCTGCAAGGAAAGGGTTATGTTTTTCGCGCGTATCTTGTATGTATGTAATATTCTTTATTACCTCATATCTTTCAAACTACTTGGCGGATTTTTATAATTAGGACATCATTAGATAGGTCTTGACCGCCCAAGTTTTCTTAGCTAAGTGCCGTTAAAAAAAAGGAACATGGCGGATTTTGGACGCCATATTGTGGGGGTTGCAATTTTTTTTTCTTTCCTACCCATCGAGTGGGGCATCAAAATGAAGGGTTTTAGAGGAGATTACAAAAATATAAACTACTTATATGTTTAAATGTCATTCGAAAAAATCATGCTGTGCAGTCGGAGGATCAGGGGGTCAGCCAGTTTACAAATATGTATCCTCCGACTGCACAGCATGATTTTTCTTGTTTACAGCTTTTTAGTTCTTTTTTAAGCAGGCGGGTTTTTGATTTTAAATTAACTAATAATGAGTACTTTAATCATGTAGTACATAATTTGTATGTATCTTTAATAGTTTTCTCAGCGCACGCCAAATAATGATTGTTGTAGGCAAAATTTTGCTACTTTGGGTTACATTATTGCAATTTTCATAATGATCTCTATTTTTTTTTTAATTAACTTGTGTCCATGTTACTCAGGAATAATGTAGCTTTTCATAGATGAAAGAATTTTTTAAATCGCTCCAGTAGTTTCGACGCCTATTCGGTACAAACAAACAAAAAAATCTTTCCTCTTTATAATATTGGTATAGATTATTGTCACGCTTTCGATTAAAGAATGTTACTTGTCAATGGCTAATCAAACGTAGCTGCTAAACTACCCAGTGCGTTCTGTCTTGATTAATAGCTAATTAAGGAAACCATAGCCGCGAACCCTTAGCCCCTAACACAAGCATCTAATATGTCGCAGTCATCCGACACGGTACGGTGACGGTTGCGTTGCAACAGCCATTATTATTTGCGACGTGGTACGTACTATTGTACGGTTGTACCATCTGAAACTGTGTCTAGGTCGAATTTATGGTGTCTAGAGCATACAATCGCGGGTGTGTAGGACACCGATATTTCGCCAGTTAACTACTTCATGCTTGAAATTCTTAAATTAGTGGCATCCATGCAAACGAAGTTTTACAATACGCAAGCAGTTTTCGGCACGGTTCGAACGTAAATACAACAAGACACAACACCCGTCTCGGTCGGTAGGCTATGGATCATCCGCTTTTAAGGCGCCGATTCCCTTGAGTAGCTGATTTTAAAATGAGAATCACGTCTAATCTAAACGGCTGGTTGTAATTTTTTGGCAAAAATATATGTTACTTACACAAGACCATTTTCTTAATAATTTGATCTGAGAAAATTTTCAGTTTTATTCGTATAAAGTCATAGAATAATAAGGAAAGATGTGCCGCAACCTCCATTAAGACGACGACTAACGCCAACGACCTTGAAGGAACAAAACGCGCACTCGTTTCACACCCGCGCGACCCAAAATTTAGTAGTTTTTTGTACTTTCCTTATTATTCTATGAATTTTAAAAAAAAACCTCAGATCAAAATGTAGATAAGTCTTTGAGATGGTTTCGATTTCATTAAAATACGCCCAGCGGTTTTGGTGCGATTGTCCGTTTTAGACATAACTTTACAAATTAATTACACTATGTTATACGAATAAAACTCAAAATAGTCTTAGATCAAATTATTAAGAAAATGGTCAAATGTAACATATATTTTTTTCAAAAAATTACGACTAGCCGTTTAGACGTGATTCTCATTTTAAAATTAGCTACTCAGGGTTATCTGCGCCTTAAATTATAAGTACATTGTGATTCTAATTTCGATTCTACCCGTTACAGACCGGCCCGCGTTTTCACACTCAGTAATTACCTTTCCTTTGATTTCTTTCTGCGACATTGTGGTAGGCGTGACGGTGGTTCCGTATCAAGTATTTCATTGCCAATAGCGTGAAATGTCGCTTTTTCTTGGTTGCTTAGCAACGCCATTTTACTTAACGGTCGGTCAGTCACCTTTGAGTTTTCGTTTTCACTTGATTTAGGAACGTCTAGCTGTCAAATGCCGCGAATCTTTTATTGTTTTTTTAATGTAGGCCAATATCTAAGGCTGTGGAGGTCAAATAAAATTCGTGACTTCCAAAATGTATATCTATTCAAGAAACAAGTGAAAGATCTCTCCACCACATTGTAATTATTATGTAGGTATATATTTTATTTTCTATAAATTTAGTTAAGGTATGTCTATTTTAAGTTTCCTTATTTCTTTCTACACACTGTGTCTTCGTCTAACATCCAACATTCCTGTCGCTGGTCTGCTGGAAGAAATTTCTATTGAAATAAGCAGTACCTTTGTGCTCTTCTGGCTGTATTATTTATTTTCTCTGTTAAGTGTGTTGTACCTACATTTTAATATGTTTTATATTTGTATAATACTTACACATACTCTGACCCACCTTCTGTGTTTATTTTATTTTGTTTGTTATTTATATTTTCTATTTTATTGTATTATTTAAGTATTTTCCGTTTCCGTAAGTGTGTCCGTGGCATCAACAGTTGGTGTTATCAGAATATCAGCGCAGCGGTATTTCCTTTTTTGGATATCGCTGCACATGCTGAGCCTTTTTGGTCTCGCACGGGGTTTTTATTTTGTTTAATTTTAAGCTGATTTCTCGTGTCTCCTGTGCGGGTCACAAAAAAATACTTTTTCTTTCTTTCTTTCTTTTACATAAATAAATAAATAAAACTCAACGATGTCTAGTCATATTTTGACGTTATAAATGCCAATTCTCGTACTAAACCGAATTTCAAATAAAAACACTACAAAGTGATAATTAACTTATTTTTCGGCAGTCGGTATTCGTGTTTTCTTTTTTCGTTTTTTGACACTCATTTATTTTGCAAATTGGTTGAAAACTAATACTTTTACAGGTCACTTTACAAGAGGGCGATGTTTCCTAGCTGAAACTAACTCTAGAGTTCCAAGAGTCTATAGATCTCAGTAATAGTAGTACATTATGGTACAAGTGTGCAATGTTGGTGAATACCGCTGAGGCCCCATTGAGGGTACTCATCAATACACACGTGTATCATATGACGTTTTTTAACACACTCGTGAAGAAAATAATACTAAAAAATCATTTTCAACAGTAAAAACGAATTGTGAAAATTTATTCATTTGCATTTAACAATGGCGATCGGCCATAGACTAAAAGAATGAGGTTTCTTTTTTATTGGCTTTTCGTGGACAGTGTTTTAGCCACGTACAAAATAGGGAATTTAAATTTTTCTTTATTACAGAGAAAATAAAAGATATATTTGAGTAAAAGTTTTATTTACTAAGCACATACAAGTTGAAATTATCTATTTAAATACGAAGTTGTATGAAATGAGCAAACAATAGGTACATTAATTTATTTGTACTATTGAGCACGATCTTTTTTGTATCGAAACTTTTTTAAGAACAAAGCAACTCAACCAATAAAAAAAACTCTATAACTCACTTGTGAATAATAGCAATGAAAAAGTCACAGTTTGATAACAGGTATCATTATGTGCCTAATTGCGGTGAAATTAGAGCCACTTTATGAGCAAGTGTGTTGAAAAGTATATTTTTGAATTTCCAGTAAACGAATTTTCAATATTTCAAACAAAAATTAAGAGAGTAAGTACCTAATAAAAACAGAGAGTCTGGCAAACGAAAGTAGACACTCGAATTATTTGCAAACTTTTTATATGGCAATGCTATACTAATGTCAACCCCAATTTTCTGTATGACGCTACTAAGTTGATACTTTGTTTTAATTCGTAATCACTATTTATCTTTTTGCAAAAACATTTTCTCTATTTAATCATTTAAAAAGTTTAATTATTAATGTAGAAAACAATGATTCCTGTGACTCTTATGAATGTTTTCACATGGAAGTCTTAGATTCTGATTTTGATTGATAGTGAATAAACCAAAATTATTATAGAATACTGTAGCTTTTTTTATTCAGATTGATATATCTAAAGTATTACCTACCTAAATGTACCTATAGTATTTTTATTCAGACGAAGTAATATAAATAATTCTAAAGTATCAAATTAGGTTATTCCAGGTATTGCATACTAGTTTTTGGGGTTGCTATGCTGATATTTTTTAAATTTGCCGCGCTTTTTCAGTGTCTACTTTCGTTTGCCAGACTCTAGGTAATTGCAATAAACTTGAGCGCAGTAAAGTAACTAAGGTTACCGAGTAACGGTATATTACGCTGCTCGGTGTTAATGACCTTTGAAATGTCACTCTTACGAGAGTACCCGAACTGGGTACAGGTGAGCGCAGTGATGTTTAAATTTAAGTGAGTCTTTGTATTTATGCTGTGCGCTACTTATGTACACAGTATAACTTAATGAACTACATGTATTAAAATATGTCGTCAAAAACTTTTTAGCAAAAAATTAAACCGATTTATAAAACAAAAAACTACAAAGCCAAAAATAACTTTGTTTTCTTGTTAGTACGTATTATTTTTCGTTTTTCGACACTGACGTTGGTATCGAAATGCAGTTTAAAAATATATTATATAATATTGTATTTTAGTTTTTCTTACATGCAATAAACCGGCCAAGTGCGAGTGGGACTCGCGCACGAAGGGTTCCGTACCATTATCGCAAAAAACGGTATAGAAATCAAGTTTGTTGTATGGGAGCCCCACTTAAATATTTATTTTATTCTGTTTTTAGTATTTGTTGATATAGCGGCTACAGAAATACATCATCTGTGAAAATGTCAACTGTCTAGCTATCACGGTTCATGAAATACAGCCTGGTGACAGACGGACAGACAGACACACAGAAGGACCGCGGATTCTTAGTAATAGGGTCCCGCTTTTACCCTTTGGGCACGGAACCTTAAAAACCAAGCCCTTAGCTTGTTTAATTAATTTAACACAGTATTTTTTTTTCCAAGCATTAGATATGAATCAAATACGTGCTTTACACAAAAAAAAAACACAAAAAAGAAAAAAAAGCTGTAAGTAATAAAAATAGATGTTTTAAACATTATCAGTCTTATTAATAAAAATGGCGTATTCCCAGCTTACTCCGAAGTTACTCTTGGACTAGCTAATCCCGGAGTAACTAAGGATTAACATAGATCTAGCAATGTTATTAATAAACATGGAATACCCTCGGACTCGGACCCTATTCATTTCTTAGTCTTGGATTTACGCGTAAGCTCTGGCAACACAGTTGAATTTAAAAGTAAAAAGAATGAACTAGTGAATGAAAAATAAGCATGTTGAAGACATTATGTAGAAAAAAAAACTAAAAATGACATCTGCCATAGAGATTTGACAGTAAAGGTGAAGGATCCCTCCTTTTCAAATTATCGTATTACCTTTAAACTTAAAAATTACATAAAATGATGATTAATTAATTTGTAATTTCGTTGACTAAAGCTAAACAGCTGCCAATGACCTTATTTTTTTTTAATGTTCCACATCTACGAAATAAAAAATCAGAGTCTATGTAATAATTGTGGTTGCGAGAGTTTTTGGCGAGATTTTTTCGAGTGTAGTTCAGCGGCTGTTAATATTATTTGCAAATTTATTCCTAGTGGATATTGTGATATTAAATTGGTGTAGTTTTATGTCTCAACTGTCTACGCAACTGGTCAATCTGTGAAAGCATTGACAGAAGCTATCTCGGGATAGTGGAGCGGAGAATTTTATTGTAGTATTGACTAGTATTGACCTCCCGCAAAGCTTACAGCCTTCTTAGCAGCCTTCCCAGTAAGCCTTCCCAGGCTTACTGGGAAGGCTGACTTGATACAATTTGCTGCCAAATACTCCAAAAAATATTAGAATCTGTTGCATCCGCATTCTAATGCATACTAAATAATTCAAGAAGGATAATATGCACTGAACACGAGGCGGTATGGTCTAAGACCTTAGCCTGCCCGAATAGGGCGAAGCAAAAAAATTAAAAAAAATTGTGGTTGCCATAGTTACACTACTCTTATTCCGACCTTAAACTAGCTGGCACCATGGTTTAACTTTTAGTCTGAGACTAGTGTCAGATTAGTATAATCCCTCCTTATTCCGTGTTTATTAATACGGATTTTTTTTAGTACCAACCTAATACTTGGAATAAAGTTATTCTTACCTTAGTCCACGTTTATTAATAAGACGGTATGTGATTCATTTATCTTTTAACTTATTTTGACAATTTATACAACAGATTTTTTTAAGATTTCTGTGAGCAAGGACGCGGGATAAAGCTAGTGTTAAAACAAAGAACGGACGGAAAATAACCTAACGATGGCCACAAATACAAATAGTTTTATTTAACTTTCCTTATTTTCAAGAGACATAAATACCCATGTTCCTTTCTTATCACGTATTAATAAACGTGCTTAGAATTAATAATTAATTATATTGTTTGTCTGCGAATGCAAGCCATATGCAGTTAGCCAATTAAATAATTATTATCTAATAGGAATGAACTGCATTCAAATATTATAATAGGTACTAGCTTCAATGGCTTCGCCCGCGTTAAAGTCGGCAATTGTCTTAAGGCGCTATATACGCCCCAATGTTAACGCAGTACTGGCCGTGCGCCCGCTCGATTCCAAAATATCAATATTGAACCTCCTTTTGAACAGTTTTGTTTGCAAAATATTATTTGATTTACATATGCTATGTTAGTTATGAAGAAATTCTAGCCATAAATTTTTCTGTGTCAAAATATTTTTAAACATCCAAGTCGTTTTGGAGGAGTTTCCAAAAGTTACGAAAAAATTTCGTGTCGTTATTTATTTTTTTAAAGCAAATAATTTAGTTACACGAAAAACCCTTGTGCTCACAATTATGTACATGAATCAATAATAAATATACATTTTTTTCAAACCTTTTAATCTAGCCGTTACTAAGGAGTATGCTTTAGAAAGTTACTGTTTTACGGCACTAAAGCGTATGTAGGCCCTTAACGGTAATTTTTCCGGGATAAAAAGCCTACGTGCTCTTCCAGAATATAATCCATCTCTGTGCAAAATTTCATCAAGATCTGTTCAGCCGTTCTGGCGTGAATGAGTAACAAACATCCAAACTTTCGCTTTTATAATATTATAGTAAGATTCATATCATTCTAAAAACAGGAAAATGAATAGTTTCTTATTGTATATTGACATTCTGCGAGGGATCAGTAAGTTTGCCAGAGATTACCTTCTTCAATCAAACATTTTAAGGCCATACCCTGACCAAACAATAAGCATCCTATTGGCCTAGCGGCACTGATGGCGCATGAATTACGGCAATGAATACGCCCAGATTTTAGAATAAAATCTTTATAAAATCGAATATTGGTCTTTTGAAAAAGATAAAACTTACAAAATGTTCATTATCAAATTGTCTATCCATTAGTGTTAGTATAAAAATAATTAAAGAACACTTTGCGAGAAGATGCATGCTATCAATAATTATATCACATTTTTATGGTTTTGTTGGAAGGAGATTAGTGAAACATATACCTCTTTAAAAAAAAAAGTGTACTACCATTTTAGAATCAACATTATGTATTTTTATAAATTGATATTTCTTTTGAAATAAAGAGTAAATAACTCTTAAAAACTGCACAAAAACGACTAGCGCGGCGTTTTGCTCGGGAAGGCGCCTTAACTCTCGAGACTTAAGATGATATAAATATAAAAGTACTTACTAGCGATCCGTCCCGGCTTCGCCCGTGCGTGACAAATTAATAATTATACACAAAAACCTTCCTCGTTTCTCACTCTTTCTGTCGGTGAAAACTGCATAAAAATCCGTTCAGTAGTTTTTAGGGATCCGTACCCAAAGGGTAAAAATGGGATCCTATTACTAACATTATATTATTATTCCTTTTTAACCCTGCATACCCTGGCTACCTGCGCGATCGTTTTTCGATTACTCGCCCTGCCGAAGCTCTTTGTAGATCCCGCCTTAAACTACATCTCAATTTCCCATCCCATAAAACTCATTTCTATTCCCACTCCTTCTCTGTCCATGCAGTACGATTGTGGAACTCACTTCCACCTAAAATCCGTGACTCTCAAAATGTATCTCTGTTCAAAAAATAAGTCAAAGAACATTATCTCTCTACCATATTGTAATTTTGTTTTTTATCTTCTATACTTATATTTAGTTAAGGTATATGTGTAATTTATATATAATTAGTGTAAGAGCTCAGAAAAACAAGGGAAAATAATAAAAAAATATATAATTAAAATAAACTTATGCAGTACAATAAAATGTTAGGTAGGCCCTAAGCCGTCGGTGTCTGCCAGAAAAGAGAGCGCGAGCCTCGGTGCAATATGGGAGGTAGGCGAGCGGCCCGCGCGTTGCTAACTTCACAGTTGTCAACTTCATGACGGCTCTCGAGCGCCATCTATCGCCTTACATTAGTTAAGTTATTATAGTCTATTTTAGGTTTCCATATTTCTTTCTACACACTGTGTCTTCGTCTATCATCCAACTGTCCTGTCGCAGGTCTGCTGGAAGAAATTTCTACTGAAATAAGCAGTACCTTTGTGCTCTTCTATCTGTATTCTTTCGTTTCTCTGTAAAGTGTTTTGTGTGTACATAAATAAATAAATTACTCTCCGCGGTCCGCTTGTCTGTCTGTCACCAGGCTATATCTCATGAACCGTGATAGCTAGGCAGTTGAAATTTTCACAGATGATGTATTTCTGTAGCCGCTATAACAACAAATACTAAAAACAGAATAAAATAAATATTTACGTGGGACTCCCATACAACCTTTCTACCTTGGTATAATAGGTAACAAAGTTAATTATCAGTATATAACATGTAAGTATGCATAAACATATTTCTAACACTAGTTGTGCACCGCTGTTTTACCTGCCCACGCTTATACTTCGTTTTCGCAATCTTTTTATTTTTGATTTTTTTCTTTTAACTCGGCTCCTAAGCGTAGTAGCATAATGCCAAACAAACTAACCTTTCTCAAGAGTTGGGCTATCAAATACAAAAATAGTTTTTCCAACCTAACTTTAAGTGCCAATGACCAGCTTTGTTATCAATACTAATATTATAAAGAGGTATAGTTTGTGAGTTTGTGGGTTCGTGAGTTTGTGACTTTGGGCACAGATAATATAATACTCTTTGGGTAATCTCTGGATCTACTGAACCGATTTTGAATATTCATTCTCCAGTAGAAAGCTACATTATTCCTGAGTGTCATAGGCTATAATATATTTTCAAAAAAATTAGAGATCCTTATGAAAATTGCAATAATGTAACCCAAGGGAGCAAAATGTTGCCTATAAAATTCATTCTTTGGCGTGCGCTGAGAAAACTATTGATGATAGATAAAAATTATTAGGTAGGTAGGGTAGGTAGGTTTGGCAGGGTAGGCAGGGTAGGCAGGGTAGGCAGGTAGGGTAGACAGTAGGTAGGTAGCCAGTTGACGGGAGCGAAACCGCGGGGTTCAGCTAGTATTAGTATCAACAACAATAATTACTTTGATTCACATTTTCCTCCCATTGTTAGCAATTAATACATTAATAATTACATAATCAATTAAACCATAAACAAGCACTGTTTTTAATTATAGTGGTCTCTGGTTTTCCCGATTGATAAAATAATTAATTATTTACATATCATTTGTATTTATAAAAATGCAGGGAATAATATTCTCCTTATTAGATTTCCTTTCTTGTAACTTTATTGGTTCGTCATAATAATAGCCTTCGAGGAGCTCGTGGCTAAATAATAACAGCCGCACGGGTCGATCATCAAGGTTAAGCAACGCTCGACGAGGTCGGTCCGTGGATGGGTGACCATTTCAACATACCGAGTTTCCTCCGTGCCTCGGAAAGCACGTTAAGCCGTTGACCCCTGCTGTTATTTGAAGATCTTTGACAGTCGTTACGGGTAGTCAGAAGCTTGAGATCTGACACCAGTCTTGCAAAGGGGTACCGTGTTACCCAGTTACTGGGTTGTGGAGGTCAGATAGGCAGTCGCTCCACGTAAAACACTGGTACTAAGCTGAATCCGGTAAGACTGGAAGCCGACCCCAATATAGTTGGGAAAAAGGCTAAGCAGATGATGATGACACCGACTTCGGGAAACAAAGTTACGTTTTGCTTTGTAGTGTTCTGTTTTCGAAGTTGTTTGATTTTATTTAAACAGGTTATTTGTTTATCTCCTTTTAGTTTTGGTTGGTACCGGCAATTACCATGAAAATCATTCATAGCCAATGTTTATCTCATGACGATTCCAATAAGGCCAAACACGACTAGGATACATTGTTTTATTTAGGGGCACAGTATATATCTTTCTTTTTCAGTTCATGGAATATCTTTTAAATTGGTCCAATATTGGAGGAGGAAATAGACGAGAGCCAAACCTCGAATTATGACTTTTTAGGCAATTCAGTCGGATGTCTGCGACCGCATTGCCTCATAACATTATAATAATAAATAAATATTCATATACTCCTCTTTAATTCTTCTTTTTGTTTCATATTGTGGTGCAACATTTTAGTTAGTGATCTCATTGTATTGTTTTCCTCTATCTATTGCAAGTATTTTTATCATCTGGGGTTAGCTGTCACGACTCTCATTTCATTATCAGTCATGTTTCATGTCGTAGAAAGTTTCGTCATTGTTTAGTAATGCATTTTTGTTACTAATGTCAGTAGTCGACTGACGAAATATATTAGAATAAAACGCTTTTTGTTTTTTTTTTCAGTGTAGACTTTTTAACCCAAATATTGATATAGAACACCTTGTTGGATTAAACTAAACACCTATTTACAGAATATATTGCTGTTTATTAGAAAAATACTTATGTAATTCCCAAAAAAAAATCTCTTTATTGATTTTTCATTTTAAGTGTATTTTTTTGCAATAAATAAGGACTAAGGACAGCTGACAAGGAGATTGGTGTTAATCAGAAAACGTTATTTCATTCTCAACAAAAAACTTTTTAAAGAAATAAATTTGTCCATGACCGTACATCCTAAGGCAAAGGAAAACCAGTTATACAGCCTCCAATCATAAAAATAATACCATATTTGTTTATAATCTTAAAACGCTCGCGCAATGCAATGACATTCCATGCAGATTTCAAAAAAAGAATACTAGAAGATGCATTCAGTAATGCTGAGGTCACACTGTCGGAGCGCTAGTGTCGCAGTGGCGAAATAGGGCACTACATTTTCTATAAAAATAAAATGGTGTTTTTTGTAACTGTATACGTACGTATACGTTCCTAAAAGTTGGAGAGATGAACTAACACAGAAATCTGAAAGGGGTGAGATGTAGCAAACAATTTCTATGTCGCAGGATATACTTGCATGGATAAGTCGATTTTTGCATCCTAGCATTTCAGCAGAGGAACGGATTCGTAATCATACGAGTTAATATTAAGTGTTTAGCAAAATAAGTACTGCTACAAAATCGAATAGAGAGAGTGAATATACTCGTACTAGAACGACTAAAAATTTCACACTAAAACGCTTGGCAAAAATATCTCTTAAAACATGACAGAATTAAGACGACGACTAACGCCAACGACCTTGAGGGAACAAAACGCGCACTCGTTTCACACCCGCGCGACCCAAAATTTAGTAGATTTTTGTACTTTCCTTACTATTCTAAGACTTTAAAAAAAAAGCCTCAGATCAAAATGTAGATAATTAAATTGACTTTCAGATGGTGTCAATTTCATTAAAATACGCCCCGCAGTTTTGGTGCGATTGTCGTGTTTTTGTCCGTTGACATAACTTTACAAATTAATTACACTATGTTATACGAATAAAACTCAAAATATTCTCAGATTAAATTATTAAGAAAATGGTCTAATGTAACATATATTTTTCCAAAAAATTACGACAAGCCGTTTAGACATGATTCTCATTTTGAAATCAGCTACTCAAGGGTATCTGCGCCTTAACCGGCAAGTTAAAAGCCGTCATCTTCGTGATCATAGCCGCGAGCAAAAGCTAGTTTTAGACATAATTTGTTGACATTTGCCTCTGCAAGAAGCACTGCCATTAAAGTGATGTAATAAACATAATTCATGCGATATTTTGATTACTTGTCGTTGAGAATTATGTACAGGATTTGGCCTTTAGCGCGCCTGAGGCAGTAATATTGGATTTTTCAGCAAAGAGTTAAGTTTCCCTACAATGGGTCATTGATCATGTATTTTGTACCTCGCCAGTTATAACCTTGTCAAATATCACCTGTAATTTTGTACATTATTTAAATAAATATATTATTCAGTTTTTCTGCAAAGAGTAATTGGGTTATTCCATTGAATTTATAATTTCTCAGTGGCAGACTAGACTGGGTAGTTGGCGGTATGTTAGCCGCGGAAACCACGTCAAGCTTCTCTTCTAGGGATGGGTCCGATATATCAAAACGTAACTTACATCGGATATGGGGTTCAATATCATATCATATCGATATCCATATCAAAATTACCGATATTATAAAAAACAGTATGTTTCGAATCAAAACTACTTGCGACGAACGGACGAATAACTCAAAACTTAAAACCGTAACAATGCAAAAACGTACGAACAAAACGCAAACTTCACAACCGATAGGAACCATATCGCTGTACTACTGATATCGATATTTGAAAACCGTTTTCAATATCGATATGAAAACTGTATATCGATTACATAATCGTTTGCGCAAACCGAAAACGCCCATCTCTATTCTCTTCATCCGTGTTGGATTGCTATCTCATCAGACTTTGAGAATGAAGGTATAGAGAGTGCCACTGTGTTTGTTATTATATTATACAAGCTGTGCCTGCGGCTTCGCTCCTGACAACTGACTACCGTAGATACCCTATGTAATACTTTCTTACCTAACCTACCTACCAATACTTTTTCTCGTGTCCGCGGAGAATCTTAAAACCGCCATTCAGAAAATAACGTTAAATTCACAACGCCATCTATCGAATATTTGAACACTTTAAATTCATATATATTTTGATAGAGAGAACCAATTGTGATGAAACAAAAACTAATTAATATTTCAAGTTACGCACAGTTTTTATGAATAAAAGTTCTCTAGATTGGTTTCGTACATTTAACATTTAACGTGATGGGTGCACATCTAAACAGACAAACAGAAAAAAAAAACAAAAATGCTGGCAATGGGTTCTGTTGGTTATCCTTTAAAACCCTGGCTATTTTTTTACAAAGACGACATTTCTACAGTTTTATTATATGTATTGATAAATGATGATATCATCACACAACAATATTTCTCGCGCCGATGCGATGGCTAAGTCTCCGCTTAGATTGACTGCCATGACCGTAATTCGGTCTGGAGGACTATTAGTCTATTACTATTCGTTTTTTTTTATTACAGAATTTTCAGTAGCTACTGTGAATTAATCCGGCTACTTACACAGCCCGAAACGCCGGCGACTAAGGAACGCCATTGCTAACAATATTCGCAGTCGAGCAATTGCGCTAAGCAACAAGTTTCAGTGGCCTTAGCCATAGTAGCAATAGGGAACATTACTGTCAATTGCTCCCGCCAGATGGCGCTTGACGGCTCGGAGTAAACAAAAACATAACAACATGGCGTCTATTACTGTTTGTGGAAACCGACATAATTTTGTACTGTTTTTAAGATAACTTGTGTTCAAAAACCAAATAATAATATTGGGGAAGTTAGTTAGCTTAATTTTTCTTTCACTATTAGTTTTATATTTTGTATGCATAAACTGCGAAATTTTGTCGCTCGACTTTGACAGGTTGTTTTTTTTTAGGGATGTGTCCGATATATCAAAACGTAACTTATATCGGATATGTGTTAGATATCATATCATATCGATATCAAAATAACCGATATTACAAAAGCTGAGTAAACAGCGGGTGACATTTACTGTCAGGCTATGGAAAGTTTTGACAATATATTCTCTAGCAATGGCCGAGGAAGCCTCCCGTTGCTTTATTGGACAACTGCTTGTCTGGAATAGTCTCAATTAATGCCCGATTGGCAGAAATAGCCTCGCCCACTAATACATGAAACTTAAACATGACCGGCGATATTATGACGTTATCTGTATCTGAACACGACTGAAAATGTGGGCTTTAAATTTAATCGCATTATCCTTCGGGAAATACAGTCGCGATTTTTAGGGTTCCGTACCCAAAGGGTTAAAACGGGATCCTATTACTAAAACTCCACTGTCTGTCTGTCACCAGGCTGTATCTCATGAACCGTGATAGCTAGACAGTTGAAATTTTCACAGATGATGTATTTCTGTTGCCGCCATAAAATAAATATTTAAGTGGGGCTCTTTTCTTATAAACAGTATACGCTTTTATAACAAGTTGTCTAAGTCAGTTATAGAACTGACCGATGGAAAGTTCAAAAACTACATCAAACGTGTCCTTATTAAAAAAGCATATTATAAAATTAAGGACTACGTTGAAGATAAAAAAAACTTGGCTTTGACACCCTCTGCGCATGCGGCTTCCCTGGTAACTCATAAACGGCACAAATATATGAATATCTCTAACTATTCTCAATCTCATTTTTTTTCTCTTTTAATTAGACTTTTTACAATATTTTTCAATCATCATTATAGCCCTTTGCTAAGAATAGTTACAGCACTGATTACAGTATTTGTGCCACATGTTAAATTTAGTGTTGTGTTTTTTTTACCTTTGTATAGATTCTGTTACCTATTGTGAATGTGTGAACATTGTAGGCTTTCTAGATTTCTAGATGTTTGTTAACATTTGTTAACTTTTTATTTCGTGCATTATTTTTTTGTTTCAATTTCGTACGACTTATTGTCGGGCCTACGTTGTCCCCCCATATCCAAGTACTAATGCTGTAACATGGAAATATTGTAAACAAAAAAAAATTAAAGAGTAACCATGGAGTTTCTTGCCGGTTCTTCTCCATAGGAAACGACTAACCCGAACCGTGCACCTTTTGTCGACGTTTTATAAGTGCCCATGTAGGCCTATGTAAAATAAAAATATTTGATTTTGATTTCCCATACAACAAACGCGATTTTTTGCCGTTTTTGCGATAATGGAACGGAACCCTTCGTGCGCGAGTTCGACTCGTACTGGCCTGTTTTTTAATGAAGGATGTCCATATATTTTATCTTGTCATGAAACATCGAAACCCGATAAGTGTAACCTTACCATTAGAGTTGAATAAACTTTGCAATCTGAACGTTGTCGTTTTTTTTTGCATCTCTTACCAAGAGTTACTTTATGTTTGTTTATTTTTGCGATATAACATGCAACAAGTTTTTTTGTTTCATTTGCATTCGCATAATGTACAGTATTTTCGTTGAAATGTGTTGTGGAGATCAGATATACGCTCCATGTGAAATACTGGTGATCAGCTCCATCTGGTGGTTAGACAGCAAGCTGCCGTAATAGTTAGGAAAGGCTAGGCAGATGATGATGGTACCGCGATATCGTTCGCGTAAACTTCACAACACACACTTCAGCAACGAGATACCGACTTCGGCAACGAGTTCCACTGCTAAAGACCAAGACAAAGTGACATTTAAGGCGCCGATTCCCTTGAGTAGCTGTTTTTAAATTGAGAATCACGTCTAAATGGCTAGTCGTAATTTTTTGAAAAAAATCTATGTTATATTAGACTATTTTCTTAATAATTTGATCTGAGCAAATATTCAGTTTTCTTCGTATAACATAGTGTAATTAATTTGTAAAGTTATGTCTAAAACGGACATAAATACGACAATCACACCAAAACCGCTGGGCGTATTTTAATGAAGTCAACACCATCTCAAAGATAATTTAATTATCTACATTTTGATCTGAGGCTTTTTTTTAAAGTCATAGAATAATAAGGAAAGTACAAAAAACTACAAAATTTTGGGACGCGCGGGTGTGAAACGAGTGCGCGTTTTGTTCCCTCAAGGTCGCTGGCGTTAGTCGTCGTTTTAATGTTGGCTAATGGTGACTACTGCCCTGAAAAGAGGCGAAGAAAGTGTGGCTTGGAAGCAGCTCGTCAATGACTCTGTCTCGGGCACAACTTTCAGCATAAATACGATGATTAGGAGAAGATTATAATGTAGGATAAATAGTCAACATCATAACGACACCTAAGTGTTTTCACAGACCAATTAAACAAATTATTCAACCGAAAAAATGTTCAAGTCAAAAGCCAAAACCATTAATTCAATGTAAAACTCACGTCTGCACGACTTATATACATAAATACTTTAATTGTTATGAAACATGAATAACATTATACATATGTTTTGTCATTTAAATAAGACAGTCGTTAATTTTTGTCAAGTTTTAAAGGCACGCGTTCACTGACTCGTACGCTGTAATATCGTCAGCTCGAGTTCGTCGATTCTTTGCGTTACATCATCAGTCATCATCTGCCTAAGCTTGTGTTAACATTCTTGGGGACCTGATTACCAGTGTTTTGTGTTCCCACTGCTGGGCCACAGGCCTCCTCTCTGTGTGAGAGGGAATGGGCCTTAATCCACCACGCGGGCCCTGTGCAGGTTGGTGGATGTCACATGTCTTCGACATGCATTGTTCACTCACGATGTTTTCCTTCACCGTTTTGAGAGCAGTGATGATGAAATAATTTCACACAAAGTAAAGCGCCTGCCTGGTCCACGACCCACCGCACCATAGGCAAGGAGGAGTCGCGATATGTATTAGATGGTCACCCATCCACGATCCGACCTTGGCAAGCTTTTACCTCGTAGACTGACACCTGCGGCTGTGATAACAACGAGCCCCTCCGTAGGTACATAACTTAACTATGTACTTGTTAAACAGCCATAATTCAAGACGACAAAATTTATTGCATCCGGCAAATCATGGAACTCAACCGCACTCTCAACCTTGCTGTTAAAGTAATTGAATAACCTGATTCACGGTTTATCGCCAGACACATTGCCGGCTATCCCAGAGACCAAGGTAAAACCTTATATACTTCATAAAAGATAGCTTGATCTCTGCGACATAATTATGTCAAACTAACGTAAAAGTTATTGTTACGTTATTGTTAGCCTGTCAAGCGCTATTGTTACTGTATTGATACTGACAGCTGTCGCAGAGATCAAGCTATCTTATAAGAAGTATAAGTGCCTGAGGAGTCTACACACCAAACCCGCCGACCCGCCGACACAGCCCGGCGGCTTGGTGTCGGCGACCCAAACCCGCCAAATGACAAAGGACCCGCCGACACCAAGCCGCCGGGCTGTGTCGGCGGGTCGGCGGGTTTGGTGTGTAGACTCCTTAATACACCGACACTGACATAATATCCTTCAAACCAGAACACAAAATGAAGGTGGTGCTTCCTAGGATGACTTTCTGCACAAAGTGCTTCGACCACCTACTATGAAATGTTTTTGTCACTATAAATCTTACTTCTTAAGCTGCTTTCCTCCTACTTATTTATTTATTAAAACTTAATGCAACACACAGGTATATAGGTGGACTTAATGTCTGGGGCATTTTCTACCAGTCAACCAAGGGTAAACCTACTATTGCATTAATCTTCTTCTGCCTGCTCTTCGTCCTGTCCCCCGTCACGCTATCACTGACCCCCTTTCCTGTCATGTCACTCCTCACACAGTAAATCCATCTTTTCTTTGGCCTTGTTCTCCCACTCCATCCATCCACATTTATATTCATCTCTTTTAGTAACATACGTTTCATCCCTCCTCATCACATGACCATACCAGGACAAACGGTTTCCTTTCAAGTTTTCTGTCACTGGCGCCACCTTTAAACTTCTTCTAATATATTCATTTCTCACTTTATCCATTCTCGTCACTACACAATTCCATCTCAACATTCTCATCTCTGCTACATACTACATTCTTTTGTTTAGTATGAAATTTTATTGTTAATCAATCAATTCTCAACAGCAGATTTGGTTAGATCTTGGCACACGGTCAATCCATAGCGATTAGGATACTTTTTATCCCGGTAGGCGGTTCCTGTAGAATAATTTTCGAGATTCACGCGGCCGAAGCTACTAGCAACATCAAGTAACGAACATTTTTTTTAAACTTTTGCCGTTACGTTACAATGGCCATCCACCCTAGCTGTCAAAAGCGTAAAATTACAAAATGTCTCATTTTGTCATGTAACGAGACGAAATTTTTGTTAAGCTGACCTTCAAGCTCCATTATTTGTTATTCAAATACCATTGCTAATTGCTGTTACAGTTTTTAAAACAATGTCTGGTTTGTAATGTTTAGAAGTGTTAGCTTGTGTTGTGACTAAAATACTTTTTCGTGCGTTGAAATTATTTTCTTTGCATGGTAGGCTCGCGTTTGGCCACTGTCTTACAAAATATGAGGTCGGCGATGCAGTACTTTTGTCTAGGAAGAGGTAACTTATTCACTGTTGACTTAAATACCTTCAGATTATAACTGTTAGGAAACAGACTACGGCCAGGGAATTTTCACTAAGCTATATGCACAATAAAAGTATTCATAAGTCACTGCGGGTTGCCAGCCAACTGAAAACCAGCGCTGGGTGTCTGACGGTCAGCAAAAGCTGAGTTGGTAACCCTTTCGGTATGAGCACGCTCTGCGCGATTTTCAAATTCTCATCTACTTTATCATTGTTGTTGTGTTGTTTAGATTTATTGATTTACCAGCTTCTGCCAGTGCCAGCGGCTTCGCCTGCGTTAATGTAAAAAAATATCCCAAGGGAACATATTCCCGAGATAAAAGGTATCCTATGTGCTATTCCAGACTATAATCTATCTCTGTGCCAAATTTCATCCAGATCCGTCTAGCCGTTTGAGCGTGAAGAAGTAACAAACACACACACACAAACTTTCGACATAATATTAGTGTGATAAGTTTATCCTCGCACTGGAACCCCTTGTAGCAATAGGGTATTCTAATATGTTTGAAAAAGTACTTCAAAATGTTGATTTCCTAATAAAAATCCACAAAAATATAATATTTCGGCAAAATAAACACGCTTTCATACCATAAACATACATTAAAATTTAAATCTTTTTTATGCCCACAAAAACGCTGTCTGCCATTTTGGTGACGTATGTAAACAAAGGAGTCATGACGACCGGCACTCATTCAACATTTGATTGTTGATAGCTGCTTAGACTGAATTGATCATAGGAATTGATAGATGACAACTATAGCACGGTTCTAGTTTTTGGTTTTGCCTATATGACGTCACGCCATGGCGGCTCGTGTTTTAGGTCACGTGATATTTACATTAAAAACACCGATTTTTAATTTTAATATATTTAAAAAAATATATATTTTTATGACTCAAATTCAGAATATTTAAGTATCAATATACATATAATAAATCTGTAGAAAAATATTTTTTGTACATCGAAAAAAAATCCAAAAAAAATAGCCAGGGTGTTAAAGGATAACCAACAGAACCCATTTCTAGCATTTTTGGTTTTTTTTTCTGTTTGTCTTGTTATTTGTGCACGCATCACGTGAAATGTACGAAACCAATGTAGATAACTTTTTATTAACACAGAAAAATTGTGCGTATCTTGAAGAATTACTTAGTTTTTGTTTCATCGCAATCGGT
The DNA here is from genome assembly GCA_948252205.1 of Orthosia incerta. Classification (NCBI taxonomy): domain Eukaryota; kingdom Metazoa; phylum Arthropoda; class Insecta; order Lepidoptera; family Noctuidae; genus Orthosia; species Orthosia incerta. Next base: position 11,654,308 of record OX411767.1, read on the forward strand.
TCACTCTATCAAAAGTTAGATGAATTTAAAGTGTTCAAGAAGTAAAATTATCACAGCTCACGCAATTCAGTTACTCGGACAGTTGAACTCGCTATTCGATAGATGGCGTTGTGCATTTAAAGTCATTTTCTGAATAGCGGTGTTAAGATTTTACGCGAAAGAATCACACTAGAAAAAAAAATTGGTATGTAGTATGTATATTTTTGAGTATGTGGAGTAGGCAGGCAGGCTGGGAAGTATGGTAAGGTTGGCAGGCAGATGACGGGAGCGAAGCCGCGGGCACAGCTAGTCTTATAATAAACTCACTATAAGTCCAGGTTTCCTCACGATGTTTTCCTTACACCGTTGTTATGAATTGAAAAGTCACACTGGGCCACCACGACATGTCTGTGTCGAATAAATGTTCTCTATTTCTTTTTTCTAAAACGTTTTATGCGTATGGCCATGTAACGGAGGCGCATCTCCATCTCCATACATACGCCTTGAGAGAAAAGTTTGTTTTTAATTTATTTTTAATGGGTTTGCTCTTGACTCTAGTCTAGGTCAGAGGTGACAGAGACAAAGTCGACGATGGAGTGAGCTTACCCAGAAGAAGCCTGTTCACTCTAACTTTGAAGAGATTCGGGTTGTATGCGTTCGGAAACACAGACGCAGGCAGTGAGTTCCACTCTTTTGCTGTGCGCAGTGAAGGATGTTTGGAAGCGCTTGGTGCGAATTGGTGGAGTAGCAACTAGGTGAGGATGGTAACTTGCAGTGCGTCTAGATGTCCGATGGTAGAAGGGGGCCGGTGGGATGAGGTCGTGGAGTTCACGACCACACTCGCCAAAATACAGTCTGTAGAAGACCGACAAGCTGGCAACCTTACGGCGATGAGCCAAGCTGTGAAGCTTAATATCCACCAGTTTGACCAGTGTGGAATGCAACTGTACAATTCCAACGCACATTACCTGAAATTCTGTCGTCGTTACAAATAATATTAATTGGAATCCATCTAAATTTCCCAGGACCAATTAAAATATCAATAAATGTAGGTTATATATACCTGCACGGTGCAGCAATATTAATTCGGCTTTTTTCTGGGAAAAAATAATAAATTCTATTTGGTGCGTTAGTTAGAATAGCAAAAGTATTGTACAGATATTTTTTGGTTTTTCAAATCAATAAAAACTAACAAAGATAAAGTGCATCAAGGTTCAGAAGACGATGATTGTGAATGAAATGTATCACGCAAAATTTCCATGCACTGGCTTGTCGCAATTTTTTGTTTACGCGAGAATTGTTTCCTTTTTCGTGACCAATATTTTTTGGTAAAATCCTTCATTTATCCCTGAAAAGACTGTTCTTAGGCTCGATCTCGCCTGAAGGTAAGTGATGGATAAGGACTGGTACGATGGAGACCTCTTCAAACCGCTCGAAGGACCATAGAAGGGAATACAGATGCTGGCAGAGAATTCAACACTGGCTGTGCATGAACATGATATTTTATGAACGATAATTTAAATATTTCAAGGCAAAAGAATTACTAGTAGACGTAAGTATTTCATGGCCATGGGTTCCCTCTACAGTCTACAATTTCCACATCAGATTGCTATATATTGAATACTAAATGGTAGGAATTCAGCAACCATCATCAAAATGCATAAAACAAAGTCGCTTTTTTTTAAATGGGACCGATGATGTGAACATAGCCATAAAAAGAAGCGAAACTGTCAGATGACCTGTCAATGTCACTGTCAATCAATTCGTTCTTTATTAATTCTTAAACAAATTATCACCGGCCAGTGTTAGTTTCTAAAGAAATCTAATTTCTAGATCAATGTCAATAAACTATTAGAGAAAAGAGATCTAGCTTTCAACATCGTTAACATAAATTAAGGATGATCGATTTAAATGTAATCAATATTGAAATCGAGAGATTTTTATCGATTAATCATGTTTATTTATATCCTTGCGTAACTTGTCGGCTTGGTTGTTAACGTATGCGAATTCTTAATTATAGTGTGTAACTTTTTAATTATTAGATGATCGTTTTTATGATTATTTATTGCATGCAATATCTTGCAAACGAATCAAAACTTTCCCAAATGCCAAAAGCATTATATCTTCAAACTGTCACTCCACACGTCGTTTGACGTTTGCCGCGCATTTTGCACATTGACGAAAACTTTTTCAATCAGCCAGTCTTAATTTTTATTTTATTATAAAATAACCGGAATTTTGTAACTCAGAACAAAAAGCCGGGTCCTGGCGTGGAAATTCCCCAATTTTAGGGCAATTGGCATTCTAATATCAGTCTCAAATTCTCAATCCGTCAAATAAACTCATCTTGACAAGTTTTGCCTATAATGGTTGCCGAGATGTAGTTTATCTTGCAAACGAATCAAAACTTTCCCAAATGTCAAAAAAGCTGTATATCTTGAAACCGCCACTCCACATCTTTTGGCGTATGCCGCGAATTTTGCGCATTGGTGAAAACTTTTGGATTCAACCAGTCTTCATTTTAAATTTATTAAAATATAACCTCAATTTTGTACCTCAAAATCCGGGTCCCGACGATTCCCTAATTTTAGGGATATTGACATTCTAATATCAGTCTCAATCCGTCAAATAAACTTATCTTGACAAGTTTTGCATATAATGTTCGCCGAGATGTGATCGTAACTTGATTTTTGAAAAAGCGAAAATTACAAAAAATCTAGTCAATGAAACATTAACAATTATTATTAATCATCAGATTTATTATTAAAAGATTAATTCACCATATTGCTTACTTAGCATTTCAAAAATACATTGAAATGCTTTAATGAATTGAAATAAATGATTTCGGTTTGATTAAAATCATATTCCAACTTTGCAATAACTCGCAAAAGATAATTAAAATCGCTGCATATTAATTAAAATCATACGTTTTCATCGGCATATGGAGCGTGGATTCTGCAATATAAATGCCGGGGAGCTACTGGACCGTGCACTGTCTAGTGTAGTTTCACACCATTGTTGCAGAGTTCCGTGGTTTATGGAATTTTCGGATGAGATACTCTGTATTGTCCAGAGGGTGAATGGGTTGAGAGAAAGTCTGTGGTGTAAGAATGGGGGACAGAGATCGACAGTTTAGTAGAATGTCGTGACCTTTTTCATAGAATCTGTGTTTTTTTTTGTGATAAAAGCGTCAAGCTCAGCGATAGTATAGCTTTCTTTCTATCATTGAAATAATTTTCCGTGTTATCACTTCCAGAAATTCCAAAAAAAAAATAAACCCTATGTATAATACAAAGCTTAGATTCAACTTCTGCAGTCAAACAGTATTGCTGTGTTCTGGTATGCTAGTGTTATATTATCTGTGGTTCAGGCTTGAATGGTACCTACAGTGCCGGTGTAATGGGAGCTACCGCATTTGAATTTTCCGCTAGGGGCGCTTGTGTAGACTGAGTCTTCTAAATGTCAAATTTCTTAGCTTTTTGGCTTCTAGCGCAAGTTTGTTGTGATTATTTTCCAAATATGGCAGATTAAGACAGGTACGGGATTTACCAACCGCTGCTTTAATTAAGTATGTTTCGGCAAATGTTACCTTCCTTTTTTTTTTCGAAAAAAAACTGCGGCGTACTCGATTTTTTATGTACTTAATTGTACCTTTATGGCATCAAACATTAGTTTTAATTCAAACTTTGCTTCCGTGCGCGTTATAACAACGTTTAGTGGTTATATTTATCGACCTTTGTCAACAGTGGCGCCAACTGGTGAGCAATAAAACGTTAGCCCCCATTACAGGCAAATTACATATTGAGGAATGAGATAATTCAATGGCAAAGACGAGATGACATTCATAGGCTATAGACTAGACACGATGACATTTTATCTGCGATCAGAATTGTCAATTTTTTTTTTTTTTTTTTTTATGTTTGTTCCTGACGGAACAGGCTAAGGTCTGAGACCATGCTGCCTAGTCTTTAGTGCAATTTTAACATTCTTTAGTATGCATTAGAATACGGATGTAACAGATTCTAATGTTTTATGGAGTATTTGGCAGCAAATTGTATTGAGTCAGCCTTCCCAGTAAGCTTAGCGGAGGTAGTAAATACTACAATAAAATTCTCCGCTCCACTATCCTGAGATCGCTTCTGTCAATGATTTCACATATTGTCCAGTTGCGTAGACAGTTGAGACACAAAACCACCAATTTTATATCACAATATCCACTAGGAATCAATTTGCAAGTAATATTAACAGCCGCTGAACTTCACTCGAAAAAATCCCGCCAAAAACTCTCTTCTTTTTTTTTTCTCCTTCGCCCTACTCGGGCCGGTTAAGGTCTTGGACCATACCGCCTCGTCTTCAGTGCAATTTTAACAATTTTTAGTATGCATTAGAATGCGGATTTAACAGATTCTAATGTTTTAGGAGTATTTGGAAGCAAATTGTATCGAGTCAGCCTTCCAGTAAGCTTTGCGGAGGTAGTCAATACCACAATAAAATTTAATTCAGACAGTTGAAACACAAAACTACACCAATTTTATATCACAAAATCCACTAGGAATCAATTTGCAAATAATATTAACAGCCGCTGAACTTCACTCGAAAAAATCCCGCCAAAAACTCACATTTGTCAAAAGATGGGTTTGACACTGGCGCTACCGAAATGACACTAGTTCAACACCAAACCTTTTGACAATTTTCATTTTTTTTTAAATAGTTTTTGCTTGTTGTCCTTAGTCTCGAGGTCTCGCATGATTTTCCATAAAGCATTTGATATTGGCAGTATGGGCCACCAATTGCCAAAATAAAAACAGAAAAATCTTTTCTACAATTAAATCGTTGTCGTTGATAGAATTTAACTTTGTCTCGAGCTTGTAGTCATTACAGACGTGTTCCAAACTTCAACCTGTTTGAATTTTATGTCATTGCGCGTTTCGCCGTCAAGTTGTATTTTATCCCGTATTCATTACGATAGAGGTAGAATACTCAATGTGCAGGAGGCATTGACTTTGGGAAAGCTAACAGAAGTCGCACTTTCACACTGTTGCAATAATAGTGATCATTAAATTTGTCCATATATCACATGTTACAAATGGTTCATAGATTATGAAAATAATGCTTGTGTGACTCTGCAAATCTGCGTTAGAACGTCGATAAATGAAGTATCTAGTGTTCTTTATTGTTTGTTTGAAAACAGCACAATAACAGACAACTATTTTATTTGTTTAGTTAGCACGCATGCTATACAATGCAAAATAGCTAAATATTTTATGTTCATAAAAGAAAACATATTTTTCTTTATTATTTCTTCACAAAACATTATTTACACATTTTTTTTCACAGTCTTGACTTAGGACTCCCAGGTTGTAGCTATCAGGAAATATAGACTCCGGCAGGGAATTCCACTCCTTTGCTGTACGCATAATGATGAAAGTATTCCCAAAACGTTTGGTGCGTATGGGTGCGATGTCCACCATGTACCGATGACGCATCGCCGTACGTCTTGTAGTCCGATGATGGAAAGAATATAAAAAAAACATTAAAAGCGTAGAATAATTCCTCGTATGTTTGTAAATCATGCACGCTTCATAGGCAATTTTGATTAAACTTGGCACACGTGTAGAGTATGGCCTGGATTAGGACACATACTTTTTATCCTAGCAAATACCTACGTCCCGTAGAATAAATTTCGGCTTTCTGCGGTAACAAAAGCTAGTGAACCAAACAAAATATTCTACTGAACCCTCTACAGTTTGTTTTTTGTTTATTCTTTTAAAAATTGCTTTCGGTATTCTGGTAAAAATTTCGTTCATTCAGCTTTGTCGAATCTTTTTAATTTGTAGCTAGAGGTACTCTGGCTTTTTGCTAAAAAATGTCCCCTGTGAAAAGAGAATCGAAAATGGAATGGAATCTTATTGTATTATTTTATATTACTGTTGAAAATATTCGAATTTCAATTCGCAAGCACGAAATGGTGTTGTTTAAATGAAAAGTCGCATTACATTTACGCGTCAAAGGTTCTTTTTGAACCCAATTGTGTGAGCATCAAAGTTGAAATTAATTAGTTATATATTAAGGGCAGACTGTTGGCATTCAGAGTCCGAAATAATTATAACATTTTCATTAAATTATTAAATGTATTAATCTAGTAAAATAAGGATTAACAACTCTATGCCATATAAAAAAAAGTTCAAACCTTTTTTGCGACACATACTTATTAAGGCCTACTTATTAACCCAAATATTTGTATTCCAAAAAAAACATTTAAAAAAAATGACAATGGTATTTACATATGTAGATACAGCACATGTAATTAACTTGTTAGTAAAATGTGAAATCTATTTTATGGTTCATGAGCAAGATGGCGCGAAAGTTGACGTCTGTCAATGTCATCTGCTAATTCTGCAACTTCTTTCGCATTTTTTTATTGTTTTTTTTTAATATTCCTATATTATTTATTTTATAACTAGCTGACACGGCAAACATTGTTTTGCCATAAAAACACCAAACATTCATTCATGGGCGCACGGTTGGCGCAGTGGTTGAGCGATTGACTGCTGCGCTGCGTGTCGCGGGTTCGATTCCCGCACGGAACAATTATTTGTATGATCTACAAAGAGTTGTTCCGGCTCTGGGTGTTTGTGTATGTGAGTTTATGTTTGTAAACGCACCCACGATACAGGAGAAATTCCTATTCCTATTGGGGCAATGTGTTTTAAAAAAAAAAAAAAAAAAAAACTACCCTACACCTACCCTACACTCACCCTACACCTACCCTTTTCAACCTTTTTTTTTTTTTTTTTTTTTTTTCTTTTTTTTTATGTATTCTGCTATTCAGGGCGGATACAAATCCAACGAAGTAAAAACCATGAAAATTGATCCAGCCGATCTCGAGTTATAAGTGTAGTAACAAACCCATCTTTCTTTTATATATATAGATTTGGAAGGCAAAATAACCATTGAGTGCAAAGGTACCTACTGCTTATTTCTTTAGAAAATCTACCAGGAGATCCGCGGAAGATGAAAATTAAAAAAAAAAATATAAAAAAAAAATAAGAAATGTTATCAATAGTGTTTAAGAACAAGAAGAGAAGAAAATCTGAATATTTTAAACTGAATAACATTTCTGAACAGAATACTTTTACGTTATAATTTTGAATGGAATAGGAATTTGCGTGAATTAAAACTTTAGTTATACAATGCAGCGTTTGTGTAACATAATCAGCGTATGTTTAACTCCCATTGTTTCAGTTAGAATTTTCAGAGGAATAAGTTAGGTATTTAATTTAAGTTCTATAATAAACATTGTTGCAGTTTGAAAGCTTCTGAATGTGTAAAATGACTGTCACAAAGGTCGCAATGTTGTACAGAGTAAAATTATTTAGTTGTTTGTACCAGGTAATTTATTGAAGTACCTACTGACCCAGTAATTAAATTATTTTTACCGATATCATGTAATAATTATTATACTTCATAAAAGATTGCTTCAGGCGACATATGTCATACTGACGTATAAGTTATTGTTACGTTATTGTTAGCAAGTCAGGCGCTATGGTTACTGTATTGATACTGACAGCTGTCGCAGAGATCAAGCTATCTTTTATGAAGTTTAAGGTTACACTAGTCGAAAATTCTTCCATACAAACGTATTCTAGGGATTATTCCACTGTTTGACGATGTACGTTCTAAATAAAAAGCGATAACAATTTGTCTCATCATTATCTAGCCCTGTATGGAAGCAAAAAAGTAAAAAAAGAAAATGTTTGTAAGTTATGAGCGTCGAAAGTTCCACATTTCGACACTAATTTTAACACATTTTTGGGCGCGAATAAATACCATAAGAAACGGAAAATTGCAAAACGGCCTCCATACAGGGATAGATTAGTAGTTCAACAATGCAAATAATTTTATTTTGAACACATAGTTTTAGTCGTTTTCCCATGATACCTAGACTGCCAAAGGTCTGTTTATAAAATCTCGTGCGCTCGGTTTCGTCCTAAATCATTATCCATTTCGCTACAAATTTGCAAAAGTGTGTATTCGTACGCGAACTAGCTTCCTCCTGCTCATCACAGCATCAAACTCTTGCGCACGTGTTGTCGGTTGATATAAAATGCATTTTAACCTCGCGCACAAAATAGTTCGTGCCGTTGACTAGTGTAACCTTAAGTAGCTTTTTCCCGCATTTCGCCCGCCCCGTTCTCCCGTGGCCCACCCCGCAGGACACGTAATTTTTCTGGATAAAAAGTATCCTATGTTACGCCGAGATAAAGTAGCTTTTCATAGACATCTTTTTTTTAAATCGGTTAAGTATTTTTTGAGTTTACCCATTACTAGCTGTTGCCCGCGGCTTTGCTCCCGTGAACCACCCCTCAGGACCCATTTTCGGGATTAAAAAATAGCCTGTCACTCATGAATAAAGTAGCTTTCTATTGGTGAAATTATTTTTCAAATCGGTACAGTAGTTTCGGAGCCTATTCGGTACAAACAAACAAAAAAATCTTTCCTCTTTATAATATAGATAATCAATTTTACAAACTTTAACTTCCATTCGTCCGCGAACATACCACAATCAGGTTTAGCATACAAGAGAGCGTTGAGCGCTAGAATAGAATAGAACATACTTTATTGTAGACCAAAAAATTAAGTAGCGCTAGTGCTATAAAAATACAATGTCTGAGTCATAGGCTTTTCATCCCGAAAAAAATGCGCGGGCCCAATGGATAACGCTCCGGGAACGAAGCCTACTGCCTAGTAATAAACTTAGTGAGTTATAAAGACTATAAAATATAAAAGTCTTTATTAGTATGTGCATTTTAGTTCACAACTACAAGCTTTTTCTTTCCTTTCTTTATTACTTAAGAAAGGTGGTTACAGGTGATGCAACATCTTACTTTTTTCTTTAATTTTAGTCGCTACGCTACTAGAAAATTAATCAAAAGATTGTTTTAAAGTGTAGAACATCAATTACATGCGCTTTCAACCATGAACAGTCTGGCGGCACACGTCTGTTTAGTTTCTATTTGTCTTGTTAAGACATTTGCTGTGACCACAGATTAAACAGATAATTGCGCCAACCACGCTAGTATGTTTGAGAAATTATCGAGAAGAAAACGTTCTGTTGACAAAGAAAAATTTCAAAAAAAGAAGGTTGTAATTTTATAAGAATAAATCATAGATATACCAACTTTCAAATTACGAATATTATTTATGAGTGTCTCGACCCATTCGTTACATTATTAAAACCTAACGTAGTTTTATTTTCTCTGTGATTAAAACCAATAATAATATTCTAACAACGATGGTGGCAGTCACTAGTACATTTCGGTTTACTTATTTCGAGTTTTTTAACGTACTCGCTCGTGATAACGTATACGATATCTTATGTCAAAATGAAGACAAAAAGAAAGGATTTCTCCATATCGACAGCAGGCGGCGCTTATCCAGTTTCAATACAAATTGACGTTTACGTTAACGCGATTGAGCGTGAGTGAAAACTCGCACTAGTACCTACATCCTAAACATTTTGAACTTTTTGGCAATGTTTTTGCTTTTAGTCATTTACTCTGTAAGATTTCATCGAAGAAAAGAACTCAATCCTTTACCTAAGGCTTAGCACGCACTGAGATTTTTATTCACGCGATTTTTTTTCCGCGTACCTACTGAATTTGACTAACACGCACTGCGGATAAAATTTCACGCGATTTTTGTCTCCTACCTGTTCATAGAGTTCAAAATATTCGCGTGAATTTAATCCGCGCCGCGGTGCGGTGCATTTTGTGGCAAAACACGGATTTCTTACGATATTATTTCTGCGCATTTTTTGCCGCTATGCGTGCTGCTTCATACAACTCCATAGGTCGCAGAAAGTGCGGAAAAAATTCGCGCGAATAAAAATCGCAGTGCGTGTTAAGCCTAAAACTCTTAAAATATATATATACCAAAGCCCCCAAGTTTCGTTGCTGAGTTCCATTTTGAAGGGTACAGCTGCTAATGACAGCTTTGTCTCTAGTTGACAGGTATGGTACAATGCAATGCGGGCGAGACCTAAACGTGACCTAACGATGCTAAACAGATCTAAATAAACGTGGAGAACATAGATAACTAACTTGAAATGTAGTGGATTTGACAGGTGTCTGACATCTTCCTTTATTAGCAAAGTCACTATCCACTGTCATTTAGAACCAGCTCTTTTCCGTGGTGTGTAGATCATTGTCATTAACGGCTGTATCTCTTGATTGCGTTGATCTAGAAGTTTGATTTTTTCACAGCTGCAAGGGGTTTTAAACTTGAGTATACGATATTAATTTCAACTCGATAACTCCACGCGTTCCCGAGATAAAGGGTCTTGACAGACCGACGGACAGACAGACAGACGAGAAGTGATCCTATAAGGCTTCAGTGTTTTTCTTTTGCGGTACGGAACCCTAAAAAGAAACATTAAGAGTACTTTTTTGAATCTAGGCGTTAAAAGCAAAGTTAAAAGGCTGTGCTAGTTTTGTCACGCTCCTTTTTACACAATTTTATTTTTATAAACTGTAAGCTATTTAAATGTCAACAAAGCCAATGCCCGTTTATTGCTATTTCGGACTTTGCCCCTAAAGCTAAATAGGTTCTGATATTAGTTCTAAAACGCAAAGGTAACAAACAGTCAGCCAGATCTGTCAATCACTAACTCACAAACAAATAACAAAGGTGTTTACAATGTCTACAATAAAAACAAGTTCATTTTTGTAGTAGTTTTTTTTGGTTAACAAACTAGGCCAAGCTTAGTCTCAGACAGTAATCCAGTTCCGTCAAATAAAAAAACCGGATAAATAAATCCAGTAAGTAAACAATAAAACGACTTAAAACTACCTAGTTCAAACAATAAACCACTTTCTTTAAAACCACGTGCTCGTAATAGCAACACTCTACAAGCCGCAAGTACCTGCAACCCGCAAGGTTGTGTTGCCCAAGAGAAAATAACTGTACTCAGGAACAATGGCGCGAAATATCGGCGTTCCGTAATAAAACCTTTTTGCACAAGGTTATGGGGGAAAAATACGTGTGAAAATATTTGAATAGCGTTAATTAAATTATAAAGTGACCTCTTTTCTTTGAATTTTCGCATTTCATCGGATCTACGGTTGGAGTTTTTAGGTCAATTGCATTTTGGTGGAATGTCCGGTAATAATTCGACAGCAATACTATTTATCTATAATTTCGAATCAACGCAAACTACTTCATATTATATCGAGGTATATATGTTTGTTTGTTTACATGTTTGTAAAAGTAATCTCTGGAAAATTTATCCGATTACATTTAAATTACAATTTACATCGTTAAAACCACAAGAACTCAGCAATCAATAACTTTAAATAGTGCTACGAGTTATTTATAGAGTTCATCCTGAAACCTTGTAACCTACATACTATTTCTAAGACTTGATACGTGAGAACTTCGAACGACAAGTACCAGATACAACTAGCACTTCAGATGCACATGAGAGCTTACAAACTTTGTGTTCGAGTTTTGAAACTCTGGCGGGTGTACTCCTCATCATACTTCTTCAGGATATACCCAACTTAGAAGTCTGGATGTCAATTAATAAAAATACATTAAATTTTTACATAATATTGACTCTAAAATGGTAGTACAGTATTTTTTTTAAAGAGGTATAAGTTTCACTAATCTCCTTCCAACAAAACCATAAAAATGACAAAATAATTATTGATAGCATGCATCTCCTCGTAAAGTGTTCATTAATTATTTTTTATACTAACACTAATGGATAGACAATTTAATAACGAACATTTTGTAAGTATTATTTTTTTCAAAAGACCAATATTCGATTTTATAAAGATTTTATTCTAAAATCTGGGCGTATTCACTACCGTAATTCATGCGCCACCAGTGCCGCTAGGCCAATAGGAATGCTCATATCTCATGCTGATTTTTTGGTCAGGGCACGGCCTTAATGTAGCCAGTGACACTCGCAAGGTTAAGACGAATCGATTGCTGTTAGATTGATCAAAATCGGACAACGCGTTTGGTCTCTAAAACGCCTCATAGGAACAAACATACATCCGGTAATGTGTTTATACATAGAATGATAAACACATTACCGTCCTTCGGCAGTCGGGTAAAAACCACCCATCTGTTTGTAGTGTTATGTTTTGGAAGTCGTTTTAATTCAAAAGTAAATTCGTAGGCGTAAAGTAGCTGTTCTGTTCACCTCTGCCTACCTAATCTTTTCATGCAGGCGTGACTTTAACTCACCCTCTAAAACAAAAATATCTAACATACTCGCTTGTTTATTGAAACAAAACATATAACACAAACGCTGTATGTAAGTACCAGAAGTTCATTATCATAATTTATATAAATTATTGATCAACTTATAGCATTGACCATGGAATCGGCAAACCGGCTGCGGTTAGAGACGCAGTTGAAGTGCGAATAGGTTACTTCTAGCACAGCTAATATAATACTAGCATACAGATGCCTCATCCCATACAAAGAAACCGTGCCGACGTAACTAGCGTTTTTCATCTGATTAATCTTGTTATTTTTGTAAGTACATCAATCGCGTTCGATCCCGTTTCACGGCAATAGATGGTGTTAGCAGCGACTTGCAAGTAAAAGGGTTTACTAGGTTCGTGAATATTTTTTCTTTAAATACAGTAAAGGTTCGTTTTATAGTAGTTTTTTGCACGTTTTTACAGTTTTTTTGCACCAAAATGCAATGCAAATTTTAAAAATTGAGTGGAATGTCTCAGAAATTTAAAAGTGCGCCATCTATTGGCATCAATTTTAAATGATCCGTTAAAATAATCTTTGAAATGTGAATTAAGAGCCCAATATTCCATAATTTTGTATTTAGGAGAGTTGATTAAACAAGAACATATAATGTTTATGTTCAATTCCAGAAAATGTTAATTTTAGCCGCGCGCGTGTTTATGTCGCACCATCTAGTGAGATTTATTTGAACCAAATTTTCTTTCCTAGCAATGAGACCCCGTGCTTCTAGGCAAGCGTGCTTCACCGTCGACCACATCATCGCTTACCATCAGGCGAGATATCAAACGCAGGCCTCCCTCATATTCATCTGCCTAGCCTTTTTTCCCAACTATATTGGGGTCGGCTTCCAGTATTACCGGATTCAGCTAAGTACCAGTGTTTTACATGGAGCGACTGCCTATCTGACCTCCACAACCCAGTAACTGGGTAACACGGTACCCCTTGGCAAGACTGGTGTCAGATCTCAAGCTTCTGACTACCCGTAACGACTGTCAAAGATCTTCATATGACAGCCGGGACCAACGGCTTAACGTGCTTTCCGAGGCACGGAGGAAACTCAATATGTTGAAATGGTCACCCATCCACTGACCGACCTCGTCAAGCGTTGCTTAACCTTGATAATCGACCCGTGCGGCTGTTATTATTTAGCCACGAGCTCCTCTTATATATATATCAAACGCAGGCCTACCAAAAATAAATAAAAATTGTGCCCGCGCAATATATAGAGCTGGCTGGATTTCGCTGTTGTACCTAGCCATAGACAAAAATGTCACGGGCCGTAAAGACCGGTGACACTCACTGACAGGCTTAGTGTTTATGGACAGTTTTGACAATGCCGTCTCTAGCAAGGGCCGCTAGACGTCTCAATGCTCTGTGACTCGTAATGTCTTTGTCAAACCAGTTTTAAAGTAAGACTTATCGCGATATTAAAATGTTAATAGCCAATGACGTAGTTTGTAAGTCATTGGGAATAGGAATTTAAAGTTTTAAAACAAATAAGTCGATTTGTAATCGAGTGATTGTTTAAGCAACCTGAAGTTAGGGACGAAGGCTCGATTCCTCGTCCCAGGACTTGATGATGGGTCTTTTTTAGGGTTCCTTACCCAAAGGGTAAAAACTGGACCCTATTACTAAGACTCCGCGGTCCGTCTGTCTGTCTGTCACCAGGCTGTATCTCATGAACCGTGATAGCTAGGCAATTGAAATTTTCACAGACGATGTATTTCTGTTGCCGCTATAACAACAAATACTAAAAACCAAATAAATTAAAATTTAGGTGGGGCTCCCATACAAGAAACTAAAAAAAAAATTGCCGTTTTTTGCGATAATGGTACGAAACCCTTCGTGCGCGAGAGCAACTCGCACTTGGCCGGTTTTTTTGTTACAGGGGAAGGATAGGATAGGATAGGTTGACCCCTTTTCCGCACTTAGACTCGCATTTGGTCCGTTGTAAGTGCAGGCCTCCTCTCTGTGAGAGAGAATGGGCCGTAATCCACCACGCGGGCCCAGTGCATGTTGGTGGATGTAACATGTCTTCGAATTTTTGGTTCTAAGACATGCCGGTTTCCTCACGATGTTTTCCTTCACCGTTTTGAGAGCAGTGGTGATGAAATAATTTACACAAAGTAAAGCGCCTGCCGGGGTTCGAACCTACGACCTACAACTTGTAAGTCGCGGCCGTTACCACTAGGCCACCACTGCTCTGTTACAGGGGAATAAAAGGCGCTTGAACTTTTGGGGAAAATATCAGAGACTGTGTGACGTATTCCTCACTAAAAACAGCCCGAAGAAGATTACCATCTGCACATGGAGTGACCATTTAAAAAACTATTCCAGAACCCCATCAATGCAACTTCTGTCAGGACAGGACACATCTCTGGGAAGATTGTAAAGAGATGAATGTTCCTTGTCTATGTTCTCATGATCAACAGTAGTTAGTTAATATCGTGAATACTACAAGCCTATATTAATGTTTTTCAAATATGTGGTGTACGAAATAGCTAGGGAATTTCACACGACTATTTTAATATTTGTGTAACACTATGAGAACTTTTATTATCACAATATGTCAAATGCCTATGTGTCAACATAACATTCTGTCGACCAAGGACAAAATTTTGCGGTGGGTTTTTTTTTTATAGGTTAACGCGCGCGTTTTACCGATGGCCCACCGGTCAGCGATGATTTTGTGGTCGGCGGTGAAGCACGCTTGCCTAGAAGTAACCTATTCACTCTTGACTTATAGAGATATATACTTACTGACTTATAGAGATATATTATACTTGAGACCCCAGGTTATAGTTATCAGCGAATAAGGACTACTGCAGGGAATTCCACTTCTAAGCCGTCTGATCAAAGAGACGATGGATGAACTGTGTGTAAGATTGGAAGAATCATACTAAAGTACCGTCAATAATAAAAAATATTATAAATGTGAAAGTGTGTATAGGATATGTTTGTTACTCAATCACGCTAGAACGGCTGAACGGATCTGGATGAAATTTGACACAGTAATGAAACGCGTAGATCGATTTAATATACATGGTTCTACGCCTATACCTTTCATTTGAGACCAAAATTATCAAAATAACTCCATAAACAAAAAAACATGTTTTCAAGTTACGTATTATAACTTTTTAACACGCTTTTATTAGCTTGGTAAGTATCTTTACGTATTATACTTTTTATCACGCTTTTATTAGCTTGGTAAGTATCTATGTAACGGAATCTTTGAACGTGATTTTCACCCCCTTCAAAACGTGGGTTTGATTTGAAACTTTGCACACTTATCAAGGACCGATGACAATGCAATAATTTAGTCAAAGTCAAATATTTTTATTCAACTAGGCCAATATGCGGCACTTTTGAACGTCAAACAAAAATTAAAATGTACAAATAATGAAACTTGATTCTACCGGGCGCGTTTAAATAGTTTGTGTGTTTGTTGTTTGTTTTGCCTTACCAAGATCTTCAGGACTTTTTAGTTCAATTTACCATTTAAGCGTGTTTTTTAGTTTTTAGAACTACAATTTATTGGTACTTGAGTCGGATCAACGACTTTAATTTTTTTGTTATCTTGTTGACTTTAGTCACCGCCAGATAATCGCTGGAAGTAATGACCCTTTTTATCCCGAAAACGGCAAGGCCATAGTGGTAGCGAAGCCGCGAAGAAAAACCGCAGGTCAAAATCTAAGTTAGCTAACAGTGAAATAACTTCTGATTTCATTGCTTTATTGTTAAAATGTTCACAGAAATAACAATAAGCATTCCGCTTGAGTAAAAGTAACGAATTCACATTCATTCATTTGAGCTTTTTACCGTTAGTAATGTCATTAACAGCCTTGAGGTCAAGTAAAATGGCGGTTAATTGTAACAATGAAATTTCAAAAAACGTAGAACTCGATTAATAAAAATAAAAAACTTCATATTCTGAAGACTTGAAATTACTTACCCACTTAATAATTCCATGCCAGAAAGAACACTTTCTGAAGCCCGAGCTTTTTAACCGACTCACCAAAAAGGAGGAGGTTCTATTTTCGACATTATGTATGTTTTGTGTATGTTCACCGATATCTCCGTCAATTGTGGACCGATTTTGAAAATTCTTTTTTTTTTTGAAAGAGGATGTTTCGAAAAAGAACTTCGGAGATATACAACAGAACTCTTCAATAAATGTCGGAGAATCTTTCGGGATTGCTGCAATCGCATGTCTGTTGATTGTTTATACCATTTCATAACATAACATCACGCCAGTATGCTCTTAAAGGGTACGCAGATCTCTAATTTCACCGTTTATGTTCAAGTTTTTTGGTATTTGGGTAATCTATTCTGGCGTTATAGGTTACTAAAGAACTTGCCTATTAGGTAGGTACAACCAAAAAGTGAAAAATAAAAAAAAACATTTTTGCAAAAAAATACTACCGACTTCCAAATAAAAACCATTTAAGTATCCGACTGAAAGACTTGTATCTATGTTCATGAAAAATAATTAAAAAAAAACAATTGCATAACACATAATAAAATTCTAGTCAATCTGTTTCGCATACCTCAATAAATCTACTGAAAATATTGGTTGGCAACACTGGCAACCAGCAACAGTGAACACGCTTCGAATTTTAAATTTCTCGTCAGTGGAAGCAATACAAAGTACAGGCTTTTTCAGCAAATATAATTTAATCTGCTAGTAATATTGAGAGAACATCCCACGCTTTCGCTAGCAAACGATTCTGGAAACTGAGGAGATCTATCACTATTTATTTAAGCGTGAATATAGGTAGTTCAATATTTAATTAAGACCTTCGCTTGTTAGTGACTGCAAACTGTTATATTGGAATACTTGGAAATATGTAATTCCCTGCCGGAGTCTGTTTCCTTTTAGCTACAACAGGGGTATTTAAGTCGACAGTAAATAGGTTACTTCTAGGCAATCGTGCTTCACCTTCGACCACATCGTCGCTTACAATCTGGGGAGATACTTGTAAAACAAAATCAAAAAAGTATTTTTTTAAGAAAAAAAATAAAAATAATTATAAAAAGTTGTTCATGTCAACAAAGCTAGCGTAGCTTTTGCGTGAAAGAGTAACAAACACACACACACACACTAACAACTTTCGAACAGTTGTTTTGTCCAAGTATCATCCTTATTGCAAAAGTTTGTTTGTTTTATGGCAGCATTTCCAATTCGTACATGGGTCTTAATCGTAAGTCGATGTCAATATTTGACTTTTCAAGAATTAAGGCCTTAACAAAGGAAAGTAAACCACATCTTTCGCAGGGTCTTGTTCGTTTCTCAAAACAACGAATTTGAAACAAGCCTATTCTGAAAATCTTAATAAATAATTGAGGCAAGTATTCTAAGCGTTAATTTGCCGTATTCAAATACAACGCTTTACCGGACTAATTTAACTTGGTTTGTTTTATTATACGCAACATTTCCAATCCGGATACGAGCCTTATGTCAATGTCACTATTTGAGTTCGCAGAAATAAGGCATAGACACAAACGAAAGTAATATTACGGCTTGAGGAGAGTAAGTCTGTCATAAACATTTCCGAATTTGACACAAGCCCAATATGCCAAAATTAATCTATTCCGAACTTCTAAATGAATGATTGAAGACCGTTTTGTACAGTCTATTTCTTCTTTAATTTGCCGTATATAGAACGTAATAATATAAATGAGTGATTAAGGTTACCCTAGTCGATCATTCTTCCATACAAACGATAAATGATATCAATTTGTCTCATCATTATCTAGCCCTGTATGAAACCAAAAGTTTTTTTTTTTTTTTGTAAAGTTATGAGCGTCGAAAGTTCCATATTTCAACACTAATTTTAACGCATTTTTGGGCGCAAATACCATAAGAAGAAGGAAAATTACAAAACATAGTTTGACAATGCAAATAATTTTATTTTGAACAGACACATTTAGTAGTTTTTTCATGATATCCATATTCGCATAGGCCTGTTTATAAAATTTCGTGCGCTCGTTTTCGTTTTAAATCATCATCAATTTAAAACAAATTTACAAATAAACAAATTTGCAAAAGTGTGTATTAGTACGCGAACTAGCTTCTTACTGCTTATCACAGCATCTATCTCTTCCACACGTGTTGGCGAATGAGATAGCATGCATTTTAACCCCGCCCACAAAATAATTCGTGCCGTCAACTAGGGCAGCCTTAAAGCACGTATTGACATTCTACCGCTCCCTTAATTTGCATTATTTAAAGCTTTTTAGGAGTAATATAACTTGGTTTGTTTTATTGGATCAATCTTATTATTTGACTTTTCAAGGATTAAGGCCTAAACATACACGAAAGTAAAGTACATCTTTCGCATGGTTTTGTTGTTTCTCATAACAACTTCTGAATATGAAGCAAGACCATAATGAATCAATTCTGAACATCTTGATGAGTGATTGAAGCGCGTATTATGGTAGTCTACTCCTCCCTTAATTTGCGTTATTCAAAGACATTTAACGCTACAGAAGACGCCTAATATATTCCTTTACACTGAGACACTTTGATCAATCAGGAATATATAAGAACAAAATGTTAATGAATCTTCAAGGTCCCCATGTAAATATACTGCAGAGTAAATCTTGAATATCCTTCTCTCGTGCAGAGAATCTTTTGCTTAGTACGCTGACTTTATTTCAAAGTATTTTTACGACAAAGAAAAATCTTTAAAATAACAGTGTATAGTGTGTTTTCAGAGTAGGAAGGATAGTAAAGCTGAACCGTTAATTTTTATTTGACGTGTAAAATCTTTACCAATTACATTTTAAGTACACCAATATTCCAAAAAATAACGCAATTAGTATCTATTGTAATTTATGGACAATAATAAAATGTATCATTTATGATTGCCATTTGTTAAACTTGTAAATATAAAGAATGATATCTAGGTACTTATCCATAAATGTATCGCTAGCTGACCGGACAGACCACAGAACAAAAAAAACGCCTCTGTTCTGTGGGACAGACATTGTCTTGCCAGTCAAAATTTTGAATTTCTTACAAATAATTATTTATTTACTCAAAAACCAAATTAAAAATAAAATAACTGGCACTTCCGATTTTCTTTTCTAGAAACTTTATTCTGACCATTAGGAACATTGTTAGATAAAATTACTGACGATTTTTGACAGTGACATTACACACGCGACTCACGCGATTATTTGCTCGAGAATTCGGCGAATAGCCACGAGGATCACGACGTAATACTAAAGATAGCAACAAAGCAATTGAAGCCTCAATTACAATCAACAATAGCTAAACACTTTCACTCTTGTAGTTGAAAACGTAATATTACGCAATGCCAATGTGAGTTACTGACGCCATCTTACAAGCGTTATTCACAGCGAAAGTGATTTGGCGTTGATAAAAAATGTGAAATGATTGCGGAATTAAGCTTTGATTTTTTGGCGCAATTTTGATGTGATGTGATAGGAGTTTTGGCGGGAACGTAATGGCGTGTATTTTGCTTCTCAGTTTTATTTGCCTAAATTTTTGTTAAATTGAATATTAAAAGTGTAGAAATGGTGGTTTTTTATTCTAATAATATAAGTGAACGTGCACGAGTGTGGGCAAGTAAAACACAGCGGTAGAACATGAGTTTGTACATGTTTTCGACAAAACTCCGTAGATGCTTCCAATGAAGTTACCGCCATTTTATTGGGGCCTAACTAGAACATTGGACTAAAATCTAAAGAAACTAGAACTCCTATTCTCAACGTGACACTGGCTAAATGCACAAACTGTGCAGCCAAAACAATATAAAAAATGGTGTGATAGTTGATTGAATAAGACTAGATTTTTCGGATTCACCCCGTGCCCTAAACACACTTCCCACATGGTGTATGTTCCCAGGGCAAAACGTAGCCTATGATGCGGCGATATTTTATCAATGAAACCATTATAGTTTAGTTTACTACTTTTTAATATTAGTTAAGCAGAACACTAAGTGGACCGATGACCTGGTTAAGGTTGCGGGAAGGCGCTGGATGCGTGACGCACGGGATCGGTCAATGTGGCGACGCCTGGGGCAGGCCTATGTCCAGCAGTGGACGTCTTTCGGTTGAAATGATGATGAAGCAGAACACAGAAATAAATTGGTATAATGGCAGATGATGATGTTTATTAATAACAACGCTTATTGGCAAACGACTTTCTGATCGCTGGAAGTAATTAATTAACCGAACATCCTATCCTTCTACCTATTAATATAATAAATGTGGTTTGTTTATCAATTACTCCAGTAATTCAAAGGAAATATTCTTTACTTAACTACCGACTTCCTTTGAGTCCAATCAAATATAAGGAAAACCTATAAGTGTAAAGTAGAAAGACCCTTTTGAATACATAAAAACCTTATAATAAATTCATAATGGATACCTAGGTGAGAATAAGATTCAGAAAAACATATACATGTTCAATCGTGCCCTGAAACATGTCACGCACTTCAAAAATACTATACTTTATCACAGATAATATAATACTAACATGCTTCATAAAAGACAGCTTGATATCCGCGACAGCTGTTAGTATCAATACAGTAACAACAGCGCTTGACAGGCTAACAATAACGTAACAATGACGTACACGTCAGTTTGACATATATCGCAGAGATCAAGCTATCTTTTATGAAGTATAGTCTCCTTTTGATTCATATCTAGACGACATACATACTTAAACCCACGCCTTTTAAGCAAAAACTAAACAACGCTATCTTCCTTTTGCTTCTTGTATGTCCATGTCCATATACCTTGACACACACACAAAGCAACGCAGATGCACAAGCGAAAAGGCACGAGTTTATATATCTAAATCGTTTACCCAAAAAGAAATCATAATTGAAACAATTTTTTCGAGATATTATAAATAATCTATGATTCACTGCTCAGTAGTGCTGACCAAAGGCCTTTTTACCCGACTGCAGAAGGAGCGTAAAAAGGATTTGGTCAGCCAGGTCGCGAATATGTATCCTCCGACTGCACAGCACGATTTTCTTCTTGTTTACGTCTTTTTAGTTCTTAAGCAGTCGGGCTTTTTGATTTTTTGAGTTATTTTTTATCTCATAAAGAGAAGGAACAAGCATTTACTTGCTAACCTTACATAGCCCGTAACACCATACGACAAGCCAAATTAATTTACACCAAATAATTTTCTAAATTAATAGAAAATTAAGTAAGCAATTAATTTAAAACGTCAAGCATGTTAACGTAACTTTAATAATTTAGGAGGCATAATAAATTGATTATCTTTGTCATAACGGTCCTACCATAAACAATGTTCGGTGAGTTTCCGAACGAATTACCTAGTAAACGTCAAAATTGAATATTTAGGCTGTTCGGCTTTGAGATTTAATTTCCTTTGCCTGATGAGGATGACAAAAGGAGGTTTGTGTCTCAGCAGTGGAGACGTCAAATTGCTTATCAATACATATAATAAATCTGTTGAAAAATATTTTTTGTACATCGAAAAAATTTCCAAAAATAATAGCCAGGGTGTTAAAGGATAACCAACAGAACCCATTACACGCATTTTTGGAATTTTTGTCTGTTTATTTGTGCATGCATCACGAGAAATTTACGAAACCAATGTAGATATATATATAAAAATTGTGGGTAACTTGAAGAATTACTTAGTTTTTGTTTCATCGCAATCGGTTCACTCTATTTTTAACGGGCCAGAAATGAGAACAGGTTCTTCAGGATAAATACTTTTATTCTCTTCAACTGTACACACTGTAGATAAATCAAGTTTACTCTCCGAGTCTCCAAAACAGAATCCCCCTTGGCGCATTGACCGTTAAGTCCATGCGCCATCTTTCCCGCCAAAAACTCACATCCGTTAGTGTGTTGACAATTGATTCAATACACCATTTTAAATAACCCGCGCGCCGACATTTGGCGGTATATTCACCCAAAAATCTAAATAACATGAACACAGACATCCGTTGGTGTATTGACCGTTGAGTCAATACACCATCTATTTATATAAATAATTAATCTAACTAAATAGGTACAAATAGTATGTAATTACACTAAAATGCTAACAGTCGGCCTTTCCTGACACTTACACGTCCCGTGGAAAGACAATGAATTTTACAAAACAAAATCTAATTTTATTACTTATTAAATTATCTAAAAATAACTAATGAAGAATAAAAATTGTGAGACAAGTAACAAAGTATGTAAACTAACTATTAGGTATCTACTATATATTACAATTTTTATTTTTTTTCAATATGCAGTACCTTAAATATGTACACATTTTTATTATTATTATATTGATTCATTGAAAACACATTTTGTAGCTTGCGTTGTATTTTATATTATTAAATACCGATATGATTACACACGCACAACAAGCATTGCAGGAACTACAGTGGCCTCAACTTATCCACCGCAATTCGAACATGCTGTGGCCCCTTCATGTCCACAGCACGCCAACAATACTATAGGCATTGAGGAAACTACGGTGGCCTCAAATTATCCACCGCAATTCGAGCATGCTCTGGCCCCTTCATGTCCACAACACGCCAACAATACCTTGGGCATTGAAGGAACTACGGTGGCCGCAAATTAGCCACCGCAATTCGAGCATGCTGTGGCCCCTGCATGTCCACAACACGCCAACAATACCATAGGCATTGAAGGAACTACAATAGCCTCAACTTATCCACCGTAATTTGATCATGCTCTGGCCTCTTCACGTCCACAACACGCCACAATACCCTAGTTGAGAGTGTAATCCATTTATTTATTATTACAATTCTAATATAATTACATCTGCACAACCAGCATTGAAGGAACTACGGTGACCTCAACTTATCCACCGCAATTCAAGCATGCTCTGGCCCCTTCATGTCCACAACACGTCAACAATGCTATAGGCATTGAAGGAACTACGGTGGCCTCAACTTATCCACCGCAATTCAAACATGATGTGGCCCCTTCATGTCCACAACACGCCAACAAAACCCAAGTTGAGAGCGTAATCTATTCATCTATTATTATGATATTTATATAAGTATAATGTTATTCTTATTATTTATTCTGTATTTTAAAATACAATAAAGTTACTTCACATCCTACAGTAAACAATCTATCACATAACATTAGATATCTAAACTAATTCTATGTTAATTAGTTTACATAGCAAATTTTATCTATAACTAATTTTAAACAATGCACTCCTTTGATTGTAATAGTACTTATTTACGATATTTTTGAGATTCTTATGTTATGTAATTAGAATGATTAATGTTTTTGTTATAGGCCGTGTGCAATTTAATGATTTTATCGCTGTTTAGTTGAAATGATAGATATTAATAATGTACAAATGTTTCCTTAAAGGGAATCAATAAAAGCTTTATTATTATTATTAATCATTCTATTCAAATCAATCTTATAACTATTTTAATTTGAGCGATACCTTGTCTAAGATTTTACTAGTATCTAATTTATTTTGTGTTTTTCTACCATCACCCAATTAAAAGAGCAATTTTCTAATCTTCATCATTTTCCGAAACTGAGCCACTATCACTGTCAATATTCCTATTAAAGACTAACCATGGATGAATTTTATCAACAGAAAACACCCCAGTAAAGTTTCTATTTCCCTTACGGGACAGTGGGGTATCCTCTATTTTATACCGGTCATTGTCAAAGACCTCTACAACGCGATATGGGCCACGAAGCTTAGGGACTAATTTTCTACTTTGCCCCGTCGATGGGATTTCTCTTTCCACCCTAACTAAATCACCGATTTTGAAAGTAACTTTCTTTCTACCTTTATCAAACCGTTTCTTTTGTTCCAATTGATTATTCTCTATGTGTTGTGATATTTCTTCTCTTATACTTTCTACGTTGTTTCCGACTTCCATAGAATCATTACTTATATTTAGATTTAACAAAGAATTAGGCGTGCCAACTAAATCGATACCGAATAACGCTTGAGCCGGTGTCTTGCCTATACCCTTATTTAGGGTATTATTTAGGCCCCATTGTATTTGGGAGACACATTCATCCCATAAATGCTCTGGTTTGTTATAATTAGCAGCAGTTAGGGCAGATAGGACCGTGCGATTGTAGCGTTCCACTTGCCCATTAGCACGTGGCGTCGCTACCGCATTCAACACGTGTTTAATACCTAAAGTACTTAGATATTCTTCGAAACGCTTGGATGTAAACGAGCTACCTCTGTCCGAAATTATGCGTGTGGGAACGCCAAACGTGTGAAAATAGTTTTTTAGAGTAGATATAGAATTTATAGACTTTGTATTTCTAACTGGGGCTAGTATGGTATATTTTGTGAATGCATCAACAATTATAAGCAGATATGCGTTTTTCTTTTTGCTTCGCACAAAGGGACCCAAATGGTCGATATGTAAGGTATGAAAGGGGCAATCTATTTTGGGTATCGGGTGAAGTTCACCCGCTTTTCTACCAGCTGGTATTTTTGAGTGGGCACATTGCAGACAAGAATCGACATACTTTTTAATAAACCGTCTCATCTTGGCAAACCAGAAATTACTTTTAATTTTATCGTACGTTTTATCGAAACAGTAGTGACCTATATCATCATGATTAGCCTTTAAGACCTGCCATCTAACCCCCTTTGGCACAACCCAGCGGTCTCCGGCCTCAGTTTTTCTATACAATAATCCCCTTTTAATCACAAAATTATTTTTAATTTCCAATATACCATTTGTATCCTGATCTTTTAATATAGATATGATACGTTGGAGTTCTGGGTCGCTCTGTTGTACCGTCGTTATCCATTTGGTCTCAATGCACCGCACCTCGACAAACTCTGTTCCAACAGGGTTTCGACTAAGTGCATCTACGTGAGACATAGTGGAACCAGACTTGTAAATTATTTTAAAATCATATTCTTGCATAATGTTCCACCATCTCGCCACTCTGGGTAAAATATCTCTTTACTCAAATGTAGCCCTCAAAGAATTGCAATCCGTAACAATGGTAAAAGGTATGCCTAAAAGGTATGTTCTAAATCGTTGTAACGAATTTGCGACTGCCAAGGTTTCCAGATCGTATGAAGTGAAACGAGACTCCTCTGGAGAGGTTTGTCTGCTATAATATGCTACAGCATTAAAAGATGCATCTTTATTAGATCTTTGTAACAAGATACCAGCAATGCCCACTTTGGAAGCGTCTGTATGGAGTTGAGTTTCAGACGCAGGGTTGTAGAATGCTAGAATGGGACGTTTAACTAATGCCATTTTTAAAGTTACAAAAGCATTCTCCTCAGAGTCCAACCATTGCCAGTTTGCATCTTTCTTTAAAAGTTGGGTAAGTGGCCGGGCTATTGATGAGAATCCTTTTATAAAACGGCGAAAGAAACTACAAAGTCCTATAAACTGTCTTACTCTATGTTGGTCCGTAGGGCGTGGAAATACTTCTACGGCGTTTATTTTAGCTTGACCCGGCCTTATGCCGTCGGAGCATACTTCAAACCCAAGGTAGTCTATAGATTCCATCAAAAAATTACACTTCGACAATTTTAACGTAATACC
Organism: Orthosia incerta; assembly: GCA_948252205.1. Taxonomy (NCBI): domain Eukaryota; kingdom Metazoa; phylum Arthropoda; class Insecta; order Lepidoptera; family Noctuidae; genus Orthosia; species Orthosia incerta. Next base: position 11,680,110 of record OX411767.1, read on the forward strand.
AGCGGTACGAAACAATTCTAGAGTGGATTTTAACTTCTGGAAGCCCTCCTCTATTGTTTTAGACGGTATTATTACGTCATCCATATATGCAAATGCCTCTTTAAATCGCGCATTCCCAAGTATATTATTAATTGCCCTTTGAAAATTTGACGGTGCGTTGACAAGTCCGAAAGGCAACCTGTTAAACTCATAATGCCCGTCAGGTGTTATGAAAGCTGTCAAGTGTTTTGAGGCTTCGGACATACATAATTGGTAATAACCTGACATAAGGTCTAAAGTTGTATAGTATTTGTAACCCGACAAGTTATCTAGTTGATCGTCAATTCTAGGGATAGGATAATGCTCCTTAATGGTTTTTTTATTGAGAGCCCTATAGTCAATGCATAGTCTATACTCGCCAGACTTCTTCTTCACAAGAAGAACAGGCGACGCATAGTTTGAAGTCGATGGTTTAACTATGTCAGAGTCCTCAAGTTCCTGTACTATATCACGGACTACTTTTCGTTCCGTAAAAGGCATGCGATACGGTCTATAAACCACCGGTGTAGTATCACTCAACTTAATGTCCATCTCAGTGTTAGAAATACATCCTAACTCTTTAGTGGTAAATGCGAAACAGTCTCTGAACTCATTTAAAAGACAAGTTAACTGGATTAGATCGCTTTGACTAATTTGATCGCTAACGGATAACATTTCAATGTCAATAACCCTAATAGAAGAGTCACTTTCGTTACATTTTTCAACTTTGTTGATAGTATGAAAATTAATTTGAGTTAAACGAAGAGCTCGAGACAAAAGGGTGTCTTTATTTAAAACAAATGCAGTTTTCATTAAACCGTTCAACTGAAGATTACCCTTACCACGAACTAATTGTAAAATACAAGGTACAAAATCATACATCTTTTGAGGCTGACAGCATAGGCCAGGTTCGATCAAAACCTCCCCGTCATATGATGGGTTCGAGTATACGGCTACATCGGTGCGACCTGCTATAGTGACAGTCTCACAAACATGAAGTTCTATGCATCGGGAATCATTAATCGTTCTTTGTTTGATAATTAACTCATCTTTTGTTTTATAAACCACTACATGGTTTTGCTCCGTAAATGTTTGACCAACCAGTAACGATATTTTCAAAAACTGATCCGGGACTATCAGTACTTCCACGCGTGCTTTAACCAAGTCTATTTCAATTTCAATGTCGCATTTTCCTATACAGTGAACCAAAGAATCGCCGAACCCTCTTAAAATTGGTAAACTATCGCAAGAAAACGTCATATTCAATACTTTAGCATCAGATTCTCTAATCATAGTAATTTGACTACCAAAATCAACGAAACACTTCAAGGTCTGTCCATTAACTATTGCATCCTTAAAATATTTCGTATCATTGTCCTGTTCTTTTGAAATATTTAAAACAGTCTTATTACTTTCGGACTCTTGTTTAGTGGGACAATCGGTAAACAAATGCCCCACTTTAAAACAGTTTTTGCATCTTTTAATTGGGTGTTTACAGCTAGTGTATGGGTGACCTTTCTCGCCGCAATTATAACACTTTACTAGCATATCCCTACTGTTCCTATTATCTTTGACCGAATTCGATCGTTTGCTGTCAGAAGGGCCCACAGGCAAAGTCACGTTCAATTTCATTTTATCATTTCTTTTAATGGTTCTTGTGTTACGAAGATAAACCAACAATTTATCTGGCTCACTAAATTGAACAGCCTCGGCACTAGTTCTAACCGATCTGTCATCAATACCGAATAATAAACAATCAATGGCCTTTTTTCCGGTAATGTTACATCTATTTATTAGAACCATCTTTTCATAGTAGTATTCTTCTAAATTATCACCAAAACGTGCTTTACATGCGAGCATTTCTGACAGCAATTGCCCATAGTTATCATCACAGGGAAAAGCTAAACGCAATTTTTGTTGCCACTCTGCCCATGTAAATAACAAACTCGGTAATCCTTGGTACCATTTTTGAGCCAACCCAGCTAATTTTGGTAACGCGTAATGAATCATTTGCCGTTCTGTCCAATTATAAATAGTTGCGCATTCGTTAACTTTAGTAATCCAAACATCAATACTCTGGTTTCGCTTGGTTGGGTCAAATTCAGGTACAACATTTAAACTCGGATAACGTTCGACATTTGCATTAGCGCGGGTAGATTTAACTAATTCCCTAAATACATCTATAAAATTAGTATCTAAAAGCAAATGGTTACCTGGCAATGGTGATGCGGCGGGAGCCGCTGGTGTGCTTGGTCGACTCTCGCCACGCAGACTCTCGCCACGCAGACTCTCGCCACGCAGACTCTCGCCACGCAGACTCTCGCCACGCAGACTCTCGCCACGCAGACTCTCGCCACGCCGACTGCTGGTCCCAGCACACGGTAGCTCTGCCGCTGCCTGCTGCTGGTCTTCAGGTAATTCCGGAGTTCGGGAACGACGCCTCATGCTCTCTTTTTGCCGAGATCTCTTGCGCCGGGAATGCTTGCGCCGAGATCTGCGACTACGCCGACTCTCTGAAGATGACTCTGGCTCAGGGCTGGAGTCCTTAGAGCCTCTGTTGCGTTTTCGTGAACGATGACTTGGCATGTTGGTGAAGTGGCTTCTTAGTGGGCGTAAAGTTTTCACCGAAAACCTTTACAATTTTCAGGTGGAATCCCACTTGCTGACCTTTTAACGGGCCAGAAATGAGAACAGGTTCTTCAGGATAAATACTTTTATTCTCTTCAACTGTACACACTGTAGATAAATCAAGTTTACTCTCCGAGTCTCCAAAACAGAATCCCCCTTGGCGCATTGACCGTTAAGTCCATGCGCCATCTTTCCCGCCAAAAACTCACATCCGTTAGTGTGTTGACAATTGATTCAATACACCATTTTAAATAACCCGCGCGCCGACATTTGGCGGTATATTCACCCAAAAATCTAAATAACATGAACACAGACATCCGTTGGTGTATTGACCGTTGAGTCAATACACCATCTATTTATATAAATAATTAATCTAACTAAATAGGTACAAATAGTATGTAATTACACTAAAATGCTAACACTATCAAAAGTTAGATGAATTTAAATTGTTCAATAAGTAAAATTATCACAGCACACGCAATTTAGTTACTCGGACAGTTGAACTCGATATTCGATAGATGGCGTTGTGCATTTGAAGTCATTTTCAGAATGGCGGTGTTAAGATTCTACGCGAAAGAATGACCCTAGAAAAAAATAGCTATGTAGGGTAAGCAGGAAGGTAAGTAGGGTAGGGTTGGCAGGCAGATGACGGGAGCGAAGCCGCGGGCATGTTGGTAATAAGAATACATCATCTTTATTCTCAAATCTTTTATTTTGGGTCGACTTAATTGCCTAGATTCCATTTAGAATATATTTTATTGCACATAAAAGTTGTAACACGCTCTCTCTCCATACTTGTTTCTTACTCGTCATATCAGTAGTCCATCTTGTCTTGCTCTCTGTGCATCAACACCTGCACCCTAAAATACTGACGACGTGGCTGAATTCTGGTCAAAACATATTTCGACCACACCACTCCACATAGTCCACATCAGCACGATATACAACATCGCATACCATCAGGTGAGATAGAGGTCAAGCGCGAGCCTATCGAGAATTAAAAAGAAATGCTTTATTGGATATCATCGATACGATGGAAAAATGTGAACAATGGTGTCCCAGTGGTATCGGCCGCGACTTACAAGTTGTAGGTCGTGGTTTCGAACCCAGGCAGGCGCTATACTTTGTGTAAATTATGTCATCACCACTGCTCTCAAGAACGGTGAAGGAAAACATCGTGAGGAAACCGGCATGTCCTAGAACCAAAAATTCGAAGACATGTGTATCCACCAACCCGCACTGGGCCCGCGTGGTGGATTACGGCCCATCCCCTCTCACAGAGAGGAGGCCTGTGTCCCAGCAGTGGGAACATTAATAGGCTGATGATGTGATGGAAAAATAATCCATCATAGATTTCAATAGTAAATACACGTTCACCATGAGATTGCCGAACGCTTGACGAGTTCGCTTCGGTCTAGTATGAGTGTGACCAAATTGTAGCATCAGAAAAACCGGCCAAGTGCGAGTCGGACTCGCGCACGAAGGGTTCCGTACCATTATCGCAAAAAACGGCAAAAAAATCACGTTTGTTGTATGGGAGCCCCACCTAAACATTTATTTTATTCTGTTTTTAGTATTTGTTGTTATAGCGGCAACAGAAATATATTATCTGTGAAAATTTCAACTGTCTAGCTATCACGGTTCATGAGATACAGCCTGGTGACAGACAGATAGACAGACGGATCGCGAAGTCTTAGTAATAGGGTTTCGTTTTTACCCTTTGGGTACGGAACCCTAAAAACGAGCGGTTTCTTTGGTCTGCTTCTACTTTTATTCACCAGTCATACCTATAAAATTTACATCACGACATTTTCTTCATTTAAAGTATCATCATCATCTGCCTAGCCTTTTCCAAACTATATTGGGGTCGGCTTCCAGTCTTACCGGTTTTACATGGAGCGACTGCCTATCTGACCTCCACAACCCAGTAACTGGGTAACACGGTACCCCTTGGCAAGACTGGTGTCAGATCTCAAGCTTCTGACTACCCGTAACGACTGTCAAAGATCTTCAAATGACAAACGGGACCAACGGCTTAACGCGCTTTCCGAGGCACGGAGGAAACTCAGTATGTTGGAATGGTCACCCATCCACGGACCGACCTCGTCAAGCGTTGCTTAAACTTGATGATCGACCCGTGCGGCTGTTATTATTTAGCCACGAGCTCTTCATTTAAAGTATAATCTAGAGAACAATTTTATTTATTACTTCTTAACATCTTTGAGGTAATTATGAAGCATGTTTGCTCTTCAAAGCGTTCCAAGTATTCGGCTTTTGCTGCTAAAATATCTTTATGTTAAAAATGTTGTTGCCAAAAGCCTTTTTCCGCGAATATTTCGTTCAAGGTATGAAAGATTTAACTCTGGCAACGACAAATTGGAATCACCTAAGTTAATTCCGACTTCTTAGAAAGAACCCTTGAATATTGTAGTTATATGAATCTACTAGCTGTTGCCCGCGACTTCGTCCGCGTCAAACCCGTAAAAACATAAAATAAATTAGGTTTTTTTTTACGCGGACCTAAATTCTTTTTCCAAAACAAAAGTAGCCCATGTTACGCCTTATAAAATCAGCTATCTACCAGTGAAAGTCTAGTCAAAATCGGTCCAGCCGTTTCGGAGATTACCCGGCACAAACAGACAGACAGACAAAAATCTTAAAAATTGCGGTTACCGTACACACTTTCACATGCATTCAATAAAACTTTGTTATTTTGATGTTACATACAGACATTTCAATTTTATTTATTTGTTTAGATGTATACTTAGATAAATTAAAATTATAAAGAGGTAAATTTGAATGTTTGATTTGTAGGATAATCTCTGAAATTACTGATCCATTATGAAAATTATTTGACAGAAGGAAAGAGACACTATCCCTGGCGACAATAATCTATTTTTTGTCCCGGAAAATTCATGGTTCCTGAAGGGTAGACTACTGGAGCGAAGCCACGTGGAAAAGCTAGTACATGAATAAATTATTTTGATTATGCAAATTATGCAACCAAGTTCACTGCATCCTAATTGCGTATCTGTTTTAACAGCAGAAAACACACTGCTTCCTTTTCAACTCAACAATATTCATTGCGTGTTATACGCTGCCAAGTACACGGATTTTTGATCATAATTATGAAGCAATGAATGCAAGGGAAACAATCCGTACCCTACTCTTTGAACTTACATAATTAGGATCTTGTTCTTGTTGGAGCTGTATTGTTTTCTTGTCTGTATATTTATATGTATTTATGTATCTATTTTATATTGAGTGCTTACTATGTTTGTAACGGGAGAGCAGTGGTATCGGCCGCGACTTACAAAATGTAGGTCGTTCGAGCCCAGGTGCCCGCTTTACTTTGTGTAAATTATTTCATCACCACTGCTCTCAAAACGGTAAAGGAAAGCATCGTGAGGAAACCGGCATGTCCTAGAACCAAAAATTAGAAGACATGTGACATCCACCAACCCGCACTGGGCCCGCGTGGTGGATTACGGCCCATTCCCTCTCACAGAGAGGCGGCCTGTGTCCCAGCAGTGGGAACATTAATAGGATGATGATGATGATGTTTGTAACTTATTATTTTATTTAAACATGCATCAAATGCAACCCCATGTCGTGTCCAGGCTATCTCTCTCCATTCTGGGTTGAAGAGATCGCAGAGCGGGATAAGGCCGCCTGTTGTATGTTTGTTTTTATTTTAAGGTTTCCTTAAGTTTTATTGTTTTTATCTTGGTGTACAATAAAGTATATATAAATAAATAATAATGAATAAATTAGGTTGCACTAACGACTATAAAAGCAACGTGCGTAGCTTTTCTAGAAATGATTAATCTTACTACTCGTATTAATTGGACGCAGAACGTCACAAACACGTCATGAGTTTTGTTGGATTCTTTGCTCACATCACAAGGGCTAGACAAAGCGACATTGTGCCAGCGATATCGATTGGTTCAAAAAGTTCAAAATGAATGCGATTGACATCACTACCGAAACGTCGCGTTGACAATTCCAATCATTTTGACAATCGACCGTTCTAGCTAGAGATGGCCGTTTTCGGTTTTTGCGCAAACGGTTATGTAACCGTTTTCCTTTTATCATATCGATATCGAAAACGCTTTTCAGATATCGATATCAGTAGTACAGTTTGCAAAAGTTAACATGTTATTTAGATGAGCAAACTAACAACGAACGCGAAATAATACTTAGAAAGAGAGGTAGCGCATATGGTTCCTATCGTTCGTGAAGTTTGCGTTTTGTTCGTACGTTTTCGCATTGTTACGGTTTTAAGGCGATATATACACCCCAATGCTAACGCAGTACTGGCCGTGCGCCCGCTCGATACCAAAATATCAAAATTGAACCTCCTTTTGAACAGTTTTGTTTGCAAAATATTATTTGATTTACATGTGCTATGTTAGTTATGAAAAAATACCAGCCATCAATTTTTCTGTGTAAAAATATTTTTAAACAGCCAAGTCGTTTTGGAGGAGTTTCCAAAAGTTAAGAAAATTATCGTGTAGTTAATTATTTTTTTAAAGCAAAACTATTACTTATACGTAAAAACCTTGTGTTCAAAATTATGTACATGAATCAGTAATAAATATATATTTTTTTCAAACCTTTTAACCTAGCCGTTACTAAGGAGTATGCTTTAGAAAGTTGCCGTTTTACGGCACTAAAACGTATGTAGGCCCTTAAGTTTTGACTTATTCGTTCTCGCACGCTAGTAAGGTTTTTATTAGATACAGTTTTTGTAATATCGGTTATTTTGATATAGATATCGATATGATATGATATCTAACATATATCCGATAAAAGTTACGTTTTGATATATCGGAGCCATCCCTAGTTCTAGCCGATACGATACGGTTGGCAAAATAATATCCAAAAGCCTAAAAGCATATCCAATTAATTAATACGGCTATTGTTCGAAAAAGATAAACCTAATTAAAACTCAAGAAAAACTGTTATAATTAATAACAAAAAGTTATGTCTACAAAGGTCAAAGAGTTATTCAACAACACGATTGTCTATTATTATGATGGCTGTTGCCACAAAAGAAAGTGTTTAAATAGAAGGTTTACATAGTTACTTAGGTGAAAAATCGCATGATTTCTTGACTTGAAAAGCACGTTAAGCCGTTATTGCTCCCGGCTGTCATTTGAAGATCTTTGACAGTCGTTAATGGTTGGTCAGAATCTCTAAATTATGACAACCAATGTTACAAGCGGTATCGCGTTGTCCAGCAACTGTGGTCCCGGCAAAATGCTTGGCTGTTTGAAAAAAAAGACAAACATATCAACAATAACACAAATGCGTGTCGGGCCACGTGCAGTAATAGGTTTCCGTAGTAACACAATAATGCGGACTAAGAAGAGGGTGTTTTGTTGTTTCATGAACATTTAAATGGTTTCGGCGGCTCACACATATATTTTATAAGTTTATTTATTATTATTTATTTATTTATTCGTTTACACATACATTTATTTTTACAGGTATAACCCAAGGTCAAGTCAAGTTGGTCAACTATTACTTGTAAAATGGTAACGCCTACTTATCTGTGAAAGTTTTCCTTTTAACTTTGTTACATATACTACGGCCGTGATTTTTTAGGGTTCCGTACCCAAAGGGTAAAAACGGGACCCTACTAATAAGACTCCACGATCCGTCTGTCACCAGGCTGTATCTCATGAACCGTGATAGCGAGACACTTGAAATTTTCACAGATAATGTATTTCTGTTGCCGCTATAACAACAAATACTAAAAACAGAATAAAATAAATATTTAAGTGGGGCTCCCATACAGCAAGCGTGATTTGTTTGCCGTTTTTTGCGATAGTGGTACGGAACCCTTCGTGCGCGAGTCCGACTCGCACTTGGCCAGTTTTTTATTTCACATATCCAAAAGCATCCATTTAGCTGGTAGGGGGACATTTGACTCTAACAAAAATTTGCAATTTAAGCTTAATTTTACGCAAACGGATCCCTGAATCGAAAAATGATTTTCGCAGACCCATAATATTTTTTAATGGCCGTTCTAACGATATCCCACACCATGGGATAGACGACTTGACAAGTTATCCAGTAAGTTAATTTCATAAACAATTTGTTATGACTAGACCTTCTGCCTCCTCTTATTCAGTGCCTTTCACACACTTCAACTTTCAAGCCATTCTCAAGCGGAAGTATATCCGACTTCATTCCTTCTTCCGTGACAGATATTACTAAAGTTAAATGTTGTTGTTTACTTAAGTTCACTAGATCATTTCCTTGGCCTACTATGTATTAATAGATACTAACACGTGCGCTATTACTTCGTCTTCGCTTCGCTTTTTCTTGGCTTGTAAGGGTTGTAGTATAGATTTATAGAATGACCAAGAACTGGGCCATCAAATTCAAAATACTGTTCTTTTTTTAAAATAGGACTAAGGTAATTACAGAAATCAGCGCGTTAAAAAAAAACAAACGCATAACCTTTAATATTAACACTTTAGAATTAGCATAGATTACGAGTACATACAGCGTAGTAAAAACAAAATGGCGGTGTCAATAAAAGCGCGGGAAAATGGCACATGAAATGTCATTCAGCCATTCTGTTAGATTTACGACACGTTAATATTTTTGCGGCGGCACTGCAATGAAGATCAATAATGTTAGTAGCCGTGTCACGTGAGTGTCATAAAAACGAATAAGGGACTTATTATGGCAATTGGATGGGCAGGCGTCTTCTGTCTGCAGATGAAACAATGTTCTGGTGGCAATTTGGCAAATGGCCGGACCAAATCAGACCCAACAGACTTAAAAACTGTTTTGTACTTCGCAGTATTTTGCCTAAGAAGTAATTATAGTTAAAAAAAAGTTATTCGTGTTTTGCATGCCAGTATCGTTAAGATTATTAAACTCATTGTTTTTTCGAAAGATTTGGTTAGCTTCGCAAGTCGCGCAACTAACATGAGATTTATCAATGTGATAGTTTTTTTTTTTTGTGTTGCTGAATCTGTCTTTCAAAAACCGCGTTTATAGTCAGTTTTTCAGTAATCTACAGTCATTTTCACGTCACCTGTAGAGATGATGGCTAGCAGAAACTACAACAACTCCCTAATAATAATTTTAGTAGGAGATTACCGACCACAGATTAAAAATATCTGATCCAAAACCGGAGATTGTTATTCTAGACCATTTTATTGCTTGAGAGTTACAAACTTATGCCGACATACATGTTTTAGCCGTTTGGGGTTGAAACACTAAGGCCATGGTGTCCAAGTGCTCATCGAGTTTTTCATGAAATCAGCAAGCAGCTGTCAGTTATCAGCAATCGACTCTTCACGTGACCAAAGGGATGGCCTCTTTGTCAGTTACAGAATCAGCATTCTATTCAACGTGGCATCGATGACAGTGTTTTAAGCACCCCATTGTCAGCAATCTGGACGAACTTTTGTTAAACAATAAGTTTTTCCCTTCTTCCCTATTTATGCCCGCTTGTACATAATTATTAGTACAAAAACACTAATTGCCGACGTCACCCAAAAAGCAGTTGAGCTAAAATGGGACTGGGCCGTTACTCCACCGTATGTTGAACGGTTAATGGGCTAACCAGCTAAATTGCAGCAGACCCAGGCGATGATAGCATGACGCCTATCACCAGGATTGGTTAACAACTACCCAAAACCGAGAGGCAAGGAAGAAAACGAGGCCTTTCCCTGCAGTGGGACAGAACAGGTATATACCATGTTATTTACTACACATAGACATAGAAATGTTTTATTTAAAGCAACACATAAATTCGTAACGCTTGATCGCTTCGCTTCGATGGCGCAAAGAGTTCTACTTACGTTAATCGATCATCAGACACGCTACGTTTTGCCATCAATTTGTTAGTTTAACTGTGTCTTACATGATGAGTTCCGAGTCTGTTCGAGGCCAATCTTTTAGTTTTAGTACTTACTAATTCCATGAGTTTAACTAGCATTCTCATCGATCGTGAAGATAATGCTGAACGGTTCTTTGATGGTGGTTGTGCAAAAAGTATAATATGCTAGAATTGTCTTGAAATGCAAAATCATTAGAATAGAATTGGAGTTACCTTACATAGCTTAGTAGGGATTGTAGGCTAAAGTGACTTGTCCGTCACCAACGGACATTGCCAAGCTTTAGACCAACAAAGATGACTAAGAAAAACCCAATAAGGAAAGTAGAAAACCGGGTCTTATGTTGAGGAAGGTCCAGCAGTTATTTGTCATCTGGGTGAGTTCATCGTAGGGGATTCAAAATACCAGTCTTCGTTAAATATTTTATTAGTCACTATACACCTATGTCACGTTTTATAGTTTTGATTTCAACCTACCCCGATTGGATGGCAAAAAGCATATCTAAGTGGATGATTGAAATGTCACTGGTCATCGCTCAAAAGTTAAAATAAGAACGACCGACGCATGGAATTAGTAAGTATGTTCTATTCTTCTATTGCAGTGGGACCGTTTGCCAAAAAGCTTCAACTTACAAAAGATAAGAAATTATGATCATAAAAAGATCTCTCAGGCATTTTATTACAACATCTCTTATCTTTATAAAAGCCTCAGGTGTCTTATTAACGGACATAATAGATTTCAATTAAGATAAATAAGATATTGGCGGGCATTTCCGTCATTAATTTCCTTAGGAAATGAAAACCATTTTCTTAAAATGTTTTTATGAAAAGAAAATTATTTTGGTTAATGAATTGTTTCCTGCGTTTTTGTTTGAATAAAGGAGTAAAGGGAAAAAGTGGTTCAAGAACCACCCACTTATTTATAAGAACCGCTTATTTATAATGCAAATCGCAGTGATCGATGAGGGGTCTCGATGCTCTATGATTCGTACATGGCTTGTATAGAAAAAGGTCCCCAAGAAGTTATAATATCCTTAAAACCGTTGACCGCTGTTCTAGTTTATTTATAAATAGCTGTCCCACGCGACTTCGCTCCCGTCAACTGGCTACCAACCTACCCATCTAGATCTACTCTACCTACCCTACATATACATGATTGTTGCGTAACTTAAACCGTTTACGCAGCGCACGCAACGGAAGCTCTCAAAAAGGAAGAATTTTTCCAGTTTTTGCAATATTTTTCATTTATGCTCCACTCATATTGGTCGTACCGTGATGTTATAGCCTATAACCTTCCTCGATAAATGGACTATCAAACACAAAAAGAATTTTTCAATTCCAACCAGTAGTTCCTGAGATTAGCGCGTTCAAACAAACAAACTCTTCAGCTTTATAATATTAAGTATAGATTCTTGGCCAGCTCGTGTTTGACGACTATCTCACCTGATGGTAACAATCCCACCGCAATATACCCAAACCCTGCAACTCCTGAAAGCCAGATCAACAGTGGCGACCACCAGAAAAGCGCCGAGGCAATGAATCTCGACGAAGTCCCGGAGAATGAATTTAAATGTTTTGGATCCCGCAACGAAATTACGAATCTGATGGTAAGCGATGATGTGGTCGACGATGAAATAACTTTATTTCGGATCTTACTAATACTAAGTATACTAACCCACCGAAATCGAGTAACTCCGTAAAAATCCCGATGGGATTTGGTTTATCCCGAATGAGTTTATTATCAGATGCCCAAGTAATTCGGGTTTTTTTCTTAATCCAATTTGATTAAAACAATCGACGTAATAGTCGCCTTCGGAAAATCCTCCGAAAAATAAAATATTATCCGCTTGGAAACGAGTTGTTTATTACGTCAAAGAAATTTGGAAAAAATATTAAAACAAGATGTTTAAGGAAAATATTACCGAAAATTATTTAAAATAAGGAAACTGGTACAGTTCGGTTTTTAAGCTACCATCATTTTCCTAACAACCGGTTTTTTCTGTGCGTGTCACAATTTTTTGTTTTTTCAGCGGTTGTGTACGAAACACATTAGCTGCTCTTTCGGAGAATACAGACTTTAATGTTATGTAAAGTTTAATTAACTACAAAACACTATAATGCCTGATTACATCAAGTATGACACTCAAGCTAAGCTTGTGGTTTTTCCCGATAGCTTTTCTAACAATATTAGTCATTGAATCTTTTATCTGTACATTGATCAATATTCTGAGTAATTATGAAAGTTGTTATGCAAGTTCTTCGTTCTTCTTATTCTTTCGTGATGATTAACTTAAATATATTCTCAACCATTCAGATGATTGGTAATCATCAGAAGGCTTAAAGTCACCTAAAGGGCAATGGAGAGAGCTATGCTTGGAGTTTCCTTGCGTGATCGAATCAGAAATGAAGACATCCAACATGAGAGAACTAAGGTTACCGACATAGCCCGATGAATTGCCAAACACATTTCTCGCAGAACGGATGGCCTCTGGGTCCGAAAAGTTCTGGAGTGGCGACCGCGAACCGGAAGACGTTGCGTTGGTAGGCCTCGAAACTATGTGGAGCGACGACCTGGTCTAGGCTGCAGGGGTCCGGTGGATGTTAGACGCACAGGACTGATCAGTGTGGCGAATGTAAAAGTTTGGATGCATGTGTGTGTGGAAGTGTGGATGCATGTTTGTTATTCAATCACGCCAGAACGGCTGAACGGATCTGGATGAAATTTGGCAAAGAGATAGATTATAGTCTGGAATAGCACATAGGCTACTTTTCATCCCGGTATAATGTTCCTTTGGGATAAAAAAAACTTGTCTATTATGAGAATTCTATTTTACATGTGTTGAGTTGTTGACTTCCCAATGAATGAATATGTGTAAAATATAATTCCAAATTCAAAACGTACGTTTACTTTGTGACGTTAATGTATTCGTCTGAAAACGTTAACAAGATGGTTCCGCCATCTTCAATTATTTGGTTTAATTATGAAGTTTAACGCTTCCTCGTTTGAAGTATTTATTGAGCTAATTTACGTAATTATTTACCTTGTATTTAAGAAGCTAATATTGGTTTAGCTGATCTGTGTATTTATAAATATGGTTAGGTAAATTGACGATATTTATATTTGTTTCTGTAGTAAAATGTGTCTTGTGTTTACAGTAGGTAGTACTAGGTAGTCTTCACAACAGGATAGACATAACTGTTATCCAACTCGTCTCTAATCTAAACGAATAAGATAAAGAGGTAAAAAATAATTGTTAGTTTTTAGGGTTCCGTACCCAAAGGGTAAAAACGGGACCCTATTACTGAGACTTCACGATCTGTCTGTCTGTCTGTCCGTCTGTCACCAGGTTGTATCTCATGAACCGTGATAGCTAGACAGTTGAAATTTTCACAGATGGTGTATTTCTATTGCCGCTATAACAACAAATACTAAAAACAGAATGAAATTAATATTTAAGTAGGGCTCCCATACAACAAACGTGATTTATTTGCGCTTTTTTGCTCGATATTAATAACGGCAACAGGTAGACGTTTAAAATATTCACAGAATATTTAGTTATATATTCACTTCAAAAAATAATAATTATTAAATTAAAATAAAATAAATTAAGGTGGGCTCCCATACAACAAACGTGACTTTTTTGCCGTTTTTTGCGATAATGGTGCGGAACCCTTCGTGCGCGAGTCCGACTCGCACTTGGCCAGTTTTTTAATAAAATAAAAGTTAATCTCTGGCACTACACATGCAATTGCAAAAAAAAACAGATATAAAGCTTAGTATCACAGGCTTTTTAATGAACGGTTCATAGACGATAAACCAATAACAAAACCGCGAGAATAAGTTAGACAAGTATTGATATCAGAAGTGCACAATGTGAAAAAATTTCAACTCAATCGGATTTAGGGATGTGACGAAAAGTCGATAACTAGTTGTAACTGGTAATTACACTGTTCAGATGAGTCATCCATGGACGGGTGTTAAACTGAAAGGAATGATTTTCCGAACCATGGATCCACGCGAGATACAATGGCTTTTTAATTGTTACGGTAATTACGACAGTTAACCGCTTAAAAGAGATGATTACAGAAAACCCGATATTTATAGTGTTGGTCAGCCAGCTCACGAATATGTATCCTGCGACCGCACAGACAGATTTTAGTTCGCTTGAGCACTCAGGTTTTTTGATTTTATTAACCTTTTTAGGGTTCCGTACCCAAAGGGTAAAACGGGACCCTATTACTAAGACGATTCACGATCCGTCTGTCCGTCTGTCACCAGGCTGTATCTCATGAACCGTGATAGCTAGACAGTTGAAATTTTCACAGATGATGTATTTCTATTGCCGCTATAACAACAAATACTAAAAACAGAATAAAATTAATATTTAAGGGGGGCTCCGATACAACAAAAGTGATATTTTTGCCGTTTTTTGCTCGATATTAATAACGGCAACAGGTAGACGCTTGAAATATTCACAGAATATTTAGTTGTATACTAACTTAAAAAAATAATAATTATTAAATAAAAATAAAATAAATTGAGCCCCCGCCCCCCCCTCCCATACAACTAACGTGATTTTTTTGCCGTTTTTTGCGACAATGGTACGGAACCCTTCGTATGCGAGTCCGACTCGCACTTGGCCAGTTTTTTAATTTAGAGGAAGATACCTATGGAAGGAGACAAATGTTGCGCCGAATCCAAATGAATTAGGCCAAGGGCAATAAAGTGATGGATGATAGAACAGCTATCATCCATAATTTTACCATACCATGCATAGACACTCTTGTCACCTAAGTGGCATAATTATGGAGGTGTGAACCCGCATTTCACTAGTTATAATCTAACACCTTTAAGACGACGACAGAAGACGTTTGACACCCGCGCGATCCAATATTTAGTGGTTTTTTATGCCTTATTATTCTATGACTTTAAAAAAAAACATTGATCAAAATTTAGAAAAATAAATTGTCTTTGAGATGGTGACAATTTCATTCAAATACACCGGCGGTTTTGATACGATTGTCGTGTTTTTGTACGTGTTAGACATTACTTTACAAATTAATTACACTATGTTATACGAATAAAACTATTTTTTTTCTTAGATCAAATTATTAAGAAAATGGTCTAATGTAACATATATTTTTTCGAAAAAAAATACGACTAACCGTTTAGACGCGATTCTCATTTTAAAATCAGCTACTGAGGGGTATCTGCGCCTTAAGTACCAATTCCGCCGTGTCGAGATATTCTAGCTAACCTAACGAGGATGTCGTGTGTGTAAAGTACTACTTACTGAGCATATTCGTGTCCTCATTATACCCAGGTAGGGTTGCCAAGTTCTTACTCCGGAGACTCAAACAGACCATCCAGTTTAGCTAGACTTTCGGGTAAAATCAAAAGACTGGACACTTCATTTATTAAGGATTTTGTGTCTTAGTTAACTTTATAAAAAAAAACGTGAAATGGATAATGATTTAGGACGAAACCGAGCGCGCGAAATTTTATAAACAGACCTTTGGCAGTCTTGATATCATATAAAAACGACTAAATCTATCTGTTCAAAATAAAATTATTTGCATTGTTGAACTACTAATCTATCCCTGTATGGAGGCCGTTTTGCAATTTGCCGTCTTCTTGTGGTATTTATTCGCGCCCAAAAATGCGTTAAAATTAGTGTCGAAATGTGCAACTTCGACGCTCATAACTTTCAATTTTTTTTTTTTTTTGCTTCCATACAGGGCTAGATAATGATGAGACAAATTGATAGCACTTTTTATTTTGAACGTACATCGTCAAACAGTGGAATAATCGCTAGACTACGTTTCTATGGAAGAATTTTCGATTAGTGTAACCTTAAAACCTAAATGCACCAAAGATCGTCTGATTTCGACGACCACGCATCAAAAAAGGCTCCGGTATCTGAATTAATATTTTGAAAGAAAAATTATATTTATTTGACACAGGTCAGACACGATTTACAAAGATAAAGCAAAGTATTGCCAAAGTCTAATAAAGCCTAAAAACGTCAAAAAATATCATCAACAGGCTATTCAAAAAACGGCCACATGGTCAGCTTTATCCGTACTTCTAGCAACCCTATATCCAGCCAGTTCTATGACGTAACGGTTTTCTAGTTAGCAGCGGTTATCTGACGTCTGGCCCTTGCCGGAAACTGGATTTAGACAATATTATGTCACCTGCGTTATATGTTCGCCCGTTCACAGGGCTTTTCATGTTAAAACATTTGTTTTTTATGTAACTGGCCGCATGGAAAGTGGATTTTGTCGTGTCTATGGTTCCATAAATTATCACAGGTGTTCCGAATTTAAGTATGTTGATTTCCAAATCACCGTTTTTTTTTGGCTTACATTATCTTATGGGCCAGAGAGAGACAGATGCTATCCCGGAAAAAATCCAGTAAGCCGCGGGCATCAGCTAAGTTTTATATATGCATTGACATTGCGTGTTCTTTTATAATGATGTGATAAATATATTCTTTTTTTTTTATTTTTATTTGTAATGGGTTTGCCCTTGACTCTAGTCTAGGCATCTATATTCCATCGGCAACAGCGATTTTCGAAATACCAAAATGTTTTGACAGGCCCTAAGAACTCGGTCACACCTGCACCAGCATCAGCAAGTTCCTTAATTTAAGACTTCTGAAATTTAACTTACAGTCCAGATTTCTTTAAGATGTTTTCCTGCCAGATGTAGGCAATAATATCCTGAATTCAGGCAAGTTCAAAAGAGGGTTTCGCTTTACACGATGTGGCAGATACTAGTTTAAGGAAAGTTGTCTAAAATAAACCGTTCAAAGCGAACGTCATACCTCCAGGCTATCACGATTTTCATATTCATTGACATGAGCTCAAATAGAAATCAGATATAGGTTTATCGAATCTGGCCATATTTTGTATGCAAAACACGTGTGCCTTTTCGCTTTTCATACGTGTATGTATTAGATTGCACGATGGTATTGGTTTTGCAGTTTTTTATAGCCGAAATAATGCATTGCCAGATCCAATCAAACGTGCTCAATCATTGCCTGTGTTAAAAAGACTCGTAGTGGAACATTAGCTGTCGCTGTTTTCGTCTTAGCGTGTCGATTTCAAACATACACTGTTAGATTTTCGTTATTAAATTTAGTATTTATGTTAGAGTTGCCGCGAATAGTGTTTATAGCGAATAGTCGAATACCGATTAATCGCCATTCACTTTGGCGAATAGTCGAATAACTCGACATTACTATTCGACATTAAAAAAACATTAAACACATTAAAAATATTTAGCTTTGAGTACCAATAAGAATAGATTTCCTATTTTAAGTAAGCTTGCTAAACGATACTTAATCACACCAGCAAGCTCTGTTTATTCAGAAAGACTATTTTCCGAGGCAGGTTTAATTTAAGAGGAAAAACGAAACCGACTTGCTCCAGAACGTGCAGAAAAAATTGTTTTTTTGCACCACAATCTGCCTTGTTGGATTTTAAATATTAATTAAAAAGCCTTACTAATTTAATTTCATGAATATGATAGGCACAGGCACATATTACAGATAATAATTGATATTGTGTATTGTTTTATTAAGGAAAATAATTAAAAAAATTATTATTTTTAACCCATTAGTTCTTTTGTTTTTATTTTCGACGACTATTCGCCGAATGCCGAATAATACTAGCTATTATTCGGTATTCGACGAATATCAAAAAAATGACGAGTAATGCCGAATACCGAATAATAGCGAGTATTCGCGTCCTACTCTAAATGTATATATTAAATAGCATATGTATTTATCTGTTTATCTATTATAATACAGTATTTAAATACTGTTATTGTCACACCAATGACCACCCACTGCATGTCCAGGCAATTACTGACCATACCTGGGGGTTGACCATAAGCTCTTAGAGTAAGGTTATTTTGAGATCGCGTAAGTGACAGATGTATACAAGTAATATACATCTGTCTCTTACACACACTCAAAATAACCTTACTCTAAGAGCTTATGGTCACCCCCTTGGTTGCCTGGAAGAGATCGCGGTAAGCGATAAGGCCGCCCATTGTATTTGTATTAGTTTTAAGTTCATAATGTTTTTTAATTAAGCATATAATAAATACTGTGAATCAGTCTATCTATCCTCTTGCCAACTATAATGGCTTTACTGAAGAACATCAGAATGGCGAGATTCAGAAGTACCTATAGGCGAAAAACGTAAGAAACAAACAAACAGAAAGACAGACAGAGTTACTTTCCCATTTATTAAATTATAGATATAAGTATAGTGCTCGCCAAACTTCTGGGCCGCCCAGAAGTTGGCTTTCCGATGAGCAAGGCACAAAAGATTGCTGTTGTTGTATGAGATTTACTACTGCGCAGCCATTGTAGCCAACTTCAGGACGGCCAAGAAAATTGGCGAGAACTATACACAGGATACGTTTTCCAAGTGAGCGTGGATCTACCATCGGATGGTATATTACAGCTTGTTTTTTGTCCAAAATCAACAGGTTTGATTACTGGCTGATTAATTTTTCAAACATCCAATAAAAAATCCAAAACAGGCTCGAGAATCCTTTGAGTATTTTTCGCCATTTCTCATAATGCTTTGGCCATCCACGCTAGCTTGAAAAAACGAACCCTGTGTAGCATGGAGTGTGGAGGCAAAAAAAATGCAATTTCGCTTTTCATACGTGCATGTTTCAGGTCGCATGATGCTATACGAATTATTACATTCGTATTTTTTTCGAACCGGTATAGTGAGTTGTTATATAATCCATTTTCTCATGAGGAAACAGGTTTGCTAGAACTGTGCTATGAATTCAAACTATTTAGGCAGTTGTTAAGCGGACAAAATATTATGTTTTTCATACTTTTAAACCCTTATCCAGTAAAAGCGGAAGTTTAATCAATTTTAATTAGATATTGTTAAAGAATGCGGGCTTAATTAAATTTAAAACTCTTTTTTTGTCCATAATGACAAGCTTGGCCCGGGGCGTGGCCTGTCAGACTCCTAATGTCTAAAAACCACCCCGATGTTCCATCTCACACTTACGCCGGGGGTCGCGGGAACGTACGATCTTTTCGCATCCCCAGGCTGGTACCGACCCGCCTGCGCAGGTCTCGACCTCGGGTGAGGTGTTTGACACCCCCCGCAACGTCTAAGAGGGGCGCGCGTGGAACACTACGCGCCGCCACCTCGGGTCCTGATGGTGTCGGGGGCAACAGACGTCTTCAAGTCCGTCGCCTCTGGACCCAATAGGGATAAAACGTAGCATAGCCTTTGACTCTTACCGATAGCATATCTTCCTATCAATAAAATCGGATCAGTAAGTGTTATTCCAGAGATGACCATAGACAAGCATATTAAAACTATTCTACCTCTATTGAATGCTCTAATATCATCATCATTTCAGCCGAAACACGTCCACTAACTAACATAGGCCTCTTGCCTCGCATCCGGCGGATTCCGTCAGTCTTCACTAGGTCATCGGTCCAGTGAGATTTCAAATATTCATGGATGAACTAGAAATTGACTAACTAAACCGAGGTATTTGATTGGTATTAAGCATGTTGGTAGAAGGTACAAAATACATGACTACTGTTTCCTTTTCTTCTAAGAATATTATTTTATTTTGTACTAGCTGTTGCCCGCGGCTTCGCTCCCGTGGACCACCCCACAGGACCTGTTTTCAGGATAAAAAATAGCCTATGTTACTCGGAAATAATGTAGCTTTCCATAGGTGAAATAGTTTTTTAAATCGGTCCAGTAGTTTCGGAGCCTATTCGGTACAAACAAACAAACAAAAAAATCTTTCCTCTTTATAATATTATATAGTATAGACAAATATAACAGGATTTTAAATTACTGAGATTGTATCTTTAACTAAAATCACACGAACACAAATACACCTTTTTACTTTTACAACAATTAGCTTCGTCTTCTCACGAAACCATTCATTTCGTTCGTTCTTTCATTCATTGTTTAGCTCAGTAGATCACATTACGTAATACGCTTTCCTTATTGTTATTTGATAGACATTCTTTTTTTGATTATGTTTTAAAAGAAATCATCGAATTTAACGATCTAGTTTTTGACCGGAAGGTGCAACCACGATACAAAAATCAGTTTGTCTAGCCTCTTCCGAACTAAGTTGGGGCTGTAGCTGAATAACAGTATGTGACCTCCACAACCGAGTTACTTGGTACATGATACCTCTTGGCAAGTTCAACTTTCGGGCTTCTAACTACCTTCAACAACTATCAAGTACAAAATATGATAGCCAGGGCAGTGCGTTCCGAGAAATGGAGTCGATCTCGGCAAGCGTTTCATAATCTCGAAAATCGACCCGTGCCGTGCAGCTGTAAATATTTAGCCACAAGCTCCTGAGTAATGTTATTTGGGAACGTTGGGCTACTAATGTTCTGAATTGAGCTACAAGATCATTGTTCTATCACTGCAAGCCTCTGAGCTTGCAGTGATTGAACTGATCCACTTCATCCACTAATATCTGAGAGGTTCTTTCCTCAAAATACTATTTCATATACTAATCTGCATGGCCCTCCTGTGATGTATCTGACCAAGATAATGTCTAAACCATAGAAACCGTTAAGAAAGAACTTTTAAATATTTCTATAGTCTGAACTTATCTTTATAAACTTCATAAAAGATAGCTTGATCTCTGCGACAGCTGTCAGTATCAATACAGTTTTTTTTTTTTTTTTTGTTCCTGACGGAACAGGCTAAGGTCTGAGACCATGCTGCCTAGTCTTTAGTGCAATTTTAACATTCTTTAGTATGCATTAGAATACGGATGTAACAGATTCTAATGTTTTATGGAGTATTTGGCAGCAAATTGTATTGAGTCAGCCTTCCCAGTAAGCTTAGCGGAGGTAGTAAATACTACAATAAAATTCTCCACTCCACTATCCTGAGATCGCTTCTGTCAATGATTTCACATATTGTCCAGTTGCGTAGACAGTTGAGACACAAAACTACACCAATTTTATATCACAATATCCACTAGGAATCAATTTGCAAGTAATATTAACAGCCGCTGAACTTCACTCGAAAAAATCCCGCCAAAACTCTCGTATCAATACAGTAACAATAGCGCTTGACAGGCTAACAATAACGTATACGTCAGTTTGACATAATTATGTCGCAGAGATCAAGCTATCTTTTATGAAGTATAGTTTTTATTTGTTAGGTTAAACTGACCCACAGCTAGCTTCCCCCAAATCCTGCCAGATATTCATCTCCTGAGCCATCCCGAACCAGCCCTTGCAGTAGTTGTCTAGATCGCCTCGCCATCTCTGAGTTTGTAACGATGTTTAAGGGTAAAAACGGGACCCTATTACTAAGACTCCGCGATCCGTCTGTCTATCTGTCAGTCCGTCTGTCACCAGGCTGTATCTCATGAACCGTGATAGCTAGATAGTTGAAATTTTCACAGATTATGTATTTCTGTTGCCGCTATAACAACAAATACTAAAAACATAATAGAATTATAATTTAAGTGGGGCTCCCACACAACAAATGTGATTTTTTTACCGTTTTTTGCGATAATGGTACGGAACCCTTCGTGCGCGAGTCCGACTCGCACTTGGCTGGTTTTTTTTAATGTAGACAAATTAGGTAGGAGACCCCACCTGTTTGTTATTTTTTTCTGATTAAATTTTCAGATTAATTTATAGAAATAAATTTAATTTCCATTACAAAAATCTTAGTAGCCTTGAGTCTGGATTTGTGATAATTTAAAAGGCTCGTCCCATGTTCGGTATATTATGGGTATTAATTAATATAACTGGTAACATTTTGGTGCCATGCCTGCCTACCCTTTCCAGGAATACAGACGAAATTCTGGATTTTTTTGGTAGGAGAATAATGTGCTATTTTGGTACCATGAAAGTAGACGTAGGTACCTACTGTATAATCACGCTTCACGCTGGTCCTCGAAACTCCACATTCAAGCGTATTTTGATATAATAATTTCAAAGTAGCGTTACTAAAACCTTATTTGATATTTTTTTGTATGATGACAATTTTCACACTTTTCTTTGATAAAAGCGCCATATTTAATATTCAATGTCGTCCTAAGATGGCATCTATCACTCCATAGACAAGAAAAATACTTTTGTTTTATAGACGAGAAAAATGGAACGAAATATTTGAAAATAGAAGTATAGAACAAAGGGTTTTTCCTTTTTCCTTCAGTCTTGTCGTATAGAGACTTCTTACTTACAATATTTCTAGACAAGGACGCGCCGAATTGACAAGGATTGTGTTCAAAGCATTGCTTTATACTTATTTTTAAGACAATGCCAGATGGCTGTCTTCATTATCTTATGAAGTTACATAATATTTTTGTGTTTTACTGGTTTTTTCCAGCTTCTTCCTGCTCATGTCGAAAATTATCCCATGGGGACGTGCTACTGGCATAAAAGTGCCCTGTCCTGATCTGAGGCGTGATTGATTCCCAAACAATTATCACATGGGCGAAGCTGCGGCAAGGGGCTAGTTTATGATCATTGGTGTAATACATATTACTATCTTACTTAATATTATAAATGCGAAAGTTTGGATGTGTGTATGTTTGTAACTTAATCACGCCAGAACGGCTGAAAGCATCTGAATGAAATTTGGCACAGAGATAGATTATAGTCAGAAATAGCACATAGGATACTTTTATCCTAGGAATATGGTCCCTCGAGATAATTTTCGCCTTTCACGCTTACAATCGCGCTAGAACATAATAAGTTGCCCAACTTTTTTCTTATACAATCTGACTAAAACATCTTGTTAGAGGACGGTAATAACCTTGCTGTATGTCTATCTATGCATATAACTCTTTTCAGAAAATAGCATTACCTACATGATTTTTATCCATGGATTTTCAGTCTCCGGTAGGAACTCAACTGCAGCCCGGTCTTGATTTCTGCCTAATTGATTAGGCTGGGTGGACTTTATGTACCACTAAACTTTTGCTTACTCCTCGGAAAATACAGAATTGATACGGATGTTATGTTTTGTGATGCTTGCATGACATCGCCTTCAAATGCTAAGAGGGATGTTATTGATACAAGTCGTGTCAAAACAAACCAATATTCAATCAGTTGTAATTATTATTATGTTGGTACACCTACATGGTTCATGGCCCTGACAGTCGGCGTGGGTAGCGTAAAACGCACCTAAGGGCAACTAAAAAGACCGAGCAAGGAATTTTTCAGAAGCAGAGAGTTGTCTGTAAAATTCTTATCATCTGATTAAAGCCTGCAAATTAAGAGTGAACAGGCATCTTCAGGGCACGCTCGTTCCATCGTAGACCTCATCTATTGCTTTCCATCAGGCGAGGTCGGGATCAAGAGCTAGCTCGTCACGAAGTAAAACAAAAACGAAAAAAAAACTTTTTGTGTAAGATTGTCACAAAGGCCGGTCGGTTCGCGAGGTGTGGCAAACCAAATTTTTCCATCACGCACGTCCAATTATCGAGAATTATGAGGCCTTATTGATCAAAGGATATTTTTATGCTCCAACATAAAAATAGTCGACTATTTTCGTCTTTAAAATCAATAAATGTTCAACTGTCACCATAAATAATGATGACTCACCGCCATTTTTAATTCTTACCTAGATTCCAATTTCAAAAGCAGGCTTGTTCGGTTTCACGACTTCACGTTCAAAGTTAAAATCGTTGAATAAACTGCATAGGATAAGTTCGCGAACTGGTTGATGCACAATAAACCTGTTTGGTATGACCTACCTACTGGCTGATACTGGCTGTACAAAAGATCTTTGTGCTATTGAACTTTTGCGATTCTGATAGAATACGCGGCAAGTACAATAAATTATTTGCTCAATTGTTTGATAGGTAAATTCGAATTCAGCAGAGTTGTAGGCAATTGCATCATAAATGTATTCGTATGCGACAGGCAGATGTGCCATGGTCGTCACACAAAAGGTGCCTGAATGAAGTCAATAATTAAGGCAATCCTAGATCGAGTTGGCACGACGTTCTTTATTTAGGGGCTACCTGGAGATTAGAATGTGAATGGACAAAATCTTAGCCTAGCAATGGGTCAGAATTTAGATCTTGAAGTCTTTTTTTCTTTTGAATTTAGACAAAACCCTGTCTTTAGTGCCGAGACCAAGTTAGTTAGATAATAAGTACAAAGATGGGATTGCCAAGCGCTTACGAAATGTCAATGGTCGATATCATGCAGGTTTTTTTTTTGTATTTTGACAGTCGCTATCTCTGGCAGAATGTCATTTTTTGTAGAGACCCTTGGGTTATTTCCAGCTACTTCGCGCCGTCGGAGCGAAGTTTTTTTTAGTTACTTTTTTCTCTTCCTTTAAACTATCATCATCACCCTACAGCTGGAGATTATGCCTCTCCAATCGCACGCCATTTATCTCGATTCTCGGCTACTTTCATCGCTTTGTTTCCGTTGAGTTACACCATGTTGTGTTACACTGTTACCCATTGGTATAAAAATACGAACACCTACCAGCCACCCTGCGAAGATCGTCGCTCCACCTTGTTTAAAGGCGTACTTTATGTCTGCCTTGTAGATTTTATCTTAATTTTAAATTAAATCTAGGTATCAGAATAGCTGTAAGAACAAATCAAAATGCTGAATACAGTCCAAAGTTTACAGCCTCGTGCCTCGGTAGACTGTCAACTTACTAAATTCATTGTTTACTCTGTTTCAATATTAAACTTTTGTTATTGTTCGTCTAGAGCGAGACTTTGTCATTGAGGCCTTAGGTTCTGAGTTAAGCAACACGAGTATGACAAATTCGTGCTCTGCCTTGATAAGTCCACTCAAATCTGTGTTATTGTTTCCTCAAATGATCTAATTTGATACAATGTCTGGGTTTTATATGAGACTGTGAACGCAGAATTCCTTCTCTTTATACCTCTGAAAAACTGCGTGTTCCTTGTAAGAGTCGACTTTTCGAAGACAATACCGAAACAAATAGGAATCACCCACCTCAACCACGAACCTAATTTTCTTTTACGTGTAAATGGCAGCAAGGTGTGGTTAAGCTAGTCGTAAACTATTCTTCACCTTTTATGCCGTCTGTATCCCAAAACATGCCACCGACGAACCAGTTAAAGTGGCGAACACTTAGGGCAAAAAAAAGTAAATCTCTGTCATACCAGCAACATGTAGACGAAGACGCGTAAATATAAAAGTTCTTTTTTTAAGTTAAACCGAGCTACGTGACCACAGATCGATACAGAAATTCAATTTTAGCTAGACTTTTTTTTAACTCAAATTGGCACTGACAAAGATGACACGACTATCTTTCGTTATCTATGGTAATAAATACCATCGCTACTTAGCATAAAAGTAGTTAGTTGAGTACTGTTACTGCACGTCACCCTCTTTAACTATGTAAAGACTTGTTATTACATAATTTGCGTGTCCTACACATATACTTATCTATCTGTATAGACTCTAGCAATAGGTTCGTACTGTAATCAGAATCTCAATTGCCTACCTAAGTACAACATTAGATTATGCAGAATGCTCTACGTTAATCATTTTGAAAATCATTTCCTGACAGACCAACCTTCTGTGCAGTTTTATTACGTATCTGTAGCATCGGTCAATGTAAACATTCGTACGATTACAAACAAACAATCTTTACTTGTTTGTTTTATTGAAGTTTGCATCGCTCAGCCATATTTGTTTAATGTGTCAGATAAGGCATAGCAAGCACTGCGATTTTTATTCGCAATTTTTTTGTAGTATTTGAGCGCGATTTTTTTTCCGCAGTGCGTGCAGCTTCATACATTTCCATAGGTCACAGAATGTGCGGAAAAAAAATTCGCGCGAATAAAAATCGCAGTGCCTACTATGCATAAGCAGTGGCATTCCCTGCCGGAGTCTGTTTCCTGATAGCTAATACCTGGGGGTCTTTAAGTCAAGAGTTAATTCTTCTGTAGCATGCTTCATCGTCAACCATATCAACGCTTACCATTATGTGAGACAATGGTCAAACAAAAGACGCGACTCGCGAGAATATCAAAAATAATAAATAAAATAAATGCTTTTTAAAGAGATATTGTAAGGCAAAGGAATTCGTGCATAATGCCACCTGAACCATTATGCCTGCATTAATTAATTTTACATAAACATAGATAGGTAGGTATTTCTTGCGTTTTTATAAGCAGTCACGCGAAATAAATGTACCGTGAACGAACGCAGCCATCGTATTTTGAATAAATTGCACGCGTATTGCATTATTTGCGTGCTACGATCAATTATAATGTCATATCTAGCAGAAGTATGCACAACGTGTGGTTCGCAATTTAAAATGAATATTATTTTTTTTAACTTCCGTATGTCTATTCACTGAGTTTTGCTATGTATGATGTATTTTGTTAGACAGAATCGAGTAACGGGGTTCTTAGTTTATCAAACGCTAGAAAAGAAAAAATTTTATATTCAATAGTATTCAATGCACTGTCTGTCGATCAATCGTAAAAGTATTCGTGAGTAAGATACCTACTATAAATATACGTCAATGTTTAAACAACTAACGAAATGAAAACATCGATACGTCATGCGAACAAGCCAATTTTATTAAAAACAAAACTAACAAACAAGTTTAGTATCAAAAACCTGAACAAAGATTTAAAAAAGTATCTTGGCTGAATGGCGTAAACTTTGCCCAAAATAAAACAAAACTTCCAATTCCAATAGACAAAACTTCGTTTCAGTTTCGCGTCTTCATGACTTCAAACAAGATTGTATTGTATCCGTCCGATAGCTTTAGAAAATAAACAAAGCTAACTAATTAAATAAAATAGGATAAACGCGTCAAGCTAGTTATTTCATTAGAAATAAACAGTCAACAAAGACAGTAAGTAACTAAAATAATAAACAATGATCCAATTCAGTCTGCGTTACATATAGACTTACTATACGTACGGTAGGGGTTATGGTTTGACATAACCTCTTAAAAGTTCGCAATACACATATAAATCATGTTATTCCTTTAAAATTACTCACTTCGTCAGCCTTAGGGTGCTCGTGTGTGCAGTGAACATGTTGATGTTCGCTTATTGTTTCGCTAAAAACACTGTTTATGCACTGTAACACCACAAAACACAACACTACGCCTATGTTTAGGTACATTTTTGCTAAAAAAGATATATTTCACTCAGTACAAGTAATAAAAAACTGTTTGTTTACATTTTAAAATTAAAAGAACGTAATTACACGCGTTCACTCTGAGAAATTCGCGAGGTGACTAAATAAATGAATGAATTGAATAGTAGTTCCGAGTGAAGTGAGTTACAATACAACAGCTGATGTCAGTCGGAGTTCGGACGGCCATATTTCCTATGCTCTGCCCCTTTCTAACATACGGGTCTATGAATGAGAGATAAAGATGGATATATTCGTAGTCTCGTACCGTACGGCATGAGGTTGTCAAGTCAATTGATTTACGAAGTTCGCGTGTATCTGTAAAATGGATTTTATTGTTTTTCTGTCTTGTATTATAATCAGAAACGTCATTCTGTAAACTATTTGCGTCAGTTTGGCTCAATATTGATTCAATTTTCCGGTTTCGTAGAAAAAAAATAGCTATATCGTAATCCCGAAACGTTTTAGTAGGTGGTACATGGGTAGGTATATTGATTGTCTTGGTTGCGACACGAACACTTACGATGGGCCACGCTCGCGTTTAATAAGAATTTTACCGTTATCCTATTTGTTTACTAAAAGACAATGTCAAAATATATCGGCTTAGATCTGTCATACTGCAGATACCTCTATTGGTACGTTCGCCGTCTAATATTGTCAATTTTTCAAAATTCCCTCCGTTGACGGTTTTGACATTAGTCATTGCAGAGATTAGATTGCGACAAGACGAAGTTATAACGTTTTTTTACCCACAAGAAAGAACTGGCCTGTCTTCTCATACTGAGAAGAGACGAGAATTGATCTCCATAATATTCACCATGCTTGCTCCTACGTATTGGCGGTTGCAGATTAGAACATCGGGGTAGGTTTAGGAAGACTGGCATGTAGCCAATGGCTAGGGTGTTGCTAAGTGACCACTTGAAGCACCCTTGCCTTCATCATATAAGTATTTACTTACCTTTGCTTTATAAGTAGGTAGGTAGGCAGGATCTTTTACTCATGTTGAAGAACTGACTCAGCCAAATGTAATTGCCAGGCTCGTTTGAATTTTAAAGTACCTAGGTACTTCCACTACTAAATGGACAATAAGTACCTAGTGTCAATTTAGTAGTGGAAGTATGTGTCTCTAATCAGAATGCACTACTTCGTTGGTCTATAACAGGGATGGCGAACCTATGGCACGCGTGCCTGTGGTGGCACACGACAAAATATTTTGGGCACGCTAAAATTAGGTTATTTAGAATCTAGGTAATTTGCAACAGCTGAAATGACACCAACTCCTACTTTTATTTAAATACAACATAAAACTGTAAATAAATATTAGGATTGCTGTAAGAATTGATTAAATCATAGCATTAGAGTTTTATTTTTTGTCAATTAAGACAAAGTCAAAGTTGTTTGGTGGCACTTCATGGTCACACAAAAAAAAAAGAAAATGGAAGGTTTTCTAATAAAGGTTCGCCATCCCTGGTCTAGAGGTCGCAAGTGTTACTATTGAGTGTGGGGTCCTAGGTTCGACTCTAGGGTCGGGCATATTAGGTTTTTCATCAGGAATTTCTCAGTAGTAAACATAACTGGCGAAAAGTGGGTGTCCATAACAGGCGTTGCACAGAGGGGGCTCCGGGGTGGTCTTTTGATAGGTCACGGGGCCTCTCTATGTGCTGATGGTGATCACCGGGGTGGTGAACTTCTTGGCCGCCCTGAAGCTGGTTTACTGGATGCGCGAGGCACGAAACGGTGCTGTTTTTGTATGAGATTTTCTATTGCGCAGCCAATGTAGCCAACTTCAGGGCGGCCAAGAAGTTTGGCGAGAACTATAAAACAGGCGTGATGTATATTTATTTGTATTCTAATCAGAATCTACTAAGAAATATAGTTTGTTTTTTATATGGCGAATGTCAAACAAACCTGAAATTAGGTATAATACTCACAACGGATATTTGTGTCTCTGAAGTTGACTGCAAGACCCTACGCAGTAGCTATTTTTGTATCAATGTATGAACTGTCTCTTCCACTCGCTTAAGGTTGGCGCATCATCCTATCTCGCTTACCTTATGCAGTATACTCGATGACAAACTGTTTCTTGCGCAATGGTTGGCAGGGCCTACTTCAGAGACACAAAGATCCGTTGTGACTATTATAAATGTTTATGCCGCCTTTGGAATTCTACAATATCACTTATGACATTCCATATTAGTAGCCTAGGCCCAAAAAAATAAGGTACATAGAGTAATAATGGTAATTTACAAATAATTCTCGGCTTTTACCGCTAATTACGAAACAACATCCTTATCACATGTAAAACTGCCTGATTACATATTTAGCGCGCGTCTGACATATTGACCATTTTACGTAACATTACGTGCTACAACTGTCAATGAGTTAAGCGAAAGTTATTTGTATAGCACTTACGAATAAAAGTACTATGCGTCACAGAGTTTCGTGGGAATAGAATTGGTTAGTTTGTGTATAGTCATCGATCATCATTTCACCCGAAAGACGTCCACAGCTGGATATAGACACCCCCCAAATATGCTAGAGTTATATTATCTGTGCCTCAAGCGTCGCCACCATAGATATAATAAACAAGATTTCTATGGTCGCCACACTGATCGGTTCTGTGCGTCTCGCATCCATCGGATGCCGGCCAACCTAGTCTTTCCAAGATTTCCAACGCTGCATCTTCCGGTTCGCGGTGGCCCCTCCAGAAGTTTTCGGCCCCATCGACCATCCGTTCCGCGAGCATAGAATCTGTACTAATAATATTTATAAAGCTGAAGAGTTTGTTTGAACGCGCTAATCTCAGGAACTACTGGTTGACATTGAAAAATTATTTTTGCGTTGGATAGTCCATTTATCGAGGAAGGTTATAGGCTATATAACATCACGGTATGACCAATAGGAGCGGAGCATAAATGAAAAATGTTGCAAAAACGGGCAAAAAATATTCCTAGAGCTTCCATTGGGTGCGCTGCGTAAGCGGTTAAAGTTACGCAACATTCATGTATGTAGGGTAGGTAGGGTAGGGTAGGTAGGTAGCCAGTTGACGGGAGCGAAGCCGCGTGGGACAGCTAGTATATTATAAGTGTAGAATAGAAAGCACGTGATCGACACAACAACAATGACTGGGTTCGAACTTTAATTATTACATCAACACTGCTCTCAAAACGGCGAAGGGAAACATCGTAGGGATACCGCTATGTCCGCTATGCCCTAGAACTAAAAATTCGACATGTTGTCCAGCAACCCGCACCGGGCGTGGTGAATTATTAACAAACTCCTCTCACTAAGACGAGACGTGTACTGTGTCCCATCAGTGGGAACATTATAAACTGAATATCATCATCTGCCTAGCCTTTTCCCAACTATAATGGGGTCGGCTTCCAGTCTTACCGGATTCAGCTAAGTACCAGTGTTTTACATGGAGCGACTGCCTATCTGACCTCCACAACCCAGTAACTGGGTAACACGGTACCCCTTGGCAAGACTGGTGTCAGATCTCAAGCTTCTGACTACCCGTAACGACTGTCAAAGATCTTCAAATAACAGCCGGGACCAACGGCTTAACGTGCTTTCCAAGGCACGGAGGAAACTCGGTATGTTGAAATGGTCACCCATCCACGGACCGACCTCGTCAAGCGTTGCTTAACCTTGATGATCGACCCGTGCGGCTGTTATTATTTAGCCACGAGCTCCTTGAACATTATAAACTGAATATGCTACATGTATTTTCCAGAGACTGTATTTTCTAGGATTCTCTTTTTATATTCTTGTGCTATTCTGTCAAGTTCACTGCTCATCTCACTCAAATGAACACACTCGATACGAAAACAAACTCATTTGTTTTTAAAGTAAATCATCGCGCATTCACAACAACACACTGTTCGAATTTCGAATGTAGTTCGAATGTTGAAATCGTAGCATGCACGTGGATAATCATAATCAATTTGAGAATGTTTGAATATTTGACGGCTCCAAAACACAAGACACGTGCTTTCAATCATTGGGTCATATAGTCATATGTAGTCAACAATTTCAATTACTTTTCTTCGAATTATTATTTCACCTTGGGCCTTATTTATAAAAAGCTCTAAGGAAGATTTTTACCAATTGATCAAAAGATTCTAAATTAAAATTCTATTCTTTTTAGAAAATTTAAATTACGCTATTGGCAGTTGTGTGCTCGCGTGGTGCCACGTTTTCACGCGTTCCACTAAAATCCTCTAGATCAGTCCCCCAGGGGTTTACACAGCACTCAATGTTCCACTACGATCCCCTAGGGGATCATGTAAAACACTAATTTCCTTTTCAATCACCTAATTGCTTATTATTGAATTTAAACCATTGATTTAACCTATTTACAATGATCTGCATGTGGATAGGCGAGTGCCTAAAATGTGAATCCACGCGCATCCAAGGGGTTAATCGAAATTTTCATAAATAGGTAACGTTGGTAGAATTGGATTTTTTGTACTTTAGTTAGGGGAAAACCTTTTTGAAAACGTTAATAAAACACCAAAATAAATAAGAAATAACCACATTTTATTTAAAAAAACCACCATAGACCTCTATTTACAAATAATCACACATTTCTGTAAAATGATTACATTATAATAAAAAAATCAAATGCTTTTTCTGTGAGATTTACAACAAATAAAAAAAAACAAAGTCTATTGTACCCTTTCATAAATATTTTCAGGTAGAATAGAACAAATTAAATCGACAACTGTCAAATTGTCATCATTGACAGATTGAACAGTAAAAAGACCGAACGCACGCAAATTGCTGATTTTCTAGGTTGGCAAGTAACAAATTCAGTTACGCCTTGATAAACAAAACCAATTTTTCAAGTTTGGATAGCATAATATAATAATAATAACGTAATCTTGTCTTTCTCAATAAATAGAGTAAAAAACCTTAACCTACTGAGGTTTTACTGGTTTTAGGGGCCTGAATTAAAATAAGGAAGACCGTGGACATAGAGACTCACAAAATTGACCATTCTAGAAAGACAATCCCACCGCACTATTCCCAAACCACTGCAACTCCTGAAAGCCAGAATCAACAGTGGCGACCACCAGAAAAGCGCCGAGGAAAAAGACAAAAAGACGGTAAGTGTAATACTTTTCTCTTTTCTGTAGATTGTAGTGACAAAGGGGACTGAAAACAAGCCTGTGGCGTGACCCTATCACATTCTAGAAAAAGATAACTAATGTTGTCCCAACTAGTCGGCGACGACTAGTCGGTAAAGCCGACTATTCGGCAACTTTTGTAGTCGGCAACTATTCGGCAAAGAGCGCCGACTATCCGGGTTAAATGAGCTCTTTCACTTTAATTAACAATAGTTTTATTACGTTTTTACAAAAAAAAGCACTGTTCTGACCCTTGCAAAAGCAAAAAACAGGAAACATTGCGAAATAAATAAATGATGTTAAACGCTCGCAGGCGTCGGTTTGGACTTGCGCGCGAATAAGCTGTAAATGAAGCGTCACGGCAATTGTCAGATACGCCGAAACCGTGATCCCTTGGCCGACTAGTCGGCCTCTTTACTACCCGAATAATCGGCTAGTCGGCCAATGTCATAGTCGGCACATCTCTAAAGACAACTACTGACCACACAATCGCGTTACTACATACGTTTTGTGCTTGGATAGAGAACGACAAGATCATTCTTTATGATCTAAAAAAAGACATTAATAATTTATTGTTTATTACGTCAACCAAATCCATTTTGAAATTGAACTTGCGCAAAGCTTGGTTATCGAAATCTAACAAGTATTATGCTTGCCAGATGCAACCACCGCGTGTGAGAATATATATTTTAATTACAGAAATTTATTTATTTATTTAACAAGTATTTGCTTAAATTAAATAATAATTTATAGGAAACTCCATTTTAAATAACCCATGCATTTTAAATATAATATTCTACAATATAACCATTTTAATATTTCTCGAAACATAATTTCACTTGAATTTAGTTCAGACTTGATAGTAATAAAATCTGTTTATTGTTATTCAAGTATGAACTCTGTTCATGTTCCCTTAAAGTACCTAGCATTTTATGCAAGCTGCAATATTAATAAAATAATTCTGAATACCCCTCCTAAACGTTGAAGGAAAAAGCATGTCCTAGAGTCAAAAATTCGAAGATATGTGAAATCCACCAACCCTCACTGGGCCCGCGTGGTGGAATATCGTAATGAAACATTTAAACACCGGCCAAGTGCGAGTCGGACTCGCGCACGTAGGGTTCCGTAGCATTATCGCAAAACACGGCAAAAAGATCACGTTTGTTGTATGGTAGGCCCACTAAATTTTTTTTTTTTTGTTTTTGTTGTTATAGCGGCAACAGTAATACATCAACTTTGAAAATTTCAACTGTCTAGCTATCACGGTTCATGAGATACAGCCTGGTGACAGACAGACGGACCGCAGAGTCTTAGTAATAGGGTCCCGTTTTTACCCTTTGGGTACGGAACCCTAAAAAGCCATGGTGTCTCGCGTAGATCTGGATTGCTGGCAGACACGGTTACGGCCCATTCCCAATCTCACACAGAGGATGCCTGTGTCCCAGCAGTGGGAACATTATAAGACTGATGATGATAATGAAAATACTGGTGTTTACCTGCGTCCGATTCAACCCCAACATAGTTGAAAAAAAAAACCGGCCAAGTGCGAGTCTGACTCGCGCACCGAGGTTTCCGTACAAACCTCAGCTTAAAGGTATTATAGACCTGAGTATTTGATATGAATTTCAGCTTGATACCTCCACGTGTTCCTGAGAAAAAGGGTCTTGACAGACAGACGGACGGACGGACGGACATCAAAGTGATCCTTTCGAGGTACGGAACCCTAAAAACGAGGCAGATGTACTTACAGAAGACCTCTTGTTACGATCCTATTATTTATTTTCAAATCGGTTACATTTTTTTTTAATTATTTTTAAGCTCGTTCTTGACCACTATCTCACCTGATGGTAAGTTATTATGTGGTCAACGAAGCTCGCTTGCCTAGATGAAACCTATTCACTCTTGACTTAAAGACTCCCAGGTTGTAGATATCAGGAAATATCAGGATATATATATAAATAGTAATAATTTATTTCTAATGGAGCTCTTTCAATGGCTCCCTGACATCGTGAGTATCATTGTTTAAAACAGTATCCTTATCTGCGCAAAGCTCTCTGAAGAATTCCTTTGATGACAAACATCTTGCACTGACGCAGTGGGGACATCTGAAAAAAATAATTGGTTGTCTGTAAAGTCGGTTAACGGACGATAGTTTAACGTGAAAACGTCACATACATAACGATACAATTAACGTCATTGTAACGTTACGATTATAACGTTACAATGAGCGTAACGTTACATTGAGCGTAACGTTACATAGGGTCATCCTTTTTCGTGCGTGCAGCCGGCGTTCATCGATTTATTAGAAGTCACATCAATAAACAAAATTAAGTAGGTAACCGGTTTGAGAACAGTGGTGGCCCAGTGGTATCAGCCGCGACTTACAAGTTGTAGGTCATGGGTTCGAGCCCAGGCAGGCACTTTCATCTCATTATCATCAGCCTATTAATGTTCCCACTGCTGAGATACAGGCCTCCTCTCTGTGAGAAGGAATGGGCCGTAATCCACCACGCGAGCCCAGTGCGTAAATTATTTCATCACCACTGCTCTCAAAAAACGGTGAAGGAAAACATCGTGAGGAAACCGGCATGTCCTAGAAACAAAAATTCGAAGACATATGACATCCACCAACCCGCACTGGGCCCGCGTGGTGGATTGTGGCCCATTACCTCTCAAAGAGAGGTAATGGCCTGTGTCCCAGCAGTGGGAACATTAATAGGCTGATGATGTGTGTGTGATGTGAACCGGTTTCAAATAGCCATCCCGTGTTCAGCAAGTGTAGTGACCAGTTTTTGTGCTTTCTCCGTATGAGAAGAGGCCTTTGTCCTGTGGAAACTGGCTTATCTATACCACAGATAATATATTACTAGCATACAGATGCCTCATCCCATACAAAGAAATCGTGCCGACGTAACTAGCGTTTTTCGTCTGATTAATCTTGTTATTTTTGTAAGTACATCAATCCCGTTTCACGGCAATAGATGGTGTTAGCAGCGACTTGCAAGTAAAAGGGTTTACTAGGTTCGTGAATATTTTTTTTCTGTAAATACAGTGAAGGTTCGTTTTATAGTATTTTTTTGCACGTTTTTACAGTTTTGTTTGAAACAAAATGTGTTACAATGCAAATTTTAACAATCGAGTGGAATGTCTCAGAAATTTAAAAACGCGCCATCTGTTGGAATAAATTTTAAATGATCCGTTCAAATAATCTTTGAAATGTGAATTGAGAGCCCAATATTCCATAATTTTGTGCTTAGGAGACTTGATTAAAAAAGAACATACAGTTTTTATGATCAATTCTAGAAAAAGTTAATTTTACACTCAATTCAATAACGAATCGACGTATATCGCGCCATCTAGTGACAATTATTTGAACCAAATTTTCTTTGTTAGCGCTGGGACCACGTGTCTTGGTATTCCCCAAAATTGTTCTTAGTAGCCGAGATGTTGTATTAACCATCAACATTGGCTATTTTTCGGTCGCCGAGTGAATACAGTCGAAATATTATATCTTACCTTGTCAGGAACTGCTTAGAGACTGAGTGTCCATAATCCATGCTGTGTATAACGACGTCTGCTAACGCCTTTATGAAAGTAGGATGGGCGTTCGGTGTGGCTGCTCTTTCGATTTGTCTGATACCAGCCTGGAAAATATGAAAACAGCATTATAAAGTTTATTATCAGATAATCATATCTATACTAATATTGTAAAGAGGTAAAATTTGTAAGTTTGTATGTAGGGGGTAATCTCTGGAACTAATGATCCAATTCTAAAAATTTTTCACTGGTAGAAAGCTACATTATTCCTGAGTGCTATAGTAACATCACGCTACGACCAATAGGAGCGGTGCATAAATGAAAAATGTTACAAAAATGGGAAAGAATATTACTTTTTGAGGGCTTCCGTTGCGTGCGCTGCGTAAACGGTTTCAGTTATGCAATCATGTATATAGGGTAGGTGTAGGTTAGGTGTAGGGTACGTGTAGGGTAGGTGTAGGGTAGGTGTAGGGTAGGTGTAGGGTAGGTGTAGGGTAGGTGTAGGGTAGGTGTAGGGTAGGTGTAGGGTAGGCGTAGGGTAGGCGTAGGGTAGGGTAGGGTAGGTGTAGGGTAGGTGTAGGGTAGGTGTAGGGTAGGTGTAGGGTAGGTGTAGGGTAGGTGTAGGGTAGGTGTAGGGTAGGTGTAGGGTAGGTGTAGGGTAGGTGTAGGGTAGGTGTAGGGTAGGTGTAGGGTAGGTGTAGGGTAGGTGTAGGGTAGGTGTAGGGTAGGTGTAGGGTAGGTGTAGGGTAGGTGTAGGGTAGGTGTAGGGTAGGTGTAGGGTAGGTGTAGGGTA
The DNA here is from genome assembly GCA_948252205.1 of Orthosia incerta. Classification (NCBI taxonomy): domain Eukaryota; kingdom Metazoa; phylum Arthropoda; class Insecta; order Lepidoptera; family Noctuidae; genus Orthosia; species Orthosia incerta. Next base: position 11,717,241 of record OX411767.1, read on the forward strand.
GGTGTAGGGTAGGTGTAGGGTAGGTGTAGGGTAGGTGTAGGGTAGGTGTAGGGTAGGTGTAGGGTAGGTGTAGGGTAGGTGTAGGGTAGGTGTAGGGTAGGTGTAGGGTAGGTGTAGGGTAGGTGTAGGGTAGGTGTAGGGTAGGTGTAGGGTAGGTGTAGGGTAGGTGTAGGGTAGGTGTAGGGTAGGTGTAGGGTAGGTGTAGGGTAGGTGTAGGGTAGGTGTAGGGTAGGTGTAGGGTAGGTGTAGGGTAGGTGTAGGGTAGGTGTAGGGTAGGTGTAGGGTAGGTGTAGGGTAGGTGTAGGGTAGGTGTAGGGTAGGTGTAGGGTAGTAATTTTATAAACAGCTAAGGTTTCTTTGTAGGAGGTTATCTCTGAAGTAAAATTTTAAAGAACCTCCGACACATTTTTATTTAATGCTACATAATTTATCTAGCAGTAGACACGCTTCGATCGACAATCTATTGAACACGTAATTATGACACGATATCTTGCGAAAACACAAGATATCGTGTCATAACTTTTGAACGGCTGAACCGATTTTCATCAAACATAGCTAAGAACACTCTCGATAAAGCCACCTTTTAAATAAATAAAAAATTAATCAAAATCGGTTCATCCGTTTAGGAGCCATAATATTATTTAGTGTGTTATAGTATATTGTGTTTTTGAATTATTTTATTGTTGACATTGGTTTTAATAAAGAATAAGTAAGTACGATTACTATTTAAGGGTACACAAGTCGACGGCACGAACTATTTTGTGCGCGGGGTTAAAATGCATTTTATATCAACTGACAACACGTGCGGAAGAGATAGATGCTGTGATGAGCAGTAGGAAGCTAGTTCGCGTACGAATACACACTTTTGCAAATTTGTAGCGAAATGGATAATGATTTAGGACGAAACCGAGCGCGCGAAATTTTATAAACAGACCTTTGGCAGTCTAGATATCATGAAAAAACGACTAAATCTATCTGTTCAAAATAAAATGATATGCATTGTTGAACTACTAATCTATCCCTGTATGGAGGCCGTTTTGCAATTTTTGTCTGTTTGTCTGTTTATTTGTGCACGCATCACGGTAAATGGACGAAACCAATGTAAATAATTTTTATACGTAAAAATTGTGCGTAACTTAAAGAACTACTTAGTTTTTGTTTCATCGCAATCGGTTCACTCTATCAAAAGTTAGATGATTTTGTGTTCAAGAAGTAAAATTATCACAACACACGCAATTCAGATACTCGGAGAGTTGAACTCGATATTCGATAGATGGCGTTGTGCATTTGAGGTCATTTTCTGAATGGCGATGTTAAAATTCTCCGGGAAAGAATAACATTGGTATGTAGGTAAGTAGGGTAAGCAGGAAGATAAGTAGGGTAGGGTTGGCAGACAGATAACGGGAGCGAAGCCGCGGGCACAGCTAGTCGATTTCTAAAAATAAAACCTAACTAGATCGAATTATCGCCCCTGAAACCCCCTGCATACAAAAATTCATGAAATCGTTGGAACCGTTGCCGAGATTCAAATTATATATATACAAGGATTGCTCGTTTAAACATATTAGATTATTACATGTTTGTATTTTTATGTTCTATATATTTAGTTAAGGTATAAATGATAATAGTAGATTATTGCATCGAGCACAAAGTGATTTATTACTGCACCGAGTGCCTGATTTAGAGCCCGAGCGTTAGCGAGGGCTCTAATCTAACAGGCACGCGAGGGCAATATAAATTACTTAAGGGGAGGTGCATAATCTGCTTTTATTTTAACTATTACCTATAGGAATAGTAGATAAAAGAAACTCATATCAAACAGTTAAAATAAAGTTTAATTATTGAAATTAAAAGTTATACTTGAGCAATTATTAAACGTAAGGTTAAGTTTTGTTGGGCAAATTTATATTTGTTTGTTTAACTTGGGACTGAATAATATTATCAGACGAGGTAGATGGGCCTGGCTGATTTGTTACAATGAAGTCGTTATCACGGGAAGTAGATGGGCGCGGCCACGGGCGCGGCGATGTCGAAAATCACTTTACAATGCATGTCCTCGAAAAGAGCGTTTTCCAAGCAGTCTAACTGTGCGGAACGTGTCACTTTTTTTACTAGTGCTTTTTACTTGCCTGTACTTTTTTAATTTTTTACTCCAAGGTCAGCCTGCCGCATAGAATTTTTATTATTTGAGAAAAGTTAAAAAAAAATAGTTAAGTACAGATTATCATTCATGTAAAAGAGAAAACAAAACTAATACTTCATTTAAGGCGTTTTTAATTACTCTAGATTTAGATTTTGATCAATAAATTAATTTTAAATATTCATTAAATATGTTTGGCAGAATGAATATTTTGCTCGTGCCTTTTTGCGTTACGACGTGACAGCTATTTGTACATGCGCAGTAATAGTTAATCTGTGGATATGCTGAGCGCCCTTGAATAAGCCCGCCATTTTATTAATTTCTTGCTTGGTTCAGATATATTTTTTTTATTTCCTCGCACAATGCATAGTAAAATGTCGTATGATACACGTGCGTAAGATGATTTCCGACTCGATCACCTACCTTCCGCACTTGTAGCATAAATAACTATTTTTAAATTTCTTTCATTTTTAAATCAGAGTTAGCAGCAATCATTTTTTAAATTTGGAACAAGTAGGACAGAAACGAATAATACGTACGTAAAAAAAAAAGTATTGATATCGGCTGGCTGAATAGAGCTAATCCACTGAGGCTGGCACCTTTTGGTGGAATTAAAAAAAAAACTGCAATAATGAAATTTCATACATTTTTATTGCTCTAGAGCAATAAAGACTCGCTTTGTACTGAGTTTTTAGTGTGATTGTGATGAAATTAAAGCATAGTTGGAAGAAAATTATTTTATTTCTGTAAGTTGGTTTGTACAATAGTTATTTATGCTACAAGTGCGGGAAGTAGGTGATTTCCGATGAGTGGCATTTTTATTCACGAGCGAGCGAAGCGAGTGAGTGGATAAATCGACACGAGTCGGAAATCATCTTACGCACGTGTATCATACAACATTTTACTATGCATTGTGCGAGGAAATAAAAAAATATATCTGAACCAAGCAAGAAATTAATAAAATGGCGCTTATTCAAGGGCGCTCAGCATATCCACAGATTAACTAATAGTTCATAGTTCTACTGCGCATGTGCAATAGCTGTCACGTCATAACGCAAAAAGGCACGAGCAAAATATTAATTCTGCCAAACATATTTAATGAATAATTAAAATGAATTTATTGATCAAAATCTAAATCTAGAGTAATTAAAAACGCCTTAAATGACGTATTAGTTTTGTTTTACTTTTTATATGAATGATAATCTGTACTTAACTAATTTTAAAACTTTTCTCAAATAATAAAAACTCTATGCGGCGGGCTGACGTTGGAGTTAAAAATTAAAAAAGTACAGGAAAGTAAAAAGCACTAGTGAAAAAAAGTGACACTTTCCGCACAGTTTGGCTGCTTGGAAAACGCTCTTTTCGAGGACATGCATTGTAAACACTTTTACATGTCGATCATATTTTTAAAACTAGATGAGGTCGGCGTTTCCTATCTGACTACTCTGAGAAGAAAGGCCGAAACAAACTCAGAGGTCACAGTCTCTTTTAATGTCCAGACAAAACAAAAATCTTGGTTAGATCATGTGAAGACCATGTGTATATGTGTTATCTATATGTAATTATTTAAGTTATTTAGTTGTTAGTCTATTTTAAGTTTCGTTTTATCCAACTTTCTTGTCGCCGGACTGCTGGAAAAAATTTCTATTGAAATAAGCAGTACCTTTGTGCTCTTCTATCTGTATTATTTCTTTTCTCTGTTAAGTGTTATGTGTGTACATAAAACAAGATACCATTACAAATTTAAAAAGCCCCTGTTTTTAAATTTTATACATATAATATAGCTAGTAGCAGACACGTTTCAATCGACAATCTATCGAAACACGTAATAATGACACGATATCTTGCGAAGAAATCCAGATTCAAAGAGTAAAACTTAATGCGAATAACTTTTGAACGGAAAAACCGATTTTATTCAAACATAGCTATGAACAGACTTTCGACAAAGTCACCTTTCAAACAAAAAAAAACTTAATCAAAATCGGTTCATCCGTTTAGGCGCTATGATGCCACAGACAGACACACAGATACACAGCAACACACGACACACTTATGACACCCCTCTTTTTCCGTCGGGGTTTAAAAAATAAAACTTACCTCTTTAGCGACATCATAACAGTATTCGATGTCCAATTCATGTAAAGTCTCGATGTGCTCATTGACGAACGCGATAGGTACCAGTATAAGGTGCTTGACGCCTTGTTTTGCGTATGCCTGTAAATAATAATAAAAAAATAGATTTTATCTGTATTGTTTTTGGAAATTCTTCTATTTGGAATTTAGCACAGGCAAATTCATCATCATCATCATCTCAGCCGAAAGACGTCCACTGCTGGACATAGGCCTCCCCCAAGCGTCGGCACATTGACCGGTCCCGTGCGTCCCACATCCAGCGGATCTCCACAATCATCACCAGGTCATCGGTCCACCTGGTGGGAGGCCTTCCAAAGCAACGTCTTCCGGTTCGCGGTCGGCACTCCAGAACCTTTCTGCCCCATCGGCCATCCGTTCTGCAAGCAATGTGCCCTGCCCACTGCCACTTAAGTTTGGCAATTCTTCGGGCTATGTCGGTAACCTTGGTTCTCTTACGGATGTCTACATTTCTGATTCGATCACGCAAGCAAACGCCGAGCATAGCCCTCTCCATTGCCATTTCGGTGACTGTAATGTTTCTGATTAAGCCTATTGTAAGCGACCATGTCTCATTTAAAAATGCGCCATCTATTGGCATCAATTTTAAATGATCCGTTCAAATAATCTTTGAAATGTGAATTAAGAGCCCAATATTCCATAATTTTGTACTTAGGAGAGTTGATTAAACAAGAACATACAATTTTTAACACGCTTTTATTAGCTTGGTATGTATCTATGTATCAATGTAACGGAATCTTTGAACGTGATTTTCACCCACTTCAAAACGTGGGATTGATTTGAAACTTTGCACACCTATCAAGGATCGATGACAATGCAATAATTTAGTCAAAGTCAAAGTCTAAGTACTTTTGAAAGTCAAACATTAATTAAAATTTGCAAGTAATAAAAGTTGATTCTACCGTGCGCGTTTAAATTGTTTGTCCCTAATGCCTTACCAAGATCTTCAGGATTAGCGACTTTTTAGTTCAATTTACCATGAAAGCGTGTTTTTTAGTTTTTAGAACTACAATTTATTTTATGTTCAATTCCAGAAAATGTTAATTTTCACATTTTTTTGTACATGTCGCGACATCTAGTGAGATTTATTTGAACCAAATTTTCTTTCTTAGCAATGAGACCCCGTGTAGGGTAGGTATGGTAGGTAGGTTATATCTTACCTTAATAGCATCATCAGTATACGGCTGCAACCATGGCAAAGGCCCCACTTTGGATTGCCACACCAGTCTATAGGGGTTCGGTCTTCCTAGCTGCAACATGGTGTTCGCAACCGTTGCTGCAACCTCGTGGGGGTAAGTGTCGCCACGTGATACAGCCTGTAACATTACAAGGATAAATTATTAGAAACTAGCGTATGGTTATCTAAATTAATATTATTAAAAAGGTTGACTGGTAGAAAATGCCTATGGCATTAAGTCCGCCTCTGTACGTATGTGTGCATGAAGTATTAAATAAATAAATATATTCTTTGTTGATGGCGAATTGTTTGTAATCAAAGGTAATCCCGTAAATCGAAGTACTGATACGACTTCGAAAGTTCTTTTGTTGATATAAAGCTTCACTAGCAAAATTAGTAACATTATTTTCTTCGGAAAAATGCACGGTTCCCACATTTAACATAAGAAATAATGTGCGTTTAAATATCAGATAAAATGTGCGGTTTCCACATTTAACATCAGAAAAATGCGCGGTTCCCACATCTAACATCAGATAAAATGCACGTTTCCCACATTTAACATAAGAAAAAATGTGCGTTTAAATATCTGAAAAAATGTGCGGTTTCCACATTTAACATCAGAAAAATGCGCGGTTCCCACATCTAACATTACATAAAATGTGCGGTTTCCATATTTACCATGAGAAACATGCGCGGTTTCCACATTTAACATCAGAAAAAATATGCGTTTAAACATCAAAAAAATGCATGGTTCCCACGTTGAACATCAGAAAAAATGTGCAGTTTCCACATTTAACTTCAGAAAAATTGCGCGGTATCCACATTAAACATCAGAAAAAATCAGTTGCTCATTACACAGGGTCCACAGTTAACACTTTAGATTATCCAAACGTAAGGAGTAGTTGTTTTTTTTAGTGTAAAATTTATTGATAATGATGAGTACAGTGACACCCTTTAAGATTTTTAAAATTAACCTTTTAGGCAACTGGAATACCGAGGCATCTAAGATGCAATACTGTAATGACTCATCTGAACATAGTGGGGTAAAACTATTTTATTTCCTATTTTAAGACCTGGGGGGTGACCATAAGCTCTTAGAGCGGTATCAATTTGAGATCGAAAAAGGGACAGATGTATATGACTTGTATACATCTGTCACTTACTCGATATCAAATTGATACCGCTCTAAGAGCTTATGGTCACCCCCCTGGTCTGGACAAAGACAAAAAATCTTTATTTCAAATAGGCGGCACTTTTGAAAGTCAGAAATTTAAATTTAAAAGTTTAATTGATTCTACCGTCCATTCGGAAAAGTAGCTTGTTATGGAGAATAAACGACAAGAAACTCCACACTGTCTATCCCTGTGTTACAACCATAGATTTAGATTTTTTTTTGCTACGCAAAAAGATACACGAAGCGTGCGAGCGAGAAATCCTAATCAAGTACAAACCGCCCAAGAGAAAAAGAGAGAGTGAATGACGTACCGATATGTCATTTTTTTTGCGAATAAGTAACCCTAGCGGCCCATCTGTTTTACGCCGCGGTGAATTTCTTGCATTTAAATAATAATCTTTAGATTTAAATTGATAATATTAATTATACAATTATGGGGACTTGTTCTGTGAGTGAATGTGACGTTACAAGACGAAATAACCCCAATAAATACACGTTTCACAGGTAAATACAATTTTGTCCTTGGATTGTTTTGAACCATATTTTGCCGAATTTCTGCTAGTAATAGGCTCAGAAAAAGAGTCTTACAATAGTATATTGATTTCCAATGTTTTATATAAGTATATTTCGTATATATAAACAAAATTGGCGAAAATATTATGTAAAAGAGTAAATTGTTTGTTTACGCTAGGGCTTGACAAAGCGGTGACGTCATGAGTATCGATAAAAACTTAATCGTTTTTAGTGACATCATGACATGAATACAAACTTATTTAGTCAGGTTTTGTTAAAATAGATTTAAGTTACGATTGAGAAGATGTTTTTATCGAAACTGTACTTAAAGTTGCATGTTTATTATATTAGCCTTTATTTTTCGGAGAGTTTTGATGTTTTGTTACTTTGAGTAGGTTTAGGAATGTCATTATATTCTTCTTCTTAGCGTGTCGATGGCAAATATAAAAAGTTAAATATTGTGTTTGGCCCAAAATTCAGCCACGGCAATACCATTCGGTGACGCAGTCATAAGGTCTTCGTAAGTACAGGTGACAGGGCATGCTGCGCTCTCCGTGAGATGGGCCATGGTCTGGTCCCATGGTCGTTGAGCTCCTTAAATTCTGAGTAGAGCTGCACGGTTATTGACAAATCCGTGCACTGACTAGACAGGTCCACTCAATCTGGCTGGTTCTTTCCTCAAAAGACCATTTCAGATATCAGTCTACATGGTCTTCACATGATCTAACCAAGATTTTGTCTGGAATTTAAAAGAAACTGTGACCTCTGAGTTTGTTTCGGCCTTTCTTCTCGGAGTAGTCAGATAGGAAACACCGACCTCATCTACTTTTATAAAATATGTAAACGTGTTTGTACAAACCAACTTACAGAAATAATATCATTTATCATTGAACTATCTGCAGGCCATACAAATATTTGTTCCGTGCGGGAATCGAACTCGCGACACGCAGCGCAGCAGCCGATCGCTCAACCACTACGCCAACCGTGTCGTCAATTTCAAATACCTGACTGCGGTATTTTTTTATTAGTACTTCAAATACTTGTGGCTTCAAAATACATTTAGCGATTTTATTAATAGATGCGTTCTGCAGAAAATAGCGCTTGATAGCTTTCATAAGCAAAATGGCGACCGCGTACGTCAAATTGTCAAGTACCTTGTAAATTGTAATTTTCATTTCAAACGGTTATTTTCACCGAACTTCTGTGTATTGATTAAGTTTATTAGTACGAATGTCACGATGGATGACTGACGGTATATTGTTATTTGTATTTTAAATAAACAAAGTTAAAATACTGTATTTTACATTTTAAATACACGACTTAAAAATATTTTGTATTTCGTATTTTAAATACATGCGAGATATTATTTTGTAATTTGTATTTTAATTAAAGCAAAGCATGGTTTTTGCCCAGCAATCGTGTTTCTTAAGGTGTTCACCAAGTATCGATATCGATATTGAACATGGACTTTTTATCAACACTTTTTTAACTAACACATGGACAAATTCCCTCACACATAGATTTTATATTTTTGGTTTCGTTTTCCATCTGACTCTGTGTATCTTGTACATCCTATATCTATGGTTACAACATCAACAGCCTTTTTTTTATGTTACCACTGCTGGGACTCAGGCCTCCTCTTATAGAGGGAGGCTATAATCCATAACGCGGGCCCAATGCGGATTGGTAGAGGTCACGTCTTCGAATTTTTGGTTCTAGGACATGCCGGTTTCCTCACGATGTTTACCTTCACCGTTTTGAGAGCAGCGGTGATGAAGTAAACTACACAAAGTAATGCGCCTGCTCGGGTTTGAACCTACGACCTAGAACTCGTAAGTTGGGGCCGCAACCACTGCTCCATACCTGCTGATCCCTGTGTTAAGTTGCATCCAAATCCATTGTGGTGTGATTGACATTTACGTATGTAGCGGCACCGACGCCGCGACTTACAAACTAATGAGATGACCTCACACAAATCCTGCATCGCGCAAGCGAAGTTTTCGACTCGATTTGAACACATACAACAGTCCGACAACAATCTTGGGGCAGTTGCCCGGACCAGACACAACACCCGTCTGGTCGGAGGATCCTTCCTTTTCTATGCAGGTTTGTGGGACTTTACACCCTGTTCCGCATACCCAGAAACAGTCACATCATCACATCATCAGCCTATTAATGTTCCCACTGCTGGGACACAGGCCTCCTTTCTGTGAGAGGGAATGGGCCGTAATACACCACGCGGGCCCAGTGCGGGTTGGTGGATGTCACAGGTCTTCGAATTTTTGGTTCTATGACATGCCGGTTTCCTCACGATGTTTTCCTTCACCGTTTTGAGAGCAGTGGTGATGAAATAATTTACACAAAGTAAAGCGCCTGCCTGGGCTCGAACCCACGACCTACAACTTGTAAGTCGCGGCTGATACCACTAGGCCACCACTGCTCAGAAACAGTATTAGTAGGATATAATAAAATACGTACCTTCAGCGGTAAACTATGCGCAGTGAACAGTATAAGCACATCGTCTCGGTGCTTAAGGTCGAAATTGGCTAGTTTCTCGTGTATCCTCTCTGCGAACACTTTGGCTAGTAGCGGATGAGTCGCCCATCTCTCTATCAAGCTGAACTGTATGTTTTTCGGAACAGGCCTGTGTAAAACATAATGGAAATCATTGAAAAGAAATTTAAAAAGTCTTTTGCAGAATTTGGTCCTTAAGGTTACACTAGTCGACGTGCGCGGGGTTAAAATGCCTGCTATCTCATCCGACAACTCGTGCGAAAGAGATAGATGCTGTGATGAGCAGTAAGAAGCTAGTTCGCGTACGAATTAGCACTTTTGCAAGTTTGTAGCGAAATGGATGATGATGTAGGACGATAACGAGCGCGTGAAATTTTATAAACAGACCTTTGTCTAGATAGAGTCTAGATATCATGAAAAAACGACTAAATGTATATTTTCAAAATAAAATGATTTGCATTGTTGAACTACTAATCTATCCCTGTATGGAGGCCGCTTTGCAATTTTCCTTCGTATGGTATTTATTGCCGCCAAAAGATGCATTTAAATTAGTGTTGAAATGTGGAACTTTCGACGCTCATAACTTTCAAATATTTTTCTTTTTTGTTTCCATACAGGGCTAGATAATGATGAGACAAATTGATATCATTTTTTATTTTGAACGTACATCGTCAAACGGTGGAGTAATCCCTAGACTACGTTTGTATGGTGTGTAACCTTAAAGTTATGAGTTGAGCTACATAATAACTGACAAATGCTACATTGTCTTTGCATTAAATCTATGTGGCGTTTTCCTTAAAATACGACGTCAGACATCAATCGACATGGATTTCATAATAGGGATATCTTCTGGGTAGAAAAAATTATAACTATTTAGTGCGTCAGTGACCTTATCAAATAATATTGAACACGTATTTTTTGCTTTACCAAATCAATAGAAAATTACAAAGTTAAAGCGCATCAAGGTTCAGGAGTGGGGGCTTGTGACGTCACTAAGGCAGTATAACGTGTACTAGCGGCGAGAGGTTTCACGATATATCAATGCATTATATCATCATCTGCCTAGCCTTTTTTCCAACTATATTGGGGTCGGCTTCCAGTCTTACCGGATTCAGCTAAGTACCAGTGTTTTACATGGAGCGACTGCCTATCTGACCTCTACAACCCAGTAACTGGGTAACACGGTACCCCTTGGCAAGACTGGTGTCAGATCTCAAGCTTCTGACTACCCGTAACGACTGTCAAAGATCTTCAAATGACAGCCGGGACCAACGGCTTAACGTGCTTACCGAGGCACGGAGGAAACTCGGTATGCTGAAATGGTCACCCATCCACGGACTGACCTCGTCAAGCGTTGCTTAACCTTCATGATCGACCCGTGCGGCTGTTATTATTTAGCCACGAGCTCCTCTATTTCAATGCATTATATCGTCGTCACTTTATGTTTACGTGTCAAAAGAAAAAATACGTGTCCAATATTTTTTATGAATCTACCTGACGGACAAAAAAACTAATTTCAGTAAACTACCCTATTTGACCAATACCTTGGCCCACACTACAAATTTCTTTCTGTATCGTGGGTGCATTTACAAACTCACATACACAAGACACCCAGATCCGGAACAACTATCTGTAGGTCATACACATATTTGTTCCGTGCGGGAATCGAACCCGCGACACGCAGCGCAGCAGCCGATCGCTCCACCACTACGCCAACCGTGTCGTCATGTCAATTGTATAGACTTTAAAAGCGACTTTGACCGCCGAGTTGTTTTCGGTGTTTTTCCTCCAGAGTAGTCAGCTAGGAAACCTCACCTCATCTAGTTTAAATTGCCAACAAAATATTGAACAACAAATCTCAAGAATTTCGGCCATAGCGGTCTCAAACACAGGTGTGTACTCTTTCTTCCTTAATCTCATCGTCCGATGGAACTGTAATCCGATAGAACATTCCATTGCAGCGTTTCTTAAACTGGCGGACCCCTGGGGGTCCACAACTATAAGTATCGGGCTCCGCAAACTCATGTATTAACCATTTAAAAATAATAAAGAAATGCCACCAAAAGTCTTGTAATCGCAACGCTTATTGTGCACGGCGGGCTTCGTTTCGGGATTATTTTCTAGTACCCGACAAAAATGAAAAATTCATAGTAGAGGGTCTACTATGAAATTTTAACTTTTTCAACACAGATGTTATTAATATTACTGGGTTGACAACAGCACAGTCAACCAATTAATAGGAATATCCTGTGATTCGGCTTTGAAATGTAATTTCAAAGAATCCTCTTTATCAAGTTTGTGGGTGAATTTAAAAAGTATTATGAGGAAATATCAGAAGAAGCACTGAAACATTTACTGCTTTTCTCAAACACATAGATACTTCTGTGAAAATCCATTACCTACTTGCTTTTCTTAATACTTCAAACAGATAACAAGTAGAGTCCAATTTGAAATTACAACTAAGTAGTAACATCAACTCAAATATCATTAATTTAGTCGCAAAAAAGCATCACCAAACTTCACGTATTTACGTATTTTTATGAAAAAGTATATTTTTTTGTATTTATATTACTAAAATAATTAGTCCAAAATTTACTGCTGTTTTTCACTCATTAAGGAGGTCCTTCAAATTGTGCTTGATTTCCTAGGGGTCCGTGGACTAAAAAAGTTTAGGAAACGCTGGTCTATTGTATAATTAAGGCTTTACCTGGTTTTGTAGAAGTCTGCAATGGCGTTCAAACTGGAGCCTGTGGTGGCACAGCTGTATTGTGGGTACTGTGAAAATATTATTGCTCTTTCTACACCATCTCTGTAATAACGAAAACCAAAAATTAGAACTGAAAAGAGTCAACCATCAAATATTAGATGTAGGACATAACTGTGATCGCAAAATATATTATTTTTATTTATATGACTGACAATCTCGGGATCCTGGTCTTTTGAAAAGCGTGCGAGGGGCCGAAGCCAAATCACAGAGGCCTTGTTAGGCACGTATCAGCAAATGTGACACCAACCGAGGAGAATATCGCTGTATGCACTGCGCAAGTGCACACATCACATCACATCATCAGCCTATTAATGTTCCCACTGCTGGGACACAGGCCTCCTCTCTGTGAGAGGGAATGGGCCGTAATCCACCACGCGAGCCCAGTGCGGGTTGGTGGATGTCACATGTCTTCGAATTTTTGGTTCTAGGACATGCCGGTTTCCTCACGATGTTTTCCTTCACCGTTTTGAGAGCAGTGGTGATGAAATAATTTTACACAAAGTAAAGCGCCAGTTCCACGACGTACAGCTTGTAAGTCGTGGCCGGTACCACTGGGCCACCACTGCTCTCAAGTGCACCTAAGGGCAATCCCCGCTTGGTGCAAGGCTATTGCAAAATATGGAGAAATAATGTATAGGGCTATGGGTCTGGTAGGTTTAGTGGATCGGTTGCCTAAAACTATAGGAGGACCTGCCTGGCCACTGTTGTACTACACGGCTATAAAATGGCAGGGGGGGAATTGCACACTCAGTTAATGGGCCCCCATAAAGGGTCGCTAGCACTTCAGTGACGTAGCGCCAAGGGGGCAACATATCCGGAGGAGCTTGAGGAGTGGAGAGATATACCACGGCTATCAGGACTATCCTCAAAGTACAGTCAAGATCCCTACCAGCATCTATATATATATTTATATCATTATTATGGCGACGACCCGCAGCCAATGCCAGATTGTTTCTAATGGATGCTTGTTACACTTTCACGCAAAAACTACTGAACGGATTTTGATGAAATTTTACAGTAACATAGCTTAATAGGCTATTCTAATTTATGTGTATCTAACTTAACTGCTTCGGATGTTAATGCTTTTTTTCTAGCTTCTATTATATAACTGCACAGTGCATGTGTGAGTACTTTTATTACTTTATGCCTGTACGTAGTAGGTATAGTGTGTAGTACTATTCTGGGTGCATTGTCCTCACATATATGAATTTATTAATGAATGTACTTATGTAACTAAATATTGTAAAAAAACTTTTTTTTTTTAAAGAGTAAGTATGGAGTTTCTTGTGCATTCTTCTCCATAACAAGCTACTTTCCGAATGCACGGTAGAATCAACTTTTATAACTTGTAAAGTTTAATGTACCTAACGTTCAAAAGTGCCGCTTGGTGGCCTACTTGAAATAAAATATCTTTGTCTTTTTCTTATGAAGATACTAGCTTCTGCCAGCGGCTTCGGTCTCATGAAAAGTGTTTTCTTATCCCAAGGGAACATTAGCTTTATATATATAATTCTACTGTACGTGTTATGTCACTGAACTCCTCCTAAACGGCTGGACCGATTTGAATGAAATTTTTTGTATGCGTTTGGGTGATGCCCCGGATGGTTTAGATTCACAATAGGGTAGGGTAGGTAGTGTAGGGTAGGGTAGGGTAGTATAGGTAGGTTTAGGCAGGGTGGGTAGATAGGGTAAATGAATATTTGGTGTTTTTATGGCAAAACAAAGTTTGTCGGGTCAGCTAGCACTGGGTAAAAAAGTAGCCTATGTGCTATTGCAGACTATAATCTATCTCTGTGCCAAATTTCATTTCATTTCCAGATCCGTTCAGCCGTTCTGGCGTGTTTGAGTAACAAACATACATCCACGCACACATCCATCCAAATTTTCACATTTATAATATCAGTTACATTAGTAGGATAGCAGGATTATTAGTAAGACTAGCTTCTGCCCGTGGCATCACCCCCTTAAAAAGTGTTTTATCATCCCAAGGGAATACAAACTATGTCCTTCCCAGGGTCTCAAACTCTCCATGCCAAATTTCATCTAAATCGGTTCAGTAGATCCAGAGATTAACCGTTCAAGCTCACAAACTTTACCTCTTTATAATATTAGTATAGATAAGATAAAGTACCATCATCATCTGCCTAGCCTTTTCCCAACTATATTAGGGTCAACTTCCAGTCTTACCGGATTCAGCTGAGTACCAGTGTTTTACATGGAGCGACTGCCTATCTGACCTCCACAACCCAGTAACTGAATAACACGGTACCCCTTGGTAAGACTGGTGTCAGATCTCAAGCTTCTGACTACCCGTAACGACTATCAAATATTTTCAAATAATAGCCGGGACCAACGGCTTAACGTGCTTTCCGAGGCACGGAGTTAACTCGGTATGTTGAAATGGTCACAACTTTTATGTTATTGGTAATTTATCTTGGCTAAATAATAACAGCCGCACTGGTCGATCATCAAGGTTAAGCAACGCTTGACGAGATTGGTCCGTGGATGGGTGACCATTTTCAACATACCGAGTGTTTACCCAGTTACTGGGTTGTGGAGGTCAGATAGGCAGTCGCTCCATGTAAAACACTAGTACTAAGCTGAATCCGGTAAGACTGGAAGCCGACCCCAATATAGTTGGGAAAAGGCTAGGCAAATGATGATGATAAAAGTTGCGATTAAGGATAACGTAACAATACTTACTTCTCAATTTCGGTAAAGGCGTCTTCCGTGAAGGGAGGCACATATCTGAAACTTACGTAGTGCTTGTGTGGAGCTGTGGCAGGATGTAGCTGATCCAGCTGTTCTACTAGTAATTGACCTGGAAATAACATGAAAAAAAATCAGTACGTGAAGGTCTTTAAGCGCCTTCCTCAAGATTAGTGCCGTAAAACTGTTACTTTCTAAATAATACTCCTCGTTAACGGGTTGAATAAAAACCGGCCAAGTACGAGTCGGACTCGCGTGCGAAGGGTTCCGTACCATTATCGCAAAAAACGGCAAAAAAATCACGTTTTTTGTATGGGCGCCCTACTTAAATATTTATTTTCTGTTTTTAATATTTGTTGTTAAAGCGGCAATATAAATTCATCATCTGTGAAATTTCAACAGTCTAGCTATCACGGTTCATGAGACACAGCCTGGTGACAGACAGACAGAAGGACCGCGGAGTCTTAGTAATAAGTTCCCGTTTTTACCCTTTGGGTACGGAACCCTAAAAAGGCATTCATCATCAATCATCTTATCTTATTCTTAACTAAGGATCAAAAAACTGGGACAAACAGTTAACCGTGGGCTACAGGGCCTTTATGGTTGGCTATACTAATTAATTTATTTACTAGCTGTGCCCACGGCTTCGCTCCCGTCATCTGTGTGCCAACCCTACCCTACTTACCTACCTACCAATCTTTCGCGGAGAATCTTAACACTGCCTTTCAGAAAATGACTTCAAATGCACAACGCAATCTATCGAACATCGAGTACAACTGTCCGAGTAGAGAGAATTGCGTGTGTTGTGATAATTTTACTTCTTGAACACTTTAAATTCAGCAAACTTTTGATAGAGTGTACCGATTGCGATGAAACACAAACTAAGTAATTCTTGAAGTTACGCACAATTTTTATGTGTATAAGTTATCTACATTTGTTTCGTACATTTCACGTGATGCGTGCACAAATAAACAGACAAAAATTCCAAAAATGCTGGAAATGGGTTCTGTTGGTTATCCTTTAACACCCTGGCAATTTTTTTGGAAATATTTTCGATGTACAAAAATTACTTTTCTACAGATTTATTATATGTAAGACAAACAGACAAAAATTCCAAAAATGCTGGAAATGGGTTCTGTTGGTTATCCTTTAACACCCTGGCAATTTTTTTTTGGAAATATTTTCGATGTACAAAAATTACTTTTCTACAGATTTATTATATGTAAGACAAACAGACAAAAATTCCAAAAATGCTGGAAATGGGTTCTGTTGGTTATCCTTTAACACCCTGGCTATTTTTTTTGGAAATATTTTCGATGTACAAAAATTACTTTTCTACAGTTTTATTATATGTATTGATAATGATGATATAATTATGCTTTATTGTAAGTTCACCAAGATAAAACCTAGCAAAGAAAGTTAAAACTAAAATACATACAACGGGTGGCCTTATCGTATACCGCGATCTCTTCTAGGCAACCTGGAATGGACAGTGATAGCCTGAACATGAAATGGAGATGTCCGTACCCAAAGTTTTTACCTTGAGTATTAGTCCACTTTAGTATAGGAGAACCGCCCCCTATCTCCATATACTTCTTCTGTACCTCCTCAGTTCTTCTCGAAGCTATCCAGGGACCCAACTTACTCTGCATAGGAAGCTGTATCATGTCCCTATCTGTCATGATACGGTGTAGGTAGTCTCCTACCTGGAAAACAAAATAATTTGGATTAGATTGGACACAGATAATATAATACTAGCATACAATGAAACCGTGCCGACGTAACTAGCGTTTTTCGTCTGATTAATCTTGTTATTTTTGTAAGTACATCAATCGCGTTCGATCCCGTTTCACGGCAATATATGGTGTTAGCAGCGACTTGCAAGTAAAAGGGTATACTAGGTTCGTGAATATTTTTTTCTTTAAATACAGTAAAGGTTCGTTTAATAGTATTTTTTTTGCACGTTTTTACAGTTTTTTTTGGATCGCAATGTGTTACAACGCAAATTTTAACAATCGAGTGGAATGCCTCAGAAATTTATAAATGCGCCATCTATTAGCATCAATCTTAAATGATCCGTTCAAATAATCTTTGAAATGTGAATTAAGAGCCCAATCAATCATCATTTACATATAATAAATCTGTAGAAAAATATTTTTTGTACATCGAAAAATAATCCAAAAAAAATAGCCAGGGTGTTAAAGGATAACCAACAGAACCCATTTCTAGCATTTTTGGAATTTTTGTCTGTTTGTCTGTTTATTTGTGCACGCATCACGTGAAATGTACGATACCAATGTAGATAACTTTTATACATAAAAATTGTGCGTAACTTGAAGAATTACTTAGTTTTTGTTTCATCGCAATCGGTTCACTCTATTTAAAGTGTTCAAGAAGTAAAATTATCACAGCTCACGCAATTCAGTTACTCGGACAGTTGAACTCGCTATTCGATAGATGGCGTTGTGCATTTAAAGTCATTTTCTGAATCGCGGTGTTAGATTTTACGCGAAAGAATGACCCTAGAAAAAAAATTGGTATGTAGTATGTATATTTTTGAGTAAGTGGAATAGGCAGCAGGCAGGCTGGTAAGTATGGTAGGGTTGGCAGGCAGATGACGGGAGCGAAGCCGCGGGCACAGCTAGTTTGAAATAAGACCACAACCCTATTTGTGCTTTTATTTTTCGGCCAGATTTTGAAGCGCTTACCGGTAAGCGCTTCAAAAATCTAGTGAATTATTGATCGAAGCCTAGATACATGATGTTGTATTATTATTACAGACTCTATAAAATTCGATGTACCTATGAAAGGGCATAACATAACATTAGCCCTTATTCCACGAAGGTATTATTTAATTTATGATTGGACTTTTTTGCAATTTTTTACTGGATATTTTTATCTATTATTTTTGATTGGAATGTTTTGTTATTTTTATTGGCTTTTTTTTTATTATTTGCGATAGACATTTTGAATTCTTTTTTATTTTGTTTGCCATAAAATGTGTAGATATGTAGGTATTATTTGATATTTGTGGTGGGGAATTTATTTATTTATTTATTGGGTCACTATAATGTAGTGAAAGTGTTGTGAGAAAGGGGGCGGGCTGTAAATCAGCGTTGACCAGCGTAATAGCCATGCTTTTACACTGCTCAGCATTTGCTGAGCCCGCTCCTATTGCCATACTAAAATGATATTGTGCCTCAGAACTAATTTGTGTTTTTTTTTTTTGTTCATGTACAGTTGGCAATAAATGTTTTCTTTCTTTCTTTCTTTCTTTCTTTCTTAGTACACCACCATAATTATCCTTAGCGATGTTTAAGGTTCCCCTAGTCGACGGCACGAACTATTTTGTGCGCGGGGTTAAAATGCATGCTATCTCATCCGACAACACATGCGAAAGAGATAGATGCTGTGATGAGCAGTAAGAAGCTAGTTCGTGTACGAATTAGCACATTTGCAAGTTTGCAGCAAAATGGATGATGATTTAGGACGAAAACAACACAACAAACAAATAAACATACCTTTTGGAGTCTAGATATCATGATAAAACGACTAAATGTATATTTTCAAAATAAAATTACTTGCATTCTTGAACTACTAATCTATCCCTGTATGGTGGCCGTTTTGCAATTTTCCTTTTTCTTATGGTATTTATTTCCACCCAAAGATGCGTTAAAATTAGTGTTGAAATATGGATCTTTCGACGCTCATAACTTTCAAATATTTTCTTTTTTTACTTTTTTGTTTCCATACAGGGCTAGATAATGATGAGACAAATTGATATAATTTTTAATTTTGAACGTACATCGTCAAACAGTGGAGTAATCCCTAGACTAAGTTTGTATGGAAGAATTATCGACTTGTGTAACCATACGTCTCATGTAGGAGGCGAATCTATAGCCAATGAAAGAAATTACTGTTAAAAGACTAAACACTATAACTATTCTCTCTCTTATCATAATGACTCGTCACAATTTCAACGCAAGCCATTGTTATTAAGTTAAATAATTGTTTATCAGTTAATCAATCTTTTGTTTATTCATAATTATTGATTATACCGCATTTATTTCTTCATCATCTGAACGAATATTATATGCATAGAATAAAATTGTTTGCTTTGAAAAGATAATCTCTGGAATACCCCCTTAGCCAAGTTACAAACGATAACCCAATAACATGAAGCTTAAATAAACAAAACCGGTGGCATGAGAGTATACCAGGGTGAGCTGTTCACGCCTGCGTACCCCTTTAAAGCGAACCAGTGTGATGTTATGTTATGAAATGGTATAAACAATAAACAGACATGCGATTGCAGCTATCCCGGGTGATTTGCCGTCATTTATTGAATAGTTCTGATGTACATCTGCGAAGTTCTTCATCAAATCTTGATGAAAATTAAATCGGACCAAATGACAAACACCAGCTTTCGAATAAAAAAAGAATCATCAAAATCGGTTCACCCAATAAAAAGTTCTGAGGCAACACACGTAAAAAAAAATACAATCGAATTGATAATCCCCTCCTTTTTGCGAAGTCGGTTAAAAATGCATGGTGCCTGAGCAAAACTGCTGGAGCTGGGGCAAAATTTTTGTGTAACTGTGTAGTTGTTACTTTGTAATGCAAATCACCACACGTGTATGAAAACACATTAATCATATTAGTAATTAGAGATAACCTTTACTCAAAAAGGTTATCGTTATCGTAATAAAAGCTTGTAATGTTTTGTTTTTCATCTATTCTTGAGAAAAAGAGCCATATCTAAAAAATTCAAAATTAGGTACTGATGACCTATTTAAGGTCAAGAACAAAGTCTATATTTCATTTTAAACATTTTGTAAAAAAATTGAAGTTTTAAATTAAATATTCACAATGTACAGGTCTTGCTTTTTAACACGCTTTTATTAGCCTGGTATCTATGTATAAATGTAACGGAATATTTGATCGTTATTTTCACCCCCTTCAAAACGTCGGATTGATTTGAAACTTTGCACACTTATCAAAGACCGATGATAATGCAATAATTTAAATAGTTTATCCCATTATCCTTACCAGGATCTTTAGGATTAGTGACTTTTTAGTTCAATTTACCATTAAACCGTGTTTTTTTAGTTTTTAGAACTACTATTTATTATTAAATTATTTCAATACAAGCAGCTTTTGCCGCTCCGGGCATACCATTATTTGCCGCTCCGCTCTTTACAATAACACCTTATTTAAATAAAATAACATTTTTTTAAACAAAAATCGAGGGAAAGTGGAAACAAAGTGACTTAAGAATTTTCTCCACATGATGAAAGTTAAAAATCGGCCAAGTGCGAGTTGGTTTCGCGCACGAAGGGTTCCGTACCATTATCGCAAAAAACGGCAAAAAATTCACGTTTTTTGTATGGGAGCACTTAAATGTTTATTTTATTCTGTTTTTAGTATTTGTTGTTATAGCGGCAACAGAAATACATCATCTGTGAAAATTTCAACTGTCTAGCTATCACTGTTCACGAGATACAGCCTAGTGACAGACGGACAGACAGACAGGCGGATCGCGGAGTCTTAGTAATACGGTCCCGTTTTTACCCTACGCGACCGCAAACCGGAACCCGTTACGTTAGAAGGCCTTCCTCTAGGTGGACCGATGACCTGGTGAAGGTTGCGGGGATCAGCTGGATGCGAGACGCACGGGACTGGTCAATGTGGCGACACTTTGTCACACAATCTTTCAGCTAAAATGATGATGAAAATTAATCTATTTAACGGTGGTTTACAACAGTAACCAATAACATTTGAAAATTTGAGCAAGAGAACACAGATAAGTTAGGTTAAACGGGCCATCAGTTCCGTTTTGCCGCCCCTCATTTATGCCGCTCTGGGCATTTGCCCGGCTCGCCCTCCTCTAAATCGGGCCCTGAATACAAGATTTTTTTACCCCCTTGCCCAGGGTAAGTAATGTTTTTTAACCGACTTTCGAAAAAGGAGGAGGTTCTATGTTCGACTTCTTGTATGTTTTTTTTTTTTTTTTTTTTGTGTATGTTCACCGATATCTCCGTCAATTGTGGACCGATTTTGAAAATTCTTTTTTTGTTTGAAAGAGTATGTTCCGAAATTGGTCCCATTTCAATTTGGTGAAGATCTGATGAAGAACTTCGAAGATATACAACAGAACTCTTCAATAAATAACGGCAAATCTCTCGGGACTGCTGAAATCGCATGTCTGTTTATTGTTTATACCATTTCATAACATAACATCACGCCAGTATGCTCTTAAGGGGTAAGCAGATCTCTCATTTGATCGGTTTTGTTCAAGTTTCATGATATTCGGGTGTAATCTATTCTGGCGTTATAGGAAACTTACTAAACAACTTGCCTATTAGGTAGGTAAAACTAAAAAGTGAAAAATAAAAAAACTTTTTTACAAAAAAATACTACCGACTTCCAAATAAGAAAACTACAAAGTGAAAAATAACTTTATTTTTGGAAGTCGGTGTCCATAACGAAAAAAAATGGTACCTACGAAAGACACCGACTTCCAAAAATAAAGTTATTTTTCACTTTGTATTTTTCTTATTTGGAAGTCGGTAGTATTTTTTTGTAAAAAAGTTTTTTTATGTAACTAATTGTTCATGGATAAAGTATTTGCCAAAACACCAACTCCAAATGGGGCAGTTGTGCTATTATAAGACTTAGCCAGATATACTAAGAATACTTGTATATAATCTATCTGGTTTTAAATTAATAAAAGCAAAAACTGAGTTTTCAATTGAATAGCAGGTTCACAGATAGCAAATTTTTCAATTTGAGGACTGGTTTACATCTAAATTATGAAATTTACAAATGGCCGAGGATCTTATCTTATCTTATGGAGGGGCTGAGAAATAACTCGGACACTTCGACCCATTGGGATCTTTTGTGGTCAATGGCCGAGGATAAAATTGTAGTTAATTTTGTAGGCCATTAGAAACACCGAGTTTACCTTATCAACCCTAAAGGAGGGTTATATTTTTGTAATTATCAAAGGATTATTTAGGTTGTGCTGTTATAGGCAAGTTTGCATAATATACTGGGATCAGTTAAGGCGCAGATACCCCTGAGTAGCCGTTTTTGAATGATAATCACGTCGAAACGGCTGGTCGTACTTTTTTGGAAAAAATATATGTTACATTAGACCATTTTTTTAATAATTTGATCTAAGAAAAATTTGAGTTTTATTCGTATAACATAGTGTAATTATTTTGAAAAGTTATATCTAACACGGAAAAAAAAACGACAATGGCACCAAAACCGCCACACCATCTCAAAGACAATTTAACCATCTACATTTAGTTTTTTTTTAAGTCATTGAATAATAAGAAAAGTACAAAAAAACTACTGTCGTTGTCTTAACCAAGTTAGTAATTGAATTTACACATAAAAAGCTTATTTAACAACAGCAAATTTAACATTAAAACAACTAAGTTTACCTGATCAGTGTCAGTAGGTCCTCCCATGTTGAGCATAATAATAGCTGTTCTAGGATTCTCATCATACTTAAGATGTCTTGAAGACAAAGAGAAAGATGCTGTCCTGGGTACACGGGTGAAGGCTGTGCGACCTGAAAAATATGATTGAAAAATTAAACAAAGCAAATGTGACAATCTGATCACGTTTAGATTGGAAGCCGACAGTTAGGAAAAGTTAGGCAGATTGAATGATCATGTTTGAAAAGCAAAAATAGCCAGACTACAGAGACAAAAATGGAGGCACAGCTAAGACTAAAAAATAAACATAAGATGGAATGGATTTATGGTAAATAATGTAAGGATATAAGCCATCTTCTTCTTACATATAAAAACAAAACCCTATTTCCCTTGGTCACGCCATAACTTGAGAATGGCTTTACGGATTTCATTCATCTTTTTTTTTAAGTATCCTCATTCTTTGTAAAAGATTCTTACAGAAAGAAAAAAACCGGGCAAGTGCGAGAAGGACTCGCGCACCGAGGGTTTCGTACAAACCTCAGCTTAAAGGTATAAGGGTCCCCGCACACGGAGCCACCGGCCACAACCACAAAACGCCGCCATTGGGATATTTCCTGTAGTATTCATACATTTTGTATGGACTCGCCGCACACGGTTGACGCCGGTGGCCGCCACACGCTACACGCTTCTAGCTTCTCGTGGCGGTGTTTGTGGCTGTCGCGTGTGGGCCGTGTGCGGCGACACTTATAGACCTGAGTATTTGATATGAATTTCAATTTAATACCTCTACGCGTTCATGAGGAAAGGGGTAGTAAGTTTAAAATTATTAAAAACTTTTTTATTATATGATGTAGGTAAAAAATTACGGTTTTTGCAATTATTCCTTTATAAGACGTTGCCTCGTATAAAAATTCAAAATTCTGAGTTCACAGGAAGTACCCTGTAGGTTTTGATACCCTTGCGAGTGTCGAAATTTTGCGGCATAAACGGCTGTATCTTTTGATTGCGTTGGCTTAGAAGATTAATTTTTTAACAGCTTTAAGGGACAGTAGACCTGAGTATTTGATATAAATTTCAGTTTGATACCTCCACGTGTTCCTGAGAAAAAGGGTCTTGACAGACAGACAGATGGACGGACAACAAAGTGATCCTATAAGGGTTCCGTTTTTTCCTTTCGAGGTACGGAACCCTAAAAATTAGGAAAAAAAATTATAAGTAGGTAATTTAGGTAGGGTAGATAGGGTAGGGTAGGAAGGATAGGCAGCTGACGGGAGTGAAGCCGTGGGCACAGCTATTTATAAATATAATGTTTGCACTAACTTCTGCCCGCCGCCTTGCCCGCGTGAATGTCGAAAATTATACCTATGGAACATATTAGTGGGATAAAAGTATTCCAGACTATAATCTATGCTTATGCTTATTATGCTTATTTAAAAAACGTTGCCCCACTAGGAATTTCTTTCTGTATCGTGGGTGCGTTTACAAACATATAAACTCACATACACAAACACCCAGAGCCGGAACAACTATCTGTAGGTCATACAAATATTTGAACCGTGCGGGAATCGAACCCGCGACACGCAGCGCAGCAGTCAATCGCTCAACCACTGCGCCAAGCGTGCGCCCTATATCTGTGCCTCATCCAGTAAGTAGTTTTTACGTGAAAGAGTTACGAAAATACAAACACATTCACACACTTTTGTCTTTATAATATCAGTAGGAAGTTGATTTGTTATAGATAAAAATATCAGCCAGTAACTATGACTATGGCAAAAAGCCATCTTCATCAATCTAGCCTTTTTTTACCCGATTTATCAGTCTATGTATGTATGTTTGTTCCTATGTGGCGTTCTAGAGACCAAACGCGTTGGCCGATTTTAATGATTCTTACGCCAATCGATTCGTTTTAACCCTGCGAATGTCACTGGCTACATTAAAATTGGAAAAGAAAAACCGGCCAAGTGCGAGTCGCACTCGCGCACGAATGGTTCCGTACCATTATCGCAAAAAACGGCAAAAAAATCACGTTTGTGGTATGGGAGACCCCCTTAATTCATTTTATTTTAATTTAATCATTACTATTTTTTGAAGTGAATATACAACTAAATATTCTGTGAATATTTCAAACGTCTACCTGTTTCCGTTATTAATATCGAGCAAAAACGGCAAAAAAATGACGTTTGTTGTATGGGAGCCCCCCTTAAATATGTATTTTCTTCTGTTTTTAGTATTTGTTGTTATAGCGGCAACAGAATTCAACTGTCTAGCTATCACGGTTCACGAAATACAGCCTGGTGACAGACGGACAGACAGACAGACAGACGGATCGCGGCGTCTTAGTAATAGGGTCCCGTTTTTACCCTTTGGGTACGGAACCCTAAAAAATGGCGGATTTTGGGCGCCATTTTGTGGCGGAAATTTTCTTTTTTCCTTCCAAACCCATCGTGTGGGGTATCAAAATAAAGGGTTTTAAGAAGGGATTTAAAAAATATGTAACACTTATAATGTTGTAGGATACATCTGGTTTTGGTCAGCCAGCTCGCGAATGTGTATTCGGGTTTTTTATTTTTTTGAATTAACATTTTTTTTTTTTACATTTTTATAATATGTAGGTTGGTACCAGTCTAACTGGATACAGCTGAGTACCAGTATTTTTCAAGGAGTGACTGCCTATATGACCTCCACAACCCAGTTGGGGAACAGGTAATACAATATTCCTTGGAAAGACTGACTGGAGGGCCTCTTCTCATACAGAGCCGAGCTTTGATTTTTGTTGTATAATAGATGATTTTAAAGATGGATGGACTGTGTGAGGAATGAATGTGAAATAAAAGGGAGTCAGTGACAGCGTGACGGGAGACGGGACGGTATGGACGAGGAAAATTGTTGCGATCCCGATCCCAAGTAACATGGGATAAGGGCAGGAAGATGATGATGATTTTGTTGTTTGGTAGTTAATTTTACATTTTCAAACAATGTGTCTTGTATCACAAGTCTTTGAAGTATATTATTGTATGCTCGGAAAGGAACTACTTAATGAAATTAAACATACATTGTGTTCATCAGGCCTTGCCTATTATAATTTTTGAGATGTAAAAAAAACTGTCCAAGTGCTAGTCGGACTCGCGCACGAAGGGTTCCATATCATTATCGCAAAAAGACAGCAAAAAAATCACATTTGTTGTATGGGAGCCCCACTTAAATATTTATTTTATTCTGTTTTTAGTATTTGCTGTTATAGCAGCAACAGAAATACATCATCTGTGAAAATTTCAACTGTGTAGCTATCACGGTTCATGAGATACAGCCTGGTGACAGACAGACAGACGGATAGTGGAGTCTTAGTAATAGGGTCCCCTTTTTACCCTTTGGGTACGGAACCCTAAAAAGCGCGATAAATCTAAGAAACAAATAAAAAATATTTCTGGGCAAAACATATTAAGTTTTCTTATCCAAATCATCGATTTGATGAAGAAGATTCAACATAATATTATCCATCTGTACATTTTATATTTGGAGTCAACATTTTTAAATTATACTGTACTCCAAACTATATGGGTACATACACTCAAAAAACTAATATCACAAAACTTTCCATAAACAATCAATTTATTAAGATTACGAAATTTTTACATAACAAATTTTATTTAGGTCATGTTTATCGCGTATCGTAGTTTTTATGATACGATATTGATACAGTTGTTGGCAATATTTACTGCCAATAAATATTGAAAGTAAAAGTTAACACATTTGGTACAGATCAGTATTATTTTCCATGAAAATAGAGAAGCAAAAAAATATTTTAGCGAAGTGTTGTACTTACTTATTGAGGTAAGCATTTTAATGACTGACACTAATACAGGAATGTTTTAACTAGTGCGTAAAATTACGAATGCTTTAAAATAAATGCAATACGTTTATATTTTAATTGGTATTTGAATTTAATTATTTTTTTCACGTATCATCACTTGCCGGAAAATTGACATTTGACAAGTTTGACAACTGGCCGAATGAATGATGAACGATTGACTTGACTGGCCGTCATTCTCATCATATCATTCGTTCAATTAGTGATGTGCTATGAAAACGGATACCAAAATTTCTAATCGACTTAACAAGGATTTAGATTTAGTTTTTTACGACGTTTTACTCTAGTCCTAGTCTATACGAGTTGTACCACTATACAGAGAAGTTTTGCAGCTGTATTCCAAGAACAATCTACAAGATGATCAGATTGTTGGCATTAATCCTTTTGGCCACGGCCATGACGAGAAAAATCTCACATTCTACACAACAGTATGTAAGTTCAAAATTCAGATTCTTTTTTAGTCGGGTCGTATTCTCGCGTACTTCTCAAGGATGCGCGGACGGCGTTTGTTCTAAGTTGATCATCAAATTATTGCACTTCGGTTACAGCGGCACGAAGAATTTTACGTGGACCAAGTTTTGTAACAATATTAACTCACAGCTGAATGACTAAAGGGTACACATGTGAAGCAAATGCATAAAAAACTTTTTAACAAAAAATATTAACCGACTTCTAAAGCAAAACATTACAAAGCGAAAAATAACTTTGTTTTCCGGTGTCTTTGGTAGGTAAGTACATATTGTTTTTCGACACCGACTTCAAAAACAAAGTTATTTTTCGTTTAGTTTTTCGTTTTTGCTTTAGAAGTCGTAAGTGTTTTGCTTTAGAAGTAATTATATTAGAAAGTACTCGTAATTCCTTCTGGTGAACGAGAACGAACTATTCTGTTTCGGTCGTTTAAAAGGTTCATCCAGAGACATTGTAATACCTAGACAGAACGTATTTACGACGAAAAAGAAACTGTCAATTCTTTCGTTCTTGCTTATAGAAAAACTCAATGAGAAAAAAAGAGACAAACATAGACAAACGCTACCATCCTAAACGTCAAAGAGATAACTTTTTAGTCACTGTTGTAACCCATCGGTTAGCAGCTCTAATTAAAGTTATTCGCTGTTTTCACGCCTTTGTTTCGTTTATATGAGGAATAATTTTGTTGTTTAATTATCTGCATGAACCATGCCGTGTGTGGCTATCGGTTGCAAGAGTAGAATGAGTGTATTAACAGAACATAACCAAAGGATATTTTTCCACAGGTGAGTTATCGACTAGCATACTGAAATTAAGGTGCAGGGAATACATTTTATAGGCTGTCCAGAATAAAGGAATCTTAGTTCTAAATACGTCGAGGACGTATAGTATCATTTAAACCATTCTATTTAGTGAAATAATTAACTTTTATGCGTTCGCTGATAGAGCTATGACAGTTTACGTACTTACGTTCTGATGTTAGAGATGTGACAAAAGTCAAAAGAAAGATTTATCGATACTGTATTTTTATTTTACTTACTTTAATTTATTTCATAAAGTTTATTTGCTATTTTTTATTATTAAACTAATATTGATTGTGCACAGGTTTCCTAAGAGTACCTATTTAAGAAATAAGTGGATCAAGAATACAAAACGAGCTAATTGGTCACCTTCACCATATTCTCGCTTGTGTTCACTGCATTTTAATGAATCATGCTATCGCTATCATCCCACCCATCTATGGATACAGGTTGATGAATCATGTTTATTTAAACATTTTACTTTAAAAAATTAAATTATTATATTTAAACCATTTTGTTATCATTTATTTTATTACTTTGATATACATACTCGTCTGTAAACTTTCTTTTCAGTCTTGCACAAGTACAAGCATACTATATATATATCAGTATATTGATCAGTACCTGTTTGTACAGTCGTTCGAGTGTACCAAAAACTGTCACTTTGATCTCATGATGTACCTAGTTTATGCGCAAGGTATGAATAAACATTATTATACTACGCGTATAATGCGCAGAAAAGTTACAAAAGAGTGGAATTGTACTCTTAAAATTACTGTTAAGTTCACTCTTTGAACGTGTACCAATAAAAATATCCACTCTTTAAATAATTATAAAGAATCCCTAAAAAACGTAGAAAAAATTAGCCGCAGTCAGGGACGATTCTTACAGATATTTGACCAAATTTGTAGATCGCTCCAAAACTACACTCGATAATATCGATATGACAGTGACACAGATCTAGTACTGATATATGTCTATGGATAAGTATCTATAGCATACTCGGCCACACTGGCACAAAAGATGGCATAGACAAAAGTATATCTATCTCTTTTTGCTTATGACGTTATCTGTTACTGCGAAAGTGAATACCGATAATGAAATTGCGTCTTAAATGCCTTCCGTCTAGGTATTACAACGTCTCTGGGTTCATCTCTATCTGATTGTACTAGTCTTAGGGATAGACAAATGGATAAAATATATCGATATATATCGTATCGATACTTTTCAAATATATATATTTTCTAAAAATATCGATAGTCCGACATATCGTTATTTTTTGCTCAAAAGATTTCATACATATTCCCAAAGCATTCAAAATCCGTAAAAAAGAATAGACATGAAGAAAAAAATCGATATATCGAAAAAAAATAATCGGCGATATATTAGATTATTTTCTGAAAAAATATCGATGTTTTGATATATTGATTTTTTTGCCCAAGCCTAACTAGTCTAGTTCGGAGCGTTCCGTTCAGTGTCCGAGTACAAAACAAGCCAACTTTTATATGGCATCGTAAACTTGTTAAGTTGTAAAAGGCAAAAGGTTAAACAAAAGTTATACGATACAATCATAAACAATTTTTTTTAGCATTTAAGTAGCTTCGCAAACAAATATCTTCAGATGAATGATCATCATGAATGGAAAAAAAACAGAGTGGTAAAATTGTCTGTGGTGTATTTACATCGACGTCAAATCCAAGTTGAAAGTATTATTTTTGTGATTGATTGTGAAAGATATCGTACCTCTAAGTATTAGTTAATCATCATTGTTAACCTATTGCTCAGAAAAATACGAAGATGACCTGTCGCAACGCTTCACACGCAGGCAGCTGGTACACGGAGAATGGTATGTAAACTTATTAAAGTTTTTTAATGCATCGTAACCTTTTACGGATTAAGTGATTTCATCGCAAAAAATTCTAAAAGGATTTTTATGTCCGAGATGAGATTTTGGATGTAAAAGTGATAAAGAAAAGTGTAAGGGTATCTTTTAAAGTCAAAAGGTTATTGACCTTCAAACCTATATTTAAAATTCTTTTGTCTCATGCATTCATAGAATCCTTTATGTTATTAAACATTTCTTGAAACAATGACCAAGCTATGAAAAAAAACTTTGTTTATAACCTAGCAAGCAAAACAAAGAATGTTGTGAGTATAATTTAAAATAATGAAATGAGAAAGTTTTAAAATGATATGTTTCCCGCCCGTGTCCTTATTATGACCCCGATATTGATATTTTTCAAAAGTATGAAATTGACCATGAGTCCATGACCTGTTGACCTATGTACGTCCCATGTGTACTTAATATATACATAATATATAATTTTTATCAATGTGTCAAGCTCAAGAGTTTTGGTGGTGTTCGTTCGGAAATCATAATTTATACGGTTTTTTTAATGCCTAAAACTGAAGTGTAATCAAGTGTATTAATTTTATCAGCATTATGGTAACTGTGTAAATTATTGAGAAACTTACTTGAAAGTAAGTTTCTCAATAATTTGTGAGTCACTGATGACGTCTTAAAACTAGGGATTGCTAGCATTAAGACTATTCTTCTCGAATCTATAAAAACTTGGTAAGAATGTAAATAATTATTGTTGGCGTTTATTATAACTTTATAATATTATATATTACTAATATTATATTGTTAATAAAAAATATAATATAATATTCGAACTTTTTTCTATCAAATCACATTCAATCAAATTTCCGAACGAAAACTGAAATCGCCGTTGCCATTGCCATGACAACGAATGACAGCCATTTCAAACAAACGTCATTTTAACTGCTAAACGTCGCATTGGGTTTATTTATTGTTAACATTATCCGGAATAACCAATAAAATGTCCGATAAAGCGAAAATATCGGCTGCGTCATCAAAAACGGCGTTAAAAACAAAGCGAGCTTCAACAGCAAGCGTGCAACCTTCATCATCTCGCTCAAAATTCACTGCAACAAAAGAAAAAAATGTTCCTATTTCGAATACGAAGAAAAATAATGCGAACGCCACTATGGTTGGTGGTGATACCACAATAATGAAACAAGAACAGGCAGGACTTCCGGATTTTGATGCGGAAACCCGCCAAATTGCGTATGGGAAGTTTTTGAGAACAATGTTAGAAGAATGTCTAATAGATGAGAAGGTTGAACGCGAGGAAACGATCATGGACGTCCAAATGACACACTTAGCTGATAGATTCCAGAAGACTATGGATCAATTGGATAAAACTAATAAGAGACTGATGAATATATCTTTTGTTGTGGAACAGAAAAGGTTGGTTGTGAATTTATTTTCTTTTTAACTCTATTGACACCCTGTATCACTGTGAAGCCATGTCTTTGTGCTTTACTTTCTGTGCTACTTGTCCGTCAACTTGGGGGACCTATCTATAACTAACTAATAAGTAAATAAATGACATTTCTTTCCATGGCCTTGGAAAGCAATTGTGGCCCAGTGGTAACGGCCGCGATTTACAAGTGGTAGGTCATGGATTAGAACCCATGCTGGCACTATACTTTGTGACAATTATTTCTTCACCACTGCTCTCAAAACGGTGAAGGAAAACATTGTGAGGAAACCAGCATGTCTTAGAACTAAAAATTTTGAGACATGTGACATCCTCTAACCCGCACTGGGCCTAATTGGTGGATTACGGCCCATTTCCTCTCACATAGAGGAGGCCTGAAGGCTCTACGGGCCAAATGGGAGTCTGAATGCCGAAAAGGAATAAATGTATGATATCCTATCCTATGGCAGTTCTTCTGCAATGTATACTGTAGGCACAAGACATTTATCTTTGTTGAAAAGTTGCACACTCAGCTATAGTGTCTTTATTCTTTCCGTGAAATAATTGTTGTTCTATAAGTGAAAATTTTCAATCATCAAAAATGATGATGAGTACAGTCGGTAATAGCTGTAACCCTAACCACCCTGTCATTAGCTGATCAACCAATAGATAGACAAATTTGAACCTTCTGCAATTAGCAGTAGATAAATATTATTCGATACGTATGAGCTTGTCAATCTAGAACAACTTGTAGGCAGGCAAATATTAATACAATACATTTATGCCAATTTGATCTTTAACACGCAACTAGGTAAGCATTTGAATACTGTTTAGTCACCGTGATGGACTTGTTAATTTCGACAATATTTGTTAAGTCGATTTGGTCTGTTGGTTGCTTTATGTCAACATTGTTGCGAGTTAAAAATTAACCTTCCACTTCTTTTTGATTTATGTTTACAATGTTCAATTATGTTTTTTTAATTCAAAATACAATTTATAATTTAATGAAAATAGTTAATTTAAGTTTACTATTTAAATACAAATAACAACAGAAATGAAAAACAATAATGATTATGATAATGATTTTATTAAATATAAATAGCAAATAATTATTTAAAGGTAACATATGAAAGAAGTTAGAATACTAAACCACTTATGATAAACTAGTTTTTTTTTTAAATTTAATTTGTAGTGTCAAAAACAGTTTCTTCATTTCAATAGTGGCCATAAAATGACAATTTTTATTTTAAAAGTAGGTTTGGAATCTGGTATATGTATTTTACAAAGTGTTTAATGTGGTGAATCAACATGTTCTACGTTTCAGAATATGTAAAATTTCTATTATACGAGGGTGGCACTGAAAATTTCTGGAATCAAGGAAGTGACACAACATTACTATTTAAAAATGTATTTATTGCTTTTCGAAGTATTCGCCGCGAAATTTGACACATTTTTCCATACGATAACCAATCATTGAAGCAACCATTCCATTCGGAAGTTGGGGTCTGCAAAATGGCCGTTTTGTAGGCGTCCACAGCTTCTTCAGGTGATGAAAATCTCTGACCACGCAATTTATTCTTTATTTTAGGGAAAGTATAGAAATCATTAGGGCTTAGGTCGGGGCTGTACGGCGGATGGTCTAATAATTCTATGTTTTCTTGCTCTAAAAACTCTTTTGTTCTGTGCGCGGTGTGAGAACTCGCATTGTCGTGATGGAGGATGATGCGGCGGTTGCAGCTCTCTTTACGAAGTTCAGAAACGACCTGTGGCAAACAAATGCTAGCATACCATTCTGCATTAACCGTTCTTTGTCCCTCAAGAGAAATAGTCGCAACATGGCCGGTTTTGGAGACAAACGTGGCCACCATTTTTTTTTGCAACACTCCGTGAACGAACAATTTTTGTTGGCTTTAACTCATTTTCGAACACCCAAACTCGTGACTGGTTTTTTGTTTCGGGTTCGTACGCGTATATCCGGGATTCGTCACCTGATACGATGTTGTATACAGCATTTGAGGATCCTGCGTGGAATCTTTCGAGAGTTCTGACGCACCAAGTAACGCGAGCCGCTTTTTGCTCTTCACAGAGCTAATGCGGTATCCATCGGGAAAACAACTTTTTTACACCTGATTGTTCATGCAAGATTATTTGTATTTGACTCATGCCAATGTCTAAAGTTGCCTGAATTTCGCGGTATGTCACATGTCGATCTTCCTCAATCAGCTTACGCACAGCATCAACGTTTTCTTGGGTGACTGCAGTTTTTGAACGACCTTGACGGGGATCATCACTGAGCTTGACACGTCCACGTTGAAATTCAGCAAACCAGCGATAAATTGTGGTTTTGGATGGGGCTTCATCACCAAATGCAGAAATCATCCGGTCAACACACTGTTTTTGTGTTAAACCACTTCGAAAGTCATAATAAATCATCGCTCTTGAATTTTCTCGAGT
The DNA here is from genome assembly GCA_948252205.1 of Orthosia incerta. Taxonomy (NCBI): domain Eukaryota; kingdom Metazoa; phylum Arthropoda; class Insecta; order Lepidoptera; family Noctuidae; genus Orthosia; species Orthosia incerta. The sequence goes on from OX411767.1 coordinate 11,750,711, forward strand.
CAATTACATTTTCTCAACGTCTAAACAAGTTTGACAAAACCTTGTGACAAGACCGTGAATCTTTTTTTAAATAAATAAATGGTATTCGATTTTTAAAACCAAGGAGTAATCAATTAAAAAGATTTTAATATGACAGACAGTGGAAATATTCCATCCCTGATACTTTAGTGCAGCCCTCGTATAACAATAACATCACCACACATTAATTGCTTACTTATCTACTTTTAAATAAAAGTGAAAATAGCACTAAATACTTTGATGTTTTACCTACTTTATAGATTTTTTATAAGTATTTTTATTTTTAAATATGGTTATGATAGTAAAAAAAGACCTGCTTAGTCATTGTGTGAAACACTGCCTTAAACATTATGATAACAAAAGTTTATTCAACACACACACTGATACATAAGTATTGTTGGTTGTGGGAGGAGATGCTGTCTTAATAGCAAAGTAGAGCACCATCTCTTTCTATAATTTGTTGCAGGCTGCACATAATATATCCAAACTGACTGGTGACTATTAAATCAGCCACCAACTTCTATGAGTTCACCAGGTCCCATGGAAGTTATCCATTATCCAGCCCCAGTAACCCAGAGTTATTCAACCGTTGGTTCTTCACGTCAGTAAACAATCTGACTGTATTTCTCTGAAACAAAGAAATGAAACAGGTGTCACTTTATGTTTCAAGTATATAAAAAATATGTTTGCTTACGTCATGGCATGAGGAATAACTATGTATAAATACGAAAATACACTTACTGCTACTGGCTTAAGCTTCATTGTCACAGTTCAATTTTATTTTCCTTCCCTTAACCTTAGTGACATTTGACTAACAGTTTTACAATGAATACGCATATTTTTTTTTCAATTACCCACTTATTACAAGTTAGGCGATAATATTACCAATTTAAGATTTTTTATTTGAGGAATGTGTCCGTCTGTAGTTATTTACAATAATACAAGAGATACTTATTGAATAGTTTCTAAATTGAAAGCAAGACAATATATCATCGACGCAGGATTTGAACTCGCATCTTGTTCGGCTCAGCCTTATACACAAACCACAAGACCAGATCTTCTTGAATATAGAAAATAAGCTATTAGTAACAAAGATACTAATTTTACAATACTCTGATAAACTTTAAGTCTTACAGCATAAGAATCAAAATCGCATAACAAATAGTTATAAATAACCTAACGCTAACGTTTTATAGATAAAAATTTGCCTATCTGTATTAAATAATCCGTAATGTTACAGGCAGAGGGTTCAAATTCGTTCGTTTTTAGGGTGTGTCAGGTAATAGCTATTACGGACTGTACATCCAAAGATTTAAAACTCAATGTGATTTCCTTTTACAAACATAATCAATTTTATCTCATAAGATAATTTTTAAAAATAAATATAATAAATTTTTAACATAGAGCAATGTTGGTTCAGTGGTAACGGCCCCAATTAACAAGTTCTAGATTGTGGGTTCGAAGCCAGGCAGGCATTATACTTTGTGTAAATTATTTAATAACCGCTGCTCTCAAAATGGTGAAGGAAAACATCCTGAGGAAAGAAAAAAGAAAGAAAAGAAAGAAAACACATTTATTTGACACAAGCCAGAGCACACAACACAAACATAAAAAAAGAAAAACTTAGACTAAACAACAACAATATAAAAAGAAAAAAAAAACAATCAAACAATATAAAAGTAACATTGTGTGTCCCACGGTTGCGCCAAATAGGACCAGTTCAGCAAAATGTCGGGCAACTAGTGCCCGACGCTGGAGGACATGTCTTAGAACCAAAAATTCGGGTACATGTGACATCCACCAACCTGCACTGGGCCCGTATGATGGATTACGACTGTAACTCGTTACTCCATTCCCTCGGAGGAGGCCTGCACGCACAATGGACCAAATGGGAAACTAAGTGCAGAAAAAGAGGTCTATCTTTCATATCCAAAACATAATTTGGTAAAAACAGTCCAGTCATCATGAGAAAAATACGCACAACGGGCCAAATGGGAAACTAAGTGCAGAAAAAAAAATTTCGCGAGCTGGCTGACCAAAACCAGATGTATCCTCCGACTGCACAGCATGATTTTCTTCTTGTTTACGTCTTTTTAGTTCGCCTTTTAAGCAGTCGGGTTTTGTTTTTTTTTAATTAAGTTTTTTTATTTATAACTTTTTAGTTAACTTTTTTTTCGAATTAGATACATTTAAACATACAAGTGTTATATATTTTTGAAATTAACTCTTAAAACCCTTTATTATGATACCCCACACGATGGGTTGGGAAGAAAAGAGAAAATTGCCCCCCCACAATATGGCGCCCAAAAGCCGCCATTTTTCTATTTTCCAATTTTAATGTAGCCAGTGACACTCGCAAGGTTAAGACGAATCGATTGACGTATGAATCATCAAAATCGGCCAACGCGTTTGGTCTCTGGAACGCCACATAGGAACAAACATACATACATACATAGACTGATAAACACATTACCCGCCTTTGGCAGTCGGGTAAAAAGAGGTCCATCTATCCTATCCAAAACAAAATTTAGTAAAAACATTAGAATTAATATTTGTTTCGGGATATTTACCATGTATATTTCGTTTTTGTAGAGAGTTCGATATTTCGGCACCGTTACAATCGCCACGATCACGAGAACTAAAGTCTTTGCGGGTGGGTGATATTTACGAGCTGACATATCTGTCTACCCTCTTCCTCACTCGTTTTTCACGCACGATGCCGCTACTACCAGAACCTTTCTCACTAGTTACTCGACACTGTTCTCGACAGACGATGCTCACTGTATCCACTTTTGAGTTGAACCACTAGATTCCAGGCTCTCGACAATAAATATTAATTCTAATGATTGTGACCATGTCAGCTTAAAAACTTAGTAAAAACAGTCCAATCATCATGAGTAAAATAATTACCGATCTACTTTTTATTTTCAGACTACTCGACCTCAAAACCAGTAACAATAAGCAATTTTTAGAAACTACAGCCAAATCAAACGCAGAAACTCTTCTGCAAGATCTTCGAACAACAGAACAAGTGTACCTTGACAAAATAAATCTCAAAGGTGTAGATTTTGGTTACAACCAAACATCTGGACACAAACAGCTTCTAGATGCAGTCAACGATGCTATCGAAGGCCTTGAACAGATCAAAAAGGAGTCCGACCTTGATTTAGACAAATTCAAAGAGTATGAAAAATCACAGACCAGTATTGAAGAGTTAGAAAAAGATAGATTTGATTTAGAAAGTTTGAAGTCGGAATTTGAAGCCAAGTTTCCGAAATTCAGTGAGCAATTGCTGAAAGAAGCGTCGGAAAAGATTGCGAAGATTATAGAAGATGATGATAATGATGATGGAGAGGGTGATGATTGATGACGGTTTCATAATTTAGTTTAATCAATGTACCTATTTATCTAATGGTGCCTAATCAGTGGCTTGAACCTTCAACTGATAATGATTTGTAATATTAAATTTAATTAAAATTGGTCATAATTAGTAGTTTCATTAATTGATAAAGTTCTCTAGGCCAAGTGAACCATTTGTGTTCATTTCTACTAAAAGCAAAACACGTGGGACCAGATCGACAGATTGTATTTAAATTCCAAATTTAAAAAACGAGGAGGTTCTCAATTCGGTAGGTTTTTTTTTATGTACACCTATTTAATTACGCTGTGATTTATGATCCGATTTACGTTACTTTAGTTTGATGCGGAATAGTTACCATTGGGTCCCATAAAAATTTTACATACTTTGGCCCAGTAGTTTTCATTTCATAAACATTTTTTATTTATTTATGGTCATTTTTGTTTACGTGGACGATGTAAAAGTGTACGGCTTTTTTAGGAGTTCTCATTTAGGTAATCTATTCTGGCATCACTGTGGGCATTATAGGTACCTTACTATAGAACTTGTCCATTATTTACCTTTTATAATTGAAAAATAAAAGGCTTTTTAGAAAAAAAATAAAAACGACTAAAGCAAAACACTACAAAACGAAAAATACCTTTTTTTTCCGAAGTCGGTGTCAAAAAAAACGATAAACAGTAGGTACCAAAGATAACAACCTACAAGGTACATGAAATGTTCGAGCTAGTGCTCAGTTCCTATGGTGAAGAACTGGCAAGCAATGCATATTTATGAATAAAAACGCTTTTACAATGATTTCATATGACAATGTTAACAGATGTTTCCAGAATGCCTGAAAAAAAGGCATTAAAAATGTTTCGTTTAAAGTGTCTTAATGAAATGTTGATACTTATTTTATTTTTTCTATATTAAATGTTGTATAGCAGCTTAACTACAGTAGTTTTATTATACGAATTCCATAACCCATATACAAGTTATAATAATGTTGAAAGGCCTTGGTAACATAGGGACCTTATCACTATTGGTGATGTTATCAGTGCCAAACCCGTCAAGTATTGTACTTATACAGGAAATTATTTCAATATATTTGAAATAACATTACAACCCTTTTTTACAATTCGTTCAACCGATTTTGAGTTCTATCCCGTAATTATAAGGATAGCATAAAAAGTATATGTTACCAAAACTAACTGTTAAATACAACTGCCATTTGTCATATCACCAACGCAATAGAAGACAAAATCGGTTGAACGGGCTGTAAATTGGGATTATTTAAATGTCTAATAAAGATAAAGATATATTTATTTGCTAAAACACGTGTATACATGCAATTCTAAATAATACGTGCATTCAGGATAAGATTGAAAAAAACAAAAGGTTCGGACATGTTTGCCACCTAATAAGGCATGCAAATATTTTAAAAGTTATCATCAAAAACGGTTTGAAAATGAAAACACAAAATGAATTTAAAAATAATAATTACAAAAATGTCAACAATAAGAAAAATTAAAATAAATATTATTAATGTCAAAATATCAATCAAATGACAAATAAAAATGTATGTCAAATCTTTGTAAAATATCAATTAAATATCTTGAGCAATTACAAAAATAAAATAAAACACAATAATTACTAAATGTCAATTAAAATAATACAAAAACTATGTAATATATCAAAAAATTCAAATATGTCAAATCTATGTAAAAAATATCAGACTAATGTCAAATAAAATTATAAGCCATTTCTGTGTAGGACACTACCAAATAAATGGTAAAGAAAAATGTAAATACCCATGTCAAATCTAAGTAACATTCATCAAATGTCAAAATAAATAAAAATCTATGTTAAAATAAATGACTCTGTCTCTCGATCTCGAATGAGTAAGCCTTTTTACTTAGAAACATTTTAATTGTTTCTTTAATTTAACGTTATTAAGCTCCCTCTAACTTTTGTGTAACTTATTATAAATAGTAGGAGCCATGCAGAAAACACTTTTTCGCATAAGTGCCGTCCTACTTCTATGTAGACAGACCTGACTTGGATCACGCCTGTTTCTGGGATATTTATTCTCCATTTGCGGAAATAAGTGACTATTATGCCTAACAAAAACGAATGTTATCTCAAATTGAGCATAGCTATTTTCCCTCAGGGGTTAGGTAGAATTGTCCACGATTCGAGTATTGTATTCAAAGGCGGCAGTCAGGTGGCGACATTCTGCGAATTCATAGTAAATTGAAAAAAATAATGACAGGGTTCGGTTTGAGTATAAAAGATTAGCAGATTTGATTCTAATAATAATATCATTTTTATTATCATGTCGCTGGTTTTGTTACTAAGGAAAATGCGTAGTATTCAAAATTTTCTGTGCTGCAATTCCAATAATCAATTTTTGATTAAAAGAACGGATTGTTGCCCGACTGCTGGCTGACTGTCATATCTTTCCAGTTATGTATGAAATCTCACGTAATATGGTGTGGGTGTTTATTTTTTTCACATGGACCTTTAAGTCAAGTCTTATTTTATTTTCTTTTAACATTCTTTAGTATGCATTAGAATACGGATGAAACAGATTCTAATGTTTTTTTTGAGTATTTGGCAGCAAATTGTATTGAGTCAGCCTTCCCAGTAAGCTTATCGGAGGTAGTCAATACTACAATAAAATTTTCCGCTCCATTACCCTGAGATCGCTTCTGTCAATGATTTCAGATATTGTCCAGTTGCGTAGACAGTTGAGACACAAAACTACACCAATTTTATATCACAATCTCCACTAGGAACAGCCGCTGAACTTCACTCGAAAAAATCCCGCCAGAAACTCTGGTGTGAGTGTCAATAACACTAACTGGGCACAAATCTAGTGAAATTTCTCAGCATATTTCTATAGACATAATAACTTTGTGCAGGTAACGAGCTGTCCCGTCAACTGGATCTCTGGCTATCCAAAGCGGATCTCACTCATGGTCCTGCGAGGGCTATCATTGCACCGTAAGTAAACTAGATTCATAATCCTATAGAATTTTGGAAAGCTCTCTGGTAACCGTGGGAATTCGCTGGATGAGAGACGCACAAAAGTGGTCGATGTGGTGTCGCTAGGTAGAGGCCTATGTCATTGTGTCCATCAGTGGATGCGTGGTTCAGCCAGTTTGGTTCAGTCTTTCGGCTGAAATCATGATGCCATTTGTAGAATAAGAGGGCGAGAAGAAATAGATAAGATAAAAAACCGGACAAGTGCATGTCGGACTTTAAGGTGCCGTACCAATTTGTCAATAAATTGGCAGTTAGTAAAATATACGTAGTAATAAAAAAATGTCACGAAATTGCAAGTTCATAGGTCAATGTGAAGTTATAAATTATTCGGAACAAAATTGTGTGACAGACGACAGACAGACGCGTGAGTGTGGCAGTTAGTAAAATATACGTAGTAATAAAAAAATGTCACGAAATTGCAAGTTCATAGGTCAATGTGAAGTTATAAATTATTCGGAACAAAATTGTGTGACAGACGACAGACAGACGCGTGAGTGACAGCAGTAGGGCTTAGTTTGGACCATTAGGAACGTACGGAACCCTAAAAATATATAATTTGTCATAGTAGTCAGTATAACTTCAATATTTTCCAGTCCTGCATTATATGATATTAATTTTAGCTTCGACGGACTGTTTCCGCAATTCCACGACTAAGCGCGTATTTTGCGTACGAAGATGATATTTATTAAATAACTGTTTTAACTTGTTTGATAATCTAACCATTGTATATTGAATTCATGATATAATTATATAGGTATCTACTCATATTTATATCGGTACTCTAGTACCGATATTACCACTCAAGTACCTAATACAGAGAATCTGTATTGGCACTTCAATACCAAAGGTTTTAATTTGAAGTAGGAAGTGGAAGTAACTCTGTCTGTCTGTTTCCTTTTTACGCTTAAACCGCTGAACCAATATAGATGAAATTTGGTATGGAGATAGTTTGAGACTCAAAATCAATTAATCTAATAGTTTATTTCAAATAAACCTTAAAGGTACTTGTGAATTGTCAAACAAAACAAAAAAGATGACTCTAGTTGCAAATTCGCAAGCGTCAGTGAGCAGTGGTGGCCCAGTGGTATCGGCCGCGACTTACATGTTGTAGGTCGTGGGTTCGAGCCCAGGCAGGTGCTTTACTTTGTGTTAATTATTTCATCACCACTGCTCTCAAAACGGTGAAGGAAAACATCGTGAGGAAACCGGCATGTCCTAGAACCAAAAATTCGAAGACATGTGACATCCACCAACCTACACTGGGCCCGCGTGGTGGATTACGGCCCATTCCCTGTCCTAGAGAGGAGGCCTGTGTCCCAGCAGTGGGAACATTAATAGGCTGATGAAGTGATATGATGTGAAGCGTCAGTAAGTACCTCCTGACGCTTGCGAATTTGCAACTAGAGTCGATGGAGAAGAATTAACTTTACATCATTCTTGTTGAAAAATTACTTATATGTGAGAACGATGTAAAAAGACATGCACGTAAAAGCGTGTAGAGTAAAAAATAATTAACAAAAAAAAACTGACCAAGTGCGAGTCGGACTCGCACACGAAGGGTTCCGTACTACTATCGCAAAAAATGGCAAAAATAACGCATTTCTTGTATGGGAGCCCCACTTAAACAGTTATTCAATTCTGTTTTTAGTATTTGTTGTTATAGCGGCAACAGAAATACATCTGTGAAAATTTCAACTGTCTAGTTATCACGGTTCGTGAGATACAGCTTGGTGACAGACAAACAGACGGTGGAGTCTTTGAAATAGGGTCCCGTTTTTACCAAAGGCTTTACCAAAGGGTAAAAACGGTAGGGAACCCTAAAAATAAATGTATAATTTTAAGCATACAGCTAGTTTTAGAGGTTTAAACAGATAGTGAGTTCTTCCTATAGCGAGCACAATAACTATAAGACATGTGTTTATGTTACAGTCACGCGGGCTACTCCTACTGCGGCGCTTGCGCAGCGTTTGCCTACAGACAAGTTAGTCCAGTTGTTGTGTGAGTACATTTAATTTATTTCATTTATTAAGTCATATCAACAGTAAAAATGCGGAAGCGGGTAGACTGCTAATAACTAAAAAGTAGTGTCAAAAGTAATCGAAATTCAAACATCAGTCAGACACTTCTAAAAAATTTGATGTAAGTTGATTAACATCGAAATTCCTGGTTCTGTGGGTTGTGAAAGGTCTCGATACCCAAACTGGAATCAATCGAAAGCTTCCCACTGCTGGGATTCATGCCTCGTTTGTCATGTAGTGGTATGATGTCACATGTCCCATTGTTTTCGAAGCATGTACGGGGCTTTTGCATAGAAAGAGCACAGTTTACGCTAAAATACATAATATAACCAGTATCGAATCTTACAGTTCCTTTTTGAAACTAGGAGTGAGTATTATTTGTTCCAGTAAGCGCATATTCATCCTGGGTCCCTCTCATCACGTGAGACTGGGAGGCTGCGCGCTCTCCTCGCTGGACAAGTACCAGACTCCCCTCTACGACCTCACTATTGATAAACAGAGTGAGTAGTCTTATCCTTTAGTTGTGTGTATCTTACATAATTACATTTGCATACATATGTTTGCTTTGTGAACTTGTAAGTAGGTATTTGAGGAACATATTAATTTAGATATTGGCTATTGCCCGCAACTTCGTCTGCGTTTAACTCGCTAAATTAATAATAAAAAAACATGGATTTTATTTTATAAAAGTAAATAACTCTTTATAAGATCAGCTATCTGTTCAGCCGTTTGGGAGTTTAGCTATAGGTATAATTTCATATGCATTTAGTAAATAGCTGTTATTTTGATATTACAAACAGACACTTGAAATTTATTTTTTGTATAAAAGAAAGAAAGGAAAAAAAAAACGTTTATTTGCGCCAGGCACGACGCATACCATAAAAAAACAAAGGAAAGCTTAAATACAAATACAGAGTATGCGTCACAACCACGCAAAACGGTCATCGCTCAGCATATTGCTGGGACTCGCGTGCAAGACAGAGCCACAGCGCTGGTTTTCAGCGATAACCGGTGTCGACTGGGTGACGCCGAAACAATTAAATCTTTACCAAGTTCAGTCTTTATAGTTATAGATAAACAGAATTAGACAATTGCGTTCTCCAGTAACATTATCTATTGTTCAAATCTCACCGCAGTCGATTAATTGAGCTCCTAAGATAATCATCACCATTAATTGGTTTATTTACTACTGCAAAGTCCTCATACAAGTTTTGCGTTCTTATTACTTTTCACCAACTATCTTGTGATCAGATTTCAGTGTTGTACATGAAGCGATTTCCTAGTTGAATTCCACAATCCAATTACTAGGTACCGTAACGTGAAATACCGGTATGGGTTACCGGTATCAAATATCGGTTACCGAATACCGGTTTCGCGTTCTTATTACTTTTTTTTCAACTATCTCGTGCTTAAATTTTATTGTTTATATGTAGCCTAGTTTAATTCCATAATGCCGTAAATTACCGGTATCGTTTACCGGTATCAGTCATCGGTTACCGAATATAGGTATCAAATACCGGTCACCGTTATTTCACGTTATTATTTTAAGCATAAAACATAATCAGCCTTTTAATGTTCCCACTGGTGGGATACAGGCCTCCTCTCTGTGAGAGGGCGTGGGCCGGAATGCACCACGTGGGCCCAGTGCGTGTTGGTGTATGTCACATGTCGTCGAACTTTTGTAGCTGGGACATTTTCCTCACGATGTTTAGCTTCACCGTTTTTATAGCAATGATGGTGAAATAATTTACATTACACTAACGACCCGTGACACGTGAGTCAGGGCCGTTACCACTGGTTCCATACTGCTATTATCCTTATCTCATCTTATTGTGTTTATCCATACTATAATACTTTACTATAATATTATTATAAGTGCGAGTAACTCTGTCTGTATGTTTGTCTGTTACCTTTCCACGGTAAAACCGCTGACCCGATTTAGATGGGTATGGAGATAGTTTGAGACCCTGGGACATAGGATAGATATTATCCTGGGAACGTTTCCTTGGAATGATTTCCGCCTTTCACGCGGGCGAAGCCACGGGCAGAAGCTAGTCTTATCATCAATACATATAATAAATCTGTAGAAAAATATTTTTTGTACATCGAAAAAAAATCCAAAAAAAATAGCCAGGGTGTTAAAGGAACAGAACCCATTTCTAGCATTTTTGTAATTTTTGTCTGTTTGTCTGTTTATTTGTGCACGCATCACGTGAAATGTACGAAACCAATGTAGATAACTTTTATACATAAAAATTGTGCGTATCTTGAAGAATTACTTAGTTTTTGTTTCATCTCAATCGGTTCACTCTATCAAAAGTTAGATGAATTTAAAGTGTTCAAGAAGTAAAATTATCACAGCTCACGCAATTCAGTTACTCGGACAGTTGAACTCGCTAATCGATAGATGGCGTTGTGCATTTAAAGTCATTTTCTGAATCGCGGTGTTAAGATTTTACGCGAAAGAATGACACTAGAAAAAAAATTGGTATGTAGTATGTATATTTTTGAGTATGTGGAGTAGGCAGGCAGGCTGGTAAGTATGGTAGGGTTGGCAGGCAGATGACGGGAGCGAAGCCGCGGGCTCAGCTAGTATCAGAATAAGAATAATCTATATATATAAAAATGAATCCCTATTTCCCTTGGTGATTGGTCACGGCATCACGCGTGAACGGCTCGACCGATTTCGCTTATTATTTTTTTGCTGTTTGTTATTGTTAGAAGTTTCTTACGAAAATAAAAAATAGAAAAAAAAATAGTTCTGTACCTACAGAGGTAGGGTAGGTAGTGTAGGGTATGTAGGGTAGGGTAGGTAAAAATATTTTACATTTTAGGAAAGCTTACAGACTAATAACAATATAATAACAATAATATACAACTAAATTGCTAATAACAAGCTTCCACAGATAAAACACACAGATATAACCAACATGAAATAATTCTTTAGAATTATTTCATGCAGATACAGCAAACCACATGATTTGAGAACTGGAACCAGTGACAATAGCTGCTCTTTTCGGTCTTACCTTGAGGGTCATGGCCTACGGGCAATGATTGGTGGTGGTTTTCCAGCAGTGTGAGTGGCCTGTCTGATTCCCTCCAGTTTGGGCCCAGTCTTGTGTCACTGACACAGGAACGGTATTCATCGGTCATCTGGGGCGTGTTAGCTGTCGTTCTGAAGCTACAGTGTCTGGGTGGGATCAGTGGCGGCTGGTGGATCATAGTAGTGGTAGTGCACTTTGCCGTCTCACTGGGTAATTGTGTTAGATATGCTAAAATTCACAGGAGCCTATGTAAATCGGCAAACCATCTCGCTAGCGACTTCTAATTCGACGCCAACGCCATCTAGTTACGTCGTTGTACAACTTTTAATGTTGGTACTCGACCCTAAGATAAATTTCGTTCGTCAAACCTCGCCCGCTCTCGGTAATCTTCGGTTTTCTGGTGCGGCGCACGAGAATGGTCATATTTCGCCGTACATTTTCTATTGAACTATCTCTGTCTCACGCGCCAGGCGTTTTCGCTTGTTTCTCATAGAATAGTATGAACTCTCGCCGTGCGCTTTAGCCTAGCGCACGGGGAGTATTTTTTACAGCAATATACGTCTTATTACTTTAGCAAAGAGCTTAAATTTGTTCGTCATAATTTCGTATATATTGAATAGATCGTTAATCAGATATTATTAAACATTTTTATTTTATTTCTAAACCTTTTTAAATCTGGCAGTTCAGTGCACGAGTGAACTTAAAGTACAGCCGCCTCTGGGTGGGATAGATTCAATTTTATTATAATCACTTTTAAGCATAAGACATAATGATTATTAAATTAGATTTAGGAATACACACACCATAGTATTTTATTTTTATTTTCAGTGTAGGTAATTATTTTACCTCTCAGTTTATGTATCTTTTATTTTATTATGTAACGCATAAATACAGACATAGGTATATAGTTTATAATGAGACTTTGATGTATATTTTTTATTTTAGTTCTTGTACTTACTTTCAACATGTTCAGTCGGTTCAGTCACACTCATTTTCGTACGAAATTTTGCTTACAAGTTATAGTATTTTCCATAGATTTAGATTTTTTTTTACTACGCAAAAAGATACACGAAGCGTGCGAGTGAGAAATCCTAATCAAGTACAAACCGCCCAAGAGAAAAAGAGAGAGTGAATGACGTACCGATATGTCATTTTTTTCGCGAATAAGTACCCCTAGCGGCCCATTTGTTTTACGCCGCGGTGAGTTTCTTGCATTTAAATAATAATCTTTAGATTTAAATTGATAATATTAATTATACAATTATGGTGACTTGTTCTGTGAGTGAATGTGACGTTACAAGACGAAATAACCCCAATAAATACACGTTTCACAGGTAAATACAATTTTGTCCTTGGATTGTTTTGAACCATATTTTGACGAATTTCTGCTAGTAATCGGCTCAGAAAAAGAGTCTTACAATAGCATATATATTGATTTCCAATGTTTTATATAAGTATATTTCGTATATATAAACAAAATTGGCGAAAATATTATGTAAAAGAGTAAATTGTTTGTTTACGCTAGGGCTTGACAAAGCGGTGACGTCATGAGTATCGATAAAAACTTGATCGTTTTTAGTGACATCATGACATGAATACAGACTTATTTAGTCAGGTTTTGTTAAAATAGATTTAAGTTACGATTGAGATGTTTTTATCGAAACTGTACTTAAAGTTGCATGTATATTATATTAGCCTTTATTTTTCCAAAAAAATCGGAGAGTTTTGATGTTTTGTTACTTTGAGTAGGTTTAGGAATGTCATTATATTCTTCTTCTTAGCGTGTCGATGGCAAATATAAAAAGTTAAATATTGTGTTTGGCCCAGAACAGCCACGGCAATACCATTCGGTGACGCAGTCATAAGGTCTTCGTAAGTACAGGTGACAGGGCATGCTGCGCTCTCCGTGAGATGGGCCATGGTCTGCGGAGAGATACTGCATAAGCACTGAAGACTAGTGCCGTCGGAGAACTCCCACCTGAGGAGGTTGTCCTTGCTGCGGCCAACCCGAGTGCGGAGTCTATTTAGGGTCATTATAATTGTATGCATTTATTAGTTTTACAGTGGCTAGAATACATCAGTGCTCTGCTCATCAGCATTTTTTTCTGTTGTGTAAATAATAATATATAATATTTATGTTTATTTATTTTTGTTCGTCGAATCGTTGAGCTCCTTAAATTCTGAGTAGAGCTGCACGGTTTTTGACAAATCCGTGCACTGACTGGACAGGTCCACTCAATCTGGCTGGTTCTTTCCTCAAAAGACCATTTCAGACATCAGTCTACATTTTTTATTAGTACTTCAAATACTTGAGCAATGACCTATTCTTGCACAGATGCGACGCACAGCCTATTTGTTTTTGTTGTTTTCCACTCAGTAATCGGCATTTTGTTTAATGTTTTGTTTGTTTTTATTTGGTAATGTCGAAACATATTACGCAAGTAAATTGTCTTTGGCCTCTCACCCACAGATATAACGGTGTATTGCTCTCATCAAGCAAGAGACAAAAAAAAAAAAATCGTTTTAAATACGAGGCTTTTGGCTAATTTCTACCTATAGTGAATGCCACTCTTTATTTTGTATTGTGCGTTTAGTTTGCGCAGAATAAACAATTTTTCTTTCTTCTTTCTTTCTATATAATCGATACATATAATAAATCTGTAGAAAAGTCGATTTTGTACATCGAAAATATTTAAATAAAACATGCCAGGGTGTTAATAGATAACCAACAGAACCAGTACCAGCATTTTTGGAATTTCTGTCTGTTTGTGTTTGTCTGTTTAGTTGTGCAAGCATCAAGAAAAATGTAGATAACTTTCATTCATAAAATTGTGCGTAACTTGAAGTATTACTTATTTTTTGTTTCATCGCAATCGGTTTTCACTATCAAAAGATATAATGAATTTAAAGTATTCAAGAAGTACAAAAAAAGAAAATTAAATAAAGGTTTATAAAACAGACTGTTGATGGTCCGATAGATGGGGTTGTGCATTTGACGTCATTTTCTGAATGCCGATGTTAAGATTCTCCGCGAAAGAATGACCCTAGAATAAAAATGTAAGTAGGATAGGTAGGGCAAGGTAGGGTAGGGTTACGGGAGCGAAGCCGCGGGCACAGCTGGTACATAAAAGAAAACATTGGTATTTAGCTGTATGAATTTCTTTGTTTGTCTTTGTTATCTATGTACATTTATACACATAAATACAATTGAAGTATCTGTTTGTAATGTCAAAACAACAGCTTTTTACCCGACTGCCGAAGGAGGGTAATGTGTTTATCAGTCTATGTATGTATGTATGTTTGTTCCTATGTGGCGTTCTAGAGTCCAAACGCGTTGGCCGATTTTGATGATTCTTACGTCAATCGATTCGTCTTAACCCTGCGAGTGTCACTGAATACATTAAAATTGAAAAAGAACAAAATGGCGGATTTTGTGCGCCATTTTGTGATGGAAAAAAAATTTTTCTTCCAAACCCATCGTGTTGGGTATCAAAATAAAGGGTTTTAAAGGGTGATTGTAAATAAAAAAAGTTAATTTAAAAACCCGACTGCTTAAAAAGCGAACTAAAAAGACGTAAACAAGAAAAAAAACATGCTGTGCAGTCGGAGGATATATCTAGTTTTGGTCAGCCAGCTCGCGAATTTGTATGCTCCGACTGCACAGCATGTTTTTTTTTCTTTTTACGTCTTTTTGGTTCGCTTTTAAAGCCGACTGCTTTTGATTTTTAATTAACTTTTTTTTACGTTATATACCAACGGTACTTATTTTATTATTAATTCATTTATTTCAGGCGACAGGGCCCAGATAAAATAACTTAAACCTAAACATACATAATGGTTTTAGTAACAATACAAACTTATACCTATGTTAGTAGCACAATAACAAAATATACAATTTGAACAACATTTAAAAATTCACATAGATTCAATGATCATTGCTTCAGCATTCCAGCTGAAATACTGGAGCAACGATTCGTGTGAACACAGTCCAGCCTATCAGCAATCATGGCCAGAATGCCGTTGGAGCTGGCCCGCACCCTGCGCACCAAGGATGCACATCTTTTACGCATCAGTGTATAAAAGCAATCGACGCACATTTCTGCAAACATCCCTGATGCGCTACAGAAGCGATGCAGCCCCATCAGCACCCTGAAGGCATTGTCATACTGAACGCGAAGGGCGCTGTACGATTTTTGCGTGAAATGAACCCACAGGCTACAGGCGTAAAACGAGGTACAGAAGGCCCTAAACAGAGTCTTCTTAACCCCCGCAGAAGCACGTGAAAACCTGCGGGCAATCATATTCGCTCTGACCGACAGCGCCCTCCGCTCTCTCTCAATGTCGTCATCGTCCCTGAGGCTAGTGGTCAATACGTGCCCAAGGTACTTAAAGGTCTGTACTCTCGACAAAGGTACACCATTCATTTCAACATGAGGTACCGTTTCTGGATATTTTCCAGCAGCCCCAAACACCATAACGACACTCTGCCGCACATTATACAATAGGCCGTGGGCACTGGCGTTACTCTCACACAGACTAACCAACTTTCTAAGGCCACAGACTGAGGCACTGAGCAGCACCATGTCATCTGCGTAGCTAATGTTGTTGACACATATAAGAAAGAAAGAAAGAAAAAGTATTTATTTGTGACCCGCACAGGAGACACGAGAAATCAGCTTAAAATTAAACAAAATTAAAAATAAAAACCCCGTGCGAGACCAAAAAGGCTCCTATCTCAGCATGTGCAGCGATATCCAAAATAGAAAATAACGCTGCGCCGATATTCTGATAAGACCACCTGTTGCACATATGCCATCAATATAACATCCGACTCTGGTGCTGCTCAGCTCCACAATCAACTGGTCCATGTACAGATTAAAACACATTTTTTATTAAAGATTTTCTGTTTGTTCCGACTAACCTCCGAAACGGCTAGCCCAGTTTTGATGGACTGGACCGAGTTTGTCACTGGCCTTAGCCTTTGTTTCTCACTATTTTATTTTAGAAAAATAATTTGGTATCCGTATAAAAAATGTCTTCCTTTGTTTGACGAAGTCACGGGGAACTTCTAGTAATAAAACATTGTATGTAACGAGTCTTGACATCCATATACCCGCGTAGTGTATTTAATCTGCTCCAATATAAATGACTAGCGACCCGCCCCGACTCCGTACGGGATAATTAACACCTGTACATAAACCTTCCTCTTTTATCGCTTTTTCTAATATTGATGAAAAATTTAAATTAAGTAATTTAAAAGATCTAAAAACCCGACGTCTTTTTAGTTCGCTTTTTAAACAGTCGGGTTTTTTGATCTTTTTTAACATTTAAACATATAAGTGTTATATATTTTTGAAATCGCCTTTTAAAACCCTTTATTTTGATACCCCACACGATGGGTTAGGAATAAAAAAAAATCCCTCACAAAATTTGGCCCAAAACCGCCATTTTTTTCTTTTCCAATTTTAATGTAGCTAGTGACACTCGCAGGGTTAAAACGAATCGATTGACGTAAGAATCATCAAAATCGGCCAACGCGTTTGGTCTCTAGAACGCCACATAGGAACAAACATACATACATACATAGACTGATAAACACATTACCCTCCTTCGGCAGTCGGGTAAAAACAATCTGCCTAGCCTTTTTCCCAACTATATTGGGGTCGGCTTCCAGTCTAACTGGATTCAGCTTAGTACCAGTGTTTTACATGGAGCGACTGCCTATCTGACCTCCACAACCCAGTAACTGGGTAACAAGGTACCCCTTGGCAAGACTGGTGTCAGATCTCAAGCTTCTAACTACCCTTAACGACTGTAAAAGATCTTTAAATGACAGCCGGGACCAACGGCTTGACGTGCTTTCCGAGGCACGGAGGAAACTCGGTATGTTGAAATGGTCACCCATCCACGGACCGACCTCGTCAAGCATTGCTTAACCTTGATGATCGACCAGTGCGGCTGTTATTATTTAGCCACCAATCTAATATTAGTGAAACCCGTTTCAAAATTCAAAATCCGTTGCTTGGCTTAAAAGAAGTAAGCGTAGAAACAGTAATGACGTCGACAGACGCGGACAGCGACCTTGACTTGTACTATTTATAGAGACACTGTTGCCCGCAACTTCGTCTGCATAGCAATAGTACTTCAAATAGCCAATTTTTTATATCGCGCAATAATTTTGTAGGTGTATAGATCGCCTTACTTTGGTTCACCATACTTCAACCCACCTTTCCACCCCCTTAAGGATCATTACCGGGATAAGAACTATCCTAAGTCCTTCCAAGAGTTTTGTTAGGGTTCCGTACCCAAAAGGTAAAAACGGGACCCTATTACTAAGACTCCGCGGAACGTCTGTCTGTCTGTCACCAGGCTGTATCTAATGAACCGTGGTAGCTAGACAGTTGAAATTTTCACAGATGATGTATTTCTTTTGCCGCTATAACAACAAATACTAAAAACAGAAAAGAATAAATATTTAAGTGGGGCTCCCATACAAACGTGATTTTTTTGCCGTTTTTTGCGATAACGGTGCGGAACCCTTCGTGCGCGAGTCCGACTCGCACTTGGCCAGTTTTTTTGAATTGTTTGTTACTCTAGACGCTTTTACGTGCACGTCTTTTTACACATATTAGTAATTTTTTCAACAAGAATGATGTAACCATAAACTTATAATTAAAACTGATGAAAAAGAGTGTCTGTTCGGTTTCCTGCAAATTCTTCTCCATTGAGACCTACTGACGCTTGCGAATTTCCAAGTCATCTTTTTTTTTGTTTGCCAATTCAAAAGTACCTTTTATCAATCATCAATCATCATCAATACATATAATAAATCTGTAGAAAAGTAATTTTTGTACGTTGTTTGTAAAAAGGGTGTTAAAGGATAACCAACATAATCTATTTCCGGCATTTTAGGATTTTTTGTCTGTTTATTTGTGCACGCATCACGTGAAATGTACGAAACCGATGTAAATAACTTTTATACATAAACATTTTGCGTAACTTGAAGAATTACTTAGATTTTGTTTCATCGAAATCGGTTTACTCTATCAAAAGTTAGATGAATTTAAAGTGTTCATAAAGTAAAATTATCACAACATACGTAATTCAGATACTCGGAGAGTTGAACTCGATATTCGATAGATGGCGTTGTGCGTTTAAAGTCATTTTCTAAATGGCGATGTTAAAATTCTCCGCGAAAGAATGATGACTATAGAAAAAAAATTGTAAGTAGGGTAGTCAGGAAGGTAAGTAGGGTAGGGTTGGAATTATTGGTTAGATGACGGGAGCGAAGCCGCGGGCACAGCTAGTTTCAAATAAACCTTTTATTTGAAATAAACTATTTGATTTTTAACACGCTTTTATTAGCTTGGTATGTATGTATCTATGTATCAATGTAACGGAATCTTTGAACGTGATTTTCACCCACTTCAAAACGTTGGATTGATTTGAAACTTTGCACACTTATCAAGGACCGATGACAATGCAATAATTTAAACAGTTTGTCCCATTATCCTTACCATTAAAGCGTGTTTTTTAGTTTTTAGAACTACAATTTATTGATTTTGAGTCTCAAACTATCTCCATACCAAATTTCATCTAAATCGGTTCAGCGGTTTAAGCTTGAAAAGGTATCAGACATACAGTAAAACTGCGGCCTTTATGTACTTAAATTAATCTGTTGCATTGCAGTTAGGTCAAACTCACCAAATTCGATTAAATGAGCTTCTAAGATACATAGAAATCATCAATTATTAATTTATTTTAAAACCAGTTGCAGCTAAATCTGTCTGACCCGCAGACTTATTGAGTTATTACGGATCTTGCAAGAGCAAAACGACAGCGTGTTTTGCACAGTAATTGCTCTTCAAATCAGAAGTTTTAGAGTTTTTGGCGGTTTTATCTTCTATAATATAAAAATAAATCGCTAAATGTGTTGCTAAGCGCAAATCTCGAGAACCACTGAACCGATTTCGCTAATTCTTTTTTTGTTGTGTTTGTTATTGTTAGGAGAAGGTTCGTACGGAGAGAAAAAATAAAATAAAAATGCCTGAGAAGTCTAAAAACAACACTTTTCTATACTCCCATACAAACGATTCGTAATAATACAAAGCCAATTTGAACTTTAATACCATACCATAAAGTTTAAGTGTTAGTGGAGAGGTTCCGGGAAGGCAAAACAATTGAGTGACGTGACGTTATCGTATAAATATTAATGTCAATATTTGTCAATACTCAAAAACAAATTGGTAGGGTAGGTAGGTTAGGAAGGATAGGGTAGGTAGGGTAGATGAATGTTTGGTGTTTTTATGGCAAAACAAAGTTTGCCGGCAGGCTTATTACGTATCTTTTGCAAGAGAAAAACGATAGCAATCAAACGCTTTATATCATAAAAGTCGGAATTACCTGCAGTGTAGGTATGGTAGGTCCTACACAATCGTTTGCTAATGGCTCGCTGTTTATCAAATGCACTTATTTAAAAAAAATACAGGCAACAACTCTAAAACTTTTGTATTGAAGAGCAATTATTGCGCAGAAATCGCTATCGTTTTGCTCTTGCAAAAGATACGTAATAAGCCTGCGGGTCAGCTAGTTAGAAATAAATGCATTTGACAAACAGCGACCGATTCGCAAACGACTGTGTAAGACCTACCATACCTACACTGAAGGTAATTCGTTTGATCGCGCGATGATTGTTGTTTGATGTTTCGTAATAAGCCTGCGGTATTTCGCCCTGCCATGATACCCAGCAACTGGATCATGAAGCAGTTACAGAAAAACACTTCAGTGGTATTTAAGTCAAGAGTGAATAGATTACTTCTAGGCAAGCGAGCTTCATCGTCGACCACGTCATCGCTTACCATTAGGTGAAATAGTCGTCATTCCGGTTTCAGAAACCACTCCTACGATTCGTACAGGTTTCTATAACTATACTCACTGTTATATTTATTTGTATTTCTTTAGTATATGCTGAGTTGGAAGCGACGCGTCAATTCGAGTGGATGGATGTACAGACTGATGAAGATGAACACTCAATTGAGATGCACCTGCCTTACATAGCCAAAGTTATGGAAGAGTGAGTATATAACTCATTATATTTTGCACTGTAAATTTTGTTGTTTTTATGGTTTTCTTGCAATGACAAGAATATTTACTTTTTAAAGTATTATTTTATTTTATTTTAATTATTGTGAATGTGAAGACTATATGGATAATTTTTTTTGTTTATAGGGTTCCGTACCCAAAGGGTAAAAACGGGACCCTATTACTAAGACTCCACGATCCGTCTGTCTGTCTGTCACCAGGCTGTATCTCATGAACCGTGATAGCTAGATGGCTGAAATTTTCACAGATGATGTATTTCTGTTGCCGCTATAACAACAAATACTAAAAACAGAATAAAATAAATATTTAAGTGGGGCTCCCATACAACAAACGTGTTTCTTTTGCCGTTTTTTTTGCGATAATGGTACGGAACCCTTCGTGCGCGAGTCCGACTCGCACTTGGCCGATTTTTAATTTTAAATTAGCTTAGTTTTTAATCGTGGTCTGGCAGTTTGAGTAGTTTATGCGGCCTACGCGAATGTCCTTTCTTTGGTATTGTTCGTCGATTCGTTGAGCTCCTTAAATTCTGTGTTGAGCTGCTCGGTTATTGACAAATGCGTGCACTGACTGGACAGGCCAATCTGGCTGGTTCTCTCCTCAAAAAAACATTTCAGGCATCTGTCTACATGGTCTTCACATGATCTAACCAAGTTTTTGTCTGGACTTTAAAAGAGACTGTGACCTCTGAGTTTGTTTCGGCCTTTCTTCTCAGAGTAGTCAGATAGGAAACGCCGACCTCATCTAGTTTTAAAAATTTGATCGACATGTAAAAGTGTTTGTACAAACCAACTAAAAAAAAACATTTTTTGTTAACTTTCCCCTGCTTCTCGTAATCTCATTAATTAAAATGATTATTCTTGTAGTAATATTATAGTGTGGACGGATTTAGCCTCGAAACGGCAACACAAAATCTCTGCTTAGTGAAAAAATTAGTATGGATTGTGGCATACTCGACAAAAATCAAAATCATTTATTTTTATTTTATATAGGCCTACACGGGCACTTATAAAACGTCGACAAAAGGTGCACGGTTCGGGTTAGTCGTTTCCTATGGAGAAGAACCAGCAAGAAACTTCATGGTTACTCTTTTAAAAAAAATTGTGTTTACAATATTTCCATGTTACAGCATTAGTACTTGGATATGGGGGGACAACGTAGGCCCGACAATAAGTCGTACGAAATAAAAAAAAAACAAACAAAAAAAAAAATGTAAAACGAAATAAAAAGTTAACAAATGTTAACAATCATCTAGAAATCTAGAAAGCCTACAATGTTCACACATTCACAGTCGGTAAAAGAACCTATACAAAAAAAAAAAAAAAACACAACACTAAATTTAACATGTGGCACAAATACTGTTATCAGTGCTGTAACTATTCTTAGCAAAGGGCTATAATGATGATTGAAAAATATTGTAAAAAGTCTAATTAAAAGAGAAAAAGAATGAGATTGAGAATAGTTAGAGATATCCATATATTTGTGCCGTTTATGAGTTACCAGGGAAGCCGCATGCGCAGAGGGTGCCAAAGCCGACGCTGACTGCATTGAGAGTTTTATATACGAATCGATTTAACATATATAAATGCTAAACTAAAAATATTTTCTTGAATATTATATCGTATCGCATAACCTCCTATTCATCTAGATGGCCATGACATTTTGTTAAAGTGACCGTGTGTGTCTACTTTATTCGCATTACGTAACACTTCCTCGTATAATCTCCTTTATGGCACTTGATTAGTATTTTTGTTTTGTCTGTTTGTTAACACCGGCGTCATCTAGTCAAAAATGAAAGCGACCTTAAAAAATAATTAAGGCTACACTAGTCGATCCTATACAAACGTAGTCTGGCGATTATTCCACTGTTGGACGATGTACGATCAAAATAAAAAATGATATCAATTTGCCTCATCATTATCTAGCCCTGTATGGAAACAAAAGGTAAAAAAAAAATAGAAGTTATGAGCGTCGAAAGTTCCATCTTTTAACACTAATTTTAACGCAACTTTGGGCGGAAATAAATACAATAGGAAGAAAAATTTAAAAACTGCCACCATACGGGATAGATTAGTAGTTCAACAATGCAAATAATTTTATTTTGAAAATATACTTCTTGTTGTTTTTAGGGTTTACCCAAAGGGTAAAAACGGGACCCTATTACTGAGACTTCACGATCTGTCTGTCTGTCTGTCTCTGTCTGTCTGTACGTCTGTCACCATGCTGTATCTCATGAACCGTGATAGCTAGACAGTTGAAATTTCACACATGATGTATTTCTATTGCCGCTATAACAACAAATACTAAAAACAGAATAAAGTTAATATTTAAGGGGGGCTCCCATACAACAAACGTGTTTTTTTTCCGTTTTTTGCTCGATATTAATAACGGCAACAGGTAGACGTTTGAAATATTCACAGAGTATTTAGTTGTATATTCACTTCAAAAAATAATAATTATTAAATTTAAATAAAATAAATTAAGGGGGGCTCCCATACAACAAACGTGATTTTTTTGCCGTTTTTTGCGATAATGGTGCGGAACCCTTCGTGCAAGTCCGACTCGCACTTGGCCAGTTTTTTCATGATATCTAGACTCCCAAAGGTCTGTTTATAAAATTTCGCGCGCTCGTCGTCCTAAATCATCATCCATTTCGCTACAAACTTGCAAAAGTGCTAATTCGTACGCGAACTAGCTTCTTACTGCTCATCACAGCATCTATCTCTTTCGCAAGTGTTGTCGGATGAGATAGCATGCATTTTAACCCCGCGCACAAAATAGTTCGTGCCGTCGACTAGGGGAACCTTAAGTACACGTGTGGTCAGCATGAGTGTTATAATATGAAGTACACGTTAAGGGCTTTCCACCGCTTTAGTGCCGTAAAACGGTTACTTTCTGAAGCATACTCCTTAGGAACGGCTTTTTTTTTTAGGTTTGGCAAAAAAATATATTATTGATTCATGTACATGTGTGAAACATGTTTTTTTCCTGTAACTAATAGTTTTGCTTAAAAAAAAATATTAACGACACGATATTTTTTCGCTGTTTGGATAAACCTCCAAAACGACTTGAATGTCTAAAAATATTACTACCCAGAAAAAATAATGACTAGACTTCATAACTGAAACAGCAAGCAGCAGTTAAGTGCGAGTTGGACTCCCACAAGAAGGGTTCCGTACCATTATCACAAAAAACGGCAAAAAAATCACGTTTGTTGTATGGGAGCCCCACTTCAATATCTATTTTATTCTATTTTTGTATTGTTTAGTATTTGTTGTTATACCTGCAACAGAAATACATCATCTGTGAAAATTTCAACTGTCTAGTTATCACGGTTAATGAGATACAGCCTGGTGACAGACAGACAGACGGACAGTGGAGTCTCACTCTCTCTACGGAACTTGACCGGTTTTATTGTATAGATTTCTCATAGAAATGACAATTACAAATGAAAATTATGACAATGTGATGGGATTTATACGTAAAATCATTTTTTTAGCCCATAACAATTTCATGGTGATAGCCCTAAAAAATCAACTGTTTTCCTTAGTAAACATTGTATCTTCAAAATGGCTTCAATATAATTAAAATTGACAAAAATGAACATTGTTATTTTTAACCAACTACCCTAATTAATAGTACATTACTGCAGAATCCAGTAAGTAAGCCTTCCTGGCCAAGTATGAGTTAACCGGACCGAACCGCAGGTGAGGTCCGGTCATATACGAGGCCAGGATGGCTTTCTTACTGGTTGAGGCTTGTATAGTGCTTTTCTCAAAAATGAAAGAAAGTTTAACAACAAATTCGTTTAATTAATATTGAAGGTTACATTCATATTAGGGCAATTACTGATAGATATTGTGATCGATTTACCGGGGGCATTTATATTTGTTTGTTGTAAATCTTGATTAACGGACTCAAAAATATATCTATCTCACAAAATGTCATACCAAAAAGAGAGATACATATATATTTGGAGCCATAACCATGTTATAATGGCTAAACTCTAATCTGTGTCTGGCTGGTACTATGTTTTTTTTTTCTAAGCAGATCTAAAGAGGATGACCTACTGTCTAGAGATGGGCGTTTTCGGTTTTTTGCACAAACGATTATGTAACCGATATACTGTTTTCATATCGATATCGGTTTTCAGATATCGATATCATTTAGTACACTTTGTATAAGTTAAATGTTATTTAGATGAGCAAACTAACAACGAATGCGAAATAATACTTAGAAAGAGAGGTAGTGCATATGGTTCCTATTCCGTATGTGAAGTTTGCGTTTTGTTTGTAGTTCATACGTTTTCGCATTGTTACGGTTTTAAGTTTTGACATATTCGTTCTCGAACGCTAGTAAGGTTTTTATTAGATACAGTGTTTGTAATATCGTTTTTTTTATATAGATATCGATATGATATGATATCTAACACATATCCGATATAAGTTACGTTTTGATATATCGGACCAATCCCTACTACTGTCCAGTAAGTAAATTACATACTTACTTACTGGACAGTAGGAGATTCCAAATTTAAAGTCTCGCTTCTTACTGGACAGTTGTGAATAAGTCTCCGGTAGAGTTCACTTTCTGGATACTTTTTAGAACATTACATACCATTTTTGAGAAAATATTATTTATCATTTGTAATATATTTCTTTTACTTTTCAGATACCAAACCGGCTTCACAATAATCCCCATTCTAGTAGGATCCCTGTCCCCTGAGAAGGAAGCCAAATATGGCGCCATCTTTGCTCCGTACCTGGCCGATCCTCAGAACTTGTTCGTGATATCTTCCGACTTCTGCCACTGGGGCTCGCGGTTTAGGTACACGTGGAAAGATAACTCGAGGGGGCAGATCTACCAGAGTATAGAATGGCTGGATAAACAGGTAAGAAATTACTGTTTTTGTACAAGCTTTTATTTAAGTTGCAATGTATGTATTTATGTGCGTTCGGGTCAAATCTTGCAACTGAATTTTAAAGCAGTTATCCTCCACCGATTAAGTTAAGATAATAGAAACATGTATACAACATACACGTTTAGTTTAGATGACAATGCATGGTTAGCTAAGTGACGTTATTCTAAATCTGATATGGCGGACGGCCCAAGATGGCGGACTAGTTATTTTTTGTGCACTCCCATGGTATGGGTATCAAATGAATGGGTTTGCTGAGAAGAATACAAAAAAGCTAGTATTAAAAAAATATTTGTTAATGAATAATTTTATTTAACTTTTCAAAAAGGAGGAGGTTCACAATTTGGATGTATATATATATTTTTTGTGTATATTCGTGCATAACTCCTTTTATATATAAACGGATTTGCAAAATATTTTTTTTGGTCGAAAGAAGTATATTCCGAAATGGTCCCATTTAAATTTGGTAAAGGTCTGATGAAGAACTTCAGAGATATACAATAGACCTCTTCAATAAATGAGCCTCGGGATTGCTGCAACCGCATGTCTGTTTATTGTTTACACCATTTCATAACATACCATCACGCCAGTATGCTCTAAACGGGTACGCAGATGAGTACATTTCACCGTGGTACACTCTCATTCCACTGGTTATGTTCTGGTTATATTCGACTTGTCCATGATGTACCACTAAAAAGAGTAAAATAAAAAACTGTTTTACAAAAAATATACAATCGACTTCCAAATAAAAACATTAAAAATGAAAAATAACTTCAATTTCGGCAGTAGGTGTTCCTGTTTTCGTTTCTTCGTTTTTTGACACCGCCTTCCGAAATTTAAGTATTTTTTTACTTTTTAGTGTTTTTATATGAAAGTCGGTTGTATTTTTTGGAAAATATTTTTTTTTTCATAAATTATCGGGTTTACAACCGTCTGCATCTTCAATGGTAGAGCTATCCAGTTGGGAATATTCTGGTCGTATTGCTTAACCTGGCGGCTTCACCACGCCGGTTGCTAAAGTTAAAACACTGACCCGTCCAAAAACCGACCTTAGCAAGTGTTGCTTAACCTGGTCTAAAAAATGAAATTCTCGATATATTTTCCTACGCTTGCCGTGGTCGACGTGGAAAACTATAGACTCCGCAGTGTCCGCAGCCAATCGATAAACAGTGCCTGTGCGGCGTCTCTGCAGACCATGGCCTATCTTTCGTCCTGTACCGCATGCCCTGTTATTTGTACAAGTGAGGACATTATGGTCGCATCAGCGAATGGTGTTACCGTACCTGAATACTGGGCCAAACCACAGATAATATAATACTAGCATACAGATGCCTCATCCCATACAAAAAACCGTGCCGACGTAACTAGCGTTTTTCATCTGATTGTACCGATTATTATTTGTAAATCGTTCGCGTTCGGTCCCGTTCCACGGCTATAGATAGATCACCGTGGAACGCGATCGATGTACAAAAAATAATCAGTATAGTACGTCGGCACGGTTTCTTTGTATGGGATGAAACACCACTGGCCAAAAATAATATTGAGAAACTTTATTTGCCATAGACACGCTAAAAAGAAAAAGAACAAAATACTTATACTTATTTAAGATACTTATTAGATGAAGAATAAGATATATAAGATACTTATTTATGTTATTTTATTTGCCAGGGTATGGACATTATAGAGAAGATGGACCCGCGCGTGTTCACGGATTACCTTAACAAGTACGGCAACACAATATGCGGCA
Source organism: Orthosia incerta (assembly GCA_948252205.1). Taxonomy (NCBI): domain Eukaryota; kingdom Metazoa; phylum Arthropoda; class Insecta; order Lepidoptera; family Noctuidae; genus Orthosia; species Orthosia incerta. The sequence goes on from OX411767.1 coordinate 11,777,943, forward strand.
GACATCCCATAGGAGTGCTGTTGCAGGTAACATACACACACTATTTAACTTAAAATTACCTAAAGTCTAGCTCTAGGCACACTATAGTGGGGTTGCTGTAGCTGGGGCAGGGTGCCCCACACATCAGTACCCGAGGTGGCGGCGCGTAGTGTTCCACGCGCGCCCCTCTTACTCTGACTCGCGTCGCGGGGGGGAGTCAAACATCTCACTCCCCTCCAACCCTCCTCGGGTAGCGACAGTATCATTGTTCCCGTGACCCCCGGCGTAGATGTGAGATGGAACACCGGAGTGGTTTTTAGTCAGTAGGAGTTTGACAAACCCCACCGCCCCACCAGGGCGGAAGACAACCAATGTGGATTTTCCACAAAGGAAAAAAAAAGGGGCACCCGCCCAGCCCTCCATCCTGACTTGAAACAAAAAATTACTTTACATAAATGTAAGAAAATTAATTAATAATTATTTAAGGAAAATGTAAAAAAATTACCAAATTGTTCGGCGCGCGACCTGCATTATTTTCATTCGCGAATTTTCCGCGTATGTCGATTAAATAACTGAGTACCTAGGCGACCGAGTTCTGCTCGGGTGAAAATAGAGAAAACGACGCCAAACCTAGCTAAATCGCCTCCGAAACCCCAGCATACTAAATTTCAAGAAAATCGTTGGAGCCGTTTCCGAGATTCAGATTATATATATACTTATATACAAGAATTGCTCGTTTCAAGGTTTAGATCAGATAGATAGATATTTGTGTGACCCAGAAAGATTTCGTTTGCCACTGAAATCATTGGCAGTCTAAACTTCTAAAAAAAGTTAAAAGGTAGGGTAAAAGTAGGTATTTACATTTGCCCCACCCCTAAGCAATGAGTGGCGTACTCAGCATGGTTACTGGCCTCTTCTCATACAGAAAAGGCACGACCATTAATGATTAAAATACTGGGCAATTTTCAGTATGTTTATTGATTAAGGCTGGCCACATACGTTTTCCGCATTCGATTTCCGAATAGGGAATACAGATTCGGAATTCCGTGAACCTAGCGCAGATGTTAGTTTTTTCCTGTTCGGAATTTTCACGAACGCGCGGGCTGTCATTCGATAGGTACGTACGGAAGGTGTTGCCATGAAAAAAAAACGGACGTGTGCGGTAGTCAATGTACGATGCATTCGGGTTGCCGAATACAGAAAACGAATTCGGAAATCGAACGCAGAAAACGTACGTATGCGGCCCGCCTTAATAAGCTGATAACTTTTAAAAGTCCACACCAACAGATCCAGGAGAGTTCAGGTAACAGATTTTATTATATATTTTTTTCTGTCAATTCCAGGCAATAGCAAAACTCCATAGCCAATCAAACTCACCGCGTATGGCGATGAAGTTCCTCAAGTACGCTCAATCGTCACAATGTATGAACATGCAGGACTCCTCCGTGTCATACGCAAGCGCTTCCCTTGTAATGGAGTAGATCATCTTTCTAAACAGGCAAGTGTCTTAAAAACCAAGTTTTTAACTTAATTAAACACTGGGAAGTGGGGCAACTTTACCCCCAGAAATTTTGGTGAAAAAAAAGTTAAATAAAAAAAAAAAAAAAATGTCTTGTCACGTGTAACAAAAGTGTTAGCTCAATTAGACATTGGGAAGTGAGTCTAATTTAAATTGCAAGAATTGATTACGGACACCGGCAGGCTTATTACGTAAGATACAGCAATCAGCAATCATCGTGCTATCAAAAGTTTTATGTCATAAAGTCGGCATTACCTACAGTGTGGTTAGGTCCTACACAATCGTTTGCGAATCGCTCGCCGTTTGTCAAATGCACTTATTCCTAAAAAAATGCGGCAAAAACTCTAAAAGTTCTGTATTGAAGGGAAATTGCTCTTGCAAGATACGTAATAAGCCTGCGGGACAAGTTAAACTAAATAAAAGCTTCAATATATGATTGTCAGACTTAGGTCAAATATCACTGACGAATATAAAATGAGATGTCATATTTTTAAGACACTTTCCTGCTTATAATAATTATAAAATTAGGCAAACTAAAACTATCATAATTTTCACTCTTTAAGTGCTTTTATTTAGTTAGCATCTTCTATTTTTTATACCTTTTATAATTTCTAAGTAGCATGACTTAAAAATATGTAAAAATGTAAAAAAAATATCCATATGAATTTATTGTTGTATACAGCTTGATTTTTAACCTCCATTCTAGATCTTTCCAAGCCTTAGGTATCAATCAAGCAAATACACGATTTATACAAATCAACTCTAAAACAAGCTTTTATATTATTATTAAAAAAATAAGCTATCAATATTATTATTATTATAAAACTTGTATTGTCGAAAGAAACAAACGCGGGATTAAAAATAATGATGGCTTATGATTTTCACAATCTCGTGCCTTTGATTAATAGCTAATACATTGCGAAAAATCTAGGATGGTGTTAAAAAAGCAGGTTGTATTTAAAAAGGCATCTATTACTTTTTGTAAACTTCATCTTTCAAGAGCCTGCCTTATAATATCATAAATTAAATAAAGACTTGTGCTTTTTAATCTGTATTTCACTGCCATGTAGTGTTGTGTTATTCCCGGGAATATAACAGTACCGAAATTTCGGTAGTTTCCGAGATTCAAATCTTAATATCCGCCCAACGGATTTTTCGACCGATGGAACTAGTGCTCCATGTTCTCAGAGACGCTGTTTCCTTCTACACAAAATGTGTGAATCCCTCACAGTAGTTTCTTTAGCACCTGGCATCTTTAAATTCGCCGTTGGATCAAGTTAGCAAGTATATGTACATTCTAAGTACATACTAACACTACTCAATCCCGAACATTTATGAAGAAAGAACCAGAAAAGTTTATGGGCTCTAAGATCTTGATCTTCACGGTAGTAAAAACTGAACACTTGGAGCTGTCAATGTCACTGTGACGTTCGACTCTTCTATTGGCGCACGAAGCGAACGTGTGGTGCCCCGCCGCGCGCCGGTGGAGGTCTCTTGACGTACGAAGTAGTAATTCTATAGTGATTGCAGTGACGTAAAATTACGATACTCGATTCGATTTTTGACACTTTTATTGCAGCATTTAAGTAGGTACTTACTCCAATATATTAAATAATTATAAAAAAACGATGCTTTGTTTGAAACCAATACAGTGCTCCTAATCAAAGTTTTATTCCCATTCACCCCTGCATCCCTTTTTACCCCGTTTGTAGGTATCGAATATATTTTTATGCTGACGATTAAATTAATTAATTCGTTTAATATGAATAACAATTACCTGTTTTTAATAATAAAAATTATTTCATACTTTGTTTTTCGCTGTCGGTAGGCTCTTACCTGCATACTGATATCGTGATCCTTGTGCTTTTGTCTTAATTTATTTATATAAAATTGGTGCCAAACTTTTCTACTTCTTTTTACTACGACCAGAAATACTGGTAAAAACTGTCCTAATATCAAGTTAAGAAACACGTAGTTTCTGTAATTTCGAAAGTTCTTTAAGATGCACCATGTTGCCACCGTGAAATAAATGTACCATAGAGCGAATCAAAAAGTTGCTGATACTGCCATGGTGAATGTCACTGGCATAGTTTATGCACTTTTATTTTATGAATTAACCGACTTTGTTTTACATCCGATCTAACAAGTTTTTGTGGTAGAAGAACGGACTGACCGGCTGTCAGCAGGCTCTTACTTGCATATTGATATCATGACCCACATGTCTTGCGGTGGACCTTCTTCTTAATATGTTTATATAAAACTAGTACCAAACTTTTCTGTTGCTTTTTACTACGACCAGAAATACTGGTAATAAGGTTGATTTTAAGCGATAGGTAAAGAATAAAAACAAACCATAATAGTATATGGAAAAGGACTTCGCATATATTTGTGATGTCACTCAATGTAAAAATTAAAGTTGCGAAGTAAAAGCGACGACATTTAGTAGTATCGGTAAATGCGTTCGCGTTAGAGCTACTTAATAAATTTATTTTCTTTCTTTGAATATTTCCTTTGGATATTCAATGGGCACATTGAATACTTTAACGAAGTCTACGAAAAACGTGGCTTATAATTACCAACCATTTTGACATGCCGTATATCAAAGCTGCTAATGCCATCATAAAATAAATGTATCTTAGAGCGGACCAAGAGGTTGCTGATACTTCTATAATTAATTTCAATGGCACAGTTTTCACTGATGCGATTTTATGAATTAACCGACTTGGTTTTACATTCGGTCTAACAACTTTTTTGCGGTGGGAGAACGACTGGCCGGATATCAGCAGGCTTTTACCTGCATTCTGATATAGTGATATCTGTGCCTTGCGGTGTACCTTTGTCTTCATTTATTTGTATAAAATTGGTACCAAAGTTTTCTGTTACTTTTTACTACGAACAGAAAAACTAATTATATATTAAGTTAAGACACACGTAGTTTCTGCAATTTGGAAATTCGTTAAAATACACCATGATGTCACTCCGTATATTAACGTGGCTGATTCTACTGTAAAATAAATATGTCCTAGAGCGGCTTAGAAAGTTGCTGATACTTCCATGATGAATGTCAGTGGCACAGTTTTGATTGATGCAATAAAAATAAAAGTGGCGTAGTAGAAGCTACGACATTCGTAGCGGTAAATGCGTTCGCGTGATATTAATTTATTTTTTTGCTTCAAATATTTCATCTGTCCATTGAAAACTTTAACGAAGTTTACGAAAAGCATGTGGCTTATATTTACCAACCAGTGCCTCTTTGTCGTTGAATAATTTTCTATTTTAAACATAATATTCGAAATCATTAAAATTTCTTCACCACATGCCGTAATTTATTTATATAAAATTGGCACCAAACTTTTCTGTTGCCTTTTACTACGACCAGAAATACTGGTAATAACGTTGGTTTTAAGCGATAGGTCAAGAATAAAAACAAACCATAATAGTATAAGGAAACGGACTCCGCATATATTTGTGATGTCACTCAATGTAAAAATTAAAGTTGCGAAGTAAAAGCGACGACGTTTAGTAGTATCGGTAAATGCGTTGGCGTTAGAGCTACTTAATAAATTTATTTTCTTTCTTTGAATATTTCCTTTGGATCTGCCCACTGAATATTTTAACGAAGTATACGAAAAACGTGGCTTATAATTACCAACCAGTGGCTCTTCTATGTTATTAAATAATTTCCCATAAGAAACACGAAGTTTCTGTAATTTCGAAAGTTCTTTAACATGCACTATGTTGTCATGCCGTATATCAAAGCTGCTAATGCCAACATACAATAAATGTATCTTAGAGCGGACCAAGAAGTTGCTGATACTTCTATAATTAATTTCAATGGCACAGTTTTCACTGATGCGATTTTATGAATTAACTGACTTGGTTTTACATTCGGTCTAACAACTATTTTGCGGTGGGAGAACGACTGGCCGGATATCAGCAGGCTTTTACCTGCATTCTGATATAGTGATATCTGTGCCTTGCGGTGAACCTTTGTCTTAATTTATTTGTATAAAATTGGTGCCAAACTTTTCTGTTACTTTTTACTACGAACAAAAACCAATTATATATTAAGTTTAAGACACACGTAGTTTCTGCAATTTGGAAATTCGTTAAAATACACCATGATGTCACTCCGTATATTAACGTGGCTGATTCTACCGTAAAATAAATATATCCTAGAGCGGCTTAGAAAGTTGCTGATACTTCCATGATGAATGTCAGTGGCACAGTTTTGATTGATGCAATAAAAATAAAAGTGGCGTAGTAGAAGCGACGGCATTCGTAGCGGTAAATGCGTTCGCGTGATATTAATTTATTTTCTTGCTTTAAATATTTCCTTTGGATGTGCCCATTGAAAACTTTAACAAAGTCTACGAAAAACATGTGGCTTATAATTACCAACCAGTGGCTCGTCACTGTTAATAAATAATTTCCTATAAGAAACACGTTGTTGTGTGTGACAATTAAACACTTTTTCTTTCTTAGTTTCTGTAATTTCGAAAATTCTTTAACGTGCACCATGTTGTCATGCCGTATATCAACGCGGCTAATGTCACCATAAAATAAATGTATCTTACTGCCGCACTCAGAGACATTTAACGGTTACTTAAGTCGCTCCTTGGTTATAGATTTTGTACTAAAAATCTATACTAAGGAGAGCTTTAAGTAACCGTTAACGTCTCTGAGTATGGCAGTTAGAGCGGACCAAAAAGTCGCTGAAACTTCCATGATGAATGTCAGTGGTACAGTTTTAATTGATGCAAAAAAAAAGTTGCGTAGTAGAAGCGACGACATTTAGTTGTAGCGGTAAATGCGTTCGCATGAGAGCTGATTGTGAATTTATTTTCTTTCTTTAAATATTACCTTTGGTTCTGCCCATTGAATACTTTAACGAAGTCTACGAATAACATGTGGCTTATAATTGCCAGCCAGTGGCTCTTTGTCATTAAATAATTGCCTTTATCAAACATAATATTCGACATCATTAAATTTCTTTTCTTTCACCATATTAGAGATCTTTCAAAGCAAGCTAATATAAGAAAAGGTTGTTTTCTAAACAAGCTTTAATATTAAAAATAGCATTGTCACGGGCAACAAACGTTTATGCAAATTTTCAGTACTATCAAACGCTGAGCAAAAGGGTCGAAATTAACTTGCAAGTTTTGATTACAGACACCTGGACAGGTCAAAGTAAATTAAAGCTGATGCTGATGGTTGTTACTAATGGTACGCTCATACCAAAGATGTTTTTTTCAAATGTTTTCTTTGAATCTGTCCATTGATAACTTTAACGAAGTCGACGTAAAACATGTGGCTTATAATTACCAGCCAGTGGCTCTTCACTGTTATTAAATAATTTCCTATAAGAAACACTAAGTTTCTGTAATTTCGCACTATGATGTCACTCCGTATATTAACGTGGCTGATTCTACCTTAAAATAAATGTATCCTAGAGTGGATTAGAAAGTTGCTGATACTTCTATGATGAATGTCAGTGGCACAGTTTTAATTGATGCAATAAAAATTTAAGTTGCGTAGTAGAAGCGACGACATTTGTAGCAGTAAATGCGTTCGGGTGAAATAAATTTATTTTCTTGCTTTAAATATGGATCTGTCCATTGGAAACTTTAACGAAAGCCACGAAAAACGTGTGCCTTATAATTATTAACCAGTGGTTCTTTGTTGTTAAATAATTTTCTATTTTAACATATTATTCGACATCATTAAAATTTCATCATCAAATGCCACCGGAATTTATTTATATAAAATTGGCACCAAACTTTTCTGTTGCCTTTTACTACGACCAGAAATACTGGTAATAACGTTGGTTTTAAGCGATAGGTCAAGAATAAAAACAAAACATAATAGTATATGGAAACGTCTAATCTCCGCATATAATTCAACAGAAATAACAATGTGATGGCACTCAATATAAAATTAAAGTTGTGTAGTAAAAGAGACGACATTTAGTAGTATCGGTAAATGCGTTCGCGTTAAAGCTACTTTATAAATTTATTTTCTTTCTTTAAATATTTCCTTCGCATCTGCCTATTTAAAACTTTAACGAAGTCTACGAAAATCATGTGGCAACCAGTGGCTCGTCACTGTTATTAAATAATTTCCTATAAGAAACATGTAGTTGTGTGTGACAATTAAACACCTTTTCTTTCTTAGTTTCTGTAATTTCGAAAGTTCTTTAACATGCACCATGTTGTCATGCCGTATATCAACGCGGCTAATGTCAACATAAAATAAATGTATCCAAAAAGTTGCTGATACTTCCATGATGAAAGTCAGTGGCACAGTTTTGAGTGATGAAAAAAAAATAAAGTTGCGTTGTAGAAGCGACGATATTTAGTAGTAGCGGTAAAGGCGTTCGCGTGAGAGCTGCTTTATTAATTTATTTTATTTCTTTAAATATTGCCTTTGGATCTGCCCATTAAATACTTTAACGAAAGAAAGAAAAAGAAAGAAAAGGACAAAAAGGAGGAAGAAAAAGTTTTTAAGTGTCACAAAACGACATATAATATAAATACATGCTTATGCTAAACCTTTAACAGTAATATTAGTAGTACTTAAAGTAAGTTAGTAAAAACGAGAAATAAAACAATAAGAACATTTATTGCCTACATTTTGCATAAAAACAGAAAAGGAATAGGGTGAAAAAGATACCAGGCAGATGCATGTCATGATTGTGGCAAGAAGGCTTCCACTCAGCATAATGCTGTGCCGTGGGGGACCCACAGCACGGCGCTGATTTTCAGTGGTCGCCTAACGAAGTTTACGAATAACATGTGGCTTATAATTGCCAACCAGTGGCTCTTTGTCATTAAATAATTTCCTTTTTCAAACATAATATTAGACATAATTAAATTTCTTTTCTTTCACCATGTTACAGATCTTTCAAAACAAGCTAATATAAGAAAAGGTTTTTTTTAAACAAGCTTTAATATTAAAAATAGCATTGTCACGGGCAACAAACGTTTATGCAAATTTTCAGTACTATCAAACGCTGAGCAAAAAGAGGTCGAAATTAACTTGCAAGTTTTGATTACAGACATCTGGACAGGTGAAAGTAAATAAAAGCTGATGGTGATAGTTGTTACTAATGCTCATGCCAAAGATTTAAAAAAAAATATTTTCTTTGGATCTGTCATTGATAACATTAACGAAGTCGACGTAAAACATGTGGCTTATAACTACCAACCAATGGCTCTTCACTGTCATTTAATAATTGCCTATAAGGAACACGTACTTCTTGTAATTTCGTAAGTTCTTTAAGATGCACCATGTTGTAATTCCGTATATTACAGCGGCTAATGGCCACCATAAAATAAATGTATCTCAGAGCGGACCAAGAAGTTGCTGATACTTCCATGATGAATTTCAGTGGCACAGTTTTGATTGATACAATAATAATTAAAGTTGCGTAGTAGAAGCGACGACATTTAGTAGTAGCGGTAAAGGCGTTCGCGTTAGAGCTGCTTTTTAAACTTATTTTCTTTCTTTAAATATTCTCTTTGGATCTGCCCACTGGATACTTTTACGAAGTCTATGTAAAACATGCGGCTTATACCTACCAACCAATGGGTCCCCACTGTATTTAAATAATTTTCTATTTTGAACATAATTATTCTTCTTTTTCCTAACCATTTAAGAGATCTTTCAAAACACAAACATTTTGTATCTTTTATATAAACAAATGCACTGACGCGAGAAACAAACGCGTGTGTAAAATGTCTGCTCAATCGGATACTGGGAAGTAGGTCAAATTTAACTTGCAAGATTTCATTACTGACACCGGTACATCTGAAAGTAAATAAAAGCTTCTAATAAAATGACGGTTGATACTAATGGTACGTCCCAGCCAAAAATAAAACTTTAAATATTTCTTTTGGATCTCTAAAATTGGAAAAACATGTGGCTTGTAATTACCAACCAGTGGCTTTTTGTCGTTAAATAATTTTATATTTTAAACATAATTTTCGACATCATCAAAATTTCTTCACCACATGCCGTAATTTATTTATATTAAATTGGCACCAAACTTTTCTGTTGCCTTTTACAACGATACTGGTAATAACGTTGGTTTTAAGTGATAGGTCAAGAATAAAAACAAACCACAATAATATAAGGAAACGGACTCCGCATATATTTGTGATGTCATTCAATGTAAAAATTAAAGTTGCGATGTAAAAGCGACGACATTTAGTAGTATCGATAAATGCGTTCGCGTTAGAGCTACTTAATTTATTTATTTTCTTTCTTTGCATATTTCCTTTGGATCTGGCCATTGAATACTTTAACGAAATCTACGAAAAACGTGGCTTATAATTACCAACCAGTGGCACTTCACTGTTATTAAATAATTTCCTATTAGAAACACGCAGTTTCTGTAATTTCGAAAGTTCTTTAATATGCACCATGTTGTCATGCCGTATACCAAAGCTGCTAATGCCACAATAAAATAAATGTATCTTAGAGTGGACCAAGAAGTTGCTGATACTTCGAAATTTATTTCAATGGCACAGTTTTCACTGATGCGATTTTATGAATTAACCGACTTGGGTTTACATTCAGTCTAATAACTTTTTTTGCGGTGGGAGAACGACTGGCCGGATATCAGCAGGCTTTTACCTGCATACTGATATAGTGAGCTCTGTGCGTTGCAGTGAACCTTTGTCTTAATTTATTTGTATAAAATTGGTACCAAACTTTTCTGTTACTTTTTACTACGAACAGAAAAACCAATTATGTATTAAGTTAAGACACACGTAGTTTCTGCAATTTTGAAAGTTCGTTAAAATACACCATGATGTCATGATGTCACTCCATATACTAACGTGGCTGATTTTACCGTAAAATAAATATATCCTAGAGCGGCTTAGAAAGTTGCTGATAAAGTCCATGATGAATGTCAGTGGCACAGTTTTGATTGATGCAATAAAAATTTAAGTAGCGTAGTAGAAGCGACGACATTTGTAGCGGTAAATGCGTTCGCGTGAAATTAATTTATTTTCTTGCTTTAAATATTCATTTGGATCTGCCCATTGAAAACTTTAACGAAGTCTACGAAAAACATGTGGCTTATAATTACTAACCAGTGGCTCTTTGTCGTGGAATAATTTTCTATTTTAACATAATATTCGACATCATTAAAATTTCTTCATCACATGCCACCGGAATTTATTTATATAAAATTGGCACCAAACTTTTCTGTTGCCTTTTACTACGACCAGAAATACTGGTAATAACGTTGGTTTTAAGCGATAGGTCAAGAATAAAAACACCATAATAGTATATGGAAACGAACTCCGCATATAATTCAACAGAAATAACAATGTGATGGCACTCAATATAAAATTAAAGTTGCGTAGTAAAAGCGACGACATTTAGTGGTATCGGTAAATGCGTTCGCGTTGAAGCTGCTTTATAAATTTATTTTCTTTCTTTAAATATTTCCATTGAAAACTTTAACGAAGTATACGAAAAACATGTGGCTTATAATTGCCAGCCAGTGGCTCTTTGTCATTAAATAATTTCCTTTTTCAAACATAATATTCGACATCATTAAATTTCTTTTCTTTCACCATGTTACAGATCTTTCAAAACAAGCTAATATAAAAAAGGTTTTTTAGACAAGCTATATTAAAATAGCATTGTCACGGGAAATAAACGGTTATGCAAACGTTCAGTACCATCAGACGCTGAGCAAAAGGGTCGAAATTAACTTGAAAGTTTGGATTACAGACACCTGGACACGTGAAAGTAAATATAAGCTGATGGTACGCTCATGCCAAAGATATGTTTTTGTAATATTTTCTTTGAATCTGTCCATTGATAACTTTAACGAAGTCGACGTAAAACATGTGGCTTATAACTACCAACCAATGCCTTTTCACCGTAATTTAATAGTTTCCTATAAGGAACACGTAATAATAATTTTCTTTAAGATGCACCATGTTGTAATTCCGTATATTACAGCGGCTAATGCCACCATAAAATAAATGTATCTTAGAGCGGGCCAAGAAGTTGCTGATACTTCCATGATGAATTTCAGTGGCACAGTTTTGACTGATGCACTTTTATATTAAGAATTAACAAACACAAAGATATTTTATTTCAAGTAGGCCAGCAAGTGGCACTTTTGAACGTTAGGTACATTAAAATTTACAAGTTATAAAAGTTGATTCTACCGTGCATTCGGAAAGTAGCTTGTTATGGAGAAGAATGCACAAGAAACTCCATAAGGAATCCTTTTTGTTTTTTACAATATTTAGTTACATAAGTACATACATTAATAAATTTATATATGTGAGGACAATGCACCCAGAATAGCACTACACACTATACTACGTACTGGCATAAAGTAATAAAAGTACTCACACATGTACTGTGCAGTTATATAATAGATGCTAGAAAAACACCGACTAGGTTTTACATTCGATCTAACAACTTTTTGCGGTGGAAGAACGACTGGCCGGATATCAGCAGGGTTTTACGTGCATACTGATATAGTGATCTCTGTGTCTTGCGGTGAACCTTTGTCTTAATTTATTTCTATAAAATTGGGACCAAAGTTTTCTGTTACTTTTTACTACGAACAGAAAAACTAATTATATATTAAGTCAAGACACACGTACTTTCTGCAATTTTGAAAGTTCGCTAAAGTACACCATGATGTCACTCCGTATATTAACTTGGCTGATACTTCCATGATGAATGTCAGTGGCACAGTTTTGACTGATGCAATTAACATTAAAGATGCTTAGTAGAAGCGACGACATTTAGTAGTAGCGGTAAAGGCGTTCGCGTTAGAGCTGCTTTTTAAACTTATTTTCTTTCTTTAAATATTCTCTTTGTGATGCTTTTTAGTACGACTAGAAATACTGGTAATAACATTGATTTTAAGCGATAGGTCAGGAATAAAAATATACCATATTAATATATGGAAACGGACTCTGTATATACCTATTTCAACAGAAGTAACAATGTGATGTCACTCTATATAAAAATTAAAGATGCGAAGTAGAAGCGTCGACATTTAGTCCTAGCGGTAAATGCTTTCTTGTTAGATCTACTTTAAATATTTCCTTTGGATTTGCCCATTGAAAACTTTAACGAATTCTATTTAAAAAATCTAGTTTATAACTACAACCCAGTGGCTCTTCACTATAATTAAATAATTTTCTATAAGAAACAGTTCTTGTAATTTTGAAAGTTCCTTAACATGCACCATGTTGTCTTTCAACTTGCACTTCCATGATGAATGTCACTGGTACGGTTTTGATTGATGCACTTTTATTTTGGTTACGACTTGGTTTTACATTCGATCTTCCAACTTTTTTTGCGGTAGAAGAACGAACGAATGGCTGGCTATCAGCAGGCTTTTACCTGAATACTGAAATCGTGATCCCTGTGCCTTGCAGTGAACTTAACGAAATTTACGTAAAACATGTGACTTAAAACTACTAAACCGATTCCGAGCGGTTCCGTGCGTCATTAAATAAATTTGCCTGACATGTAGTTCCTGTAATGCCGAAAGTTCTTTCAGATGACACCATTATGTCACTCCGTATATTAACGCAGCTGTTGGCAACGTAAAATAAATGTTTCCTAGAGCGAACTAAAAAGTTGCTGATACTTCCATGAATAATGTCAGTGACACAGTTTTGACTTATGCACTTTTATTTTATGAATAAACCGACTTGGTTTTACAGAAATGCGTATTCCTTTCTTTGTTTAAAACATGTGATGTTCATAAACTACCGTCAGGGCTATCAGTGTTTTTCTTAATTTATTATATAAAATTGGTACCCAACTTTTCTTTTGGTTTTTAATACGACAAAAAATCTGGTATAACATTCGTTGTTAGTGGACCTTGACTTAATTTATTTATAAAAAATGGTGCCTAGCTTTTCTCTTCCTTATTCTACAACCAAAATACTGGTAATAAATACAAACTTTTTAAATATTGCCTTTAGATTTGCCCATTGAATACTTTTACGAAGTCTACGTAAAACATATGGCTTATAACTACCAACTAGTGTTTTCTCACTGTCATAAAATAATTTACTATCAGCAGCCTCTTAACTGCACATTGATATCGTGATCCATGTTTCTTGCGGTAGATCTTTGTATTCATTAATTTAAATAAAATTGGTACCAAACTTCAACAATCATTTTGGTGAAAAAAAGTCTTTAGCAAAAACTATATGATATTTGATTGTTTAAGAAATTCCTCATAAAGCCTATGAATACTTTTACGAAGTCTACGTAAAACGTGGTTTATCACAACCAACCACACTGCTGTTAAATAATTTCTTATTGCTATCTCTTGAAATTTCTTCTTATTCATAACCATTTGAGAGATATTTCAAAACAGTTAAAGATAAAACATAATTTCGTCTAAAAACTGTTTCAATTGCATGTTAAGATACACGTTTGAAACATTTTATAACTGCAGTGTGGCCGCACCTTTAGAGCTGCGACAGAGTGAATGTAGAGTTATAATAAAAATCAAAGTGTTGAGTAACGGAAGAAAAAATTGGAAAATGTACACTGGGAAATAATTTGAAAAACAATAGAAAATTAAGGGTGTCACTAACGGTACGCCCCAGTCAAAAATAAAACTTTTTAAATGTTGCCTTTGGATCTGCCCATTGAATACTTTTACGAAGTCTACGTAAAACATATGGCTTATTACTACCAACCAGTGGTTCCTAACTGTCATTAAATGATTTGTGATGCCTGTAATGCCGAAAGTTCTCTAAGATGGCACCATGATGTCACTCCGTATATTAATGCAGCTGTTGCTACCGTAAACTAAATGTATTCTAGAGCGAATGAAAAAGTTGCTGATACTTCTACTTGATGAATGTCACTGGCACAGTTTTGATTGATGCACTTTCATTTTATTTATTTATTAACCGATTTGGATTTATATTCGCTCCTAACATGTTTTTTAGGTAGAAGAACGACTGGCCGGCTGTCAGCAGGCTCTTACCTGCATATTGATAACGTTGGTCACATACCTTGCCGTGCACCTTTGTCTTAATTTATTTATAAAAAATTGGTTTCAAACTTTTCTGTTGCTTTTTACTACGACCAGTAATGCTAGTTATGACATTGGTTGTAGGTGAACTTATATCTTAATTAATTAATATAAAATTGGTATCTAACGTTTGTTTATTTTTAATACTACCACAGATACTGGTTTGTAACAATAACATTGGTTGTAAGCGATAGGTCAGGAATAAAACAAGTAGCATTAGATGCGTTTGCGTTAGAGCTGCTTTTTAACCGGCTTTCGAAAAAGGAGGAGGTTCTATGTTCGACTTCTTGTATGTTTTTTTTTTGTGAATGTTCACCGATATCTCCGTCAATTGTGGACCGATTTTGAAAATTCTTTCATTTGTTTGAAAGAGTATGTTCCGGAATTGGTCCTATTTTAATTTGGTGAAGATCTAATGAAGAAATTCGAAGATATACAACAGAACTCTTCAATAAATTACGGCAAATCTCTCGGGACTGCTGCAATCACATGTCTGTTTATTGTTTATACCATTTCATAACATAACATCATGCCAATAAGCTCTTAAGGGGTAAGCAGATCTCTTATTTGATCTGTTTTATTCAAGTTTCATGATATTCGGGTAATCTATTCTGGCGTTATAGGCAACTTACTAAACAACTTTCCTATTAGGTAGGTACAACTAAAAAGTGAAAAATAAAAAAACTTTTTTACAAAAAAATACTACCGACTTCCAAATAAAAACTACAAAGTGAAAAATAACTTTATTTTTGCCAGTCGGTCTCAGTGTCTTTCGTAGGTACCATTTTTTTGCGTGATGGACACCGACTGGCAAAAATAAAGTTATTTTTCACTTTGTAGTTTTTATTTGGAATTCGGTAGTATTTTTTTGTAAAAAAGTTTTTTTATTTTTCACTTTTTAGTTGTACCTACCTAATAGGAAAGTTGTTTAAAAAAATGGTACCTACGAAAGACACCGACTTCCAAAAATAAAGTTATTTTTCACTTTGTAGTTTTTATTTGGAAGTCGGTAGTATTTTTTTTGTAAAAAAGTTTTTTTTTGAATTTATTTTATTTCTTTCTTTAAATATTTCTTTAAACATAATATTCGTCATCATAAACTTGTTATACATAACCATTTGTGAGATCTTTTAAAACAGCTGTATACAAGTTTTATGTTTAAAAATACATTTTAAAACAAGCTTTTATATTTAAAAATTGCATTGTTACGAGAAAAAACTTGTGTGTAAAATGTCAGCACAATAGGACATTCGGAAATAGGTCAAATTAAACATGCAAGATTTGATTACAGACACTGGGACAAGTGAATGCAAATAAAAGCTTGTAATAAAATGACAGTTGTTGCTAACGCCCCAGCCAAAGATGCAACTTTTTAAATATTTCTTTTGGATCTGCCCATTGAAAACTTTTACGAATTCTACGTAAAACATGTGGCTAATAACTACCAACCAGTGGTTCTTCACGGTCTTTATCCCTAATTAAAACATAATATTCGTCATTAAATTGTCCCAATATTAATTTAAGACACGCGTAGTTCCTGTAATTCTAAAAGTTCGTTAAGATTCACCATTATGTCAGTCCGTAAGTTCGTATTTCAACGCGGCTGATGCCACCGTAAAATAAATGTATCCTAGAGCGAACCAAAGAGTTGCTGATACTTTCATGATGAATTTCAGTGGCACAGTTTTGACTGATGCTCTCTTATTTCATGAATTAACTGATTTGGTTTTACATTCGATCTAACAAGTTTTTGCGGTAGAAGAAGGACTGGCCGGTTGTCAGCAGGCTCTTACCTGCATACTGATATCGTGATCTACATACCTTGCGGTGGACCTTCGTAATAATTTATTTTATAAAATTCGAACCAAACTTTTATGTTACTTTTTGATTAGACAAGAAATACTGCTGATAGTTTTGGGATACAATTAAATGGTGGTTGTTACTAAAGGCACGTCCCAACCAAAAATATTTTGATTTTGAATATTTCCTTTGGATTTGCCCATTGAATACTTTAACGAAGTCTACGTAAAACATGTGGCTTGTAACTACCAACTAGTGGTTTCTTTCTGTCATTAAATAATTTCCTATTAGCAGCATCTTAACTGCACATTGATATCGTGATCCACATGCCTTGCGGTGGATCTTCGTATTAAGTTATTTATATAAATTTGGTACCAAACTTTTCTGTTACTTTTTACTACGACCAGAAATACTGGTAAAAACTGTCCTAATATTAAGTTAAGACACACGTAGTTCCTGTAAATTTGAAAGTTCAATTAATACACCATGATACCACTCCGTATATTAACGTAGCTGATGCCACCGTAAAATAAAGGTATCCTAGAGCGAACCAAAGAGTTGCTGATACTTCCATGATGAATTTCAGTGGCACAGTTTTGACTGATGCTCTCTTATTTCATGAATTAACTGATTTGGTTTTACATTCGATCTAACAAGTTTTTGCGGTAGAAGAAGGACTGGCCGGTTGTGTGCAGGCTCTTATCTGCATACTGATATCGTGATCCACATTCCTTGCGGTGGACCTTCGTAATAATTTATTTTATAAAATTCGTACCAAACTTTTGTGTTACTTTTTGATAAGACAAGAAATACTGCTGATAGTTTTGGGATACAATTAAATGGTGGTTGTTACTAAAGGCACGTCCCAGCCAAAAACATTTTGATTTTGAATATTTCCTTTGGATTTGCCCACTGAATACTTTAACGAAGTCTACGTAAAACATGTGGCTTATAACTACCAACTAGTGGTTTCTTTCTGTAATGAAATAATTTCCTATTAGCAGCATCTTAACTGCACATTGATATCGTGATCCACATGCCTTGCGGTGGATCTAAGTATTAAGTTATTTATATAAATTTGGTACCAAACTTTTCTGTTACTTTTTACTACGACCAGAAATACTGGTATAAACTGTCCTAATATTAAGTTAAGACACACGTAGTTCCTGTAAATTTGAAAGTTCGTTAAATACACCATGATACCACTCCGTATATTAACGTAGCTGATGCCACCGTAAAATAAAGGAATCCTAGAGCGGCCCAAAATGTTCCTTATTCTTCCATGATGAATAACATTTGCACAGTTTTAACTGATGCACTTTTATTTTATGAATTAACCGACTTGGTTTTACATTCGATGTAACAACTTTTTTTGCGGTAGAAGAATGACTGGCCGGCTATCAGCAGACTTTTACCAACATACTGATATCGTGATCCCTGTGCTTTGCGATGAAACTTCGTCATAATTTATTTATATAAAATTGATACCAAACTTTGTTTTTTTTTACTACGGCCAGAAATACTGGTAAAACTGTTAATATTAAGTTAAGACACACGTAGTTCCTGCAATATTGAAAGTTCGTAAAAATACTAATATACGTCACTCCGTATATTAACGTGGCTGATACCACCGTAAAATAAATGTTTCCTACAACGGCCCAAAAAGTTGCTGATACATCCATGATGAATGTCAGTGGCACAGTTTTGATTGATGTAATAAAAATTAAAGTTGCGTAGTAGAAGTGACGACATTTAGTAGTAACGGTTAATGCGTTCGCGTTAGATCTGCTTTATATATTTATTTTCTTTCGTTAAATATTTCCTTTGGATCTGCCCATTAAAAACTTTAACGAAGTCTACGAAAAACATGTGGCTTATAATTACCAACCAGTGGCTCTTTGTCGTTGAATAATTTCCTATTTTACACATAATATTCGACATCATTAAAATTTTTTCGCTACCATGTACGAGATCTTTGAAAACAAGCTTACATAATAAACAAAAGGTATTTTTTAAACAACGTTTAATATAAAAATTGCATTGTCACGGGCAACAAACGTGTATGCAAATTATCAGTTCCATCAGAACTGGGAAAAGCGTCGAAATTATCTTGCAAGTTTTGATTACAGACACCGGGACAGGTAAAAGTAAATAAAAGCTTGTAATAAAATAATGGTTGTTACTAGGGCATGCATTTCGAAAATTCACCATATTTGCTTGTTTATTAATTACGAAATTGACACCCTTAAATTCGAAATTTCGAAACCGGGTTTAATTAAAATTTTATGTTATTTTTTATGCAACTATATGAAATTTGTTATTGAAATCAAAAGAGGATCATCTGAAAATGAATCTTAATATGAATCTAAAGCTAATTAGACCGTTGCGTAGGGCCACCTTGTGACCATGTGTGCTAACATTGCAATAAAAAAAAGGCTAACCGTGGTGATAAATAAATAAAGAAGAGCTCGGCCATTTAAAAAAACCGAGCTTTTTAATAATGGTGGCCAGTGAGGGGAATACTTTGACAAGATCTACAATCGTTTGCGGGAATGCCCATTTTTTTTTGCTATCGAAGGGAAACCTTCGCCTGAACTCGCTCCTGAACTTTTGGAGAAAAAACCAGGCAGTGCGTTATTTTTACCTCATTAAAACCAAACCGGTAATCACCATCAGCACTTCTTAAAATACCACATCAATGGGGAGACTATAAAGGAGTATCCATTGAGCCTCACTGTGTACGGCAGCACATGATCCATTTGCCACTGTCTTTCCTGAGGTCACTCTGTGGACGGACAGAGTCCTCACACTGAGCGCCCGAAACCCCGGAGTTCCACCTGCCATAAATGATGTAGGCGGGGTTTCGGCGTGTCTACATCGAGGTGGTTGCCTCCACGATGCCTTCTTCTCCGAGTGGGATTGAACTTCTCACGATTCCACTCAGTGGCTATTTCACTCTAGTTTTCTGTCTCCGCGACCATACTCCTCACTAACACTGACAGAACAAGGTCTCGCCCGAACCTGGCGGCTAAGACCTACCGCTCAAAGGCCCAAGAAAGCACTCCTCGAGCGTGTGTTGTGCAGAATCCAAGTTGCCTCTGCAATGACGGCAATTTACCTTGGCCTCTCACCCAATCCTATACAGGTACTCACGGAAGGAACCGTGCTCGATCTGTACCTGAATGTGCCTGTAGGAGATGCGCTCCGCTCTTTTCAGCCAGCTACGTGCTATTCAAATAACCATTTTCCGCTGCAGGCTGTTGATTTTAGTCCTGCAGCGTCGGACATCTGACAGTCTATTTCTGCCGCCGAGATTAGGCAACAGCCTATGCAAAGCACCCACTGGCCTACCAATGCGGGGGCAAACACGCTAGAAATGCTCTTTGAAGCCACACCTTACATGGTTAAACCAAGATGGTAGATTTGCGCATTTCCTATTGTCACTACTGAGCTGGGTGGCTCTCTTCTCTTCGGCAACGCCTCAATTTTATGAAGCGTTATCTTTAACTATCTTTAACCCCAGCTTGCGAATCAACGCTGACCGAACGTTTCTTGCCACTCCGAGCTCGGAAAGCTGGATGGTATCGTCGAAAGTGTCCCCAGCAGTGGAATATTTGTAGTAGAAGTCTTGAGAAAAAGAAAATTCACTTTGATTGAATGTAAATTGCACTTAGGCACCTCTCCAGACTACAAATTTTTCATTTTGAGTTTAGTTAAAAGGCTAAATATAATGAAAAATCAGATCAGATTTTTCATTATATTTGGCACCTCAGTTTCGAAATTTCGAAACTTTTCGTAAGCTAATTTCGAAATTAAAAATGTACGAAACTAGTTTTTGGTAATAGTACGCTCATGTCAAAAATATTTTTTTAAAATATTTTCTTTGGATCTGACCATTCATAACATTTAACGAATTCTACGTAAAACATATCGCTTGTAACTACCAACCAGTGGCTCTTCACTGTCATTAAATATTTTCCTATAAGAAACAAGTAGTTCCTGAAATTTCGAAAGTTCTTTAATACGCACCATGTTGTCACTCCATATATCAACGCGGCTGATGACACCGTAAAATAAGTTAAAGTTTCATGCCTTGCGGTGGACCTTCGGCTTTATTTATTTATATAAAATTGGTGCCAAACTTTTCTATTGCTTTTTACTACGACTAGAAATACTGGTAATAAAAATGGTTGTAGGACCTTTGTCTTAATCATTTCATAAAATTGGAACCAAACTTTTTTGTTACTTTTTAATACGACAAGAAATACTGGTAATAACATTGGTAACCTGTACTTTCGGCTTAATTTATTTATAAACCATTGATTGTCGAACGATAGGTTAGACTCTTTCCTGCATATTGATATCGTAATCCACATGCCCTGCAAAGGTCTGCCCTTTTTCTTAATTTATTTTTATAAAATTTGTACCAAACTTTTCGGTTGCTTTTTAATACGACAAGAAATACTGGTTATAATTTTGGATAAAAAATAAAATGGCCGTTGTCAGTAATGGTAAGTTCCAGGCAAATATCCATTTTTTTTTCAAACATTTCTTTTGGATCTGCTCATTGAATACTTTAACGAAGTCTACGAAAAACATGTTTCTTTTAAATACCTTCCAGTGGTTCCTGTGTCATTAATCAATTACTTATCAGCAGGCTCTACCTTGCATTTTGGTATCGTGATCCACATGCCGTAATTTATTTATATAAAATTGGCACTAAACTTTATGTTGCCTATTATTGCCTTGACAATATCATTGGTTTTAAGCGATAGGTCAGGCATAAAAACATACCATAATAATAAAAAAAACTATTTAAATATTTCCTTTAGATCTGCCCATGGAATACTTTAACGAAGTCTACGTAAAACATGTGGCTTAGAACTACCAACTAGTGGTTCCTCACTGTCATTAAATAATTTCCTATCAGCAGCCTTTTAACTGCACATTTTTTTCGTGATTCATGTGTCTTGCGGGACCTTTGTCATAATTAATTTAGATAAAATTTGTACGGCACTTTTCTGTTTCTTTTTATAACAACAATCACCAAAACAAAGATATCAATAGCAAAAACAATAGAATATTTGAATGTATTTTATTATGTAACCATGTATGAGATCTTTCAAAACAAGGTACCATATTAAAAAAAAGTTTATTTTCAACAAGCTTTCATATTAAAAATTGCATTGTCATGAGAAACAAATTTGTATGCAAATTTTCAGCTCAATCGGACACTGGGAAGTGGGTCACATTTAACGTGCAAGAGTTAATTACAGAAATTGGGACACTTTAATAAAATGACAGTTGACACTTATGGTACGCCCCAGCCAAAGATAAAACTATTTTAATATTTTCTTTGGATGTGTCCATTAATTTTTTTTACAAAGTCTATGTAAACTAAAACATGTGGCTTATAACTACCAACCAGTGGTTCCTAACTGTTTTAAAACAATATATTATTTTAAACATAATATTCGTCATCATTAAAATTTCTTGTTTTTCAAAACCATTTGATAGATCTTTCAAAAAGTTAAAAATTTTCATACTATAAAAAAGGTTTTTATAAACAAGCTTTTATATTAAAAACTGTATTGTATTTATCGATTTGATTATAGGCACGCGACAGTTGAAAGTAAATAGAAACTTGTAATAAAATTACGGTTGTTACTTTAGCTTTTTAAATATTTTCTTTGGATCTGCCAATTGAATACTTTAACGAAGTCTACGTAAAACATGTGGCTTAGAACTACCAACTAGTGGTTCCTCACTGTCATAAAATAATTTCCTATCAGCAGCCTTTTAACTGCACATTTTTTTCGTGATTCATGTGTCTTGCGGGACCTTTGTCATAATTAATTTAGATAAAATTAGTACGGATCTTTTCTGTTTCTTTTTATATCAACAATCACCAAAACAAAAATATCTATAGCAAAAACAATAGAATATTTGAATGTATTTTATTATGTAACCATGTATGAGATCTTTCAAAACAAGCTACCATATTAAAAAAAAGTTTATTTTCAACAAGCTTTCATATTAAAAATTGCATTGTCATGAGAAACAAACTTGTATGAAAATTTTCAGCTCAATCGGACACTGGGAAGTGGGTCAAATTTAACGTGCAAGAGTTAATTACAGACATCGGGACACTTTTAATAAAATGACAGTTGTCACTTATGGTACGCCCCAGCCAAAGATATAAACTATTTAAATATTTTCTTTGGATGTGTCCATTGAAAATTTTTACAAAGTCTATGTAAACTAAAACATGTGGCTTATAACTACCAACCACTGGTTCCTAACTGTTTTAAAATAATTTCTTATTTTAAACATAATATTCGTCATCATTAAAATTTCTTGTTTTTCAGAACCATTTGGTAGATCTTTCAAAAAGTTAAAAAACTTTCATATTATAAAAAAGCTTTTTATAAACAAGCTTTTATATTAAAATTTGTATTGTATTTATCGATTTGATTACAGGCACGCGACAGTTGAAAGTAAATAGAAACTTATAATTTAACTTTAGGTTTTTAAATATTTCCTTTGGATCTGCCAATTGAATATTTTAACGAAGTCTACGTAAAACATGTGGCTTAGAACTACCAACTAGTGGTTCCTCACTGTCATTAAATAATTTCCTATCAGCAGCCTTTTAACTGCACATTTTTTTCGTGATTCATGTGTTTTGCGGTAGACCGTTTTCATAATTAATTTAAATAAAATTGGTACCATACTTTTCTGTCACTTTAGAAATACACCGGGACAGGTGAAAGTAAATAAGAACTTGTAAATGACGGTTGTTACTAATGGTATGCCCAGGCCAAAGATAAAACTTTTTAAATATTTTCTTTGGGTCTGGCCATTAATAACTTTAACAAAGTCTATGTAAAACATGTGACTTATAACTACAAACCAGAGGCTCTTCACTGTCATTTAATAATTTCCTATGAGGTACACGTAGTTCCTGTAATTTCGAAAGTCCTTTAACATGCAACGTGTTGTCATGCCGTATATCAAAGCGGCTAACGCACCATAAAAAAAAAAACTTAGAGCGGATCAAAAAGTTGCTGATACTTCCATGATGAATGTCAGTGGCACAGTTTTCACTGATGCACTTTTATTTTATGATTTAACCGACTTGGTTTTACATTCGAACTAACAACCTTTTGCGATAGAAGAACAGTCGTTCTTCGCTTCTTCGTTGCCAGTCGGCAGGCTGTCATCAGGCTCTTACATCGCATACTGATATCGTGATTCACATGCCTTGTGGTGGACCTTCGGCTTAATTTATTTACATAAAATTGGTGCCAAACTTTTCTTTTGCTTTTTACTACGAACAGAAATATTGGTAATAAAATTGGTTGTAAACGGTAGGTCAGGTATTAAAACATACCATCTCACAAACTACCTACAGGGTTATCAGTGTGTTTCAATTAATCCACTGTAACAAAGATATCAATAGCAAAAACAATAGAATATTTGAATGTATTTTATTATGTAACCATGTATGAGATCTTTCAAAACAAGCTACCATATTAAAAAAAGTTTATTTTCAACAAGCTTTCATATTAAAAATTGCATTGTCATGAGAAACAAACTTGTATGCAAATTTTCAGCTCAATCGGACACTGGGAAGTGGGTCAAATTTAACGTGCAAGAGTTAATTACAGAAATCGGGACACTTTTAATAAAATGACAGTTGTCACTTATGGTACGCCCCAGCCAAAGATATAAACTATTTAAATATTTTCTTTGGATGTGTCCATTGAAAATTTTTACAAAGTCTATGTAAACTAAAACATGTGGCTTATAACTACCAACCACTGGTTCCTGTTTTAAAATAATTTCTTATTTTAAACATAATATTCGTCATCATTAAAATTTCTTGTTTTTCAGAACCATTTGGTAGATCTTTCAAAAAGTTAAAAAACTTTCATATTATAAAAAAGCTTTTTATAAACAAGCTTTTATATTAAAATTTGTATTGTATTTATCGATTTGATTACAGGCACGCGACAGTTGAAAGTAAATAGAAACTTATAATTTAACTTTAGGTTTTTAAATATTTCCTTTGGATCTGCCAATTGAATATTTTAACGAAGTCTACGTAAAACATGTGGCTTAGAACTACCAACTAGTGGTTCCTCACTGTCATTAAATAATTTCCTATCAGCAGCCTTTTAACTGCACATTTTTTTCGTGATTCATTTGTTTTGCGGTAGACCGTTTTCATAATTAATTTAAATAAAATTGGTACCATACTTTTCTGTCACTTTAGAAATACACCGGGACAGGTGAAAGTAAATAAGAACTTGTAATAAAATGACGGTTGTTACTAATGGTATGCCCCAGCCAAAGATAAAACTTTTTAAATATTTTCTTTGGGTCTGGCCATTAATAACTTTAACAAAGTCTATGTAAAACATGTGACTTATAACTACAAACCAGAGGCTCTTCACTGTCATTTAATAATTTCCTATGAGGTACACGTAGTTCCTGTAATTTCGAAAGTCCTTTAACATGCAACGTGTTGTCATGCCGTATATCAAAGCGGCTAACGCACCATAAAAAAAAAAAAACTTAGAGCGGATCAAAAAGTTGCTGATACTTCCATGATGAATGTCAGTGGCACAGTTTTCAACTGATGCACTTTTATTTTATGATTTAACCGACTTGGTTTTACATTCGAACTAGCAACCTTTTGCGATAGAAGAACAGTCGTTCTTCGCTTCTTCGTTGCCAGTCGACAGGCTGTCATCAGACTCTTACATCGCATACTGATATCGTGATTCACATGCCTTGTGGTGGACCTTCGGCTTAATTTATTTACATAAAATTGGTGCCAAACTTTTCTGTTGCTTTTTACTACGACCAAAAATACTGGTAATAAAATTGGTTGTAAACGATAAGTCAGGTATTAAAACATACCATCTCACAAACTACTACAGGGTTATCAGTGTGTTTCAATTAATCCACTGTAACAAGAGCCTGTAGTTTGCTGGCTGGCTATCAACAGGCTCTTGCCTATCGTGATCCACATGCCCTGCAAAGGTCTACCCTTTGTCTTAATTTATTTTTATAAAATTTGTACCAAACTTTTCGGTTGCTTTTTAATACCACAGAAAATACTGGTGATAATTTTGGATAAAAATATAATGGCGGTTGTCATTAATGGTAAGTCCCAGGCAAAAATCCATGTTTTTTAAACATTTCTTTTCGATCTGCCCATTGAATACTTTTACGAAGTCTACGAAAAACATGTGGCTTATAAATACCAACCAGTGGTTCTTCAATGTCATTAATTTATTTCCTATCAGCAGGCTCTTACCTGCATTTTGTACCGTGATCCAATATATTTATATAAAATTGGCACTAAACTTTCTGTTGACTATTACTACGTCCTGTAATATTGGCAATAACATGGGTTTTAAGCGATAGGTCACGCATAAAAACAAACCATAATAATACATGGAGACGGTCTCCACATATATTTCAACATAAGTAACAATGTGACGTCACTCTATATTAAAACAATACGTAAACATAGGTCTACGTCCATCTCGCTTATCATTACCGACAAACATAATATTCGACATTATTAAAATTTCTTCTCTTTCTTAACCATGTATGAGATCTTTCAAAATAAGCTACCATTACAAAATCAAGTTTTTTTGCAACAAGCTTTCAAATAAAAAATTGCTGTGTCACAAGTAACAAACTTGTATGAAAACTTTCAGCACAATCGGACACTGGAAAGTGGGTCATATTTAACGTACAAGATTTGATTACAGACATCGGGACACTTTTAATAAAATTACAGTTGTCTCTTATGGTACGCCCCAGCCAAAGATAAAACTATTTAAATATTTTCTTTGGATGTGCCCATTAAAAATTTTCACGAAGTCTATGTAAACTAAAACATGTGGCTTATAACTACCAACCAGTGGCTCCTGTTTTAAAATAATTTATTATTTTAAGCATAATATTCTTCATCATTAAAATTAAGCAGAACCATTTGATAGATCTTTCAAAAAATCAAATAGTTTCATATTTAAAAAAAGTTTTTTATAAACAAGTTTTTATATTAAAATTTGTATTGTATTTATCGATTTGATTACAGGCACGCGACAGTTGAAAGTAAATAGAAACTTGTAATAAAATTACGGTTGTTACTTTAGCTTTTTAAATATTTCCTTTGAATCTGCCAATTGAATACTTTAACGAAGTCTACGTAAAACATGTGGCTTAGAACTACCAACTAGTGGTTACTCACTGTCATTAAATAATTTCCTATCAGCAGCCTTTTAACTGCACATTGTTTTCGTGATTCATGTGTCTTGCGGTAGACCTTTTAAATTAATTAATAATAAAATTTTCATAATTAATTTAAATAAAATTAGTACCAAACTTTTCTGTTTCTTTTTATAACAGCAAAAACCAAAACAAAAATATCTTTAGCAAAAACAATAGAATATTTGAATGTATTTAAAGAAAAATACTTTTCTCAAGGTCTAAGGACAAAGCCTAAGAAAATTCAATATCTCAATAAATGAGAATTTGTGAGTGACACTTTTAAAATCTGGACTTTTATCGTCTGACGTCGCAACACAGGAATGCATATTCATTTCTTCTTTCTTTGCTTATAAATATGATATAAATCACCAACTACCGTCAGGGTTATGAGTGTTTTCTTAATTTACTTATATAAAATTAATACCCAACTTTTCTGTTGCTTTTTCATACGACAAGAAATACTGGTATATCATTGGCTGTTAATGGACCTTTGGTGCCTAACTTTTCTAATCCTTATTCTACAATAAAAAACTAGTAATACAAATTTTGTAAATATTTCCTTTGGATCGGCCCATTTGTAACTTACACGAAGTCTACGTAAACGTGGTTTTTATCTACCAACCAGTGGTTCCGCACTGTCGTTAAATAATATTTCCATCATTAAAATATCTTCTTTTTCATAACTGTAATGTTTATTACCTTTAGAGCTGCGACAGAGTGAATGGACAGTTATAATAAAAACCAAAGTGTTGAGTAACGGAGATATAATGTTAAAATGTACTCAGCGTAATTATTTTGAATAAAATAAAAAATGACGGATGTCACTAACGGTACGCCCCAGCCAAAGATAAAACTATTTAAATGTTTTCTTTGGATCTGTCCATTGATAACTTTAAGGAAGTCTGCGTAAAACATATGGCTTATAACTACCAACCATTGGCTCTTCACTGTCAGTAAAGAGACAAGTAGTTCCTGTAATTTCGAAAGCTCTATAAGATGTACCATGTTGTCACTCCGTATATCAACGCAGCTGTTGCCATCGTAAAATAAAAATCCTAGGGCGAACCAAAAAGTTGCTGATTCCTCCATGATGAATTACACTGGCACAGTTTTGATTGATGCACTTTTCTATGAATTAATCGACTTGGTTTTACATTCGATTTAACAAGTTTTTGCGGCAGAAGAACGTCTGTCCGGCTAATAGCAGGCTTTTACCTGCATATTGATGTCGTGATCCATATACCATACAGTGATCCTTCGTCTTAATGTATTTATATAAAATTGTCCTTTGGATCTGCCCATTTATATCTTAAATGAAGTTTAGTAAAACATGTGGCTCATAACTAACATCCAGTGGCTCCTGACTGATTAAATAATTTCCTATTTTAATCATAATATTTGTCGACATTAAAATTTCTTGCTTTTCATAACTCTTTCAAAACAATTAAAAATTAATCGTAATTTCGTCTAAAAACTATCCTAATATCAAGTTAGGACACACGTAGTTCTTGTAATTTCGAAAGTTCTTTAAGATGCACTATGAAGGCAATCCGTACATTAACGCAGCTGTTGCCACCGTAAAATAAATGTATCTTAGAACGGGCCAAAAAGTTACTGATACAGTTATGACTGATGCACTTTTATTTTATGAATTAACCGATTTGGTTTCACATTTCACATTCGATCTAACAGCATTTTGCGGTAGATGAACTACTTTGCAAGATTTGCATTTTTAACATGTTATTTTTTTATTTATTCGGGATAGACAAACAGTTACACATTACATTTTATAGTAATAATTACAAGTATACGACCAAATGTGCAACCAACCACATTTCCCACAAATGTTATGTTTTTGATGGGATTGAATTTGAAGTTTATGTGGCTACATTGTTATATATTTTATCAAAAGAAACCGCAGCCTGCTTTAATCGACAGCATAAATTATAATCTATACTACATACCAATTAAAACTGTCAATAATAGAATCGATAGTCTAAATTTTCCGTTGCTGCAACCACTTGTTCAATTTGTCATAAAATGAATAAGCCGTTGAACGGAATCTACGTATGCCCGGTTTTGACAGCACATCACTAAAGAGAGATTGAAGTAAAAGTCTTAATCGCACACTTTTGAAACACATGTTTATTGTTATACTGTTGAATAAGGGCCGATTTTTCAATAGTCTGATAACTTTTAACTGAGGGATAAAAATGGCCGTTTGACATAATTATTTTCTATGCAAAAGCTGTCAAACCGTCATTTTTATTGCATTGAAAAATGGGGCCTAAATCATTTAAATATTATAAACTAGCTGCAGTCAGTTGCTTTGCTCGCGTGAAAGTTAGAAATTATTCCAAGAACGCACCTACTACCAGGATAAAATGTTAGCCCACATATAGTAGTAGTCTTAATACAGGACATGCTTTACTCGTGTACCAAGTTTTAACCATATCCCTTCAGCCATTGAGGCGTGATTGATTAACAAACATCCCCACACACAGATTTCAAATGCGAAAGTTTGGATGGATTGATGTTTGTTACTCAATTACGCCAGAACGGCTGAACGGATCTAGATGATATTTGGCAAAGAGATAGATTAAAGTCTGGCATAGCACATAGGCTTTTCTTTTTTTTTTTTTTCACGCGAATTAAGTCACGAGTAACAGCTAGTTTATACTGTTTTAGTCTCGGCTTAAATAAATCATCTTAAAAAACTTATTAAACAATATAATTTCCTAACTGGCTTCGCTTGAAAACCTAAGAATTTGACTTTTAAAATAAGTAGAAATAAAGAATTGGAAATATATATATTATTATAATAATCTAGAGAGTATGTAAAGGACTTGTGATCGGAATATTTTTTTTTTTTCGATTTTTAGTACTGATACTGATTTTGGCTCCGATGCCGGTACTGGTATCGGTATCGATCTGGTACAGAGATACTGGTATCGGTATTGATCTTGTACCGATATTGATACTGGTATTATTATCAGTTACTGGAGTATAAATTGTCTACAAAATTCATATGACCAAGGTTGTTATTTTTGTAATAAAAAATACTAAGTAGTGTTCAAACATGTAAAGTTTCCATGCGTAAATATTTCACATTGAGTTTCAGAAAAAGGTCGCCTTTGTAGAGCTTACTCTATAGCTCTTGCCTCCGTGACACTATCAAACACTTATGTTCTGAGTAACACTCACTCGACTGAGTAGCCGTTAGCCATGACAACAGAAAAACCCTTAATTAATGTCAGTAAATAAAAGCTAGAACTGTTAATTTCATTGAGGAGAGAGGCTGTGTCGAGGTTGAATCGAGTGTAGAAAATGAATTGGAATATAAAGATAAAGGTCGATGTGTCATATTTACGCTTGGGTACTATAAATGTATTTATTAGAAAGACCATATTTAAGTATACAATTATTTAATTAGTGTTGAAAAGTAATTTAAAAATATTCTCAAAAGCCTGGTTTCTATATCAAAATTTATTATAACGGATGATATTTATATGATAGGTATCATAAGAATTTGTGCCCCAATACATGCTGCCAAAGTGATCTATGTTCTCCCACCGACGCCGGCGATGCCGAGGAACAGGCAAAGTTTTTGACAAAACAAATTTTAATGACAATCATGCCAGCGACTTCTAGTCTTTTGACATCGAAGTCTTGTCTATTTTTATTCGTGATAAAAATAGACTAGACTTCGATGTCAATTCGCATGGGCAAAAATAGAGAACTTCCATGTGCACTTCTTCCCTTATTTAACCTCTTTATGGGATGAACTTTCAAAAATCCTTTCTTAGTGCTCAAGTTTGTTTTAAAAGAAACTCGCGCAAAACATCATGCTTCTAGACCTAGAGTTTAGGTCTACAAGTAAATTAATTTAAGATTTTTATAAGTATACTTCATTGTAAGTTTCCTTATTAATCTTACATGCACAAACACTAAAGGTCTCAGTACTTAAGTTTTGTATGAAAATCAAAGTGAAAAAGAGACTAAACTTTAGCACGTTATGCACCATCTATACCGTTCTTGTTCAATCAATAAGATGTAGGTATCAGGTCTTTTATTTAAGAATTTGTACGAAATATTTGCCGCTTTATTATTTAAAATTGTTGTCATTTTCATTATAAATACATATGTTGAAGTGTATATGACATCGCATCGGTCTCAAAAGGCATTTATTTTGTAAGAACTGTCTCAATAAAATGTTGCTACTATTTTTGTTGTTTTATTTGATTATATAACAGGTTGACACTACTAACAAAGTCTTACTAACAGCCACACAAACAAAATTGTTCTTCTACTGAGATGTGCATATCCGCAAAGAAAATTTTTGACAAGTTTTATATTGCCTTGCTGCCGTATGAGTGTCTGGCAACTATAGACCGACCGCTCAACTGGGACCATTCTGAAGTAGCTGCGCGGTACCGAAATTGTGTATTTTTTTGTTTATTCAAACTTCATGCAATATAAAGGAAATAGGCGGACTGCATGTCGCCGCGGGTGTAGTAACCTGTCAGTGGATAGTTCGCTGATGGGGGTCAACATCTCTCTTGCTACCTTAAGAACGGTCTCAGTTAAGCGGTACATGATCAATTTTTTAAGCACTAGCTGGCCATCTAATTAAGTTGAAAATTGGCGTCATTATGAAATTTTGAAAATATTTTGGCTCTATGGAGCTGGTCTCATGATGGAGCTAGAAGGTGGCCATAGCAATTCCTCATAGCACCGTAATTTTAGTGCTCATTGCATATGTGTTGACAAGCGATATTACATTTCATACTTTCGACTAACTAAACGCCTTCTCAGCGTAAATAGAAATAACCTCAGAATAATCATAGGGGCAATCACGGCTCACGGCCGCCTCAAACAAACATCTCTTTAACTTAGGTGCCACACACAGCCCACTTTGCAGGGGCTGCTTTCACGCCGAGGAATCAGCCGATCACCTCATCCTGGAATACGAGACAGTGGCTTCTCAACGTGCGCAAGTCCGCCGAAAGGTGAGGTCGCTTTGCGAAGCCTGTGAAGCACCCAGGAGCTTCTGTGCTTTGGGCGGCGCTAGACTGGCTACGTTAGCCAGCCCCATGCACAACGCACCGATTGAGGGTAAGTACGGCAAATGGAGTCCCTACTCTACTAGTCCTACTGCTTAGGAATGTCTTTCCAATAAAAATCCATAGCATGCATTTTCTGGCCATGATCGTCCGCGGAAAACCGAGGAATCCGGCATGTCCTAGAACAAAAAATTCGAAGATATGTGACATCCGCCAAGCCGCACTGGGCCAGCGTGGTGGATTACGGCCCATTCCCTCTCACAGAGAGGAGGCCTGTCTCCCAGCAGTGGAAACATTAAAAGGCTGATGATGATGATGATCGTCCGCGTCTCAGACGCTGATGCTAGAAAAGTTACCTACAGAAAATCTTCCTAAGATTATTATTCCATTCATACCTACATAAACTCATGCCCTTTTACCATGAGGGTAGGCAGAAAATGTAGAACGCCACCTGCTATCCTTCATTTACGTTCATACATCTAGTCATACACGCACGCCGGTTATGAGGTAGGTATACCCTTTCTTTCCTTACTACCCTACCAATTATCTTTAAGGGATGTTGGGTTTTAACTCGTTGGAGGTGAGGAGAGACTAAACAGCTCACGGTAGCCTGAAAAACCCGGCACGGACGTATACACTACCCTGAGCTACCATAAATACATTGAACACCGTCAGAGTCGCCGTCACAACCTGTTCGCACTACCACCATCTAAAACTGTCGCCAGAGCTGGATCCTCAGTGTGTCGTTCTTTAGAGAAGCTCTTGACTGCCAACCCTGAATGTGATATGTTTGCGGACGAATCATCATCATCATCGTAATTTTCAGCCGAAAGACATCCACTGCTGGACATAGGCCTCCCCCAGGCGTCGCCACATTGCGGACGAATGGAGTCAAATAATTTGCGCATGTTTGGTGTTCTATAAAAAAATGTATGCAAGGGTGTCCACTGTTCTATGTTATTAGATTATATTGTTATTCGAATTATATACCACACAATTGTCAACATTATGTAGGTTGCGGGTATTCGCTGGATGCGAGACGTACAGAACCGATAAATATGGCGACACTTGCGAGAGGTCTATGTCCAGCTGTGGACGTCTTTCGGCTGAAATGATGATGTTATATTTTCATGTTAATTAATTTGTTCTTGTATCGTTTTAATTAACTATAAATAAATAAAAGCTTCGAATTTGATAGTTCAGCCACGGGGTCTCATTGCTAATAAAGAAAATTTGGTTCAAATAAATCTCACTAGATGGCGCGACATGTACACACAATTCAATAGAATATAATAATTGTGTGTAAAATTATCATTTTCTGGAATTGAACATAACAATTGTATGTTCTTGTTTAATCAACTCTCCTAAGTACAAAATTATGGAATATTGGGCTCTTAATTCACATTGCAAAGATTATTTTAACGGATCATTTAAAATTGATGCCAGTAGATGGCGCATTTTTAAATTTCTGAGGCATTCCACCCGATTTTTTAAATTTGCATTGTAACACATTTTGGTGCATAAATACTGTAAAAACATGCAAAAAATACTACAAAACGAACCTTCACTGTATTTAAAGAAAAAAATATTCACGAACCTAGTAAACCCTTATTTATTTATTTATGTACACACAAACACACTTTACAGAGAAAAGAAATAATACAGATTGAAGAGCACAAAGGTACTGCTTATTTCATAAGAAATTTCTTCCAGCAGACCTGCGACAGGAAAGTTGGATGATAAACGAAGACACAGTGTGTAGAAAAAAACAAGGGAAACTTAAAATAGACAAAAATAACTTAACTAAACTATAAATTACACATATACCTACCTTAACTAAATAAATATAGAAAATAAAAATACATATATATATATATATATATATACTCAATATATTAAATTACAAGATAGTGGATAGGTAGTGTTCTTTGACTTGTTTCTTGAATGTAGATACATTATATTACCCTTTTACTTGCAAGTCGCTGCTAACACCATCTATTGCCGTGAAACGGGATCGAACGCGATTGATGTACTTACAAAAATAACAAGATTTATCAGATGAAAAACGCTAGTTACGTCGGCACGGTTTCTTTGTATGAAAATTTATTATTATATTATCTGTGGTTCAGCGTACCTTAGGCCTACCTCGCTGACGACGCTCGTGTTTTGGCACCCACTGTGTGTTGAGTCTGGTCCACCTCTCCTACTGCATTTGACAAACATGCGAAGAGCATCTAAAGACGGTGAAATACTCTTTGCCTCTAGACTGTTCGCCCAGCTCTATGTCAAATTGTAATATACATTTACGTCAAACCAAGCATCCTTCAATCTGTCAAAACTTTTGTGAAAATCTAAAGTGTTCATAATTTTTTTCCAAATTATTTGTCGTTTTCTTGAAAAAAAAGTCTATAACATGAATCGTCCCCAACAAAAACAGACCAATAATTATGACAAACACAAATCTTGGTATAAAATGGACATCGATGGCGAATACATAACAAAACCTAGCAAGTCAGATAGCACATATGATATACCGAAGAAGAAAAACACAAATCGATCTTTGTACAACAATAAAAAGTCCTCAAAGCAAATCTACTTACGGAAATCCAGCAAGTTAAATGACTACAAACTTGACAAAAGGAAAAAGCCTGAGTCTTTGAGGAAAACTCACGAATTCATCTTCAGGACCAGTTTGCACTTATGTATTTCTTTACTCATGACACTAGCGGCATGCTGTGGGTTCTCCTACATCGCGCCAACGCACATAATCACGAGTAATCTGCAGTCGTTAATGGGCGTCGTTCAGTCAAAACTGTGCTAAAGTTTAAGGAAAAATTGTATAAATAATCTGTAATGTTTTACTGGCAACTTGGAAATAAAAGTAAGAGAAATAAATATTAGTATTTTAATTCCATTCTTGAAGTTTCGTTAGTTACATACCGAGATTACGGATTCAAAAGCTAAAAAGTCTCAACGGTCTTGCCTTTTTTTTTGTTTTCGGGGGATACCTTCAAAACGCGCCTAGATCTTTGGGGAAAAGACCAGGGAGTGTGAGCACTAAAACCACCCCGGTGATCACCATCAGAACATGGTAGAGAGCCCGTTACCTCTTAAAAGACCAACCCGGAACCCCCTCTGTGCAACGCTTGTAAGGGCACATCTCTGGGGAGACTGCGAGGCGTCTCCCCTGAGCCTCGCTGTGCATGGCAGCACTTGACCACTGTTCCACCGTTTTGCCTGAAGTCACATGCTGGGCGGACAGCGTGCCCAATCTGGCCGCCCGTGACCCCGGAGTCCCGCCTGCCTGTGATGCAGACGGGGTTACGGTGTTTTAGGCGTCGAAGCGGTTGCCTCCATGACGCCTTCTCCGAATGGGATCAGCCCTTTCACGATCCCGCTCGGCGGCCTCCTTCTGGACCATCACGGTCTCACAGAAGTCTCACTACTGCTGACAGAGGCAGGTTACCCGACCCTGCCTGACGACCAGGACCCGCCGTTTAGAGGCCCACACAGGGCACTCCTCGAGCGTGTGCTGTACAGAATCCTGGTCGCCTCCACAGTGGTGGCAATTTGCCGTAGCCTCTCGCCCAATCCTATTCAGGTACTCACCGAAGCAACCATGCCCGGTGAAACCTTTTTTTTTTATTCCGGGGTTGAAAATCCTCGTTGAATTTGTTAGCTCTATCCTTTTTCAGAAAGAAATGACTTATATTCTTTCTTAGAAAAAAAAGTACCAGTTTAGGTAAATAAGCGCCCGATTACCCAGTCACTGGTGATAGAGACACAATAGAAAATCCTAATATGTCGCGGCATAAATACAATTCCGATATTAATATCAGAATTTCGATATTGCAATCTAATGTCGGAATTGAAACACGTCCGATAATACATGCCCTATTACTCACCCTAATTGCGTAAGTATTATTTGAAAGATAAAAGCACTTCAACAGTATTCATTGCGTGTTTACGCTGGCGAGTAGGCGGAAATAAAAAAAATATGAATATTACTACTACTTCATAAATATTAAATTTATGAAGTAGATAAGCAAAAAAAAAACTTTTTTACAAAAAAAATACTTCCGACTTCCAAATAAGAAAACTACAAAGTGAAAAATAACTTTATTTTTGGAAGTAGGAGGTTCTATGTTCCACATTGTGTATGTTTTTTTTTTGTGTGTGTTCACCGATATCTCCGTCAATTGTGGACCGATATTGAAAATTATTTTTTTGTTTGAAAGAGGATGTTTCGAAATTGGTACCATTTTAATTTGGTGAAGATCTGATGAAGAACTTCGAAGATATACAACATAACTCTTCAATAAATGTCGGAAAATCTTTCGGGATTGCTGCAATCCCATGGCTGTTGATTGTTTATACCATTTCATAACATAACATCACGCCAGTATGCTCTTAAGGGGTACGCAGATCTCTAATTTCACCGTTGCGTTCAAGTTTTTTGTAGTTGGAAGTAGGTAGTATTTTTTTGTAAAAAAGTTTTTTTATTTTCACTTTTTAGTTGTACCTAACTAATAGACAAGCTGTTTAGTAAGTTTATAACGCCAGAATAGATTACTCGAATATCATGAAACTTGAACAAAGCCGATCAAATGAGAGATCTGCTTACCCCTTAAGAGTGTACTGGCGTGATGTTATGTTATGAAATGGTATAAACAATATACAGACATGCGATTGCAGCAGTCCCGAGAGATTTGCCGTTATTTATTGAAGAGTTCTGTTATACGTCTTCGAAGTTTTTCATCAAATCTTCACCAAATTAAAATGGGACCAATTTCGAAACATACTCTTTCAAACGAAGAATGATTTTTTTAAATCGGTCCACAATTGACGGAGATATCGGTGAACATACATAAAAAAAAAACAATACAAGAAGTCAAACATAGAACCTCCTCCTTTTTCGAAAGTCGGTTAAAAAGTACAACCTAAACTATTGTTTAGCGAAAAAACATATTTTTAGTTGTGGTTACAAAATACAAAGTGAGCAAGTTCTGCACTAAGGTAACTATAGAATAATACCCATAATGACTCAATGGAACTTACGGAGTTACGTGTGTGCCTCCGAAGTACAAGTCCAATCTAGTCTATAGAGGTACTTATGTTGCTTTGGGATTGACATAAACCTAACAATATCGACGAAGCTCTGGGAGGGAGGCAGACGGGGGCCATACATTTCTCTTTAGGTTCGTCAAAGTCGGCACTTCTGATGCTGGTCGCCTTCGCTGGGTTTCACATAGTTCGGCATGAGTTCCACCTTGTGGGGTAGACCGCCAGGGTGCCGTGAAAAAGTGGCGGCGCGTTCAGAACGCTCGCCGCGGCGCGCCTACAGATACACACAACAAGCAATCAATACAGTGAGTGCGGTTTTGCTACAGGCAAAGCGAATAGGCGCTTAACCCGCACTCACATGAAGTTAGGTCTACAAAGACAGCATCGCGACGGGCTTGTGTTTGCGAGCCCCGGTATCGCTTCCGCGGGCTGACCGCGCAGCATCGACTGCATGGTTGGCGAAGTGATTGAGCGATCGGCTGCTGCGCTGCGTGTCGCGGGTTCTATACCCGCACGGAACAAATATTTGTATGGCCTACAGATTATTGTTCCGGATCTGGGTGTATTTTGTATGTGAGTTTAGATGTTTGTAAACGCACCCAAGATACACCACAAAAATTTCAATCTCTATACATTTCCTATTATTTTTTTTCTAGTTTTCTCGTGTATTTTTGAAGATTGAGGTATAATGCAAATAAATTAGGTATGGTGCTTTGACTAAACCAATCACAAAGAATAATCATCAAGATCGGTTTATAAACACAAAAGTTATGACCGAATAAATAATCCCAAAAACATGGTACTTGACAATAACACTTCCAAATAAAAAACTACAAAGTGAAAAATAACTTCATTTTTGGAAGTCGGTGTCTTTCGTAGGTACCATTTTTTGCGATATAGACACCGACTTCCAAAAATTAAGTTATTTTTCACTTTGTAGTTTTTTATTTGGAAGTCGGTAGTATTTTTTTGCAAAAACATTTTTTATTTTATCCTTTTTAGTTGTACCTACATAATAGGTAAGTTGTTTAGTAAGTACCTATAACGCCAGAATAGATTACCCGAATAACATGAAACTTGAACATAACCGGTGAAATGAGAGATCTGCGTACCCCTTTCGAGTGTACTGGCGTGATGTTATGTTATGAAATGGTATAAACAATAAACAGACAAGCGATTGCAGCAATCCCGAGAGATTTGCCGTTATTTATTGAAGAGTTCTGTTGTATATCTCCGAAGTTCTTCATCAGATCTTCAGCAAATTAAAATGGGCCACCAATTTCGGAATATGCTCTTTCAAATAAAAAAAGAATTTTCAAAATCGGTTCTCTATTGACGGAGATATCAGTGAACATACATGAAGTCAAACATAGATTCTCCTCCTTTTTGGTAAGTCGGTTAATGAGAGTGTAACAAGGTAAACTGTACACATCTGCGTACCCCTTCAGAGCATACCGGTGTGATGTTATTGTTATGTAAGTAATGAAATGGTGTAAGCAAGAAACAGACATGAGATTACATCAATCCCCGTCGATATGCCGTCAGTCATTGAAGTGAACCATTGAATATCTAAGTTCATCATTAGATCTTCACCAAATTACAATGGGACCAATTCGGGCACATTATCATCTGCCTAGCCTTTTGCCCAACTATATTGGGGTCGGCTTCCAGTCTTACCGGATTCAGCTAAGTATCAGTGCTTTACATGGAGCGACTGCCTATCTGACCTCCACAACCCAGTAACTGGATAACACGGTACCCCTTGGCAAGACTGGTGTCAGATCTCAAGCTTCTGACTACCTGTAACGACTGTCAAAGATCTTCAAATGACAGCCGGGACCAACGGCTTAACGTGCTTGCCGAGGCACGGAGGAAGCTCGGTATGTTGAAATGGTCACCCATCCACTGACCGACCTCGTCAAGCGTTGCTTAACCTTGATGATCGACCCGTGCGGCTGTTATTATTTAGCCACGAGCTCCCTAATTCGGGCAAATATTAAATGAAAATAATCATCAGAATCTGTTAAAAATTAGCGAAGATATCAGTACCTATAGCCATAGAATAGAATACTCTTTATTTTGTACACCATATAAGTTACAGAAAGTATAGACCAAGAAAACATTACACTGGGTGACACAATGGGCGGCCTTATCGCTAAAAGCGATCTTTTCAAGACAACCTTTAGCCGTTTAGGTAATAGTAACACTTAAGGGTACACTAGACGACGGTACGAACTATTTTGTGCGCGAGGTTAAAATGCATTTTATATCAACCGACAACACGTGCGGATGAGATAGATGCTGTGATGAGCAGTAGGAAGCTAGTTCGCGTACGAATACACACTTTTGCAAATTTGTAGCGAAATGAATTATGAATTAGGACGAAACCGAGCGCGCGAAGTTTTATAAACAGACCTTTGGCAGTCTAGATATCATGAAAAAACTACTAAATCTACCTGTTCAAAATAAAATTATTTGCATTGTTGAACTACTAATCTATCCTGTATGGAGGCCGTTTTTCAATTTTCCGTCTCCTTTGGTATTTATTTGCGCCCAAAAATGCGTTAAAATTAGTGTCGCAATATGGAACTTTTGACGCTCATAACTTTCAAATGTTTA
Source organism: Orthosia incerta (assembly GCA_948252205.1). Taxonomy (NCBI): domain Eukaryota; kingdom Metazoa; phylum Arthropoda; class Insecta; order Lepidoptera; family Noctuidae; genus Orthosia; species Orthosia incerta. Next base: position 11,817,334 of record OX411767.1, read on the forward strand.
CTTTTTTTACTTTTTCGCATACATACAGGGTTAGATAATGATAAGACAAATTGATATCACTTTTTATTTTGAACGTACATCGTCAAACAGTGGAATAATCCCTAGACTACGTTTGTATGGAAGAATTTTCGACTAGTGTAACCTTAAGCGACTTTCAGACTACGCTGTACTATTGTGCTATATAGAATAGCAAAGAAAGACCTATTGCTATTATAGCATGGCGATATTATGCGATATTATCGCAAGCATTTATAGTATACAGCAAGCTCAGTTGACCGCGATCTTTGAAGAGTGTGCACAGTGCTTGCGGCACGGCCGGTGAGGGAGGCGGAAGAGGGCGTCGCGTGATATAGCACAGCATGAACTCAGCGCATCTCACCAATTATATAGCGTATAGTAAGATAGTACAGTACAGTGTGAACGTGCCCATAACAATATAAGGTGCGCGATATTGTTGTGCTATGAGCTATATACTATACGCTATTATATTAAATGTAAGTAGTAAATGTTATTAATGTTTTATTTATTTCTCGTTTCGTTTCTTTCTTCTATATTGTAGCGTAGTCTGAAAGCCGCTTGAGGCCCAGTTTTTAACCGACTTTCGAAAAAGGAGTAGGTTCTATGTTCGACTTCTTGTATGTTTTTTTTTGTATGTTCACCGATATCTCCGTTAATTGTGTACCGATTTTGAAAATTCTTTTTTTGTTCGAAAGAGTATGTTTCGAAATTGGTCCCATTTTAATTTGGTGAAGATCTGATGAAGAACTTCGAAGATATACTGTTGGGGATTCTTCGCGGTGGTAGAAATAAAATAGCGGACTGTAATTATAAAAGGAATGGTTCCGTATATTGGACGTAAGAACGCGCGTTATCTGGTCCGTGCTGTTTGAGTAAGTGGCGGTGCAGGTCTGCGGCGCGCGGCGCCGCGGCGGTTGGTGTCTCGTCCCGCGCTCCCCTCTCGCCGCCGTCGCCCTCCAGTAGTCGCAGCAGCGGGCGGTGCCGCTTTTGTCTCCGACATACTCCCCGGGTTGAAGTAGGTACGTAGACAGCTGATTCAACAAGCAGGTTCTGGAAGGGGACAAATATTATTAAACGCCCTTCGAATAATGGTTCCTCCCTTGGTCCTTATATCGGCGACTCGGGCGACTTGATCCTGAGCTCCTGGGAAAACGGCCACACAACGACCCAGGGCCCAACGTAACGGAGGCAGCGCCTTGTCCTTTATAAGGACTAAGGAACCCAATTTGAGTTCGCTCGACGCAGTAGGCCACTTCGTCTTTTGCTGCAGAGTAGTGACGTACTCGTTGGAGAATCGTTTCCAGAAATGTTGTTTGACAAACTCGATTCGTTTATATCGCTCAAGGCTTGTTATTCTTTCCGTCAGCTGTGGATGTGGAACTGACACAAGTGATCGTCCTATTAGGAAGTGAGCGGGTGTTAAAGGTGTGAAGTCTGTAGGATCAGAATTTAAGGCGGTGATAGGACGTGAATTAAGGATGGCTTCCACTTGAGTTAGACAAGTGTGCATTTCTTCATATGTGAAATGCGTAAGTTGGAGAAGCCTACGAAGATGATATTTAGTGGAACGGACAGCAGATTCAGCCATACCATTGAAATGGGGGGTGTAGCTCGGAATGAAGAGGAAGTCTATACCCTCTTGGGCGACTTCGGAACTTATTTCGGAACTTGAGTCCTGTAAGAAACGATGTAACTCGTTACATGTACCTACAAAATTAGTACCATTGTCGGAGGTTATACTTTGAGGCTTCCCTCGACGAGCCACAAACCGATTTAGAGCGGCCATATATCCCTCTTTGGTCAGATCTGTAACGAGCTCTAAATGCACGGCTTTTGTAGCTAAGCAGACAAAAATGGACAAGTAAGATTTAATCAGTTGGCAACCTCGACCCTTACGGTTGGCTATCTTAACTGGGCCTGCATAATCCACTGAACAGTGTAAAAAAGGGAATTCCAGTGCAGTCCTGGATTCAGGTAACTGTCCCATTATGGGCTGAACATTGCTGGCTTTAAATCTGAAACATTTAATGCAACTTTTCGTTATGGATTTAGACAGATTCCTTCCTCCTAAAGGCCAAAAAGTTTGACGAATATTGGACAACAATAGCTGAGGTCCAGCATGTAAAAGCTTTAAGTGATGCATATGAAATATGATTTTTGTTAAATGATGTTTGCCACATAATAATATAGGATGCTTTGTGTCATAGCTATAAGGTGAATTATCAAGTCTGCCGCCTACTCTCAAGATATCATTTGAGTCTAGAAATGGGGTCAATGATATTAATCTATTTTTCTTTGGTAACGCGTGACCTGATTTTAAGATAAGATATTCATTTGGGAACATTTCTAACTGTGCAGTATGCATGATAAAATTAAAGGATTTTTGCAATTCCTCACAAGAAAGATGATCACAGAATCTCTTCGTTTTGTTTTTACAGTTATAAATAAATCTGTGTATATAGGCTATAACTCTTTGTAAACGTGTAAATTGTGAATATTTAGGTATAAGTATTGTAAATAGTTTATCGTCATCGTTCTTGCTCACGTTATTATTTATAACAAGACAAGGTTGGAGATCCGGTAGGTCCTGTTTCTGGGATTCATTAGGCATTTTTGGCCAACGTTGCTCTGACTCGAGCAAATACGATGGGCCTGACCACCACAACGAGGCGTCGCTGATAATATCAGCCTTCACCCCGCGAGAAACTAGATCTGCCGGGTTCTCCTTGGACGGCACGTAGCGCCACGTGTGACCGCTGGTGCTTTCCTTGATCTCATTAACACGGTTACGTACAAATTGATTAAGTTGATTTGAAGGGGTGGACAACCACCCTAATACGATCGTGGAATCGCACCAAAACCGACACATGTCAATGTTTAACGTCAATGAATTTTGTACCATAGTACACAGTCTTGCACCTAATAAGGCCCCACACAACTCAAGACGTGGGATAGTTGTGGGTTTGATCGGTGCAACCTTGTTTTTCGAGACTAAGAGCTGAACACGCACAATCCCCGAGTTACACACAGACCGAATGTAGACGCATGCGCCATACGCACTTTGAGAAGCATCTGTGAATACATGGATTTCAATCTTTACGCAAAGATCACTAAGAACCCATCGAGGAATTTGTAACTTATTAAGACAGGGTAATGTGTTAGCAAATGAAGACCAGAGATGTAAAATGTCTGACGAAACTTCTTCGTCCCAAGAGCTTTTATTGACCCATAATTTCTGCATAATCAATTTAGCTTCGACGACGCATGGACCTACAAGCCCTAATGGGTCGAATTTGGCTTATAACAGAAAGTATGTGGCGTTTAGTACCCTTCTCATGAAGTTCAATGTTAATTGAGAAAGATAAGGTATCCTGCTGACAAAGCCAATATAAACCTAATGTTTTTGAAGTTATGTTATTATCTGATAGATCTAAAAATGTGTTTGAATCTATAATTTTACCTGAGATCAGCTCGTTAAGAATTAACGAGTTATTTGATTTCCATTTGCGAATATTGAATTTTGCTGCATTTAAGGCGGCAGTAATTCCCTTACATAACTTTATAGCTTCGCTTTCAGTACAGGATCCACTTAATAAATCATCACAGTAAAAGTCGTGCGATATACTGTATTTGACGCTATTATCGTTAACTGAGGATGCCAGACTACTTAAACATTTTGTAGCGAGATATGGCGCTGATGCAGTCCCCTGACAAACTGTGTTAAGTGTGTAGGTTCTTAAGCGATGAGAGGAATCATACCTAAATACAATTTGTTGTAACGGTCGTTGATGGGGGACTATGTCAATTGATCTAAACATTTTTTCAATGTCTGCCGATACTACAAATTTATGCTGGCGGAATCTGAGGAGAATCGATAAGAGATCGTCTTGGACAGTAGGACCGACCATCTGAATTTCATTGTAAGAAATTCCTGAAGTGGTAACGGCAGAAGCGTCGAAGACTGTACGCAACTTAGTCGTTGTACTGGACTCCCGAAGTACGCCATGATGAGGAAGGTAGTAGTTAGCAGTGTCACTGTATGGAAAAAGGTTTTTATTTTCAGTCATGTGACCCAACTGTTCATATTCTTTCATAAAGTTTAAATATTTTTCCTTGAATTTTGGTTCACGTTCGAATTTTCTCTCAAGCGATAAAAAACGGCGCTTGGCCATCTCAAAAGAATCACCCAAGAGCTGGGGATCTTGCTTGAGAGGTATGGTGACCACAAAGCGACCATCGTCATTACGAGTTGTGTTGACGGTAAAACTTTTTTCACATGCACGTTCCTCTGCGGATTGAGAATGCTCAAGAGAAACACTATCTACTTCCCAAAAACGAGTGAGATCAATATCAAGTTGACCTTGAGTAAAAAAACATTGACTGAATGTACTTTTCGGACTCGTGATGTGACCAGTGACTATCCATCCGAACTCTGAACTACGTAACATAGGTAGATTCTTGCCTAGGCTAATCTTTTTGCAACCTAAAATATCCCAGAATACGTCTGCCCCGATAAGAAGATCGACCTTAGAAGGAATGTTATAAGAGGGGTCAGATAGACATAAGCCTGCTGGGAATTGAATGTGTTGTGTGTTAATATATGTAATTGGTACTGCTGTGGTGACGTTGGTAAACACGTGACAATCAATGTTGGTCCTATAGCTAGAATTCAATGACTCAATTGTGAGATTGCAAGACTGTGTACTATTGGATACATGATTATTAAAACCTGATACCATGGAGCTCACGTTCCGCCTCGGCAAACCCAGCTTACTGCAGAAAGCTTCGGAAACGATATTTATTCCGCTACCGTTGTCCAAGATCGCTCTGGCGGTGTGTTTGTTACCCCTGTCGTCAACCACTCTCACCAACGCTGTGGAAAGGAAAACACGCATCGGAGTAGTTACCGGTAGAACATCAGTTGTCAGTACAATATCCTTTGAAGACGAATTAGACGAATCACGAGAAACTGATTGCTCAGGTTTTTCTACGTGCAAAAGTGTGTTATGCTTTTCTTTGCAATATTTGCAGTGTGACAAAAAACATTTCTTTGCTCCATGACCGAAACGTAAACAGTTGAAACACACCTTGAACTCCTTTACTTTAGAAAGCCGAGTTTCTTGTGGTAGACTTCTAAAAGATTCGCAATTGAACAGCTGATGTGACTCATCGTCGCATAATGGACATGATTTACGTATGACATTTTTATTTTTGCTATTTGTGCTATTATTTATTACTAAACTTTTCGCTTTTATGGATTCTGATTTTGTTTTATTATTTTTATTGTTTTCCTCTAAGGTTTCTAATAAGTCCGCTCTGTTATTTAAAAATGTTATGAACTGTGATAGGGTTGGGGATGAAGTCAACGTATTCCGATGTTCTTCCCACTCTCGACCCGTCACACTGTCAAGTTTAGTTGACATCATATAAATTACAAGCGTGTCCCAGTACTGGGTGGGTTCTTTCAATGATGCGAGAGCCCTGATGTTTTTGTTAGTTACATCAATAAGATATTGAATCGAATTACATGATTCTGATCGAATAGGATCTATGCTAAACAAAGCTTGTAAGTGGTTATTAATCAGTAAGCGACTGTTATCAAATCGCTCGCACAATAATTCCCACGCAATTTTATAGTTGTCACTTTTAAAATCGATGTTTTTAATAATCAGAGCGGTACTTCCTTTAAGAGAAGCCCGTAAATAGTGGAATTTATTGATGTTATCTATGCAATCACTGTTATGTATAAGAGAAAGAAATGTGTCTTTAAATTCAAGCCAGTCTTGATAGCCACCACTGAAATGTGGTAAGTCAATTTTCGGTAGCCTAACCAAATTTCTCACTCGCCCACCTGATTCTGCATCGCTGAAATCCATCACAGACCCGCTGCCCTTTCCTCCGGCAGCAAGCAGGTGCTTGGCTTTGGCCACCAGCGGGTAATAGTCGTTGTCAAACTGCACACGCTCCACTGAAACTTCATCGGTTGGTGGCTCATCAGATAGGATCTCGATTTCAGTCTGTAACGCGTCAAATTCCTCGCATAAGGGCTCAAATTTTCGTAAGCGACACTCTAAATCTATGTTTTGTAATTCCGTTAATGATTTAGAAGTTTCTATTAATTTAATATGATTGCCAAAAATAGTTAGCTTTGATTTTATTGCTGAGCGTTTTTTAATTAAAGTTTTTAGTTCTGACATGATCACAAAACGAACCACAAATCGCAATAAAGGCAACTGCTTACCTAAAATAATAAGCTTGAGGCACGGTAAGCGTAATAAAGAAATTTTAGCAATAATAAATTAAAACCAGGTAGCCGAGCTCAATGACTGTGCGTTTCGATTTGAAGTAAACAAGATGATTCATGCGATAGGCGTTCAACGCTCGAGTTAAATGTTATAGTTAGCAATATATGTATTATTCTATGAGTTGTAACGTATGAAGAATGCACAAAGCACCGACTCAAGTTTTAGCAAAATGTATATGATACGTATCTATTTAGAAGGGAAAAATTATTTAGTATAAAGAATATGGAAATATGAATTTGATTAGCTAAGAGAAGAGGGAATAAGAGGAATAAACAGGAACGAACTCACAAGATGTCTTATCCTTTATCCAGTGACAAAACGGTTTGTTCGTCCTTCAAGTGCCCTTTCCTTGACCTCTTCGAAAGTCGTCGCGGAATGGCCGGCGCGTACGACTCGTCTAAGTTTCTTGACACGGTCTCCAAATAAGCTTCAAGACGTCCTTAGTGTCCTTTTTCACGGTGAGAGGACCATTTGTTGGGGATTCTTCGCGGTGGTAGAAATAAAATAGCGGACTGTAATTATAAAAGGAATGGTTCCGTATATTGGACGTAAGAACGCGCGTTATCTGGTCCGTGCTGTTTGAGTAAGTGGCGGTGCAGGTCTGCGGCGCGCGGCGCCGCGGCGGTTGGTGTCTCGTCCCGCGCTCCCCTCTCGCCGCCGTCGCCCTCCAGTAGTCGCAGCAGCGGGCGGTGCCGCTTTTGTCTCCGACATATACAACAGAACTCTTCAATAAATAATAGCAAATCTTTAGGGACTGCTGCAATTGCATCTCTGTTTGTTGTTTATACCATTTCATAACATAACATCACGCCAGTACGCTCTTAAGGGGTAAGCAGATCTCTCATGTGATCGGTTTTGTTCAAGTTTCATGATATTTGGGTAACCTATTCTGGCGTTATAAGAAACTTACTAAACAACTCGCCTATTAGGTTAGGTAGGTACAACTAAAAAGTGAAAAATAAAAAAACTTTTTCACAAAAAAATACTGCCGACTTCCAAATAAGAAAACTACAAAGTGAAAAATAACTTTATTTTTGGAAGTCGGTGTCCATAACGCAAAAAAATGGTATCTAAGAAAGACACCGACTTCCAAAAATAGAGTTATTTTTCACTTTGTAGTTTTCTTATTTGGAAGTCGGTAGTATTTTATTGTAAAACAGTTTTTTTATTTGATCAGTAGTTAACTCAACCAATAGTTAAATATGTTCACCAATAATAATAATTAATAATAATTCTTTATTGACTTAATGAATACAATTTAGATTATAGGATTCCCTAGCACCTGCGCTAGTAAAACTGTGTTGCAGGTGCTAGTGTCTTCCCCGTAATAAAGTGACAGTAATCTTACATCAGACAGAATAAATTAAAATAATAGAAGAGTTAACAAACGTGCTGAAGTGTGCGTTTAAGTGTGTGTCTGTGTATGTTAGGGTGTGTATATGTGTGTATTTGAGTATATGTGTGTATTTATGTATGTGTGTGTGCATGTGCTATGCAGGGTTGGTTATGTTTTTATGAGGTTTTCTACATCAGTATAGTCCATTGACTTTAGCCAGGTATACAGAATTACTTTAAATTTATTGTTATTCAATTTGCTTACCTTCTGGACTTTAGTTAATTTATTGTAGGTTTGCGGAGCAAGATAAGCATAGTGTCTTCTAGCAAATGTTGTTCTAGTATGAGGAACAGGGCATCTTTCCACGCGCTTTTCTGATATTGGCAGGTTAGGAACAACTTGTTTGTGGTATCTTCGTAGTACTTCGTAGGTGAATATCTTTCTCACAGACAATACTCCAGCCAGTTCATAGACTGAGGATGTGGGATGTCAATACGGTAGGTATAAAAGTACTTTCAGCACCATACGCTGTGCCCGCTCTACTCCAATCATATGAGTTTTTGCCGCACCTCCCCAAGCGCAAATGCAGTATCTGATAATGCATTCGCACAAAGCTCGGTAAGTTTGTACAAGTAGAGTTCTATTTGCAACTGTGCGCAAGTTTTTGAAGATATATACTAGTTTTCTGATTCTAGCTATTGTCAACGTGAGATGCATAGTCCAGGTAAGTTGGTCATCCAGCGTGACACCCAAATACTTAATAGAGGCGACACGTAAAAGCGTCGAACAATCACATCCGGTTCGAGTATATCTTCTGTTGCACGGGAAGGTATGTATTTTGATGGCGTGCGAGGTAACAGGTTTGCCTACAGATGTTTTGCTACCAATGGTTTATAATATCGGTGAAATGCGTTTTATTATCATCAAAAAAAAAATCGATGAATAAAATCGTTTTGCCGAAATTTAAAACCTACCATTTGGTAACTACGGATCAAAAAACGGGGCCTTAGAGATGGCACAAAATCAACATAATCTTATCTTGTTGAGGGGCCGAGATTTAACTTGGACACTTCGACCAATTAGGATCTTTTGTGGCCCCCCAGATAAGTGACTCCTCCCCAATCTCGTTGAAAACCATTTTCATGAGTTTTACAACGAGGTTAGAAGATTTGAGCCTGGCACAATAAATATTGTCCCAGAACTTGGCAGTATGCGTTGTGGACCTCTGAGAGGCTATCGGCTCCATGTAAAAACTGTAGCGGTTTCACTGGAAGCTGACTCTAATATACATAGTGGGATAAAGGCTAGGTTGATTGTATTGTTAATTATAAATATCAAGTACATAGAACTTGCCGTCCGTCGGCGCGGCGGTGGCGGCTCCACTCGCGTTTAATAAGTACTGCCTCCAATATCTTTATAAATGACTCGCTGTTCCAACGGCTTCGCTCCCGTCATCTGTCTGCCAACCCTACCTTACTTACCTTCCTGCCTACCCTACTTACCTACCCACCATTTTTTTTCTGGAGAATCTTAACACCGCCATTCATAAAATGACTTCAAATGCACAATGCCATCTATCGAATATCGAGTTCAACTGTCCGAGTATCAGAATTGCGTGTGTTGTGATAATTTTACTTCTTGAACACTTTAAATTCATCTAACTTATGATAGAGTAAACCGATTGCGATGAAACAAAAACTAAGTAATACTTCAAGTCACACAATTTTTATGTGTAAAAGTTATCTACATTGGTTTCGTACATTTAGAATAGAATAGAATAGAAAAATATTTATTCGACACAGGCACAACACAACAGCAACAAACATGGAGTAAAAGACAAAACAGAAGTACAAAGACAGATTGCGCTGAACGTGCCCATACTGAAAGGGTTACCAACTCAGCATTTGCTGGGCGTCCGACACCCAGCGCTGGTTTTCAGTTGGCACCCCGCTAGTGACACACGGACGTGGGTAACACAATAAAATATAATATATACATAATTTGACATGATAATTTAAGGATGTGTAAAATGTGTAAATAAATAATGTACAATGAAATAATAGAAAATAAGCGTATAGTAAGCTACAATGTGTGTGTGGGTTGTAGCGAAAAAGAAAAGAAAATAATAAATAAAAAATCATTCACAAATACCCCACCAGTACCACCCCCTATCACAAAGAACAAAATAAGTCACCAATATGGTGCATTAGCCTACTAGTAGAAAGTCACCAGCTGGACTGTTCGTGAACGCATTATCTCCTTCTTTAATCACCGCCAAGGCCTCCACAGCTAATGTTACTGCTTAAAAACTAAGTAGTTAATTTAAACTGCAATTGGAAAGAAGTCTACCAGGAAACAAAAAGTGAAAAAAGTCACAGACTTCCCGGCGACACAGACGCAACGGGCGCACCACAATTCACCATATGTAGCCCATCTATTATCTAGAATTGGGTATAGTCGTAATGGTGAGTTTCTATACTACTGTGTTTAATGATAAACTAAATAAAAAGATGCATACTTAAATTTGATTGAAACATGATGAGATTTGATATTTAATAAATGCATTTCACGTGATGCGTGCACAAATAAACAGACAAACAGATAAACAGACAAAAATTCCAAAAATACTGAGAATGGTTTCAGTTGGTTATCCTTTAACACCCTGGCTATTTTTTTTGGAAATATTTTCGATGTACAAAAATTACTTTTCTACAGATTTATTATATGTATTGATGATTGATGATGATATTGATGATGATGATGATAGCCGACGTGTTATTCTGATCGATACGCTATATTATTGTACAGTTTCATGAAAATGCGTTCAATAGTTTTTGCATGAAAATGTAACCAACATCCATACTCACAAACTTTCACCTTAATATTATTACAGTTGTACATTATGATTCAAAGGCAAATACGTTATTTATAACAGCAATAGATAAGAAGTAATTAACTTTTAAACTTTATTTGCTTGATTATCCTCCTTTACCTTGTAGGGTTCTTATCATAGATAAGGAGGATAATGGGGTTAGAAAACATGTTATTGTTGCTTATCATAGCCTCATTAAAATGTCCTGTTTTCGAGAAACAAGTATTTATATACCATGAGCCATCACCAAGGGTGAACTTATATAATAATCTCCCGAATTGAAAAAACGTTGTCTGGAACGCGTTAATATGTGTAGAACGCAGGGAGTATTGGTGTTGTTGACGATGTATGTGGGGATGGTGCAGTTGTTCCCCTGGGGTGAGTAAGCTAGAAGCATTTTACTTTTTAACTGACTTAAAAAAAGGAGGAGGAGGTTCTCAATTCATCTTTTATCTTTTTTTTATTTTCCCCGATTACTCAAAGACGCCTGGACCGATTTGGAAAATTCCTCTTTTGTTTGAAAAGGTATACTTTCCAGGTGATCCCATGGTCAACAGGTAAGGATCTGATAATGGGATCCTGCAGAAATCAAGGGAACTCCTCAAATATTATAGGCATACCTACAAATAGCGATTATGGTATTTTCATCAACAATGCAATCATTTGCACTCAGAAAATATCATTTGATGATGTGGAACTGATGAAGAAGACCACAGAAGGCCACTGGAACTCTTTAATGCTAAGTACGTCACGGCACAGATAATATAATTCTAGTATACAGATGCCTCATCCCAAGCAAATAAACCGTGCCGACGTAACTTGCGTTTTTCGTCTGACTATGCTGATTATTTTTATAAGACTTCGATCGCATTCTGTTCCTTTCCACGGCTATTAGATGGTGTTAGCAGCGACTTGCAAGTAAAGGGTTTTCTCGGTTCGTGGCTAACTTTTTCTTTAAATACAGACGATTTGTTTAATAGTATTTTTTCACGTTTTTACAGTGGAATTGTACCAAAATTTGTTACAATACAAAATTAAAAAATCGAGTGGCATGCCTCAGAAAATTAAAACCGCGCCATCTATTGGAATCAATTTTAAATGATCCATTCAAATAATAATCTTGGAAAGCCAATATCTCTTAATTTTGTGCTTAGGAGAGTTAATTAAACAGGAACAAAAAAAAAATATGTTCGTCTCTAGAAAATCTTAATATTTCACAAAACTCAATAACAAATAGAATCTAAAATTGGAGCCCAGCGCTGGCACACGGCGCCGTGGCGCTATCTACTGGTTTCATCTTACAAAGTTCTCTGTGTTTCGTCTTTGTCCAAAATAATAAAAAGAAGCCAACAAATACGACGCGACGACCCACCCGTTGCCTAGGCGACGGTTGCATAGGGCGTAGGCCTCCCACAGCCGTCATTATAAGACATTTGTGTGTGTCAATTTGATATTTTTATTTGTGTTTTTATATTATACATCTTTTTTATGAGTTCTAGTGTATGTAATATCGTGTGTATAGTTTTATAATAGGGTAAGTTTTATTTTATTTTTGTGTTAATGAACAATGCAGTCTGTAGCGATGCCGGCATCTGTAGCAGTCAACCTGCCACATCCGTTGAGGTTCAGCTGGTGAGATGTCCCCATTGCTCACAGGGACGATTTTTTAAAGGCGAACGGGGGCTGAGGATACACTATGGCAAGGTTCACAAACCACATAGTGTACCTTTGTGCCCTCCAGCCACTTCCCAATCTTTTGAACAGACCCTTTGGAAAACATTATCAAAATTAAAAAATTCTACTCCGGTATTGAAGCGAGTTCCTCGGGGTGCGAGACGGTCCGTTGCTTTGAGTCTGGCGCAATGCATCCGTCTTGTGACCCAAGAGAACTCAAATAGTGCCTGGGAGCAATTGCTCACCTTCCCCTATAGGATTCTGCACGTTAAAAAAGATTTGGCACTGAAAAAAACACTTACAAATCAAATTAAAGAAAACTGCAACAATTCGACCACAATTTTGACTCAAAATTTACAACCATTCAATAACCTTTTACAGAAAGACATATGTTTTCACGTGGAATCCAAACTAGGTGAAGGTGACATTAGGGGTGCAGCGAGGCTACTTTTTAGCAGTGATGTGGTGGCGCCCTACTCTCCAGAAACAATATCTGCTTTGGAGAGTAAACATCCAGCGCCTGCGGATGACCTTACCTTCCCAGACCCCCCCGAAACCCCTCATCCTGATTCAACTCCTTTCAAAATTTCAGCCACCCAATTGATTGCTGCCGTGAGCACCTTCCGAAGCGGTTCCGCCGGCGGTCTCGACGGCCTGACTCCACAACACTTAAAGGATCTGTTAAGTTCAGGCGCCGGGGAAGCTGGTGAGTCGCTTTTGAAGGAGCTTGCGGCACTAGTCAACTTAATGCTCTCCGGCGGCGTGAACGATGCCGTCGTCGATGTCTTGTACGGGGCCAACTTATGTGCCCTGCGCAAGAGGGACGGCGGCATTCGTCCTATTGCCGTCGGGTGCACCTACAGGCGTATGGCAGCCAAAATTTGTTGTAAGCTTTACGGCCAAAGGCTTACAAGCAGATTCCAGCCCCTACAGCTTGGCTTTGGCTCTAGAGGGGGCTGTGAGGCTGCCGTACATGCCCTTTCTACCTTCCTAAATTCCAGCCAGGGTGAGGTCATCCTCAAGGTTGACGTTAAAAACGCCTTCAATTCCATCAACAGGGACACTTTGTTGGCTGAAGCAAAAAAAGAACTGCCAGAAATTTTCGGTTTTTTGTGGCAATGCTATAGGCACCCATCAAAATTATTGTACAAAGAAAATGTTTTGCAATCTTCAGTTGGTTGCCAACAAGGTGACCCTCTCGGGCCAGTCATTTTCAGTCTGGCTATTCATCCCATTATTCAGAAACTAAATTCGAAATTTAACTTATGGTACTTGGATGATGGAACACTAGGAGGTGACGTAGACACCGTTTTGGCAGATTTCAAATTCCTGAAAGAGCAGTTTAAATCCATCGGCCTAGACCTCAACCACACCAAATGTGAAATTTTTCTTAGTGACAATACCGACAGACAACCGACCCTACAGAAATTCTATGCAATAGCCCCAGAGATCAAAATTTTAGATAAAAGTTCACTGCACCTCCTAGGTTCCCCAATTTTGGAAGACAGTTTTTCTTCATTCATTGATGGCAAAATTAACCATTTTAATGATATTTCGGATAGACTCTCCAAAATTAACCTTCATTCGGCTTTTACTCTTATTCGGTATTGTTGTTTTGGACCAAATTTTATGTATTTTCTCCGCTCTTCCCCTTTATGGAAGCAGCCACATCTCTTGGAAAAAATTGACGAAATTATTCGATGCACTCTGACATCCATCTTAAATGTGGCCTTGGATGATCGAGCCTGGATGCAAGCTACACTACCCATTCGCTTTGGCGGGCTCGGCATCCGCAAAATTTCTAGTATAAGCCTACCGGCGTTCCTGTCTTCGGTCCACAGCACTGAAACGTTAACCACAAAAATTTTATCCCTTTCTCTGGTTGACTTTGAAGTGCCTTGCTCGACCGACGCAGTGTGCGCCTGGAAAGTGGCTTGCCCGAATACGGCGTTGCCCGAGAACCCATCTTCCCAGAGACAGTGGGATGAGCCGCTCTGCAGATTGGTACGGAATAAACTTTTAAATACGTCCACCAATACTGCTGAGCGTGCCCGCCTGCTGGCTGTGGGAGAGTGGGAGTCGGGCCTCTGGCTACAGGCACTACCGTCACTCAACATAGGTACTATGTTGAGTGACAACACCTTCCGGATCGCTACATGTCTGCGTTTGGGTGCTCCTAGCGGAGCTCCACATCGTTGTCAATGTGGTGAAGCAGTCGACCGCCTCGGTCACCATGGCCTATCCTGCAGTAGGAGCGCTGGCCGGATAGCACGGCACGCCAGCATTAATGACATCATACGTCGGGCTCTTGTCACCGCCGGGGTGCCAGCTGTTTTAGAACCCAATGGCTTGGCACGCGACGATGGGAAGAGACCAGACGGGATGACCATAATGCCTTGGAAGGTGGGTAGGCCTTTGGTGTGGGATGCAACATGTGTCGACACCCTTGCGCCATCCCATCTTCTTAGCACGGCGGGCTGTGCTGGGGCGGCTGCTGCTGGTGCAGAAAACCTCAAACGGCGCAAATATAACAACCTTATTGGAAGTTATATGTTTGAGCCGTTTGGGGTTGAAACTTTAGGTCCATGGGGTCCGAGTGCGCACCGACTTTTTCGAGAAATTAGCACAAAGCTCGTCGACTCTTCACGTGACCAGAGGGCTGGCCTTTTCTTCGGCCAGAGAATCAGCATTGCCATCCAACGTGGCAATGCTGCCAGCGTTCTGGGCACTTTTCCCCTTGACATCGATGTGGACGAATTTTTTGATGCACAATGAGCTCTTTTCCGTCTCCCTTTTCTATTTGTATATAGGTTTGTTTTTTTTTTTTTTAGAATAATCAATTGTATATATGTTAATATAAAATAGAATCTTATTATGTAGTGCAATTTATTTGAACCAAATATTCTGTCTTCGCGTTGGGTGCCCGTGACTAAACAAACAAGTAAATTTAAAAAAAAACCCCGACACTAATAAGGTGGGTGGACCATGAAAGGGTGGGCATACTCTTTCAAATGCCAATTAATAAAAATCGTAGTTATTGCCATGTGATGACAAATTACTACTCACACTGACACATTTTTTATTTTTAGGCCATAACCTTGTTATGATTAATAATACCTTCTTAAAATTATTTGTCAACTGTGCAATTACAACACCTCACCTTAGACATAACTAAGATAGTAAGATATATATGCATATGTAACACAGGACCTTACATAACTCAGACACCCCATACAAGGTTGCGTATTAATATAGTCACTGTAATTTGATGTCGAGATAAAAAAAAAAAATATATAGTTTATATTTGGTCGGTCTGATCAGTAGCGGCTTTTGAGATTGCGAGGAAGGGTGACTGTCCGGGGTGCCTGACATGAATCCCATTGAATTATTATGCCCCGTGAAACAAGATTTTCGTTTTTAACCACAGGCGCAGCACCTTCTTCGGTGTCTCGTATGGCGCCGCCGATGGAATGGCGCAAGATCGATCAAAAAAAATTGGATGAGGCTGGGATGAATTAGGCACTTCTTGCTGCTTAAAGGCGCTTATCTTTCAACTCTGTATAGATAATGTATATGCCTCATGTATATGAATATGCCTCTGTATAGATAATGTATACTCATCGCGGGTTACCAATTCGAAAGCTATCCAGCATAAAATATTCAAGAGGACTAAAAGAAGGAATATAAAATGGGATAAAAACAAACCAGCAGGGTTTAATCAACAGAATTCTATAGATTTCCTAGGAAATGTATACAATTATTGGTTTACACAAATTGCCTATGGCATATCTTTAAATAGCTTTCGACTTACTGGCACGTCGAGCCAATATAGATATTCGATGGATAGGGCTATCGTTGAAATGGCATTTCGGTGAAACGGACGCTCGATCTAATGGCTATTCGAAATTGTGGTACATCGATGCTATGGAATTTCAGCGATTCGGACGTTCGATCTGGAGTGGTGGTCCAGTGGTATCGGCCGCGACTTACAAGTTGTAGGTCGTGGTTCGAGCCCAGGCAGGCGCTTTACTTTGTGTAAATTATTTCATCACCACTGCTCTCAAAACGGTGAAGGAAAACATCGTGAGGAAACCGGCAAGTCTTAGATGCAAAAATTCGAAGACATGTGACATCCACCAACCCGCACTGGGCCCGCGTGGTGGCTTACACCCCATTCTCTCTCACAGAGAGGAGGCCTGAACGCACACCGGACCAAATAGGAGTTAAGTGCGGAAAAAAGGGTCCAACTATTATATCCTATTCTCCGTGCCGCGGCAAGCACATTAAGCCGTTGGTTATGATTTGAAGATCTTTGACAATTGTAAGTCGTATTCAGAAGATGACATCAAATATGATACCAGTCTTGCCAAAAGGTATCGTGTTACCCAGTTACCGGGTTGTGTCAGATAAGCAGTCACTCCTTGAAAAATACTGGTACTCAGCTGGATCCGGTTAGACTGGAAGCCGGCCCCAAGAAAATTGGGAAAGGGCAAGGCAGGCATTACAATAGAACAATTTTGGGATTTCATTTAGCTACCAGCTTGTTATAATCTTACTTTCTTGTTTCAGACATTGTAGTGGCCAGGTCTAATAGACTAGAATTTTATAATGAGGGAATATTAGTACATGTGGCAACGCCAGCATCGCATCGTATCAAGTGGCTAACTTACGACCCAGTAAACGATAGAGTTCTGTTTGCTGAAAAATACAATAGGGAAGACTCTGCATCTAGTTTTAACATAGCAAACAAGACTACGCAATCTTTAATAAAGAAAAAAACAAACCGATATCTAACAAGATTCGCCTACGATCCGGCCACAGAATTACTTTTTGGAACTGTCACAAAAAGTATATACTCGTTTCCATTAGGACCTGGAAATAACAATGAAGGTAACGGAGATCTTGTTATCAATTTGGAAACTATACCCCGAGAAGTCGCTGTGGATAGCTGTGGAGCGTATGTGATATTATTAGTTATATATGCAAAAATAATGTCTACGTTTGAAATAATTTATTGCTTAAAACTAATACAAATTGCAGGTATCTTTACTGGACTACAAATAACATTATAGAGAGGGCTCTTTTTAACGGATCTGAGAGAGAGGTTATAATAGACAGTATGAGTAATGTGACGGTAAGACAAGGTTTGACCGCAGACAGTCAGAAAA
Organism: Orthosia incerta; assembly: GCA_948252205.1. NCBI lineage: Eukaryota > Metazoa > Arthropoda > Insecta > Lepidoptera > Noctuidae > Orthosia > Orthosia incerta. The sequence continues at coordinate 11,834,707 of OX411767.1, forward strand.
TATACTGGATTGAAACTCAAGAATTCAACGATGGAGTATTTTCTATTATAAGTGCAGATTTGGATGGGAATAACAAAAGAACATTATATAGTGAAACAGAATCAGATTGGTCACCAGATAAATTAACTGTATCTACAGATTTTATCTCCTGGGGGAACAGCATTGAAAACTTCTTCTGGCAATTACAAAAGAATACATCGAATAACCCAGACGTAAAACCTAATAAAATAGCAATGAATACAACAATATCTTCTTGCGGTTCTCATGGTATAGCTGCCTACTATGAAATTGATGAAGGAACTCACCGTGTTCCGAATTGTGATGCACTATTGAGTACACTACCAGATTTACACGTCTGCGTCTGCCTGAAAGCTTCTCTGTTTTGTGTCCATGGCTCGAAAATTATTGGGGAATCTCGTTGTGACTGCATACAGGGATACATCGGTGGGAGATGCGATATTTCAGTATGTGAGAACTACTGTTTACAAGGAGATTGTAATGTCAGTGCCGAAGGACAACCTAAATGCAGGTAAAACATGTTCATCTCATAAGGGGCTAGTTTAATTTGTAAGTATAGAGTTACCGGAACCGAACTGCCCGTCCAGTCTGTAAATTTATTTGGTTTACTCTTAGATAGCTATCCGGACTACTTATTTTACATTTTCAGTTAAGTTAAATTATTATTCCGATTGCCAAATTTCGAAACTAAGGAGCCTAATTTCGTAAGCTAATTTCGAAATTAAAAAAGGTACGAAACTAGATGCCCTAGACACTACTCAATTATTAGATACCAAAGTCACTGTACTAGTGTTGTTTGATTTCTCGAACGCCTTCAATACCATCAGTCACGAAATCCTGTTAGCCATTCTGTCCTATTTAATATGTACTACTCCAAAAACTCGCTTGTCGTTTACTAAAAGATTCTTTTATTATTTAGGTCCGTCTCTTTATAATACAATAAACAAAAATTGCCCAATTTATAAATTGTCTTATCGTAATTGTAAAAAGACCGTCCGCACATTCCTTCAAAATAAAACCTACGACGAAACAGAAAAATATTTAATTTAATTAAATTATGATAAGTGACACCCAAAACATAGACCCACACAAATCCAATCCCCTTACTTACGCACGCTTACACTGACATAAACAGCACACACGCACAAACACACACCCACGCACACACGCTCGCGCTCTAATATCTATAGATTTTAAGAATGGAAAGAAAAAAAAAAACTTGTAAAAATTAAATTGTAGTAATAAAAATAGAGGGTATCGGCACTGTTACTCCTTAATACAGGCTATTACATAGCCTAGCAAGGAGGACAGCACGTCACCCACTTGATTGTCAGAGATTTACAACTACCTACTTTGTAAAATTGTTACATGTACTGCAATCTGTTTTTGTTTAAATAAAGATTATTATATTTGATGGTCTCCCCTAAAGTACTGGAATGGTTCACCTCTTACCTTCAGGGGCGTCAGCAATCGGTTCACGTTGGAGATTCTTCATCTCGTTGGTGTGATTTGAAAACTGGCGTTGCTCAAGGTGGCATTCTATCTCCCCTTCTGTTTTCTATTTTTATTAATCTCATTACTCCCGAACTTCAGTGAGCGTATCATCTGTATGCATATGACCTTCAGTTGTCTTGTCAAGGGAGTGTCGACGAACTACCGGATGTTATCGGCAAGTTAAATGGGGAGTTTATAGGCGTTTGGCGTTGCTGTAAACCCCAATAAGTGCCAGGCGATCATCATTGGGAGTCCTCGCAGCATCGCTAAGGTGGATGGTGCAACTTTGTCACCTGTTCTGTTCAACGGTACGATTGTTCCATTTAGCACTGACGTGAAGGACCTAGGCTTGCGCATCGATAGTACTCTTAACTGGCGTAATCAATTTACTAGTGTCAGTCAGAATGTCACTGGAATTTTGCGGGCTCTGTATCATTTTTTTTTTTTTGCTTTCGAACACGAAGACAATGCTTGTGCAGGCCCAAATTTGTCCTTTCATCCATTATGGTGACGTGTGCTATTGTGACCTGAATGCAGATCTCCTCAACAAGCTTGACCGTCTTCTAAATTACTGCATTCGATTCGTTTTCAATCTGCGTAAATATGAACATGTCACTGCGCATCGGTCACTTCTAAAATCGGGCACTTACTACCTAGTTTTCATTTCTTACCTCTTCTAATACTCCTGGTTATCTAGCCCCTTACCTTCAATATACTTGCGCCAACCACAACAAAAATCTTCGCTCTTCACATAACCGTCTTCGTCAATGTCCCACTCATCGCACTGACTTCATTCACTGTTCTTTCTTCGTTCAGTCTATCTCTCTGTGGCATGTGTCCCGAAAAAATCAGGATGGCAACTAACCGATTGGCATTCAAAGTGAAAGCTCGCGAGCCCGTTCGTAAGAAGTTGGCAGTATTATCGTCACGTCATAGCGACAATGTTTTCCAAATATCTGCTACCACTAACTGTTTAAGTATATTCGTGTATTTAGTTTATTTGTTTAAATATATATTGTATGTATTTTATAGTATGTATGTATATCTTTGTATTTGAATAAACCCAAATTCTCGTTATTTACTTTCAATATTGCACCTACCACTATTTGTCTCTACATCACCCAAAGGTTGACGGGTAGAAAATGCCTAAGGCATTAAAGCTGCCTCTGTACGTTTGTGTGCATGAAGTATTAAATAAATAAATTATGTTGGAGTACCCGTTTATCAAGTTACTCTGTTTAATATCTTCGTTATTTCAGTTGTAATGCTGGTTACACGGGTGAGAGATGTGATACTTCAGTCTGTGAGAACTACTGTTTACAAGGAGATTGTAATGTCAGTGCTGAGGGACAACCTAAATGCAGGTAAAACATGTTCATCTCATTAGGTGCTAGTTGTATTTGTATAGAGTGGTTGAAGCCAAACTGAACGTGCTGCCACAACTAGTCCCTTCATTTGATGGCGTCCTCGTTTATCAAGATAGTCTGTTTAATATATTCGTTATTTCAGATGTAATGCTGGTTACACGGGCGAGAGATGCGATACTTTAATCTGTGAGAACTACTGTTTACAAGGAGATTGTAATGTCATTGTTGAGGGACAACCTAAATGCCGGTAAAACATGGTCATCTCATAAAAGGCATGTTTCATTTGTATAGAGCGACCGGAACCGAACTGCCGGTCTAATCTGCGCAATCTCACCATGAATTATAGATGAAACGAGCTTGAAGTGAACTGTCATTTCAACTGTTTTGGATAGTTTGACAGCTCACTTCATGTTCACTCCATCTTCGTTTTTACGGTGAGATTTTTATAGAATTGCACTACTGAAAATAAAAAAATGTTTGAGTTTTTGTTGTTGTTAGTTTTGTTAGGGTTATTCAACCTTCGGCTACCCCGTACATACGATTGATGGTTAATTGGCTTGAATAATCAACTGCAGCTTCGGTTTCAGCCAAAAATCGACCATCGTTCGGACACTACTAGGGCATACATTTCGAAATATCTTAGTTTCGAAATTTCGGACCATATTTTACTAATTTCGAAATTGGCACCACTAAAATTCGAAATTTCGAAACTGTTTTTAATGATTTATTAAATATATTCAAAATTACGATGTAATTCAATATTCTTCCTCTTTTTTTCAAGTCAATGGAAAACTCTTTAGATATTTCGGGACCAGTAGACAGCCACACCAATAGCAGTGTCAGTGCCCAGTGGCGTGCATTAGGTCCTCCAAAGCGCAAGTTTGTGGGCACAAGGGGCACTCCAGCATGTGTGTCATATTCTGCACAGGGGCACCACACTCACATTGAAAAAATATTGAAAACCACAAATATGATCATCTGAAAATAAGTTTGACAATGAGAACGTTGTGATGAGCGATAATCCATTTGCTAACATTACACAGATAAGCTAACCATGGTGTTAAATAAAAAAGAGTAGTGAAAGAAAATCGGCCATTAAAAAAACAGCCTCGAATACCACGGGGAAATGGCACTCTATAAGAATGGTGGCAAGCGAGGCAACGCCTACTCGTTTGCTGAGAATTCCAGATTTTTTTGCGAGGGGAAACCTTCAAAAGATACATGGAGTTTAAAATCCAGGGGGTGTGGGATTTTACCTCACTAAAACCAACCCGGTGATCACCATCAATACACAGAGTCCCCGTTACCTTTAAAAAAAACTGGCTAAGAGCGAGTAAGACTCGCGCACGAAGGGTTCCATACCATTATCGCAAAAAAACGACAAAATAATCACGTTTGTCGTATGGGAGCCTCACTTAAATATTAATTTTATTCTGTTTTTAGTATTTGTTATTATAGCGGCAACAGAAATACATCATCTGTGAAAATTTAAACTGTCTAGCTATCACGGTTCATGAGATACAGCCTGGTGACAGACGGACAGACAGACAGACAGACAAACAGACACATAGACAGACAGACGGATCAAGGAGTCTTAGTAATAGGGTCCCGTTTTTACCCTTTGGGTACGGAACCCTAAAAACGACCCCGGAACCCTTCTGTCCAACATCTGGTAAGGCACAGCCCTGTAGCCTAATTGCGTAAGTGAATTCGGCAAGGCAAAACGTTTTGAAGCTGTCAATCGACCAATCACATGCGAGATGAAAGTCGTGATGTAGATTGCCGTCTGTCATTGGTCGATTGATGGCAATCAAGCCAATTGCCTTGACGAGTTCAGTTACGCATTTCGGATACTGGTAATACTTTAAAAGAGTCTCAACTTAGCCTCGCTGTACACGGCAGCACGCGATCACTAAGCCAACGTCTATTCGAAGTCACTCGATGGACGGAGATGACCCGATATCCCCACTCTGGGGACCCGAAACCCCGGAGTCCCACTTGCCTTAAATGATACAGGCGGGGTTTCGGGGTGTTAAGCGTGGAACGGTTTCCTCCGCCATGCCTTCTTCTCCGAGTGAGATCGGCCCTCCCACGATCACACTCGGCGGCATTCTTCTGGAACATCATAGAAGGAGGCCATTTCCCCCCAGTATTCTATCTCCGCCAGCATAGCTTTCACTAATACTGGCATAAGCAGGTCTCACCCGATCCTGGCGACCCCGCTCAGATGCCAGCACTCTTCGAGCGTGCTCTGTGCAAAATCGCCCCACCGGCTCTTTGCTCCTTGGCAGTTTATGTAACCATCTTAGTTTTGTTAGACGCAATCTGTTAACCCAGCTCTCGGATCGATACCCAAAGAAAGACTCTTGCCCACACCCAGATCAAAAAAATGTATGGTATAGTCGAAGTAGTTTTTGAAAATGTCGTTTATTTTGTTTGAACTAATTATTTTACATTTTCAGTTAAGTTAAAGTATTATTTCGATTTTCCATTGGCTCATCAGTTTCATATTCCGAAATTTCGAAATTGAGGAGCCCAATTTCGTAAGCTAATTTCGAAATTGAAAATGTACAAAACTGCATGCCCTAGACAGTACTCAATTATGTTGGGAACCCCGTTTATCAAGTTAGTCTATGTAATATGTTCCTTATTTCAGATGTAATGCTGGTTACACGGGTGAGAGATGTGATACATCAGTCTGTGAGAACTACTGTATACAAGGAGATTGTAGTATCAGTTCTGATGGTCAACCTAAATGCAGGTAAAACATGGTCATTTTATGAAGGGCCAGTTTCATTTGTATAGAGCAACCGGAACCGAACTGCCGGTCTAATCTGCACATATCTCACCATGAAAATCTAGGTGGAGCGAGTTTGAAGTGATCTGTCATTTCACCTTTTTTGGATAGTTTGACAGCTCACTTCATGTTCACTCCACCTAAGTTTCTACGGTGAGGTTTTTACTGAATTGCACTACTGGACGTGCCCTTCGATTGCCCGTCACAACTAGTCACATATTATTATAGTCTGATGGAACCTTCGCATTGTGTTTTGGACTACTTCGGCCACACCTTTGGCTTGGGCTGAAATAGGCCGAAGGTTTCTAGCAAGTACCGAAATTGAACGAACCGTTATCAAAGCCTGAAATTGCGACAGAAGAGGTCGGAGGTCATACTCCGTTGCACCAGACAGTCACCATCGCCGGAAAATCACCACATGAAAAACAAAATAAAAAAATGTTTGAGTTTTTTATATTGTTGTTTGTTTTGTTAGAGTTATTTATCCTTCGGTTACCCCTACGGTCGATGATTAGTTGCCTTGATTACTAGTCACATAATTTGATGGCGTCCTCGTTTGTCAAGATAGTCTGTTTAATGTATTTGTTATTTCAGATGTAATGCTGGTTACACGGGTGAGAGATGTGATACTTCAGTCTGTGAGAACTACTGTATACAAGGAGGTTGTAATGTCAGTGCCGAAGGACAACCTAAATGCAGGTAAAACATGTTCATCTCATTAAGGGCTAGTTTAATTTGTAAGTATAGAGTAACCGGAACCGAACTGCCTGTCCAGTCAGCACAATATATTTTTTACCCTTATGTATCTATCCAGAATACTTATTTTACATTTTCAGATAAGTTACAGTATTATGCCGATTTCCCATTAAATTTGGCTCATAAACATGTTCCGAAATTTCGAATCTATGGAGCCCAATTTCGTAAGCTAATTTCGAAATTAAAAATATACGAAACTGCATGCCCTAGACACTACTCAATTATGTTAGGGTCCCCGTTTATCAAGTTACTTTGTGTAATATGTTCGTTATTTCAGTTGTAATGCTTTTTACACGGGTGAAAGATGTGATACTTCAGTTTGTGAGAACTACTGTTTACATGGAGATTGTAATGTCAGTGCTGATGGTCAACCTAAATGCAGGTAAAACATGGTCATCTCATAAAGGGCAATTTTCATGTGTATAGAGCGACCGGAAACGAACTGCGGGTCTAGTCTGTACACATCTCACCCTGAAAATCTAGGTGAAGCGAGTTTGAAGTGAACTGTCATTTCACCTTTTTTGGATAGTTTGACAGCTCACTTCATGTTAACTCCACCTAAGTTTACACGGTGAAATTTTTATAGAATTGAACTACTGGAAGTGCCCTTTCTTTTGCCTGTTACAATTAGTCACATAATATTATATAGTACGACGGAACCTTTGGCTTCTGTTTCGGCCTTCTTCAGCCAAACCGTCGCCTTCGGCCGAAATGGGCCCCAGATTTCTAGAAAGTGCCGAATTTTAACGAATTACTATGATCGCCTGAGATTGCGGAATCGGATCGCAAACGCTCATCGCAATGGCTGAACCCTGGCAAACCAGCCAAATCTGGCCCCAAGCGAAAATTGACTCAAAAAAAATTACTTGTGAGCGTTTGGTGGACTAGTGTCGGTGTCGTTCACTACAGCTTTCTTAAATCTAGCCAGACGATTACGGCGGATGTCTATTGTCAGCAACTGCAAACCATGATGGAAAACCTAGCTGCTAAACAGCCGAGGCTGGTCAATCGCTCTAGGCCACTGCTACTCTAGCATTGTCCGCTCAGGACAATGCTAGACCACACACTGCACAACAGACAGCTACCAAATTAGAGGAGCTTCAATTGGAATGTCTAAGACATCCACCGTACTCCCCGGAGCTTGCTCCAACAGATAACCATATTTTTTCGAAATTTGGATAACTTCTTGCAAGGGAAAAAATTCAACTCCGATGGGGCAGTCCAAAGCGCCTTCAGAGATTTTATTGATTCCCGTCCGAATGGTTTTTTTAGTAAAGGGATCAATGAACTAAAAAAAAATTTTTTTCCCTTACAAAACGCCAATTTCATATGTAATGACCTAATATTAATTATTTTTATCGTAAATAATTGCTATTTAAATACAAATACAAATGTCTTTATTTGTTGAACATATGTAGATTAGGTACAGATGTTGGGATTATTAAAGAACGCTATGTCTAGCCGTCATCGGCGTACAAATATTAATTTGGTACAAACATGCTGATTATAATAACATATCACACATTATTAAATAATTATAAATTAAGTAGTCGAAATTAAAAAAAAAACATTGCAATAAAATATAATAATAATAAATTCAAGTATCTACAGTCAATTAAAATGTCAAAACAAAAGAATGATAATATGTAATTATAATGTGTCAGTTAGGTATTCGTACACCGTATAATATGTTTTTTCATGTAATATTTTTAGAAAAGCCTTTTTAAAATCGTCTATGTTGTTTATTTGTTTAATTCGTCTAGGGATCTTATTATAGATCCTAGGTGCCATTCCTAAAAAACTTTTTGCATAAAGAGCAGTGCTATGTGGCTTAGTGCATATCTCTCCGTTGCGACGTTTAGATCTCAAGGTTTCAAACAGATGGAAATTGGATTTGACAAATACTGCTGTCTCAAAAATGTACATACAGGGCAATGTTAAGAGTTTAAAATTTCTGAAATATGGAATGCAGCTATCAGTCGGTTTCAGTTTAAACACAGAACGCACACATCTTTTTTGGGCTTTAAACGCAAGTTCTTTGTCCGTGGAATTGCCCCAATATATTATTCCAAAACGTAATGTGGATGTGACATATGCCTTGTAGGAAATTAGAACAACGGACTCATTCACTATGTTGATGTTAATGTTCTTTTTTATTTTAATCGATTGTATTGTATTTGGGGTGTCGTTATTTTTTTTTATTAATATAAATTTCAACAGAATGTTTATGTTGTTATGATATAAATTACTTATGACTTATTTCAGATGTAATGCTGGTTACACGGGTGAGAGATGTGACACTTCAGTCTGTGAGAACTACTGTTTACATGGATATTGTAATGTCAGTGCCGAGGGACAACCTAAATGCAGGTAAAACATGGTCATCTCATAAAGGGCAAGTTTCATTTGTATAGAGCGGCTGAACGAACTGAGCGTGCCCTTCGTTTGCCTGTTACTACTGGTCACATAATATTATAAGATAAGGCATAGCACGCACTGTGATTTTTATTCGCGAGCTTCATACATTTCCATAGGTCAAAGAATGAGCGAAAAAAATTCGCGCGAATAAAAATCGCAGTGCGTGCTATGCCTTAGCACTTGTTTCGGCCTTCCTCGGCCACACCTTCGGCTTTGGCTTAAATGGGCCGAAGGTTTCTAGGAAGTGTAGAAATTGAACGAACTGATACGAAAACCCGAGATTGTGAAGGAAGAGGCAACGGGTGGGGTTATAGGCCATACTCTGTTGCACCGGCTAATCACCATCGCCCGAAAACCGCCACATCAAAAATAAAATGAAAACGTGTTTGTGTTTTTTTGTTGTTGTTAGGGTTATTAACCTTCAGCTACCCCTTACGGTCGGTGATTTATTGACTCGGATTAATCAAATACAGCTTCGGTTTCGGCCACATATCGGCCTTCGTTCGGATACTATACTACTTACAGCGCATCTTTGTGTCTCAGAATTGGCTGCAAGACCCTGCGCAGTTGCTATCTTTGTATCAATGTTGAAGGTGAAGATAGCATTGTATAACTGTCTCTTTTACTTGCTTACGTTTGTCGCATCGTCCTCTCTCGCTTACTCTATGCAGTATACTCGACTAGCTTCTGCCATCGGCTTCGTCCGCGTGAATGTCGAAAATTATCCCGAGGCAACATGTTCCCGGGACAAAAAGTATCCTATATGCTATTCCTGTCTATAATCTAACTCTGTACCAAATTTCATCCAGATCCGTCCAGCCGTTTGAGCGTGAAGACGTAACAAACATACACACAGACTTTCGCCTTTATAATAATATTAGATAGATAGATAGATAGATAGATAAAACATTTATTCAGTACAAACACAATAGAAGACACAGCACAGAAACGACAAATTTACACGACAAATAAAAACAAATAATAATTACAAGTAACACACAATAAAAGAACAACATTAAAAAAATAAGAAGAAAACAACACAAGGAAAATAAATTGTTTATGGCAATTAGGATGACAAACTGTTTCTTGCGCAATGGTTTGGCAACTTTAGAGACACAAAGATCCGCTGTGACTATCTGCATACTCAATTATGTCGGCGTCCTCGTTTATCAAGTTAGTCTGTGTAATATGTTCGTTATTTCAGATGTAATGCTGGTTACACGGGTGAGAGATGTGATACATCAGTCTGTGAGAACTACTGTATACAAGGAGATTGTAGTATCAGTTCTGATGGTCAACCTAAATGCAGGTAAAACATGGTCATTTTATGAAGGGCCAGTTTTATTTGTATAGAGCAACCGGAACCGAACTGCCGGTCTAATCTGCACATATCTCACCATGAAAATCTAGGTGGAGCGAGTTTGAAGTGATCTGTCATTTCACCTTTTTTGGATAGTTTGACAGCTCACTTCATGTTCACTCCACCTAAGTTTCTACGGTGAGGTTTTTACTGAATTGCACTACTGGACGTGCCCTTCGATTGCCCGTCACAACTAGTCACATATTATTATAGTCTGATGGAACCTTCGGATTCGGTTTTGGACTACTTCGGCCACACCTTTGGCATGGGCTGAAATAGGCCGAAGGTTTCTAGCAAGTACCGAAATTGAACAAACTGTCACGAAAGCCTGAAATTTCGACAGAAGAAGTCGGAGGTCATACTCCGTTGCACCAGACAGTCACCATTGCCGGAAAATCACCACATGAAAAACAAAATAAAAAAATGTTTGAGATTTTTTTAATGTTGTTTGTTTTGTTAGGGTTAGTCATCCTTCGGTTACCCCTACGGTCGATGATTAGTTGGCTTTGGATTAATTGGCGTCACATAATTTGATGGCGTCCTCGTTTGTCAAGATAGTCTGTTTAATGTAGTCGTTATTTTAGATGTAATGCTGGTTACACGGGTGAGAGATGCGATATTATAGTATGTGAGAACTATTGTTTACAAGGAGGTTGTAATGTCAGTGCCGAAGGACAACCTAAATGCAGGTAAAACATGTTCATCTAATTAAGGGCTTACATCCGCTTTAGTGCCGTAAAACGGTAACTTTTTAAAGCATACTCCTTAGTAACGGCTTGGTTAAAAGGTTTGATTAAAATATATATTTATTATTGATTCATGTACATATAATTTTTAACACAAGGTTTTTTCGTGTAACTATTTTTTTTCGCAACTTTTGGAAACTCTTCCAAAACGACTTGGATGTAACTAAAATATTTTACACAGAAAAATGTATGGATGGAATTTCTTCATAAATAACATAGCATATGTAAATCAAATAATATTTTGCAAACAAAACTGGTCAAAAGGAGGTTTAATATTGATATTTTGGCATCGAGCGGGCGAACGGCCAGTACTGCGTTAACATTGGGACGTATATATCGCCTTAAGGGCTAGTTTAATTTGTAAGTATAGAGTAACCGGACCCGAACTACCCGTCCAGTCTGTACACGGCTCACCCTGAAAATCTAAGTGATACTCTGTTTAATATCTTCGTTATTATTAATTTTTTTTTTGTAAGTAGTTAATTGTTATTTAATGTTCTTTTTTTATTTTAATCGATTGTATTGTATTAGTGGTGTCGTTATTTTTTTTAATTAACACAAATTTCGACAGAATGTTTATGTTGTTATGGAATAAATTACTTATGACTTATTTCAGATGTAATGCTGGTTACACGGGTGAGACATGTGATACTTCAGTCTGTGAATAGAATAGAATAGAATAGAATAGAATAGAATAGAATAGAATAGAATATTATTTATTTGCTCAGAATGTAGGTATTTACAATAAGGTGGTTACAATAATATCAAGAATCCTTGTACATTCTACCATTTTGGCATGCAAACATTGATGCAATTTATCATGAAACTTACAAACATTGATGCAATTTATCATCAAACATACAGACATTGATATATACAACTAAAATTTATCAGCTAGAAAATCCGACACGGAATAGTAACATTTATTTAATAGAAGTAAAGTTAGTTTATTTTTGAAAGTTTTTACTGATTCCTCTTTTATGGAATTAGGAATGTGGTTAAAAATAACCGGTGCCATACCAAAAATACTTTTCCTCAACAAAGCAGTCCTATATCCACCTGTGCGTAACAAGTTTTGGTATTGAGATCGCAAAGTTACGTTTCGGCATCTGCTTTCCGATAAAGTTAAAAATAGATGTCCATTACATTTAACAAAATGAGCAATTTCTAAAATGTATAGGCACGGAAATGTCAACAAATTATAACTTTTAAAAATTGGAACACAGCTGTCAGTAACTCTTAAACTAAATATTGCTCGTAGACAGCGTTTTTGGGCCTTAAAAATACTCTCTCTATCGGTACAATTGCCCCAATATATAATACCAAACCTTAAAATAGAAACGACAAGACTATGATATGCTAGTAATACTGTTTTGATATTAACTTTTTTTTTTAGATTATAAAGCGCATAAGCAGATGCGCTAAGTTTTTTACAGATTTCTTCTGCCTGTGCCCTCCACGTCAGTTGACTGTCAATTAAAATGCCTAAAAATTTTGTAACATCTACTCTGTCCACATTTTGACTATTATAATTAATATTTAGATCGTTGATACGAAGTCTTTGGTAAAAATGCATTATTTTTGTTTTTTGTATGTTTGTTTGCAAGTTGTTAGTATTTAGCCAATTTATTATAATTTTAATGGTGTGGTTTATATCATTTTCATAATTTTCAGTATTGTCACATTTTAAGAGTACTGTACTATCGTCGGCAAACAGTACCATGGGGTGGTGGATTGTGCGCGGTAGGTCATTGATGTAATTTAAAAATAACGGAGGACCAAGAACGCTTCCCTGGGGTACACCGAATTTAATTTCTCTATTGGAAGACACGTATTTTTGTTCTAATTTAGACTTGACGCATACTTTGTTAATTTCTGTCATCTGTTTGCGACCGGATAAATATGTTTTTATTAGGTTCAGTATATTACCTCGAATGCCATAGGCGTTCAGTTTTTGAAGAAGTATGTTATGGTTGACATAATCGAACGCCTTCGACATATCTGTATATATAGCACATATAGGCGTTTTAGTATCAACATTCGACATAATAGTATTTAACAGGTCAAAAATTGCCATGTTTATATTCCTATTTTTCCTGAACCCGTATTGCTCATGGCACAGTATATTATATTTAGTCAGGAATGATAATATTGCTTCATATATGACTTTTTCTATTATTTTAGAAAAAATTGATAGTAAAGCTATCGGCCTATAGTTCGACATATCATCTTTACTGTTCTTTTTATGAATTGGTTTTACAATTACAGTTTTTAATTTGTCAGGAAATGTTCCTGATGATATGCTAACGTTAATAATATGCGATAAAGGGCCAGCTATACTATTGGCAACAAATTTTATGACTTGAGTAAAAATCCCGTCATAACCAAAGCTTTTTTATTTTTTAGTGATTTAATTATTCTCATCACATCTTGAGGTGGTGGCACAAATATTGAGTTAGGGTTATAATCTATTTTCTTAACGTCGTGCATTGGGTTATTAGGTATATTAGTAATTTGGTCTATGAAAAAATTATTGAAAGACTCTGCTATTCCTTTCGGATCCGTTATTATCTGATTATTATTTCTTATCTGTGTAATTGGTTCCCTATTCTTTTTGCTGTTATTTATTATTTGCCATGAGGTTTTTGATTTATTCTTCGAGTTCTTGATCAAGTAATTATTTTGGAAACTACTGTTTACAAGGAGATTGTAGTATCTGTGCTGATGGACAACCGAAATGCAGGTAAAACATGGTCATTTTATGAATGGCCATTTTCATTTGTATAGAGCGACCGGAACCGAACTGCCGGTCTAATCTGCACATATCTCACCATGAAAATCTAGGTCGAACGAATTTGAAGTGAACTGTCATTTCACCTTTTTTGGATAGTTTGACAGCTCACTTCATGTTCACTCCACCTAAGTTACTACGGTGAGGTTTTTACAGAATTGCACTACTGGTCGTGCCCTCCGATTGCCTGTCACAACTAGTCACATAATTATAATTATATTTCGACGGTACCTTTGTCTTTTGTTTCGTCCGTCTTCGGCCACACCTTCGGTTTCGGCCGAAATGGTCCGAAGGTTTCTAGCGAGTGCCGAAATTGAACGAACTATTATAAAACCCCGAAATTGCGACGGAAGAGGTCAGAGGTCATACTCTGTTGAACCGGATAGTCATCATCGCCGAAAAATCACCTCATTAAAAATAAAATAAAAAAATGTTTGGGTTTTCTTTAATGTTGTTTGTTTTGTTAGGGTATTCTATCCTTCGGTTATCCCTACGGTCGATGATTAGTTGGCGTTGTATTAGTTGGCGTCACATAATGTGATGGCGTCCTCGTTTATCAAGATAGCCTGTTTAATATATTTGTTATTCCAGATGTAATGCTGGTTACACGGGTGAGAGATGTGATACTTCAGTCTGTGAGAACTACTGTTTACATGGAGATTGTAGTATCAGTTCTGATGGTCAACCTAAATGCAGGTAAAACATGTTCATCTCATTAAGGGCTAGTTTAATTTGTAAGTATAGAGTAACCGGAACCGAACTGCCCGTCCAGTCAGCACAATTTTTTTTTTTACCCTTATGTATCTATCCGGAATACTTATTTTACATTTTCAGATAAGTTAAAGTATTATGCCGATTTCCCATTAAATTTGGCTCATAAATTTCATGTTTCAAAATTTCGAAACTAAGGAGCCCAATTTCGTAAGCTAATTTCGAAATTAAAAATGTACGTAACTGCATGCCCTAGACACTACTCAATTATGTTGGGAACCCCGTTTATCAAGTTACTCTGTGTAATATGTTCGTTGTTTCAGTTGTAATGTTTTTTACACGGGTGAAAGATGTGATACTTCAGTCTGTGAGAACTACTGTTTACATGGAGATTGTAATGTCAGTTCTGATGGTCAACCTAAATGCAGGTAAAAAACATGGTCGTCTCATAAAGGGCAAGTTTCATTTGTATAGAGCGACCGGAAACGAACTGCGGGTCTAGTCTGTACACATCTCACCCTGAAAATCTAGGTGAGGCGAGTTTGAAGTGAACTGTCATTTCACCTTTTTTGGATAGTTTGACAGCTCACTTCATGTTCACTCCACCTAAGTTTAAACGGTGAATTTTTTATAGAATTGCACTACTGGAAGTGCCCTTTCTTTTGCCTGTTACAATTAGTCACATAATATTATATAGTCCGACGGAACCTTTGGCTTCGGTTTCGGCCTTCTTCAGCCACACCGTCGGCTTCGGCCGAAATGGGCCCAAGGTTTCTAGAAAGTGCCGAAATTTAACGAATTACTATGATCGTCTGAGATTGCGATAGAATATGCAGCGGGCGGGGTTAGGTGTTATACTCCGTTAGCAAGTACCGAAATTGAACGAACCGTTATGAAAGCCTGAAATTTCGACAGAAGAGGTCGGAGGTCTTACTCCGTTGCACCGGCCAGTCACCATCGCCAGAAAATCGCCACATCAAAAACTCAATAAAAACATGTTTGTGTTTTTTTGTTGTTGTTTGTTTTGTTAGGGTCAATCAACCTTCGGATTCGGCCAAATATCGACCATCGGTCGGACAATACTTAAATAAGTTGGGGTCCTGGTTTATCAAGTTACTCTGCGTAATATGTTCGTTATTTCAGTTGTAATGCTGGTTACACGGGTGAGAGATGTGATACTTCAGTCTGTGAGAACTACTGTTTACATGGAGATTGTAGTATCAGTGCCGAAGGACAACCTAAATGCAGGTAAAACATGTTTATCACATTAATGGCTAGTTAATTTGTAAGTATAGAGTAACTGGAACTGAACTGCTGGTCTAGTCTGCCCACATCTCACCCTGAAAATCTAGGTGGAGCGAGTTTGAAGTGATCTGTCATTTCACCTTTTTTGGATAGTTTGACAGCTCACTTCATGTTCACTCCACCTAAGTTTTTACGGTGACATTTTTATAGAATTGCACTACTGGACGTGCCCTTTGTTTGCCTGTCACCAACGCTAGAAAATCATCATATCCAAAACAAAATAAAATTGTTTTTTGTTGTTGTTAGTTTTGTTAGGGTTATCTAACCTTCACTACTGTTTCGGCCGATGATTAATTGGCTTGAATAATCAACTTAAGTTTCGGTTTTGCCCAGAAATTGACCTTCCGTAGGACACTATCCAATTATATTAGCGTCGTCGTTGATCAAGTTACTCAGCTGTTTAATATATTCGTTATTAGATGTAATGCTGGTTACACGGGTGAGAGATGTGACACTTCAGTCTGTGAGAACTACTGTTTACATGGAGATTGTAATGTCAGTGCTGAGGGACAACCTAAATGCAGGTAAAACATGGTCATGTCATAAAGGGCAAGTTTCATTTGTATAGAGCGGCTGAACGAACTGAGCGTGCCCTTCGTTTGCCTGTTACAACTGGTCACATAATATTATAAGATAAGGCAAAGCAAGCACTGCGATTTTTATTCGAGAGCTTCATACATTCCCATAGGTCAAAGAATGAGCGAAAAAAATTCGCTCGAATAAAAATCGCAGTGCGTGCTATGCCTTAGCACTTGTTTCGGCCTTCCTCGGCCACACCTTCGGCTTTGGCTTAAATGGGCCGAAGGTTTCTAGGAAGTGTAGAAATTTAACGAACTGATACGAAAACCCGAGATTGTGAAGGGAGAGGCAACGGGTGGGGTCATAGGCCATACTCCGTTGCACCGGCTAATCACCATCGCCCAAAAACCGCCACATCAAAAACAAAATCAAAACGTGTTTGTGTTTTTTTTGTTGTTGTTTGTTTTGTTAGGGTTATTTAACCTTCAGCTACCCCTTACGGTCGATGATTAATTGACTCGGATAATCAAATACAGCTTCGGTTTCGGCCACATATCGGCCTTCGGTCGGATACTATACTACTCACAGCGCATCTTTGTGTCTCAGAATTGGCTGCAAGACCCTGTGCAATTGCTATCTTTGTGTCAATGTTGAAGGTGAAGATAGCATTGTATAACTGTCTCTTTGACTTGCTTACGTTTGTCGCATCGTCCTCTCTCGCTTACTCTATGCAGTATACTCGACTAGCTTCTGCCATCGGCTTCGCCCGCGTGAGTGTCGAAAATTATCCCGAGGCAACATGTTCCCGGGACAAAAAGTATCCTTTGTGCTATTCCTGTCTATAATCTAACTCTGTACCAAATTTTATCCAGATCCGTCCAACCGTTTTAGCGTGAAGACGTAACAAACATACACACAGACGCCTATATAATAATAGTATGATGACAAACTGTTTCTTGCGCAATGGTTTGGCAACTTTAGAGACACAAAGATCCGCTGTGACTATCTGCATACTCAATTATGTCGGCGTCCTCGTTTATCAAGTTATTCTGTTTAATATGTTCGTTATTTCAGTTGTAATGCTGGTTACACGGGTGAGAGATGTGATACTTCAGTCTGTGAGAACTACTGTTTACAAGGAGATTGTAATGTCATTGCTGAGGGACGTCAGATGGCGCTGCGTCTACCTTAACGTAAAAAAAATCGCTCTGTGATAATTATATGTTTAAAAATACTATTAGTTTACATAAGTGAATAAAAATAAGTGAACTGTTAAAACACTACCTATGTAATAACTTTGTGACAGTGTTATCTACGAGTTTTATAAACAAACTGTGAAGTAAAAGCCAAAACTCATATCTTCAAAAATCGTTACATGAACAATAACAACAAGACAACAACTAGTGTCAATTCGTTTTAAACCATATAATATAATCCTTAAGACACTCTGTGAGCCTAATATTTAGTGATAAGTGTAATAAAAATCAATAATAACAAAGAATAAGTGGCAAAAGTGATTAATACAGTCATTTTTAACTTCAACCGTCCACCAAGAAAAATAAATTTGAACTTTAAACCACCGCAAAATATAATTTTGAGTTTTGGCGCAACTAGTTCAAAATTTCGATAATCAAACGTATTGCACAGTTGGCGTAGTGGTCAAGACCAATTATATTACATACAGGAAACCACAGCGTTCAAGCTCGCTTTGCGATTTAGCTAGTACTGAACAGTCACTTTTTGATGCTACTATGCTAAGCTTACCAAATTCTTCAATCGCTGAATCTCAGGAGAACAAGGAATTACAGGAAAAAATTTGTCTTTTAGAAAATCAATTGTTGAGTGCAAATAACGAAATAGAAAACTTACATCTTGAAAATACTTCATTAAGACAGGAGTTACATAAATTCAAGCAAGTAATTGATATATACAAAAAAGTTGGAACTGCCGACAATACTATTCGCACACCAAAATCAGTAAAAAAGAAGTGTTCTTCAAAGATGTCTAACATCGTCAAAAGCCCTGATTTGTTAATTGAAGGAAAGCAAAATCAATCTAAGGAAAATCAGAACAATGGAAAACAGCAAGTACCTCAAATCTTGAGGAACCTGAACTCTGAAGGAGGCTGTAGCAATGATAAACTATTAAAACATAGCAATGTCACCAAACATAAAATGTGCATTCTAAGTAGCAATAAAAAGAACGATGTATTGTCTATAGCTGAGAAAACCTTTGATAGCTGTTTCAACCTGTGCCATTATCTGACACCATACGGATGCACCAAACAGCTACTTAAGGATCTTGATACAAAATTACTACAATTCACTTTAGATGATTTTTGTATAATATTCCTTGGTGAAGAAGACTTTAAGACGACCAATAACTACTACGACATTATATTCCATTTAAGAAACGTATTGCAAGCCATGCAGCATACTAACGTAATAATCTGTTTGCCTACATTTAAGTGCCCTTTTGATACAAGTCTTTTTAATTGCCGAGTAGAGACTTTTAATAACCTACTGTATCTGGATATTTTGACGCATGGTCACGCCTTCCTCTTAGACAGCAATCTAAATCTTGAATACGACTACAGCATGTTTGATAGGTACACAGGATCTATAAAACATCGTGGTCTATCGAGAATTTTCAAGGATTTATTAGATTTAATTACTAGTATAAAAGAACAATCTTACATAAAACAAATTGATACAAGTGAGTCGAAAAAACCCGCCAAACAAAATGACAATTTTTTTCTCGACTAAGCACCTCTACATATTACACCAAAATATTGCTGGGTTATTGGGAAAAGCAGAAAATCTTACTATTTGCCTACATGAGCTAATTGATAAGCATATATGGGTCGATATTTTATGCATTACTGAGCATTTTATGATGGAGGGCTATGAAAAACATCTCAATATAATGGATTATAGTTTAGCAGCCAGTTTCAGTCGCAGGACAAGCAAACGAGGCGGAGCGTGTATATTAGTAAGGAAAGGACATCAATGGAGGGAACTGGTGAAAATTGCACAATTATCTACAAATGGTGTTTTTGAATGTTGCGCCATTGAATTAACGATGGACAAGACTGTGATTGTTTGTGTATACAGAGTACCCAATGCAAGCAACTTTAATGAGTGTATTGAAAAATTAGATCTAATGTTACGTATGCTTGTAAAAAAGTCCTATAAAAATATTGTTTTAGCAGGCGATTTTAATATAGACCTATTAAAGCGTAATAGGCAATCAATTGAATTCGAGACATTGTTACTTAATTACAACTTAAAACTTGCTCTATATGAACCAACTCGTCTTGGGAGTCAGTCATGCATTGACAACTTTGCGCATAATTTTGGCAAGTCCTTTAAGGCTTCTGTACTAGAATTAGCTCTCTCTGACCATACCGCGCAACTCCTAAAATGCCCTATAAAAACTGTCTGTTCTATAAAACAATGGCGTATATTAAGACGTGACTATAATATTGACAATGTCAATAAATTTAAATCATATTTGAGTAGTTTAACATTTTCAGATGTATACGAATCGCATAATCCTAATATAGCTTTCAATGCGTTCACGGAAATGTTTTTGTTTCTATATAACCAATGCTTTCCTAAAATAGCAACATATGTGAAAGCATCCAAGAAGCAAAAGTGGGTATCGCGCGGTATAAAAAAATGTAGTACAAAGAAACGCCATTTATTATGGCAGTATCGATTAAAACCTACGCAACGAAACAAAACTCTATTTAAGAATTATTGTAATAAGTTAAAAAAGGTAATTTATTTGACGAAAAAAGCACAAAATACGTATAAAATACAAACGTCTAGTAATAAATCTAAAACGACATGGCAAATTATTAATGAAAATAAACTAAATACACCTAAGAATAACTTTAATAAATTACGTATCAACGATACAATTATCTCAGACCCCAAACAAATTGCAAACATGTTTAATGATTTTTTTGTTGACAAAATAAAACCAATTACGGCAGGGGCAACTGTCACTAACCATATCCTAAATAGAAAGGATTCGATGTTTATGGCTCCTAGCTTGCCTACAGACATATTCAGAATCATTTTAGCCCTCAGAAACACAAAGAGTGTAGGTTATGATGGTGTTGGTACAGAGATTATTAAAGCTGTCGCTGACATTGTATGTGGCCCACTGTGTCATATAATGAACTTGTGTATTTGTGAGGGAATGTTTCCTGATGCTTTGAAAAAATCTGTGGTAAAGCCATTACATAAGAAGCAAGAGAAAGACCTGATGCAAAATTACAGACCAATATCGTTAATATCCATTTTCTCCAAAATATTTGAAAAATATATTTCTCGAGAACTAAGCACATATGTGGATAAACATGATATACTTTGTAATGAGCAACACGGTTTTAGAAAAAGTAAAACAATCAATATGGCGGTTTACGACTTTACATAAAATCATGATAAATATGGATAAGAATACACCCATCTGTGCCATTTACTGCGACATGACGCAGGCATTTGATTATGTTCAGCATAATATTCTATTAAAAAAGCTCGAAGCGTATGGTTTAAGAGGAAATGTCCAAAAGCTCTTACAATCATATTTACAAGACAGGAAGCAAACAACAGAAATCACAACGATTAATACAAGCACTAAACGTGAAGTAATTTTTTCATCTGGAGAGCGTAACGTCAACTATGGCGTACCGCAGGGAAGCGTATTAGGACCACCTCTTTTTATCCTTTACATTAACGATTTTCCTAAATGTATAGAACACAGTATGACACTTTTTGCAGATGACAGCACGATAACCATTCCTTGTGATAATAAACAACTGTATGAATCTGATATAAATAATACATTGAACAAAGCGATTCGATGGTTAGAAAATAATAACCTCAACATCAACTTAAGTAAAACAGTAATAATGCATTTTAGCCAAAGGCAGATCAAATTTCCAATTTTTGAAATTAAATATAATAATAACTTAATTGACGCTGTAAATTCCACTAAGTTTTTAGGATTAACGATGGATCGTAATTTAAATTGGAAGGCTCACATAGAGGTTATTAGCAAAAAACTAAGTAACAGTGCATTTGCACTATATAAACTATCGCGGATACTAAAGACAGATGCCCTATTAACCGCTTATTACGGCATAGCTGAGCCCATTATCAGATACGGCATTATTTTTTGGGGACTCTCTACGGATAGGGATATCGCATTTAAAGCCCAAAAAAAGTGCATTAGATCCTTATTTAAATTAAAAATGACTGATAGCTGCAAGCCGTTTTTCGTACGCCACAACATCATGACTTTACCTTCAATTTATATTCTTGAAATCGCGATTTTTGTTAAAACACATCCTAATCTATTTCCCCGCATGGCAGACCTGTTTCCTAGAAATAGACGTGATAACAGTCAACTCTGTCAACATAGATCTCGTACTGCACTGATGCGCAAGAGTGTTTTTTGTATGGCTCCCATTATTTACAATCATTTGCCCAATAGCTGGAAAGAGCTAAGCGTAGAAGCATTTAAAAGGAAAATTAAATCTGTTTTAGCTAGTAAAGCCTATTATGATGTGAATGATTTTTTATTGGAATCATTTTAAATTGACATGCTTTTTTACAAATTAATTTAATCTGAAATGTATGTGATGTAATAATGTTTTTGATAATGATTTCTTAATTTTTTATTTTATTTTTATTTTTTATTTTGAATATTATTGACTTACGTTGACATTATCTGTTTTATTTTAAATAATTGAATATTTGACAATTTTGTATGTGACTCCTATTTTCCATAAGAACTAATTATCAATCAATTTATCAAATTTAATTTATTTATTTATGTCAGCATTGTCAATGTTACTGAATGTTGTTATTATTTAATTGCAAGTTTGTATTAATATTTGCACACCATGACTATATGGTAAACATGTTAGCACAACCCCATGTTTTTATATCACCTTGCATGCTTTTTTGTTTGTTATAATTGTATGTACACACATGTTTGAGCAAATAAAGTTATCTGAATCTGAATCTGAATCTGACAACCTAAATGCAGGTAAAACATGTTCATCTCATTATGGTTTAGTTTTGTACAGACTAGACACCTAATATGTTGTCGTCCTCGTTTATCAAGTTAGTCTGTTTAAGGGTACACTAGTCGAAAATTCTTCCATACAAACGTAGTCTAGGGATTATTCGGGTGTGTTACGTGACTTAGAAAAGTGTAACACCGAATAACACGTCGCTGTAAGTTTACTAATACGAAACACTTAACAACGAATGCACGCTACCACGAAAAACTTAACGCCGTAGCCATGCGATCCCGAATAACCAAATCTCTAACTCACCAATTCGAATCACTTTACAACAAATGCGCGCTTCAACGAAAAACTTATCGCCGAAACCACGCGACCACGCATAACCAAACCTCTAACAAAAAGACACCAATTAATTATTTAAGAGCGCATTTTTTTCAAAGAAAAGGCTAAATTATTTCAAATAATTATATTTTTACATGGGAAAAAATATTACCTAAAACAGTTTTTTTGTCTCTGAGACAATCCAATAACCCAAAATGTATACATGCAAATGTAAAATTACTTCTTTAGGGCTTATTAGACCTGAGGTATTTTATATATAACTCCTTTTAGACCTTTTACAGTATTTAAGACTACAAGAATTTATATAGCATACCTCAGGAGGTCTTTTAATCCCTAAAAGAAGTGAATGATGAAACAATGGACTGCATACTTATGCTATTTTAAACGATGACTGAACGCACATATTGATAAATTTTGTTTATTTTTCTCAAATGTTTGATTTTGTTGATTGTTATTAAATGAATAAATAATTTTTATTAAAAAGTGGTTTGGATTTCCCTAAATTAATTGGTGTCTTTTTGTTAAGAGGTTTGGTTAAGCGTGGTCGCGTGGTTTCGGCGATAAGTTTTTCGTTGAAGCGCGCATTTGTTGTGAAGTGATTCGAATCGGTGAGTTAGAGATTTGGTTATTCGGGATCGCATGGCTACGGCGTTAAGTTTTTCGTGGTAGCGTGCATTCGTTGTTAAGTGTTTCGTATTAGTAAAC
Organism: Orthosia incerta; assembly: GCA_948252205.1. NCBI lineage: Eukaryota > Metazoa > Arthropoda > Insecta > Lepidoptera > Noctuidae > Orthosia > Orthosia incerta. The sequence goes on from OX411767.1 coordinate 11,858,082, forward strand.
TTACGGCGACGTGTTATTCGGTGTTACACTTTTCTAAGTCACGTAACACACCCGGATTATTCCACTGTTTGACGATGTACGTTCAAAATAAAAAGTGATATAAATTTGTCTCTTCATTATCTAGCCCTGTATGGAAGCAAAAAAGTAAAAAAACAAAATATTTGAAAGTTATGAGCGTCGAAAGTTCCACATTTCGACACTAATTTTAACGCATTTTTGGGCGCTAGTAAATGCCATAAGAAGACGGAAAATTGCAAAACGGCCTCCATTCAGGGATAGATTAGTAGTTCAACATTGCATATAATTTTATTTTGAACAGATACGTTTAGTTGTTTTTTCATGATATCCAGACTCCTAAAGTTCTGTTTATAAAATTTCGTGCTTTCGGTTTCGTCCTAAATCATTATCCATTTCGCTACAAATTTGCAAAAGTGTGTATTCGTACGCGAACTAGCTTCCTTTTGCTCATCACAGCATCTATCTCTTCCGCACGTGTTGTCGGTTGATATAAAATGCATTTTAACCCCGCGCACAAAATAGTTCGTGCCGCCGACTAGTGTAACCTTAATATCTTCGTTATTTCAGATGTAATGCTGGTTATTCTGGGGTGAGGTGCGATGTTAACGCGTGCCATAAGCATTGTCTCAACAACGGTGTCTGTTCCCTTAATCAGGAGGATGACCCGGTATGCCAATGCACTGCACAATATGAGGGTGAAAGATGCGATGTCCCCATCCTAAAAGCAGGTGAAAATCTTTTAAACCTGTCTAAAGTTTTTTTTGTGTTCCAGTGTCCTCTACTTGAGTATATATGCTTGCCTCAAATATATCGGGAATTTTATTTTCATTTAACAATATTAGGTCTGGTACGGAAGGCATTTTTTCTAATAATAATTTAATAATATTAGATAATATATATAAAATATCCTCACCGCAGTATCTCTACGTTGACGTCGTGGTGGGGCTTGCGCGCTTCAATGATCCCTAGGTTTGCGCCGGTAGGTTCTACTTTGCCGCAACATGCCTAGGGTGAGAGGCCAGACTAAGAGAGATACAATCCGCAGGGCAGCTTTTTGGCGAGCTGGTGGGCAGTGGCGAACCACGTACCTGATCTCCAGGGAGAAGCCTTGTTCCCCATCTCTGGCTTGCCTTTATTGGCCGGTCGGAGTGAAAACTGACGGGGACCAGAGCTTCCACCTCTCTTGCCTTAACTGGCTGGCTTGAGTGGAGATTCGCAAGAGCAAACGTGCTCGGAGGAAGTAAGTTAACCCAGTAAGATGCTGGTAGGGATCTTGACCGTACTTCCGGGATTGTCCTGATAGCCGTGGTATACCTCTCCACTCCTCAAGCTCCTCCGGATATGTTGCTCTCTTGGCGCTACGTCACTAAAGTGCTAGCGACCCTTGAGTGTACCAGTCACCCCCTGCCATTTTATAGCCGTGTAGTTCAACAGTGGCCAGGCAGGGGCCAGTAGTCCTCCTACAGTTTTAGGCAATTGATTCACTAAACCTACCAGACCCATAGCCCAATATGTTTTCTCCATATTTTGCAATAGTCCTGCACCAACCGGGGATTGTCCTTGGGTGCACTTGCGTAGTGCATACAGGGATAATCGTCGGTTGGTGTCACATTTCCTGATACATGCCTAACAAGGCCTCTGCGAGTTGGTATTGGCCCCTCGCACGCCTTTCAAGTGACCGGGTCACCAGGGTCCCGAGATTGTCAGTCATAGATAATATAATAAAATAATAAAAAACAATAGTTAAATAAACATATAAAAAATTCCAGAATCCGAAAAATGAGCGTCCGCTGCTGATCCCGCAATGGATCACAAAGTTACAGCATGATAAAGTCGAACAAAAAAAAGTTCTTAGTTTGATTTCATATTACTAAGTCAAAGTCAAAGCACTTTATTTCAAGTAGGCCAGTTACAGGCACTTTTGAATTGTCAAAAGACAAAATAAAATATTACAAAATTATGGTGCTACAGTCCCAGTCACAAGACATAATAACTGTGAAAGTACCGTAGATGCCCATTCCAAGGCGTAGATCTCTATGGAGAAGAACGGGCAAGAAACTCCATGGACACTCTTTTTCAATTAGGTAATTATTACAACTCATTTGTTACATCATTCATGTTGAGATTACACATTATGTGAGAACGATGTAGCAAGTTAAAAGTGTCCATAGTAAATATAAAAAGACAATTCAGAAATAAAATTAGAATCAATTAAAATAAACCATAGCAGCTAAGAGATGACCAGTCCCAACCGACAGCGCCCGTTCACGAACATGACACATGTATCAGCACTATTCAGCTCAACCATTTTGAAGGGAGCTAAATGATCCGACACACGCGCCACCATCGGCGAGACATTTGAGTGGGCATGACATACTCTCAACCACCGGAGTCATTCAAGTCAATAGAAGACGTAGGTATCTAGACAATGATAGCTCTGAAGTACATGGTACTCACACAATGCTGGCTATGCTGCTATATAATACTAGAAAGATTAACTCTATATAATGCAAAGATAGTAGCAATCCTCATCAGCTCTGACAATAACAGTAAACGATACCTACGACAGTCTTACCAAAAAATAAAATTTAAAAAATACACATAAAAACGAAATTAAAAAATAATAATATTTAACCTGACAGCAAGCTAATTTTGGTAAAAGAACACGAACATTGTCTTGAGTTCAACACAGCGACCAACTATGCTTATCATCTAAATAATCATTAATAGAATAGTATGCCTTAGAACAGAGATTAGCTTTTACCTTTGCTTTAAATGCGTTAAATGGCAAATCTAGAAAAGAAGACGGTAACTTGTTGTAAAAAGTTATACCAACCCCAACGAATGAACTATGCACCTTATGAAGTCGATGAGAGGGAGCTCGTAATTTGTCCTTAATTCTGGTGTTAAAGTTGTGAATATCACTATTGTTACTGTACAAATGAATGTTCTGCCTAATATATAAAATGTTGGCGAATATGTACTGTGAAGCCGCTGTGAGAATACCAATCTCTTTAAAAAAATCTCTTAGAGCAACACGCGCACCTAATTGGTAAATGGCACGAACAGCTCGTTTTTGAAGCACAAATATATTTTGAATATCAGCGGCTCTGCCCCACAGTAGAATACCGTAGGACATGATACTGTGAAAATAACTAAAGTAGACCAACCTTGCTGTATCAACGTCAGTGTATTGTCTAACCTTTCTGACGGCGTAGGCGGCCGAGCTAAGCCTACCCGCTAGGCTTGATATATGTGGCCCCCATTGAATTTTTGAGTCTACTGTTATACCCAGAAACACAGCTGAATCAACAGTTTCGAGCTTCTCATTGCCGAGCACAATGTTGGGACCCAGATTTCTAACATTGGGCAAAGCGAACTTTATGCATTTAGTCTTCTTGGCATTAAGAACAAGATTATTTGTTGTGAACCAATCTGTGACCATTGATAGTGCGTTATTCACGTCATCAAAAACTTGTCTATTCCTATCTACTTTAAAGATCAGAGAAGTATCATCCGCAAACAGTACAACGTCGCAAACATCCTTTAAATAGAATGGCAGATCGTTAATATAAACCAGGAATAAAAACGGACCCAGTATTGAGCCTTGAGGTACACCCAGCTCAACAGGTAACCTGGAAGATTTAGCGCCATTAACGTCTACGCATTGGTATCTATTAAGTAAATATGACTCAATTACATTTAAGGCTTCGTTTTGAACACCGTAATGGCGTAGTTTACGCAAAAGCGTATCATGGTGAACGCAATCGAAGGCTTTAGAAAGGTCGCAGAAAACACCAATTGCATTTCGCGACTTCTCCCATGCGTCAAATATGTGTTTCAACAAAGCAACACCCGCATCTGTAGTCGAGCGACCCTTCGTAAACCCATATTGGTCATTGTGAAGGAGGCTATGTAAGTTAAAATGTCTGAGTAACTGCTTAAGAATTAACTTTTCAAATATTTTGCTGAATGCAGGCAAAATAGAGATTGGTCTGAAATTACCAATATCATTTTTGCTACCGGATTTAAATAGAGGGATGACTTTACTGCTCTTCATGAGATCAGGAAAAGTACCCAAATCAATGCATTTGTTAAACGTAACAGCAAGATAGGGGGCCACAATGTCTATTATATTGCCCAAAAGTTTGGTAGATATGCCCCAGTAATCACCCGTGTTTTTAGATTTAAGAGAATTAAAAACATTAACTACATCACGAGGCGCTACATGCTCGAATCTCAATACATAACTACATTTAGGGACGCTACTATGCAATAGGTTTTCAGCCTTAGACGGCGACGAACTTAAGGAGCAAGTCGTCGTTGCAGGTATGCTCGTAAAAAACTCATTAAACGCCTCAGCTACGTCAGCTGGTTTATTAACTAATTTGTTATCAACCATGATCTCGAGTTGATTTTCTTTTTTAACCGATTTACCCGTTTCGTTGTTTATGATTTTCCAAGTGGCTTTTACTTTGTTGTTAGAATTTTTAATAGTCTCACTTAGAAATGTTGATTTTGCAACACTACAAATCTTTTTAAATAATTTTGAATAATTTTTAACATATTCTAAAAAATTGTTATCAAACTTGTACTGTCTCAGACCATACAACTCATACAATCTCGCTCGGCTTTTATAAATGCCTGGTGTAGCCCATTGGTTGAAACCAGCGGAAGTCCCAGTAATGTTGATAGTTTTAGTTTTAAAAACGGATTTGTACTCATTTTGCACAACATCAAAAAGGGCCTCGTACATTTCATTTCACTGCACCAAAAGTCATGAGATGGTTCTTCAGACCCATTTTAACTAAAAGAAAGTAGTCAGCTGCATTGAGCCATGCACCTTTATTTTATCCTATACACTCAGATCAAATAAAAAGTCAAGATGGAACGTTGCAAATAACAAAGTGAAGCCGGTTCAAACTATGCCTTGCCCTACAAATACACAATTACACGCACTCACGTACAACGAAATTACGCCTAAGCTTGTCATTCGAGCTCACAGCTCAAATCAATGAGGTAGGAAAACTATGGAGACGGCATATTCTACTATATGAAGAATAGTTATACAAATATCTATAATATCGACACACGCATGTCAAAAAGCGATTTGTCTCTTTTTAACTAACCAAGAGCTATAAAAGAGAGACATCTAAATGTCTGTCAAGGACTAAACTTGGAAACACTTTTGAGTGACGTCAAAATCATGTCTATGCGTGACCGGTCGCCATGTTGATTGTCGCAAAAATTTGTCTGTGTAGTTGTGCTGTCAAACAGTTGCAAATGGGCCAATGAGGTTATAAGTCAGTGCAAATGGGCAGCCATCTTAATTGCCCGATTTTTGTAGGTATGCACGCTAATTTCGTAGGTATGGCGAGTCCATCGGTTTATAAGTCAGTGGCTCAAATACTAAAGCTCGACTGACAAGCTAAGGTTTAGTTTCATTGTATCTTGACTTTTTATTTGATCTGAGCCACAGTAAAATGTATTAGGTACAATAACAAAGATTTTAACATAATTGTAGTCTCACTTCAAACGTTTTTTAAGCGACTTTCAAAAAACGACGCGAAGGGCGGCTGCGCGCCTGCCGCACCACTCAGCCTACAGACGCCAACCATTACGGGCATTTCTTTGTATATATTTCAATCTGAGTAGATAGTGTAAATTATAGCATTATACCTATTTTAATACAGTCCACTCTTTCATTCTCAAGTCCTAATTGAGCCCATTCAGAGGAGGTTATCAATTTGATTGTATTTTTTTATGTGTGTCACCTCAAAACTTTTTACTAGGTGAACCGATTTTGATGATTTTTTTTTGTGTTTTCGATTTCAGAAAGATTTCACTGGCTCCCTATGATGGATGGCAAATTGCCTCCAGGTGCAATTATTGGTGGGTTTGAGAAGGAACCTACTTACGTAGCCAGAGCTTACCACGACGGGTCGTTGTGTCCTGGGAAGTATATAAAGGAAACTGATAAGGCTTACTTTCCTTGGTTCGGCATAGAATTCATCGGAAAACATTTTGAGGTATTAGAGCTTTCTGAGTATTTTTGTTTTCCCTTTACGAAAACCTTTTTAACCGACTTCTCAAAAAAGAAAAGGTTCTCAATTCGGTTGTTTCTATTTTTTTTATTTATGTTCGGTCATAACTACGTCATATATAGACATATTTGCAAATTTTATTTGTTTTTTGAAAGGTTATACTCTCGTGGTGGTCCTATTGTCACCAAATCAGAATCTGATGATGGGATCCCATGGAGATCAAGGACACTCCTCAAATATTATAAGCAATATAGGCAGACAAATAGCGTTATAATATATCTTTCTTCTAATATATAAAATTCTCGTGTCACAGTTTTCGTTGCCATACTCCTCCGAAACGGCTTGACCGATTTTGATGAAATTTTTTGTGCTTATCCGGTATCTATGAGAATCGGCCAACATCTATTTTTCATCCCAAAAAAAAAAAAAAAATATGGTAGGGTAGGTGTAGGGTAGGTGTAGGATAGGTGTAGGGTAGGTGTAGGGTAGGTGTAGGGTAGGTGTAGGGTAGGTGTAGGGTAGGTGTAGGGTAGGTGTAGGGTAGGTGTAGGGTAGGTGTAGGGTAGGTGTAGGGTAGGTGTAGGGTAGGTGTAGGGTAGGTGTAGGGTAGGTGTAGGGTAGGTGTAGGGTAGGTGTAGGGTAGGTGTAGGGTAGGTGTAGGGTAGGTGTAGGGTAGGTGTAGGGTAGGTGTAGGGTAGGTGTAGGGTAGGTGTAGGGTAGGTGTAGGGTAGGTGTAGGGTAGGTGTAGGGTAGGTGTAGGGTAGGTGTAGGGTAGGTGTAGGGTAGGTGTAGGGTAGGTGTAGGGTAGGTGTAGGGTAGGTGTAGGGTAGGTGTAGGGTAGGTGTAGGGTAGGTGTAGGGTAGGTGTAGGGTAGGTGTAGGGTAGGTGTAGGGTAGGTGTAGGGTAGGTGTAGGGTAGGTGTAGGGTAGGTGTAGGGTAGGTGTAGGGTAGGTGTAGGGTAGGTGTAGGGTAGGTGTAGGGTAGGTGTAGGGTAGGTGTAGGGTAGGTGTAGGGTAGGTGTAGGGTAGGTGTAGGGTAGGTGTAGGGTAGGTGTAGGGTAGGTGTAGGGTAGGTGTAGGGTAGGTGTAGGGTAGGTGTAGGGTAGGTGTAGGGTAGGTGTAGGGTAGGTGTAGGGTAGGTGTAGGGTAGGTGTAGGGTAGGTGTAGGGTAGGTGTAGGGTAGGTGTAGGGTAGGTGTAGGGTAGGTGTAGGGTAGGTGTAGGGTAGGTGTAGGGTAGGTGTAGGGTAGGTGTAGGGTAGGTGTAGGGTAGGTGTAGGGTAGGTGTAGGGTAGGTGTAGGGTAGGTGTAGGGTAGGTGTAGGGTAGGTGTAGGGTAGGTGTAGGGTAGGTGTAGGGTAGGTGTAGGGTAGGTGTAGGGTAGGTGTAGGGTAGGTGTAGGGTAGGTGTAGGGTAGGTGTAGGGTAGGTGTAGGGTAGGTGTAGGGTAGGTGTAGGGTAGGTGTAGGGTAGGTGTAGGGTAGGTGTAGGGTAGGTGTAGGGTAGGTGTAGGGTAGGTGTAGGGTAGGTGTAGGGTAGGTGTAGGGTAGGTGTAGGGTAGGTGTAGGGTAGGTGTAGGGTAGGTGTAGGGTAGGTGTAGGGTAGGTGTAGGGTAGGTGTAGGGTAGGTGTAGGGTAGGTGTAGGGTAGGTGTAGGGTAGGTGTAGGGTAGGTGTAGGGTAGGTGTAGGGTAGGTGTAGGGTAGGTGTAGGGTAGGTGTAGGGTAGGTGTAGGGTAGGTGTAGGGTAGGTGTAGGGTAGGTGTAGGGTAGGTGTAGGGTAGGTGTAGGGTAGGTGTAGGGTAGGTGTAGGGTAGGTGTAGGGTAGGTGTAGGGTAGGTGTAGGGTAGGTGTAGGGTAGGTGTAGGGTAGGTGTAGGGTAGGTGTAGGTTAGGTTTAGGGTAGGTGTAGGGTAGGTGAATGTTTGGAGTTTTTATGGAAAAACAAAGTTTGCCGGGTCAGCTAGTAATATATATTTTACGTTATATATATAATAAGTTTTGGTATTTTCAATAATATGGCAAGCATTTGCACTCAGAAAGTATCATTTGGTGAAGTCGAACTGATGAAGAAGACCACAGAGGGCCACTATAACTCCTTAAGGCGCCTCCCCGAGCAAAACGCCGCGCTAGTCGAATTTTGTGCAGTTTTTCTGAAGAGCTATCTACTCTTTATTTAAAAAGAAATATCAATTAAGAAAAATACATTAAATTTCTACATAATATTGATTCTCAAAATGGTAGTATACTTTTTTTTTTAAAGAGGTCTAAGTGTCACTAATCTCCTTCCAACAAAACCATAAAAATGTGAAATAATTATTGATAGCATGCATCTCCTCGTAAAATATTCATTAATTATTTTTTATACTAACACTAATGGATAGACAATTTGATAACGAACATTTTGTAAGTATTTTTTTTTTCAAAAGACCAATATTCGATTTTATATCAAATCAAATCAAATCAAATCAATTTATTCGCAATAAGTGTTGGTACAATTTTGGTCTTAACATAAAGAATAATATACAGATCCATAACACTTAGTCATAATAATGTGACATGCAAACATTTGGGTTAATATTATTATTATAGTTATAATTAATAAATTACAATTGAGAAATTGAATAAATGAACGTTATTAAAAAATAAAAATAAAAATTATGTCCGAGGGTAAATGATTTTGGTTGTTATTAATTTTCAACCCACAATTAAATATGTCGCTTACAGAGTAGAAATTTACGTCCAGATTTTAGAATATAAAGATTTTATTCTAAAATCTGGACGTATTCACTACCGTAATTCATGCGCCACCGGTGCCGCTAGGCCAATAGGAATGCTCATATCTCATGCTGATTTTTTGGTCAGGGTACGGCCTTAATAAGTATATATCATGGGTTTAAGATGTCTCGAATAGTTAAGCAACTATGATGAAGCAAATATATATATATATATATTAATAGTACTGATGAAAATGGTGCCATCGAACTGATCTGATGATGAAGCCGGGAGGTAGGCACTGGATCTCCGTAACAAAACAATGTATCCTAGGAAGTCGTGTTTGGGCTTATTGGAATTGAAATGAGATATACTCTGGCTGTAATTGTTTTCATAGTAATATGAGGTACCAACACTAAAAAGAGTAAAATAAAAAATGTTTTAACAAGAAAATTAAAAAGACTTTTAAAGCAAAACACCAAAAAGCAAAAGATAACTTTGTTTTCCGAAGTCGGTGTCGAAAAACAACAGGTACCAAAGATACCGACTTCGTAAACAAAGTTATCTTTTGCTAGGCGACCACTGAAAATCAGCGCCGTGCTGTGGGTCTCCCACGGCACAGCATTATGCTGAGGGGAAGCCTTCTTGTCACAGTCACGACATGCATCTGCTTGTACTTACTCATCATCCTAGTACTGTACTCAAATATGTTGTTTAATTTTAATCTTACTTTTCTTTACTAACATAATTTAAATACTTACTAATATTGGATACCGTTAAGACGACGACTAACGCCAACGCCTTGAGGGAACAAAACGCGCACTCATTTCACATCCGCGCGACCCAAAATTTAGTAGTTTTTTGTACTTTCCTTATTATTGTATGACTTTAAAGAAAAATCCTCATCAAAATGTAGATAATTAAATTATCTTTGAGATGGTGTTAACTTCATTAAAATACGCCCAGCGGTTTTGGTGTGATTGTCGTGTTTTTGTCCGTTTTAGACATAACTTTACAAATTAATTAAACTATGTTATACAAATAAAACTCAAAATTTGCTTAGATCAAATTATTAAGAAAATAGTCTAATATAGCATATATTTTTTTCAATGAATTACGACTAGCCATTTAGACGTGATTCTCATTTTAAAATCAGCTACTCAAGGGAATCGGCGCCCTAAGGGTTTAATTTAAGATGTCGAAAATTTTGTATGTCGTTTTTGTGGCGAATAAAACCTTTTTCTTTCTTTCTTTTGTAGTGTTTTGCTTTAGAAGTCGGTTTAATTTTTTTGATATAAAGTTTTTTATTATGATCATGTTTTTAGCGGCCTTCTGCTTGCATGTTTTTTCTATAATGTGCATAATTTTTATTACATATAGTAGGTAAAAAAAAAAATTGGGTAAACAATAATGCATCTTTTAATTTTGTTTTCAGATATTATGTGGGGTAAATGCTGTATGGGTTAAAACAGACTACGACAATATACCAAAAAATGCATTTATCGGTGGACACACAGGTGGACCTAGAGAAGTTGATGGTGAACCTCTGTATATATGTCGAAATAAGATTGAAAACAGTCTTGTATGTGGTAAAGCCCATGCTCGGACCAAAAAGTGCTATTTGCCATATTATGGCAAGGAGGTAGAAACATCTTCGTATGAAATATTAGTCGAAGAGTAGGCGAAATACAACTAGCTTTACCTACTACAATTTATCTGTTTACCTATATCTACCAGCGATTAAAATCGGTCGTCATTAAATCGTAAAGCTTGACGAGGTTCTGCATTTTTAGTATGTTTTAAGGAGCAGTTAGGGTGCACTTACTAGATATTAATCCAAATTTGCAACATCGAAAAACGTTTGCTCGCGGCGCACCACGCGATATTTGCGATATTTTGGGCCTTTTTCTTGCTCTAAAAGCAAATGCAAATGATACTATGCGTTTTTCTACACATAAAAGTCCGTACTTTTTTAAAGTTCATTAAATTTTTAACTATTAATGCCCGCAGCTCTATAAATCAAGTCAGATTCTAGACTTCTGATTACCGTAACATCTTCAAATAACAGCCGGGACCAACTTGAGCCATTTCGACTTTAAATCGAAGTAATTTGCAAGTACAATTGTATCACATTTACAAACTTTGTATCATTAAAAACATTTTGTTGATATTGTATAAAATAAATTGTATTGAAATAAAAAATTGGTAATTTTGTGGTTTCTTAATATTAACATTGAAAGAGTATGTTATATTTTTTTCTTAAATAAATAAACGATTAATGTTTGTAAATCATTTGTGTCGTTTTTTTTTTCATTTGGCAACTTTTGAGGATGTGGTCAACTAATGAGGTTTATATTTATTATATATTTATCTGTACTATACTATCTATACTTTATATTATTATTATTAATATTATAAAGCTGAAGAGTTTGTTTGTTTGTTTGAACACGGTAATCTCAGGAACTACTGGTTGGAATGGAAAAATTATTTTGTGTTGAATAGTCCATTTATCGAGGAAGGTTAAAGGCTATATAACATCACGCTACAACCGATAGGAGCCGAGCATAAATGAAAAATGTTGCAAAAATATTCCTTTTTGAGAGCTTTCGTTGCGTGCGCTGCGTAAACGGTTTAAGTTACGCAAATATCATGTATGATGGAACTGTTCTTATTTAAAAGTTCTAAAAAAAAGTCCGCGACAGCATATGTCTATCTTTTAAGATTGACTCACAATAGCAGCTTTTATGTTCTCCGCCGCCGGTAGAAACAAAAGTTGGTTACATTCGTATAGTACTCGTAGTAGCTGACCCCCGCGGCTTCGCTCCCGTCATCTGGCTACCTACCTCCTACCTACATGCCATAACTACCCTACCCACTTACCCTATCTACCCTACTCTACCTACTCCACTCTACCTACCCTACCCTACCCACCTACCCTATCTACCCTACTCTACCTACCATACCTACCTTACCCTACCTACCCTACCCTACCTACACCACCTACCCTACAACCCTGCCTTCCCTACCCTACCTACCCTACCCTACCTACCATACCCTACCTACCAATTTGTTGAACTATTTATTTGAATAAGAAATAATAAATCTATACTTATAATATTATAAAGAGGTAAAATTTGTGAATTTGTGAGTTTGTGACGTTGTAGGGGGTAATCTCTGGATCTACTGAACCGATTTTGAAAATTCTTTCACCAGTAGAAAGCTACATTATACCTGAGTGTCATAGGCTATAAAAATTAAAAAAAATAGAGATCCTTATAAAAATTGCAATAATGTAAGCCAAGGTAGCAAAATGTTGCCTATAAAATTCATTCTGTGGCGTGCGCTGAGAAAACTATTGATAGATAAAAATTATTAGGTAGGTAGGAAGGGTAGGTAGAGTAGGTAGGGTAGGCAGGCTAGGCAGGGTAGCCAGTGTAGGCAGTGTAGACAGGGTAGACAGGGTAGGCAGGGCAGGCAGGTTAGGCAGTGTAGGCAGGGTAGGCAGGCTAGGCAGGGTAGCCAGTGTAGACAGGGTAGGTAGAGTAGGTAGGGTAGGCATGGTAGGCAGGCTAGGCAGGGTAGCCAGTGTAGACAGGGTAGGTAGGGTAGGCATGGTAGGCAGGCTAGGCAGGGTAGCCAGTGTAGACAGGGTAGGCAGGTTAGGTAAGGAAGGCAGGGTAGTCGGCGTAGGCAGAGTAGGCAGGGAAGGTAAGGTAGGCAGGGTAGCCGGTGTAGGCAGTGTAGGCAGGATAGGTAGGGTAGGCAGGTAAGGCAGTGTAAGCAGGTTCGGCAGGGTAGGCAGGTTAGGCAGGGTAGGCAAGGTAGGCAAGGTAGGCATGGTAGGCAGGCTAGGCAGGGTAGGCAGGCTAGGCAGGCTAGGCAGGCTAGGCAGGGTAGGAAGTGTAGGCAGGGTAAGCAGGGTAGCCAGTTTAGGCAGTGTAGACAGGGTAGGCAGGGTAGGCACTAGGCAGGTTAGGCAGTGTAGGCAGGGTAGGCAGGGTAGACAGGTTAGGCAGGGTAGGCAGGTTAGGCAGGGTAGGCAGGGTAGTCAGGTTAGGCAGGGAAGGCAGGGTAGCCAGTGTAGGCAGTGTAGACAGGGTAGGCAGGGTAGGCAGTGTAGGCAGGGTAGGCAGGTTAGGCAGGGTAGGCAGGTTAGGTAAGGTAGGCTGGGTAGACTGGATAGGCAGGGTAGCCAGTTGACGGGAGCGAAGCCCCGCGGGTAGCTAGTTATCTATACTAGATGTTATGCATTACTAGTTTGTTGCAGGTCAATTACCAAGTATGTTTGATTAGGTTTAGATAAGAGCAATCAAGGTTCGTATCCGGTAGTTAATGGACTACCTCTATTGGTCTTAATGTTGAGTACATTTTGTACCTAATTAAAAACTTAATAATTTGATAAATAAGTTTTGAACTTATTTCTTTTTTTGAAAACTTAATGTAGGTAGTTCTAATATAAATTATTTTTGACTACCTCAATACCTGTCAAGGAAAATGATAATTTCATAATGTGCATAGGTATTGACTAAATTAAATTAAAAAATTGTTTCACAATTTTTTAACCGGGAAAGGAGATATTGTAACATATATTTTGTTCACACTATGTATGTTAGCGACATCTGCCTCCTTTTTGCCAAACAAGTTCGATTAGTTGTGTCGCTACTCGATTGTTTGATCATTTGGGTACTAGATGGCGCTGACATATGTATGACATAGATGAAAGTTTAAATAAAATATATTCTATTTGTGTGAAATCATTTAATTCAATAAACACACAAATTCAACATACAAATTAATAAATTATTAAATTCTTTTCAAATTAGTTACATAAAGGATATTTTAGTAAATGGGCCTATGGCTTAAAAGTAAAGTGTTCAAGGTCTGTATTTGCGATGACTTGAGTCTTTACTACGAGTGAACTTGCGTTGAGAGGACGGTGTCCAAAAATAACCTCAAAGGCAAGGATCCAAAAAGATACGTGATGTTATATGGGGCAAGGCTGGCTAGCGTCAAGATGAAAAACTCATCATGATCAATGATTCAGTAGGCGCTGTGAGTATTAGTTTGAATTTGTCTGAATGCCCATTTTCATGACACATGTGCGTTTGATCTTAACATACAATTTTCTTCTCCTTGGCAGGGCTCCAAATGCCTCTTTAGGTATAATTTTATATATAATAAAGCTAATGGTCAACTAGCTGTACAAGCTACAGCAGTCTCCTCTTGCAAAAGGTTCCGAGCATTATAGTTATCATCTGGTATCCAGCAAGCTCACGGACAGCTACACAGAGAATGATGCTGTTTGAGGAATCATATCTCCAGCATTGAATATTGTGGGTAAACTATATCCCTTCAGAAAGTGAGTGGTTCATACTTTGTTAACCTCAAGATATTGTATTGATGGAATGTGTGCTTGAAGAATTAAATTAGTTGACCAAACTTAAATGTGTTTTACTTCAGTCAGCTTCATGTGAGTTAGTCCCTGCAATTGTCTCAAGCTACTTGCTACCCATGAGTTAGCTGGTTGGGTAAGGAAAAGCTGCCTTACAATATTATAAAGCTGAAGAGTTTGTTTGTTTGAACGCGCTAATCTCAGGAACTACTGATTGAAATTGAAAAAATCTTTTTGTTAGATAGTCCATTTATCGAGGAAGGTTATAGGCTATATAACATCACGCTACGACCATTAGGAGCGGAGCATAAATGAAAAATATTGCATTTTTATTCCATTTTGAGTGCTTCCGTTGCGTACGCTGCGTAAACGGTTTAATGTCGCAACAATCATGCATGTAGGGTAGGTAGGGTAGATAGGTAGGTAGGCAGCCAGTTGACGGGAGCGAAGCCGCGTGGGACAGCTAGTATATTATATTTTTGCTCTTCAATACACTTAAACGTACTTAAGATATTTTTTTATTGCAACTCTTAAACGGTTAAAAAGGGGTGTTAAAATTTGTGTGAATGATTACCCTACTGGATGTGCTCGGGGGGAAACTGTTTTCATACCTCGAATACCACTGATACCCTCTGACTATGTCTTTGAGTTTAAACGATTACAATTCCCCCTTAAGGTCTGCTATGCAATGACCATAAATAAATCTCAGGGTCAGTCATTATGGGTGGCAGGCAAAGTTTTTTTTTTTTTTTTTAGCAGCCTCGTAATTTTGGCACCAGACAGAAAAACCACCAGTATACAAAGAAGATTTTGATACTTAAATTCTAACTTCCTGATGACGACTTTGTTAGCGTAAACCAATTGGAGTACCCTTATCTAGACTACAGAATGGCGCAAAACTCATCACTCTATCGGAAGATGCTGTTGGCATGTATGTATCTATGTAACGGAATCTTTAAATGTGATTTTCACCCCCTTCAAAACGTCGGATTGATTTGAAGCTTTGCACACATATCAAGGACCGATGACAATGCAATAATTTAAATAGTTTGTCTCATTATCCTTACCAGGATTTTCAGGATTAGCGACCTTTTAGTTCAATTTACCATTAAAGCGTGTTTTTTAGTTTTTAGAACTACAATTTATTTTTCTTCGACAATTCTGCTTCGATATTTGTGAAGTAAACAGATAAAAAAATATAGCTGGTAATCTCCAAGCGCGTGTAACCTACGCTACGTCAAGCCATTCTAAATCACGACCACGAGGAAGGAACTTTTCATCTAAAATCACCATGAGCTAGCTCTGTTTGTTGTTTTTCATGGATGAGGGCTAACGCGTGCCCGTATCCCCGCCATAAGTGGCACAGGAGGAGGTGGCACCGTGGAGTTTTAGTGGGTTCGAGTCCCACATAACTGCGTTATCTCCCCTTGATAGTGCAGTATGCATGAGCATATCCCCAGGCAAAAAAAAAGGTGTGTTGTTTACGCTGGAAGCGTCATCGGGCCGCCAAACCAATACTGTGGTTGACGAGGTTCCAGAGCCATGATCAACGTCTTGATCCTTAACAACAGCAATAACAACTGCAACTGTACTGGGCTGTTCATTGACAGTGAGGTGAACATCTACTCATGTAATTAGTAATATTTGTTTTTAGCTTCCAAATAAATAAATTAAAAGGAATAAATATAACCACTATCTTACCATCAGGTGAGATAGTTGTCTAACACGAGCCTATAAATCTATATATATAAAAATCAATGTCACTTTTCGTTGTAATTTTATAACTCAAGAACGGGCTCAGCTATCCAAACCAAATGTTTAGGCTTTGTTCGGACTATTCAGTAGATGGTTTATGTGAAGTTTTTTTTTTTACGTAGGGTAGGGTAGTTAGGGTAGGCTTTTTAAAGGATCTCCAGACTCCCGACAAAACTCAAAATCTCCAGAAAAACAAGTTCTCGGAAAGTTATATCTTCCAGATCATTTGTGTTATCAATTCCTGGGCTGTGGATGTTTAGTTTGCTAAGTAATTTATATAAGTACCAAAGAGAGAAATCGTATGGCCTTTGATTTAATAAAAGAATAAGTAATTAGAATGAACTTTGAAGGAAATTGTTCGAATTTTAAATCGTTTCCGAATACTATTAAAGGATCTCAATTGTTGGACCCAGTAAAGTCCAATACCAAATTCATGTGACAACCTAAAAAATAAGTCTACTTACCTAAATTAGTTATGTGTCAACAGGTGTTAAGTTCTTAATCTATTAACTTCAAAAACAAACTTTTATTTTCATTATTAATTTTTCCCGACAACAACCTCAAAATCCTGACATTGTCAAATTTTCTCCAGATATTTTGGTCTTTCGATCTGGCAACCCTAGCCACACATCGCTTCTTTCTACGTCAACTAATAGATACGGGTACGTATTGCAATATCTAAAATTAAAAGAACTAACGTAAAATAACCTACGTTCAAAATCCCTAATATTTTTAAATACCCTAGCAACTAACACATACCTACGAATTACCCTAAGCTTAAAATACTGATTGGACTAAATATCTAACGTTTAAAATATCAACAGTTATTACACCTAAGTTTGATACACCAACATTTGAAATACCAAATGGTCTAAATGCCTAAAATGATGCATCACTTTCGAGCTATTTGTATGAAGTAGTAGATCAGGTTCCGCGAGCGTAAAAGACGGTAGATTGATTGAGTTGATTATATTTACGTTAAAATACCTACTCTTTAGAATATCGAACAAATTTTGATATATGTATACCACTATAGGTTAGAACTGTGACCAACCGCGTGAGCCGAATTAGCGAAGCGACCGCTGCCGCGGCAGCGGCCGGCGAGCGCTACTTACTACCAAGTTGCTCGAAAAATTTTTCAACATTTTCTAATTATTAAAAATTTCAAATATTAATTATGTTTTTATTTGGATTTTGAATATGTACTTAGATCGGTATTTTTCATTTAACGGTGAGGTAAACCAATTTAAGGAACTTTGTACGTGAATTTCAAGTTTTATCTTTATGAACTTCAGTAACATATCCATTTGACATTTTAAGCTTTCGGTATTTTGAATATAAGTGAAACAATCATTAAGTATTTAGATTTTACGGATTAAGAACGTAGGTTAGTTTACGTTAGATCTTTTAATTTTAGACATTGCCAATACGTACCCATATCTATAGGTACGTATTGCAATATCTAAAATTAACTCTCTCTCAAGATTCTACAGGGCCAAAGTTGTCTAAATCAATGTTGGTAAATGGACGACTGTAACAAGTCAAGTCTTACATCAGGTAAATTGCCGGTAGCCGCGGCGTTTAAACAAAACGCAAATCATCTCGGTCATACACTCTCATTTTGATCTGAGAAAATATCTACATAAGAGCGCACCGAGCTTTTGGCGGTAATCAATTTTAGGTATTCTATGCGCTCCGCATGTGTGCGTAAGGCTTTCATCAGCCTCCTGGGACGCCAGGTTCGCTAACAATTCGAGCTCTTCCACCCGTGAAACTTGCTGGCGAGCTAGCCTCTGTTCGGGGAACCACTGCGGTGCGTAACCAGTCTGCTCATTGCAGACTGGTCATGAAAAGACTGAGTTAGGATACTAAAATAAAACACAATTTAGTAAAATATAAATTTTTATTGTAGGTAAGTAGGTAATGTTAACAATTTTGTTTACATGATTGTTTACATAAATAATATAATGATGGAGAAAAACATAGAAACAAATCATTATAACAATTCTGTTTTAATAAAATAAATAGTTCTATCTTGGAATCCATTTATTTGTAACTTAAACAAGAAAAGAGAGTGGTAACACAAAATTGACATAACCTCAAAAAATTACTCCATCATTAAAAAAAAAGATATGTAAATGTATTTATTTTTCGAAATTCATGTTTAAAAGTCGGCAGAAGACGTCAGTTGGTCGTCTTAGGGTTTTTGTAGGATTTAGATAGAAACTTAGAAACTGATATCTCGGTAAAATTTCCCGGTTTCAGAAGTTACATGTCAAAAAAACTCGGTAAAAATGTTAGAGAGTACCTAGTCAGTACCTATGAGACTTAAAGAATAAAAACCAAAATGTTAATGTCAATTCTGCGCGCATAGCTTCAATATATCGATATAAGGTATTTTTTGTTGTTAAATTACGGAAGAAAACGTTACAAGATAAATCATAAATTGACTTTTGAGTATTAATTTTGGCGATAATATGTAAATTTAAATTCAACAAAAGCTTTAAATACTTGTAATAATTTAGATATTTCTCTTTTAAAAAACTTCTGTCAACTAAATTAGGTAAAAGTAAGCGGGGTACTGTATTTTGAATGAACCTGACGGTTGATTGACGGGACTTGACAAAGACGCAAATGGTCTTGCTGCATCGCTGTCTGGAGAATTGATTTCTTGATCGAAACGAACTGTCCGGCACCGCTTACCGCACCGTTACGCGTCACGATCAACAGACCAAAGCTTTAAGTGGTGGCATTAGATCAGGGGTCGTAGCATGACGTGTCAAAACTATCATAGTGCGACTGTGAAAAACAACAAAGCTATTTGTCTTGTTTAGCTCCGTCCCTCTCATACAGCAAGTGTCCCCTGATTTTGAAGTCTGACAAGTTGACAGAATACCATCGCTCAGAAGGAAATTCTTTTTTTAAACGGTTTCATTTAGCTTGCCTTGTTTGTTTTTTCGATCAAATATAGTCAATGAAATTTTATTTTATTTCTATACGGAAGAAGGAGAAGTTGAATAGTCGACGAATAAAATATCAAGATGTTGTCTTACAGGGGCGTTTTCTGAAAGGCTATTAAACAAAATCTGACGTTAAATCATGTCAAGCGATTTGACTGGCTGTTATTAATTCACTCAGCCAATCACAGCAGTTCACATGAATTTGACAGTCCGACAGTTAATTTTGTAGTGATCAGCCTTTCAGAAAACGGGTATCTCTACAGATGCGAGTTCACCGCGCGACCGCAAAACGAGACCGTGACACGCGACTGAGGAAGGAGACGCGCGACACCACTTGTCCTTAGGCTTTGCATGTGAGTGAGTTCGCGCGCAATAGCGCACCGCGCCACAGAACTCCGTTAGCCGGTCTCGCTCACGGACGACTGTGGTGTCGCGCTCGAAATTACCGAACATTTTGTCATTTAACAATTAAATAACCATTTTTTGATTGGCTTCCATATTGAAAACGATAAATTTGGCCTCTAGTTGTATACAATTCCTTGATAGCCAATATTTGTTTATTTTTATAATAATGATCGTCGTTCTTCTTTCTCCAATAGAAATTTGATGACTTGGCTTTCCATTGCAGTCTGGAATAATAATTTTCTACAATATTTCAACGATTAAAATCTAAGAGATTTTGTGTACGACACATGTCTCGGTCTCACGTCGCGGTCGCGCGTTGATCTCGCACCTTAAATGGTATAAAACAAAATCGCTGTCAGAGTCTGTCGACGAAATCGGTTTCTCCGCTAACTTCTAAACCTTGCAACGGATTTTGATGCGGTTTTCACTAAAAGAAAGAGCGATAAACCAGGAAGGATTTTTGTATATAATTTGTCACATGCGTTGCCGGGGTGGGTCGCTACTTTATAATAAATCTGGACCTTTTCAAGATTTTCAGTCAAATTATTGAAAATATATTTTGTAAGAACGAATTCTGTCAATTTATGAATCATCTTTTTATTTAATATATATGGCAAAAAAATAAAGTATGGTAGCATTTTATGTCGTATTTCAATTAAAAAAATCATGTGATGTCAAACAAAAAAAAAAGCTATTGAAGTTATTCCCATTCTATTAGAACTTTTGTAGTTTAAGAAGACCTACACTGCAATTAGATCAAAAGGTTAAGACAAAATGTCAATCTAGTTTGGAAGTACAGAAAACTAGCATAGAGACCCAAATTTAATCAACCACCGAGACATTTTTTAAATTTAGAATTTTTATTCGGACAAATTTAAAGATCGAATTACTGAAACGTTCGTCAAACTCAAATTTATATAAAGTCAAATTTGTATTAAGAATTTTACTGTGCTCTAAATAAAGCCTAAAATTAATTATCTGTCTCGGAAGGTTTGCATTTGGAGTTAAGCTCTTTTTGTTATAAGACGAAGAATGTTTGTGCTAACAAATTATCGTAACTATTTTGCCATCTATACATATTACATACAGTAGTGAAAAATAAATTAGACCTTTTTCTAATGTTATAATTTTAAAGCTAAAATTTTCTTGAATCAACAAAATAACTTTTTTTTGTATAATTTTTAGCTAGTTTATCGAGATAAACTTCGCATCTTGTTTTAGAATAACTGCTTAATATGACGAACGACCAAAATGTTTGTGAACTAACTAACAAACTCTTTGATATAACATTTAGAATAATATGTCGCCAACCCAAGCGAGCGTGGTGAATAATGCTGCCTTCTCTACATGAGACGAGGTCTTTGGTCTGCAGTGATACAGTAACATGCTGACAGTATTATTTTTAACATAATTACTATTGTTAAATTAAATATAGGTACGTGGGGCGCACTGTAAACTCCTTCTGTTGCGGTATAATAAAATAACGATATTTATATCGGTACTAGAGTTACTGCCACCAATATAAGTTTCGGTATAATATCTATACTGGTACTAGAGTGGTATCGGTACCGATACCAGTACCGGTATAAAATCTGTACCGGTACTAGAGTGGTATCGTCACCGATACCAGTACCAGTATAATATCTGTACCGGTACTAGAGTGAGTACCACCGATACTGGTACCAGTATAATACCAAAATCGCCGCGAGAATCAGTGTCGGTACTGCAGTATGAATCGTAATAAGGTTTTAAGTCCTTTGCATACTCAGCTGTGGACCGATGAGCTGGTTAAGGTTGCGGGGATTTGCTGAATGTGAGACGCACAGGTCGGTCAATGTGGCGACGCCTGGGTAATGCCTATGTCCAGCAGTGGACATAGGCAGGCCTTTCGGCTGAAATGGTGAAGGTGATGATGATTCTAAAAGTTATATCAATGAGACGAACATCTTAAACTAATTTATATCAACACAGTATTTATTGAGATATTTCTTAATTTAACAAATATCTTCTGTGTATAATTTACAATGTTTAATTTTTTTTGCGTATTTTTTATATATTTTTCTCTTTTCTGGTGAAATACTGAACTTATTTAATATTTTTTTTTCATGTGATTTGATACGATTTTTAGTAACTTTTGACTGTTTTTTTAAGCTCTATTGGCTTAATCTATATATGGTCCTGAGTTCGATTTCAGGGCCGAACAATTTTTTTTCG
The DNA here is from genome assembly GCA_948252205.1 of Orthosia incerta. NCBI lineage: Eukaryota > Metazoa > Arthropoda > Insecta > Lepidoptera > Noctuidae > Orthosia > Orthosia incerta. The sequence continues at coordinate 11,879,576 of OX411767.1, forward strand.
CTTTTTTTTTTGTATTTTTTTTTTTGCAACAGTCAAAAGCCAAAAAAAGTCATATCGTGTAATCCCGAAACATATTACAACCTTATACTATTATAATGTCAATAATTTCAATAAACTACAATACGTGTCTTTCTACGGATAGTTGCAGGTTATAACCGACCAAGTTTTGTAGACAACTGTTAGTTTCTGACGTCATTAGGTACTATATGAAACATCAAGACGCGTGGCACTAGGTGGCGGTCATAAATAGTGAGAATGAGATGACAAGAGACTTTTTTCATGATAAATATTCACCGTCCTACTCGCACTTTTTATGAACGCGACTGTCTCGAATACTGACGTTCGCGGCAGATGCGGACATAAACTGTTAGAGCGAGATGACACGAGCGAATCAAGTTCTCCAATATTCGCCGTCCTACTTGCACGTTTTATGACCGCTACGGCCTTAGAATTTATAGGTTCGATAACGAACAAGAAGAATGCAGGATCGCATTTGATACAGTTGTCTATCTATACCCCATTTATAATAAATAGTATATAAACCAGCTCAATCTTACGTAACCAGACGTAAGTATAGTTTTAGCTCTTATTGTTTAATTGTTAAGGTTCATAATAGCGTAACCATACTAGAAGACAATATGTACTCATCTTCTCTACATTTGAATTGTAAAATGGATCTTATTAGTAAGTTAAAAGGGGTATTTTGGCTTGTTCGGCTAGTACAGAGAATTATGATTGTAACTAACTCATTGATTAAATTCATACAAAACACAAAGATGAGAAGGAATTTAAACTGTACATTTACATTATAATTATAAAGATTTTTACCTGGATTCTTACACAAAAATTTTTTTTCATCGTCATCTACAATTTTTGCTGGGCAATAAGTATCAATTAAAGACAAGATTTATGCAAAAAAAAAACAGCTAAAATATTCTTCCATTTTGTTTTTTAACCCCGCCCATCCATTTCTCAACCTTGTCAACAACTGCTTAACCCCACTCATGCAAAGCCCGATATCACTCTACAATGAACATTACTATCTTGTGCACGGAATCTGACATCAGAGGCACAGTATAAATATGGACAGTACGGAAACTAAGCCTAGTTGATGAAATAATTACCTACGCCCCATTGAAGCAATAGGATTGTAACTTTTAATGTTTTTGATATGTTTTTTTTTTTATTAAATCTTTTTGTTCTGTAGTGATCAATCAATTGATTTGAAAAAACTAGCTTATAAATACAATTTAAATAGGTAATCTCATGTCGTCGGTTAATTCATTCAACAGACGATAGTTTAAAAAAGTTTAATATTAACGGAAAACAGTTGAATAATTAACACACAACAACTTGTAGAACTATAGATCTTTAACTTTGTAATTACGGCGAAACTTTTTACAAGTTTTGGCGGGAGCGTACGCGAGCTGCGGTTGGACGAAATCGTTACGTGTGCTCGTTGGAGCGGGCGCGCGGTAGACGCAAAGATAAAATTATACGTGACCACTCGTCTCAACGCGGCACTCACTACTGACAGCACCGTGACAAACGCTTAGGAGTCTCGTCGATGCGCATGTTTGTGTGAATGTGTCGTTTCGAGTGTTTGTAGGTAATTTCCGTACTGTCCATATTTATACTGTGCCAGAGGTCTTACTCTGATTCAAAACTATCATGGTTCCATTGTAAGAGAGATACGGAGCTATACAGGACGAAAAGCTCTATTATGTTTAACTTCTCTCGTTAATTTTTTAGTATTTGAGGGTAAAATTTACCAGCTGAATTTTAAAACAGTTATTCCCGACCAATTGCGTTGAAATTTAACATACACGTTTGGTTTAGATGGCAATGCACGGTAAGCTAAAAACATGTTTAATAAGCATTTTTTTTTGTTTTGCAAAATGTCTTTTATTGATAACTAAATATCCAGCAAAAATATTGTGGATAAAAATTCAGGTTGTATATTACAGACGGATCGTCAGTTGATTAATAAATGAAAACAATTTGATTTAATAATCAACTGACTAACTATTTAGAATCAGGTTTATTAACCAAAACTTCATATCATATCTAAGCAAAAATCTTTTTGTTTTGTGTACGTCCGTAGAAAGACAAGTCCCAAATTTTGAGTAAATAAGACTGCACCTTGCCATAAGCGATAGCGGGTTTGAAAATCGCTCTCGCTACGCAAACCACAGCTTTACAAAACAACCGAACATTTGAAAGAAATGCATTTTTTTTACTAAACGAGTATATAATAATATAAAAATTAAACTATTTTTTATCTATGCAACACATCATATCGGCCCGCGGCTTGTCGATGGGAAGTCTGTGAAAAAAAGAAAAAAAAATGTCACTCTTACTTGTTTTTGGTCCGGGTTTGTTTTCTTATGAAGTATTTTCGGACCCTTTAAAAAAGACTTTATAAAATTTTGGGGTACAGTTAAAAAAAAAAATATTAGGCCATCAGTTGTATTTCCAAAAAATATTGGACACGTATTTTTTTCTTTTGTCACGTTAACAACATTGAGAACGATACAGTGCGTTAAAATATCGCATGACGTCATGCCTTGGTACACTTTTTACATAGAAGTCACTTCACAAGGCTCCACTTACGAACTTTGATGCACTTTATTACAAGCAAAAGCTTGCATTTAACTTGCAATGTATGTATTTATGTAAGTGTGTTCGGGACAAATCTTGAAACTGAATTTTAAAGCAGTTATCCTCCACCGATTAAGATGAAACTTTGCATACACGTTTAGTTTGGTTGACAATGCAAAGTGACGTCATTCTAAATCCAATATGGCGGACGGCCCAAGCAGGCGGACTAGTTATTTTTTGTGCACTGCCATGATATGGGTATCAAATGAAAAGGTTTGCTGAGAAGAATACGAAAAGAGATTTTTTATGAATATTTTTTTCTTGATGAATTTCTATTGGTGTGAATAAAAAAAAATAAGTGTCCAATATTTTTTATAATCTAACAAACGGACTAATAAGAATTTGCTGTTTCGTACCCCGTCATCACCTCTATTCACAAACGAAGCATAACCTCTTAATTGGTTTAAATTGGCTGGCCAGGTATAATTAGCTTGCGAAATGTTAATACATTACAAAATAATATTTATAAACTATGGTGCTATGCACATCTGCCCTAACCCCTCGGCACCTGTGCCAAGTTGACAATCTACAATCGATAACGCTAGTAGGAAACGAATTAATGTATAGGAATGACACATCTGAACGTCAAGTCACGTGGCCAGACCATACAAATAGAAGGCGTTAACGATTGTAGAAAAAGATTCGATACGAAACGTTTGCAACTTGGCTAGGGGGGGCAGGTATAACAGGGGTGATGATGGTAGGTTGTAAAATAAGTGTCATCTTACCAGCGACTGTAACCGCTTCGTCCTGTAAAGAAGAGAAAATAATCATTACTATTTAATTTCTTGTTTAAACTATACTTAATACCGGTACCGGTTTTATAAAGAGGTAAATTTTGTGAGTTTGTTGGGGGTAATCTCTGGATCTACTGAACCGATTTTGAAAATTCTTTCGCCAGTAGAAAGCTAAATTATTCTTGAGTGTCATAGGCAATAATTTATCTACAAAAAATTGCAATAATATAATCCAAAGTAGCAAAATTTTGCCTATAAAAATCAATCTTTGGCGTGCGCTGAGAAAACTATTGATGATACACAAAAAAATATGTACTATATGATTAAAGTACTCATTATTACCTACAAAAAAATCTGCGAGAGAATATATCTAACTATCATAGTTAAGTCACAATTTTTTTATTTTTATTTTTATTTTATATAATTTAATCAAAGAATATTTTGCAAACAAAACTGTCCAAAGGATGTTCAATATTGATATTCTGGCTCCAAGCGGGCGCACGGCCAGTACTGCATTAACATTGGGGAATATATACGCCTTAAGTTAAGCTTACCGGTTTAATAATCCTAGTTCTTTGCACAGTCATATTCTGCTGCGGCACGGTAGAGTCGGGCTGGACTCCTAGCGCGGAGTATATCTCGCGAAGCATTAACAGCATCGTGTCTTCGGATTCCCTGTAGGAGTGAAATAGTACATTTCGTGTCGGGCATAAAAAGTTGAGATTTTAACACGAACGATGTAGCCAATTTCGAAAGCTACATGCGAGTGTTAAAATAAAGACTTTTCATCCGAGACACGAACGATTCTTATTCCACTAGCTGATGAGGTAACTTAATTAAACGCAAATAAGTTCCAACACCAATTTATTAGAAACGTTCTGACTAAAAACAAAAGACTATATACACACAATCAACGCGCGATTTTTTGAGAGGTAACAGGTTCAGTATCATTCTGACAGTTACATAATTATCTATACAAAAGTCATTTCGTAACTGTTATTATGTAATTTTGTTTTATTTATTTTATAATCTTGTGTCTAAATGTACATATTTCGAAACGAATTTCTTAGGCTATGTGTTATAATAGACAAGGTAGTGGAAAAATAATCTTTAAATAATGTCTGTATTTACCAGTATCCGACATGGCTGCTCATGGCGAACAGGTACTCATTGATCATCTCGAGCGGCGCCTCTTGTAGCACATAGTCTACGCGACGACCGTCGTTCAGACGACCCAGCATGTCCGGGGTGGACTGTGGAAAAAAATTATTGGTTAAAACATAACCCTATCCTTGCAGTCGGGTTAAACAGGTCAAATACAGGGTCACAGATAATATAATACTAGCATACAGATGCCTCATCCCGTACAAAGTAACCGCGCCGACGTAACTAGCGTTTTTCGTCTGATTGTACTGATGATTTTATAAATACTTCGATCGCGTTCGGTTCCGTTCCACGGCTATGGTGTTAGCAGCGACTTGCAATTAAAAGCATTTTCACTTGTTTTAAAGTATATTTTTGCCCAATTTTACAGTTTTATTGTACGCAAATGTGTTACAAAACAAATAAAAAAAAATCGAGTGGCATGCCTCACAAATTTAAAAACGCGACATCTATTGGAATAAACTTTAAAATGAGAGTTGATTAAACGAGAACATACAATTTTTATGAGCAATTCTAGAAAATGTTAAGCAATTCAATAACAAATCGCGCCATGCATATCGCGCCATGTTGTGACATTTATTTGAACCAAATTATCTTTGTTAGCGCTGGGACACCGTGATAGTGTATAATGGACAGAAGCAGTATTTAAAATATGATCGCACCTCGTATATTTTAAATACTGCTTCTGTCCATGTTTCTTTCAAATTTATCCAAGAAGTCATAGGTCATAGGACGCTGTGGGAAGGACATAGGATAGTTTTTATTCCGGTAGCGTATTCCGTTGGGATGTTAAACCACATTTTGCGCGTGAGGAGCCGCGAAACGAATCTAGTTATCAATAAATTAATGAACGACATAAGTGTAGAATTATATATAAAGATTCATTTGTGGTTTTAATGAAAACCACACAAAAAAAAAGAAAATTAGGTAGATAAGGAGAGTGAAATATCTTTCTTCTCTGGTTCTGGCTTTTGGTTTATTTTTTTTATTAAAAACAACGTACTCACCAGTTCAATTTCTTTCGCTAAATCTTCCTTGTCTTCAGTGAGCTGTTCTTTCTCCAACTCTTCTTCGACAACCTGAAATGATGTGAATATTTTTTTTATTTAATTTACATGGAATCAAATTTGTCTATACTAATATTATAAAGCTGAAGAGTTTGTTTGTTTGTTTGAACGCGCAAATCTCAAGAACAACTGGTTGGAATTGAAAATTCTTAGGTAGTCCATTTATCGAGGCAGGTTATAGTCTATATAACATCACGCTACGACCATTAGGAGCGGAACATAAATGAAAAATGTTGCAAAAACGGGCAAAAATATTCCATTTTGAGAGCTTCCAGCTACGCAACAATCATGTATGTAGGGTTCGGTAGGTAAGGTAGGGTAGGAAGCGTAAGGTAGGAAGGGTAGGGTAGGTAGGGTAGGGTAGGGTAGGGTCGGGTAGGTAGGGTAGGTTGAGTAGGGTCGGGTAGGTAGGGTAGGTTGAGTAGGGTGGGTAGGGTAGGTAGGGTAGATGGGTATCTAGGTAGCCAGTTGACGGGAGCGAAGCCGCGTGGGACAGCTAGTGCATTATAATAACTATATTCCACATCTAAGCGTAGGTGTATGTGACATTTCCGTCTGACGATACGGTATATATTCCTTGACAGAAACAAGGTAGCTTTTTAAGATAGTTTACTTTTGGGAAAGAACCAACCATTATATCTATCGCAGCCATCTGGTTAAAGTAGCCAGCTAATTGGACGCCTAGGCCGTTCATTAAACGACGGCATCCAATTAAATGGCTGAAGGACAACTAGCCAAGTCATTGAGCGCAACTTTTTACCAGATGGCTAAATGTCATGTAGTCATTCTGTTAAATTGGATATTGATGCATTTGTAATGTTTGGTTAGGGTGACTATAGTTTAGACTCAAATATTTTGCGAAAACTTGCAGAAGACGTCGTATTATTTGGTACTTCCATGTTTTCATACTATTTAACAATATCACACTTTAATTTCAATTAAAATTGGACACAAGAACGAAAAATATCATTCACGGTTTGCGCTGTTGACGCAGTGGAAAAAAACTGAACTAAATTTGAATCACATGGTCGAGTCTTGGTCAGTCGTCCTCAAAGGACTTTCAATCCGCCAAGTTGTTAAACGAATGATTCTAGTTCAATTCACTATCGGCCTAGGCATTCAATTGGATGCCGGCGTTTAACGAACGGCCTAGGCGTCTAATTAGCTGGCTAATTTAACCAGGTGGCTGAGACATCCATATATTAATCATTAGCATCACCATCCTATTAGATTGATTTTTTTATCCATTAACGAACTTTTTTTTGTAAAATGACTACCCTTTCTACCTAGGTACCCTTTAGGTTGATTGTCATTTGCAAGTTTCAACCTCAGTGAAGTTTCAATTTACCAGGAATTGTTTTTAAAAGGCGTAAAATTTATAAAAAAACATATACCGGACTTCACTATTGTCAATGTCTAGAACACAAGCTTAGAGAAAGAACTTAAGGTTACACTAGTCGAATATTCTTCCATACAAACGTAGTCTAGGGATTATTCCACTGTTTGACGATGTACGTTCAAAATAAAAAGTGATATCAATTTGTCTTATCATTATCTACCCTGTATGGAAGCAAAAAAGTAAAAAAAGAAAATATTTGAAAGTTATGAGCGTCGAAAGTTCCACATTTCGACACAAAATTTAACGCATTTTTGGGCGCAAATAAATACCATAAGAAGACGTAAAATTGCAAAACGGCCTCCATACAGGGATAGATTAGTAGTTCAACAATGCATATAATTTTATTTTGAACAGATAGATTTTGTCGTTTTTTTCATGATATCTAGACTGCCAAAGGTCTGTTTATAAAATTTCGCGCGCTCGGTTTCGTCCTAAATCATCATCCATTTCGCTACAAACTTGCAAAAGTGCTAATACGTACGCGAACTGGCTTCTTACTGCTCATCACAACATCTATTTATTTTGCACGAGTTGTCGGATGAGATAGCAGGCATTTTAACCACGCGCACAAAATAGTTCGTGCCGTCGACTAGTGTAACCTTAATAAAATATTTAGTATTTTTAACGACTTCTCAAAATGGAGGAGGTTCTCAATTCGGGTGTCTCTGACTCCAACATATACAAACGGATTTACAAAATTCTTCTTTTGTTCGATAGAAGTTTCCGATTCCGAAATGGTCCTCTATAAATTTGGCAAAAATCTGTATTGTACAACAGAACTCTTCAATAAATGACGACAGATGTCTCGGGATTGTTGCAATCGCTTGTCTGTTTATTGTTCACACCATTCCATATCATATCATCACGCCAGTACGCTCTAAACGGGTAAGCAGATGTGTACAGTTCACCCTGGTACACTCTCATTGCACCGGTTATGTTCAAGTTAGGTGCTATTCGGGTAATCTATTCTGTGGGCTTTATAGGTACCTTATTATAGAACCATTATGTACTACTAAAAAGTGAAAAATAAAAAACTGTTTTACATAAAAATACAACCGAATTCAAAAAAAAAACACTACAAAGTGAAAAATAAACTACAACTTCGGCAGTCGGTGTCAAAAAAACCTTGGTTAAATTCGTACATTTTTGCATTTTGAGTATAAAATATGTAAGAACACTTTAAAAATTATTAGATCCTGCAACCCACCTTTTCAAGCTGTGCATCTGTAGGCGGAGCCGCCTTCCACTTGTTCCACGTACTCCGGAGGGACTCCAGCAGCTTCTGCTTGAGATCAGCGCCGACGCGAGCCATGGTGTCCTTCAGTTCTACGGAAGATTGCAACAGTTCATCTATTTACTTATGTTATGCTGTTGCCCGGCGTATATTAATATACCAGCTGTCCCGGCAAACTTTGTTTTGCCATAAAAACACCAAACATTCATCTACCCTACCCTACCCACCCTATCCTACCCTACCTATGTAGGTAAGGTACAATTTTCTTTTTCCTTATTTTTTTTTTCATAAGAACCTTCTTCTAACAATAGAAAACACAACAAAAAGCGAAATCGGTCCAACCGTTCACGCGTGATGCCGTGACCAAGGGAATTATGGATTCATTTTTATATATATAGATTATATGGATGATTTACTAATGGAGCAGTGGTGGCCCAGTGGTATCGGCCGCGACTTACAAGTTGTAGGTCGTGGGTTCGAGCCCAGGCTTTACTTTGTGTAAATTATTTCATCACCACTGCTCTCAAAACGGTGAAGGAAAACATCGTGAGGAAACCGGCATGTCCTAGAACCAAACATTCGAAGACATGTGACATCCACCAACCCGCACTGGGTCCGCGTTGTGTATTACGGCCCATTCCCTCTCACAGAGAGGAGGCCTGTGTCCCAGCAGTGGGAACATTAATAGGCTGATGATGTGATGTGATTTACTAAAACTCTAAGAAATGTCGACCACTCGACTCGACCTCGACTTAGCCTCAACAGTTATAAGATTGTTATTTATTGCCATTTATTCTCCTCGACTCGAGAGGAATTTCTTTTATCATGGTGTCGAGTGTTAGTTCATCTAATGACTTATGTTATGCTGTTTCCCGGCTTATATTAAAGTTTTTCGATGATATTATTATATTCTATGTACGCAAAATACGCGCTCGGTCGTGGAGTTGCGGCAACCATCCCGTTTTAACCTAAACTATATTCTAAGTAATTTCCGCCACATGACTTGACCTCGACTCAATTAATTCGACAGTTATAGCTTGTTATTGCCGTTATCGTCCTAACCTCGAAAGTGACGTCAGTTGTCATGGTGTGAGTCAAGTGGAGTGTTAACGTCGAATGGAGTCAGCGCCGACGCGAGCCATGGTGTCCTTTCTACAGCAGATTCCAACAGGTCATCTGTTTACTTATGTTATGCTGTTCCCCGACTTATAACTAAGTTATTATGTCGATGATGATATTATCACCGATATTTTAAGTAATTTCCTCCACTCGACTCAATTAATTCGACAGTTATAGCTTGTTATTGCCGTTATCGTATTAAACTCGAAAGTGACGAACGACGACGTGAAAATGGGTGTATGACTATAAACGTAGGGCAAGACCAAAGTAACAATGGATGGACAGTGTTAAAGATGATATGGCTACAAAGGGAGTGTAACAATCGATTCTGGCTTCACTTTGGGCATTATAGGTACCTAGCCTATAAAACTGGTCCATTATGTACAACTAAAACAATTACAAATAAAAAAAGTTTTTTACGAAAAGTACAACCGACTTCCAAATCACACACACACACACACTATAAAGTGAAAAACAACTTCAATTTCGGCAGTCGGTGTCAAAAAACGAAGAAACGAAAACAGGAACACCGACTGCCGAAATTGAAGTTATTTTTTACTGTGTAGTGTTTTTATTGATTTATATGTTAATCTACCATTTCATGCAATATACAATTTCAGTCGGTACAAGCATTGCTTACCTAGATGCATCCTCTTGCGTCCCTTGTGATGAGGTATGAGGTGCGGCTTCAGCTCACGGAGCTGAGGGTTGATCAGGGGCTCGATTCTGAAAGTTTATAATGTTCATAAGTAAACTCTGTAACGCTATATGCTGGAGGCACGAGTTCCAGCGCTAACAAAGAAAATTTGGTTCAAATAAATGTCACTAGATGGCGCGATACGCATCGATTTGTTATTGAATAGGATAATTTACTGAAAATTAGTTTTTTGTCCTTCAGGTAGATTAATAAAAAATATTGGACATGTATTTTTTCTTTTGACACATACACATAAAGTGACGACGATATAATGCGTTGAAATATCGTGTAACGTTACGCCGTTAGTACCCTTTTTTACTGCCTTAGTGACGTCACAAGCCCCCACTCCTGAACTTTGATGCGCTTTAACTTTGTAATTTTTTATTGAATTGGTAAAGCAAAAAATACGTGTTGATAATCTCACTGACGGACTAAATAGAGTTATAATTTTTCTATCCAGGAAACATCCCTATTGTCTGTAAAATTTAAATTTTCTAGAATTGATCATGAACATTTTATAATGTTCTTGTTTAATCAACTCTCCTAAGCACAAAATTGTGGAATATTGGGCTCTTAATTCATATTTCAAAGTTTATTTGAACGGATCATTTCAAATTGATGCCAATAGATGGCGCGGTATTAAATTTCTGAGGCATGCCACTCGATTTTTTAGATTTGTATTATAACACATTTTGGTACAGTGAAACTGTAAAAACGTGCAAAAATTACTATAAAACAAATCGTCACTGTATTTAAAGAAAAAAATTGTCACGGACCGAGAAAACCCTTTTACTTGCAAGCCTAACACCATCTATAGCCGTGGAACGGAACCGAACGCGATCGAAGTGCTTATAAAAATAATCAGTATAATCAGACGAAAAACGCTAGTTACGTCGGCACGGTTTTTTTGTATGGGATGAGGCATCTGTATGTCAGTATTATATTATTGTGCTGGAGGTCGGTTAGGCAGTTGCTCCATATAAATTACTGGTATTCAGTTGTATACAGGACTCACAAGCCAACCACAATATTGATGGTTTTTTTAAGACGACGACTAACGCCAACGACCTTGAGGGAACAAAACGCGCACTCGTTTCACACCCGCGCGACCCAAAATTTAGTAGATTTTTGTACGTTCCTTATTATTCTATGACTTTAAAAAAAAGCCTCAGATTAAAATGTAGATAGTAAAATTATCTTTGAGATGGTGTCGATTTAATTAAAATACGCCCAGCGGTTTAAGTGCGATTTTCGTGTTTTTGTCCGTTTTAGACATAACTTTACAAATTAATTACACCATGTTATACTAATAAAACTCAAAATTCTCTTAGATCAAATTATTAAGAAAATGGTCTAATATAACATATATTTTTTCCAAAAAATTACGACTAGTCGTTTAGACGTGATTCTCATTTTAAAATCAGCTACTCAGGGGTAAATGCGCCTTAATGGAATAACAGGGTCAGTTACCCGTTCTTATCTGACAGATTTCATAACTTGAAAACTAAGATTTGACCATCAAAACATCTCAACAACAAAATATTTTGATTTAAAAGTGCCAATAGAGTTGATTGTCTGGTCTTCTCCATAGGAAGCTACGCTTTTTCACTGACTTGACTAAATTGAGATCAATTTTTAATTTAAATCAAGATTTATTACAGGGGCTATGAGCAAGGTGTTTTAGACTTTATCATCAGCCTATTAATGTTGCCACTGCTGGGACACAGGCCACCTATCTGTGAGAGAGGGTATGGGCCATGATCCACCACGCGGGCCCAGTGCGGGTTGGTGGATGTCATATTATGTCTTCGAATTTTTGGTTCTAGGACATGCCGGTGTCCTCGCGATGTTTCCCTTCACCGTTTTGAGAGCAGTGGTGATGAAATAATTTACACAAATAATTTTCACATTATATTAATTTTGACATATCTACCAAATAATTTGTCTTTACCTCTCGCATGATTAATATTTTATTTTTCTTCGTATTTCACATGTAACCATATTATTTGTACGCCTATTGGCATAACATAGTGACCTAAGAACTTTAATTTAAGCACTGTATTTACTACCTATTTATGTTACACAAATAAAATATGATTTGATTTGAAAGTAATGCGCCTACCTGTCTTCGAACCCACAACCTACGACACGGTCGGGGCAGTTACCACTGGGCCACCACTGCTCTCCGTTTAGCTCGTTTCAGCTCTGTTTTAGACTTATTGATCAGTTTTATCGTGCTTCAGTTTGATATTTAGCTGTGTAAATAATTGAAAAGAAGATAAAACTTACCTATAAGCAATCGGATCATAAGGGTGGAAGATGTTGAAGAAATTCTTGCACGTTGGTAGAGAAAAGTTCGCTCCTAGAGAGTCCACGCCACGTATACACTCGAATATCGCTGTAAAAAAAACATTTAAACAACTCAATTATTACTTAAATAAGGAACCTCAATAGAAACTAGAACACTTGGCCAAACAATCCATCGTAACGTTAAAATATTTATAAATATATATAAATATTTATCTAATGTGTTAATAAATTAACTCTACGAATTTCGTGAGGATATTACAATAAAACAATTAACAAGGCCCAGAAATTTAAAACCGCGCCATCTATTGGAATCAATTGTAAATGATCATATTCATAATAATAATAATCATAATCATTTATTTGCTAATATGGGTAATTACATAGAGTTCTTAAAAATATAGCACAGTTCTTAAATATATATTTATCCGTTCAAATAATCTTTGAAATGTGAATTAAGAGCTCAATATTCCATATTTTTGAGCTTAGGAGAGTTGATTAAAAAAGAACATACAATTTTTATGATCAATTCTAGAAAATGTTAATTTTGCATTTCGCGCCACCTAGTAACATTTATTTGAACCATTTTTTTTTGTTAGTTTTGGGACCCCATGGTACAACACAGTATAAAGAAACTGCCTCGTGGTCTAGTGATTACAAGCTCCGGAACTGGAATGTCTTCAAATCACATGGGACGCAACATAATTGGCGAATTTCGGCGGTCCTATACAGATTCATATCTGCCTACCCATTTAAGTTATACAGGATGGCAAAAAGTCGTGGATCAAACGCAACTAGGGGTTGGATTAGATGGGGTCATCAGCTGCAAAAAAATGTTCTATGGGAGGTTCTTAAGGTCAACCCCTGCAGCCACGGGCCACGGGGTGATGTTAGCTCACCTATAGGACTGCCCAGCGCATACATGGCTTCGGGTGCGAATACCAGGCTCGGGTAGCGCACGAAGGGCTGCCCGGTGCCCGCGGTACCCCTCACGTATTTTTTATCTGCTAACGTCTTTGGGTCGTCTGTTGGTGTTGCTACCTGTAAATAAAATTAAATATAACATTAAATAAATACAAATATACCAGATTAAGGTTACACTAGTCGATCATTCTTCCATACAAACGTAGTCTGGCGATTACTCCACTGTTTGACGATGTACGTTCAAAATAAAAAAATATATCAATTTGTCTCATCATTATCTAGTCCTGTATGGAAACAAAAAAGTAAAAAAAAAACATTATTTGAAAGTTATGAGCGTCGAAAGTTCCATATTTCAACACTAAATTTAATGCATCTTTGGGCGGAAATGAATACCTTAAGAAAAAGGTTAACTGCAAAACGGCCACCATACAGGGATAGATTAGTAGTTCAACAATGCAAATACATTTTATTTTGAAAATATACATTTAGTCGTTTTTTTATGATATTTAGACTCCCAAATGTCTGTTTATAAAATTTCGCGCGCTAGTATTCGTCCTAAATCATCATCCATTTCGCTACAAACTTGCAAAAGTGCTAATTCGTACGCGAACTAGCTTCTTACTGCTCATCACAGCATCTATCTCTTTCGCACGTGTTGTCGGATGAGAAAGAAAGAAAGAAAACTTTTTTTGTCAAATATGCGTTCACATGACTAATCAGAAATGTATGGTATTGAATTAATAAAGTATTGTAGGTACATTATTTTACATGCAGTCATTCTAAATATTTTTTTCTTTTCTCCTTATAAAAATAGAATCATTCAAAAGTTAATTAATTTAAAATACACATTATTCAATTGTTATTCTTAACTATGTATATTAGAAGCCGTTGTATAAAAAAGTCCTTTTCATTTAAAAAATCTACAACATTGTAATTGTAGAGTCTGGCAAACGAAAGTAGAGACTGAAAAAGCGCGGCAAATTTGAAAAATATCAGTATAGCAACCCCAAAAACTAGTATGCAATACCTGGAATAACCTAATTTGTTACTTTAGAATTTTTTATATTACTTCGTCTGAATAAAAATACTTAAATAAAGGTATTTAGGTAGGTAATACTTTAGATATATCAATCTGAATAAAAAAAGCAACAGTATTCTATAATAATTTTGGTTTATTCACTATCAATCAAAATCTGAATCTAAGACTTTCATGTGAAAATATTCATAAGAGTCACAGGAATCATTGTTTTCTACATTAATAATGGAACTTTTTAAATTATTAAATAGAGAAAATGTTTTTACAAAAATATAAATAGTGATTACGAATTAAAACAAAGTATCAACTTAGTAGCGTCATACGGAAAATTGGGATTGACATTAGTTTATCATTGCCATATAAAAAGTTTGCAAATAATTCCAGTGTCTACTTTCGTTTGCCAGACTCTAATACACTTTACTAACTAAAAAAATTCTCAGCTTATTTTTGAAAAGTGCCAAGGGCATTTCTCTCCAACTTTTAGGTAATGTATTAAATATGATAGGAGCCATACAGAAAACACTTTTGCGCATGAGGATTGTTCTCGCAGTATGAGAACATATCCTGCTGTTGTCACGCCTATTACGTGGGACTACTTCATCTAATCGTTTAAATCGGTGTGGATTTGTTTTAACAAATACAGCAATTCCTAAAATGTACAGACATGGCAAAGTAAGTATTTTATATTTTTTAAAGTAATGAGATAGCATGCATTTTAATCCCGCGCGAAAAATAGTTCGTGCTGTCGACTAGGGGAACCTTAACATGTTCTCTAGCTTGAATACGTATAGTGTAATGAACCGGGTTATATCTGATGGATTACCCATCCAGTATCTCGGCGTGGCTTATCCTTTGATCACCCTGCGTGGCTGTTTGTATGAAGGAGTACTTACATCAGCTTGATGACAAAGCAAGTCGTACAATATGACGCTGCCCAAAGAGTGTCCTCCCAGCGACACTCCTCCCGTGAAAGAGGGGTTCCTCTTCAGAAATAGCTCGTATATGCGGTTCAGTTCCTTGCATACCGTGTCTAGGATAGTCTGTGTAAGAAGAAAAAAGATTTAAGCCTTAGCCTTAGTTCTCTAACGGAATACACGACGGTGTAACATGCTTGCAAGGGACAACTATAGTTAACAAACATAATTATGCTTCTTAGCAATATCACAGATAATATAATACTAATTTTCATCAATACAAAGACAAAAAAAAAAAAAATGTAAGTACATCAATCGCGTTCGATCCCGTTTCACGGCAATAGATGGTGTTAGCAGCGACTTGCAAGTAAAAGGGTTTACTAAGTTCGTGAATATGTTTTTCTTTAAATACAGTGAAGGTTCGTTTTATAGTATTTTTTGGGGATAAATATAATGACCACCTAAAATTACTTTGTGACCATAACCTCTATTACCTAAAATTGTACTATGAAACCCAAATTTAGTAAATTGATCACCAAATTTAGTAAATTGATCACCAAATTTTAATAGCAAATTATTGCGCTATTTAATGTTGTAAAATAGGTTAGGTTAGGTTAGAACTGTGACCAACCGCGCGCGAGCCGAGCGAGCAAAGCGAGCGGTGCCGCGGCAGCGGCCGGCGAGCGCTACTTCCAAGTTGCTCCCAGAAATTTTATAATCTTTTTGGTCATTGGTTTAATTTTGGTGATCATTTACTACTTTTGGTGATCATTTACTACTTTTGGGTTAACAATGATTTATTTGGAGTCATTTTGCCTAAACAGGATAGCGAGATGTTAAAACTTTGGTTATAATTTTACAATAAGATGCGGGTTTAATTTTGGTGATCATTTACTATTTTTGTCTGTTATATGTTACTATATCTGGTGGTAAGTTAAACATAAGCCGTATTTTTTTGCACGTTATTACAGTCTTTTTGCACCCAAATGTGTTACAATGCAAATTTAAAAAATCGGGTGGAATACCTCAGAAATTTAAAAACGCGCCATCTACTGGCATCAATTTTAAATGATCCGTTAAAATAATCTTTGAAATGTGAATTAAGAGCTAAATATTCCATAATTTTGTGCTTAGGAGAGTTGATTAAACAAGAACATACAATTTTTATGTTCAATTCCAGAAAATGATAATTTTACACACAATTATTATATTCTATTGAATTGTGTGTACAAGTCGCGCCATCTAATGAGATTTATTTGAACCAAATTTGCTTTATTAGCAATGAGACCCCGTGGCAATATCAACCACAGTTGGCAAAAATAACCCACATTGGGCCATGTTACCCACATTTTGCAAATTGACCCTAGGCCAGGGGTCGGCAACCTGCTGCTCTTTGGATGTAAAGCTGCGGCTCTTCAGTTCCATACGCAAATAATATAAGTTAGTGTTGTAAGTAAAATGTTCAATTGATTTATTTTTTACTTAAATAATAAGTGATTATCTAATAAAACCATGTATATATAATTTGTTGTGAAAAAACACAACTTAAATATGAATAAATAGATATTTTCCTTATGAATAAATAGAATAGTTTTTTTTTATCAATAATATTTATTTATTCAAGTACTATCTATTGTTGGAATTTATTGGTGGCTCTTTAAAAACTTGTAGTGTTTGACTCTTCCGACTCAAAAGGTTTTTTTTTTGTGACAATCCCACCACACTATTCCCAAACAACTTCTGAAAGCCAGAATCAACAGTGGCGACCACCAGAAAAGCGCCGAGGCAATGAAGCTCGACGAAGTCCCGGTGAATGAATTTAACTGTCTTGGATCCCGCAACGAAATTAATCAGAAAAGAATAACGGAGGAGTAGGAAAAAGTACAAATTTCCACTTCCCTCCATATCAAGCAGGAGACAGAACAAACAAGGCCAATAGGCACAAAGGGTCGTTTACAACTGATAAGCCCAGTTGCCTAGCACCACGGAAAAAAAAATAGCATTAATATTAATGGGTCCTACATTGTGAGTTGTTACCAATAATAGGTATGGCAAAAACGCTTGAACGCACGGAAATTTGTTCTAGTTGCCACAAGGTCCGTATAGTAAACAGCTCCTGATGCAGCCTGAACATTATTTAACATAAAATTGCGTTCATAAATTGCGACTCAAAAGGTTGCCGACTCCTGCCCTAGGCCAAATTACCCCACTCATGGCAAAATTACCCCGAATTTGGCAATCTTAACCCAGATATGCAAAATTGCCCAACCATTGGCTATATTAATCCGCAATAGGTAGTATATTCCACATTAAGTTATGTTAGTGGATCACAGCATACGGTGTGCCGAGAATTCCACCAGGAAAAAGTCAGAAATTGTCCCATTTAAATTTGGTAAAGATTTGATGAAGAACTTCGGAGGTATACAACAGAACTCTTCAATCACATCATCAGCCTATTAATGTTCTGTTTTATTGGAAGTCGTGTGTATTTTTATGGAAAACAGTTTGGTGTAAGCAATATTACATTTATTGAAGAGTTCTGTTGTATATCGCCGAAGTCGAAGTCGGTTGTATTTTTTTGGAACTCGGTTGTATTTTTTTGTAAAAAGTTTTATCTTAAGTTATTGGTTTAGACCACCTATGGTCAACATATACCTGACAATACACAGGGCTGGTATAGAACAGCACATCGAGAACCGTTTCGTTGGTAAAGCTGCGCAGTCTTGGTATACTGTCTAAAGTTATTTGAGCAAGACGCCTGTCTACGCCAGTTTCGCCGGAGTGGAGAGTTGAGTGCCAGGATACAGGAAGTACCTGGGAACAATATTAAGATCTTTAGATAACAAAAAAAAGCCGGCCATGTGCGAGTCGGACTCGCGCAGGGTTCCGTACCATTATGGCAATAAAACACGTTTGTTGTATGGGAGCCCCACTTAAATGTTTTTAGTATTTGTTGTTATAGCGGCAACAGAAATACATCATCTGTGGAGATTTCAACTGTCTAGCTATCACGGTTCATGAGGTACACCCTGGAGACAGCCAGACAGACAGGCAGACAGACCGCGGAATCTTAGTAATACCCTTTGGGTACGGAACCCTTAAAACTAACTAGTCCGCCATCTTGGTCCGTCCGCCATATTGGATTTAGAATGACGTCACTTAGCTAACCATGCATTCTCATCCAAACTAAAATTCTGTATTGAAGAGCAATTATTGCGCTAAAGTCGCTATCGTATTGCTCTTGCAAGATACGTAATAAGCTTGCGGGGGTAAGTTAACACAGCAAAGAGAAAGAGACAGCCATACAGGATTTTCCTAATAACGGTCGGGTACTGTAAAATGTGAGCTTACCTCAACTCTGCTAACGACGCCTTGGTCATAGGCATTCCTGTAGTGCGACTGGACCAGTTGTAAGCTGGTCGCCCTGAAGTCTTCCACTGTGAACAAAAGAAGATTTATGTATTTTAAAATTGATTTAGTATATCCCGGGTGACTAAACCCGGCCACTGCAACAGTTAGGGCCTGGCAGCTAAATTAAACTCTCGAAGACAGGGGAAGATACAAAAGTTTATTAAAGAAAAAAACAATTTTACAATGCATGTCCTCGAAAAGAGCGTTTGCCAAGCAGCCAAACTGTGCGGAAAGTGTCACTTTTTTTACTAGTGCTTTTTACTTTCCTGTCCTTTTTTAATTTTTAACTCCAACGTCAGCCCGCCGCATAGAGTTTTTATTATTTGAGAAAAGTTTTAAAAATTAGTTAAGTACAGATTAGCATTCATATAAAAGGTAAAACAAAACTAAAACTTCATTTAAGCCGTTTTTAATTACTCTAGATTTTGATTTTGATCAATAAATTAATTTTAAATATTCATTAAATATGTTTGGCAGAATGAATATTTTGCTCGTGCCTTTTTGCGTTACGACGTGACAGCTATTTGCACATGCGCAGTAGATATGCCCGAGGAACTACGAACTATTAGTTGCACAATGTATAGTAAAATGTTGTATGATACACGTGCGTAAGATGATGTCCGTTTCGTGTCGATTTATACACTCACTCGCTTCGCTCGCTCGTGAATAAAAATGCCACTCTTCGGAAATCACCTACTTTCCGCACTTGTAGCATAAATAACTATTATAAAATTTGAGATTAACCCAGCACGAGACTAGTGTGAGTTTTCGACATCGAGCGCGTGTTGAATTCAGGACCGCCGAGAGAAAACCACTATCCTGTAGTTCCCAGAACGTAGGTGACTGGTGGCATTAGTGTGATCCCGGGTTGACTGGCAAAAGTTTGGGAATATTCGCTTAAGAGTGTGAAGTAAATTCATACTATTTTGATTTTGCCTTGAATTTGCCATTTTTTAATTATATTAGACAATTGTAACATTAGCCCCCCACATATGGCAACATTAACTAACTCTTGGCCATATTACCTAAACCACGGGGTCCCAGCGCTAGCAAATAAAATTTGGTTCAATAAATGTCAATAGATGGCGCGATATGCATAAATTTGTTATCGAATTGAGTGTAAAATTAACATTTTCTAGAATTGATCATAAAAAATTGTGTTCTGGTTTAATCAACTCTCCTAATCACAAAATTATGGAATATAAAGCTCTTAATTCTCATTTCAAAGATTATTTGAACGGATCATTTAAAATTGATTCCAATAGATGGAGCGGTTTTAAGTATATCCCTTCGAGCGCGAGTCCGAGTCGCACTTGGCAAGTTTTTTTTTCCTTTCGAGGTACAGAACCCTAAAAATAGCGACGAACCGAGAAAACCCTACTTGCAAGTCGCTGCAAACACCATCTATAGACGTGGAACGGAACCGATCATAAGTAACAGATTATCGATACTTGAAGGTTCTTTATCTTCTATTTATGAACTATAGTCTGATTTTTAATATCGTAGAATAAACTGACATTTGGGGGTTGTCACTTTATCGTTACATAAAAATAGTGTCGTATCCTGACTATCCTGAGTGATCGAAAGTTGATCGAAAATCGAAGTAGATCGAAAATGGAACTATTTCACTGCAAAAAGAAATACATTTGTTAAGAAACTAGCGGACCTAGTTTCTACACATTTATGTCAGACTTCATTTCATCGATCGCATTTATTTTATTGTTGATTTCATATTTAACACAATAAAAGATTATGTACTATGTGTATGAACACTGTTATATTTAAATATAGTATGTTTATATTCATAAAACATTTATTTACACCAATTCATCATCTGCCTAGCCTTTTTCCCAACTATATTGGGGTCGGCTTCCAGTCTTACCGGATTCAGCTGATTACCAGTGTTTTACATGGAGCGACTACCTATCTGACCTCCACAACCCAGTAACTAGGTAACACGGTACCCTTTGGCACGACTGGCGTCAGATCTCAAGCTTCTGACTACCTGTAAAGACTGTCAAAGATCTTCAAATGACAGCCGGGACCAACGACTTAACGTGCTTTCCGAGGCACGGAGGAAACTCGGTATGTTGAAATGGTCACCCATCCACTGACCGACCTCGTCAAGCGTTGCTTAACCTTGATGATCGACCCGTGCGGCTGTTATTATTTAGCCACGAGCTATTTACACCAATTATTAAAATTAAATTGAGGTGTCATGTCACATCGATACGATGAATCACTTATGATTGAGTCTTACCTACAACACTATGCGTCACGCTTGCAACATTTAAAATAAGATAAGGTCATTGGCAGCTGTCAGTTTAGTCTACGAAATAAAAAAACACTGTATAGACTCTGTAACTATTTTACCCACACTTGGCCATATTACCCCCTTGTGGGAACATTAGCCACTTTTGGCACTATTATCATATCAGCCGAAAGATATCCACTGCTGGGCATAGGCCTCCCCTAATCGTCGCCACATTGACCGGTCCCTTGCGCCCCGCATCCAGCGGGTCCCCGAAATTTTATTAAAATTACCCTGTAACAATATTAACTTACCGACTTCCTCGACAGACCGAAATCGCATGTCACAAGCAGATCCCACTCCATGACACAACAGTAACAGATGATCGATGCTTGACGGTTCTATGTCTTCGATTTCTGATTCGTCATGACCCCTTCGAACGACGCGAGGACGCGAACTTGACTGCTGGAATTAGAATTAGATTCGTTAATATGACAGTTGCAACCTTTTTTGTCGTATTACCTGAATTTGGCAGGGGTTGTACAACAGGTTGATACACCCTAATTTTCAGCAATATGTTATAGGGGACGAATCTATTGCCTATTACCGGCCACAAATTTCAGCTATGAATAGAGGGTACTTCAATGAAAATTAGTTTTTTGTCCGTCAGGTAGATTAATAAAAAAAATTGAACACGTATTTTTTCTTTTGACACGTAAACGTAAAGTGACGACGATATAATGCGTTAATAGTAGTTTATGCAATGGTCATATAATAAGGGTTATTAAAACACGAGCGTGGGTTTATCACATGAGGCGAAGCCGAATACAGTTGAAATAAAATAAAAGTGGAAACCAAAAAAATATGTGGTATGGCGGACAATTTAGATTCTCATTGCACCATAACTGCGCAGCGCGCGCATCCATAGACAGTGACACTACTTTTCTACATTAAGTCAATGAGCCCTTAAGCGCCGATCAATTAAAAAGTAAAAGTGTGCTATAAAAATTAAAAAGTTATTTTATGATACAGTTGTTTGAAAATCGAAGGAAAATGTTGCACTGTAATAGTTTTTTTTTTAATTTTACTTATCCACGAATATAAAGTACGTGTTTAAGCAATATTTTTTGAATTCATATTTGGAACATTACGTTTTGAGTGTAGATAAAATATCGTGAGACGTCACGTCGCTAGTACACTTTATACTACCTTAGTGACGTCACAAGCCCCACTCCTTAACTTTGACGCATTTTAACTTTGTATTTTTTTTTTGGATTTGTGTCCAATATTATTTGATAATCTCACTGACGGACTAATAGTACATTTCGTGTTGAGAATAAAAAGTCGACATTTTAACACGAGCGATGTAGCCAAGGCGAACGTCGAAAGCTACATGCGAGTGTTAAAATAAAGCCTTTTATGCGAGACACGAAAGATTCTTTTTCCACTACCTGATGAGCTTACTTAATTAAATGCAAATAAGTTCCAACAACAATTTATAAGAAACGTTCAGAATAAAAATCACAGACTATACATATACACACAATCAACGCGAACTTTTTCGAGAGGTAACAGGTTCAGTATCATTCTGCCAACATAATAATCCATACGAAAGTCATTTCGTAACTGTTATTATGTAATTTTGTTTTGTTTTAATTTTATAATCTTGTGTCTAAATGTTCACATTTCGAAACGAATTTCATAGGCAATGTGTTACATATATATAAAAGACAAGGTAGTGGAAAAATAGAATTAGCATTTTTCTGTTCAGGAAACATCCCTATTGCTCGAACAATTTAATGATAAGACTTTTCCCGACCTGCAAATTTGAAATCCTAAGCCTAATACAAGCCATGGTCTGATCGTCTTCCAAATGATTGATATATAAACATAAGAAATTCACATTTAGAATATGAGTGAGATATGAGGGTTATCATAGGTATCTTGGTATCCAATTAATGGGTTGTGGAGCTCAGCTAGGTAGTCACTTCATGTAAAGTACTGTTTTTCAGCTGAATCCGGTTAGACTGGTCGATCCTGATATGAAGTCACCGGCAGATAACAAAAAAAAATAAAAGTCGTTAACACCTGTCTACCAATGTATTCCAATATTTCAAAACGATACGAAATAAATGTAAAGGCAGTGTCGCTAACACGATCAAAACAAACGTATCACGGTAAGGGGCGTCCTTGACCCTTTCACTTGGCATTCAGTAATGAATTAATATCTTATAAACACGTGGACCGATTTACATGATTTAAACGAATAAAATGGTTCTACGTCTATAGCTTTCATTTGAGACAAGAAAATCATGTTCAAGTTACGTAATTATACTCTTTGGTACATGTCGGCTCAATTACTTTTATTTTTTTGTTATATGGCGGAGACTTTAATTGGGAAAAGGCTAAGCCCTCTTCACCAATTTATAGCCTATGTTTGTATTCTGATTTACAAAAGTTTAACAATCTATCCATCCGCCCGCGTAAAAAGTGTGTTTAATCCATCCCAGGGTCTCAAACTATCTCCATGCCAAATTTCATCTAATTCGGTTCAGTAGATCCAGAGATTACCCTCCTACAACTTCACAAACTTTACCTCTTTATAATATTAGTATATACAAGTAGGATTGGATAGGACTAACAGTTTTCTCCCTCTGACATCTAAACTCTCCAGCTCCATGGACCAACAGTATCAGATGGTCCATCTTCTCCGGTTGGTTCCTCGCCACCCTGATCTTTGGTGGATTCCGGTAAACGCGCTTGCCGAAAGAGAATAGCTGGAGGGGTAAGGATTAGGATAATAAGTTTAGTGGGGTAAGGGTGTGTAGGGTAAAAGTATTAGGATGTGTGGCCTATAGGGTAAAGTAAGGATTGGTTAAGGTTACACCCAGGTTTGTTCAAATATTAATTTCAGAAAAAGAACATAATTAGTACAAAATTTGCTGTTGTGGTGAAACAAGCCTTTAGGGGCAATAGGGAACATTACTGCCAATTGCTCCCGCCAGATGGCGCTTGACGGGGTAAACAAAAATATAACAACATGGCGTCTAGGTACTACTGTTTGTGGTTACCGAACTATTTTTTACTGTATAACTTGTGTTCAAAAACCAAATAATAATATTGAGGAAGTTAGCTTCATTTTTCTTTCACTATTAGTTTTATATTTTGTATGCATATACTGCGAAATTTTGTCGCTCGACTTTGACAGTTTGGTTTTTTTTAGGGATGGGTCCGATATATCAAAACGTAACTTATATCGGATATGTGTTAGATATCATATTATATCGATATCGCTATCAAAATAACCGATGTTACAAAAGCTGAATCTAATAAAAACCTTACTAGCGTGCGAGAACGAATAAATCAAAACTTAAAACCGTAACAATGCGAAAACGTACGAACTACGAACAAAACGCAAACTTCACAAACGTTAGGAACTATATGCGCTACCTCTCTTTCTCAGTATTATTTCGCGTTCGTTGTTAGTTTGCTCATCTAAATAACATTTAACTTTTGCATACTGTACTACTGATATCGATATCTGAAAACCGTTTTCGATATCGATATGAAAACACATACATAACCGTTTGCGCAATAACCGAAAAAGCCCTTCTCTAGTTTGTTTACTCCGATTCCTGTGGCGCCATCTGAGCGCAGCTTTGCGGATAGTTCCCTATTAAATAGCACAATTCATGGCATGAAGATGATGGTGGCAATCAACTATGATGTCTCGACAAAACCAACCAATTTCTGCTGTACCAGAATTTGCTAAAAAAAACACATTTTTAAGTACCTACACAACCATGTAGCACGATTGGTTTAGTCCAAAGAATAAAAGGGTGTGGGTAACAATGATTCGTAAAGGGTAAAATAAGGATTAGGGTAAGGGCAATTTAAGGATGAAGTTGGATAACGGTTGCCTAAAAACAAAATGATAGGGTTTTGGGAACATGGTGATTTTTCGCGAGTAATATTAGGTCCAGGCTAATATGGACTATGGTAAGGGTAAATATTGACTGAAACAACCGATTTAAACTATGAACAGACTTACCGGCGGCGTACTAAAAGCGTCGCTATGCAGGAAATGCACCATCACACTGGGGCCGTGCATGACCACTACCTCACCGTTGGGTAGCACCAGGCGTCTGTGCCATTCCGCTGTTGTCATGCCGTGGCGGTATTCCTCCTGGGAAGAGAAGCATAGTTTAGTTGATGGTCGAATGGCTAACCCATTATCTTTTCTGAAAGTCAAATTATATGGGTTGTGTTTTTTTACTATTTATAATGTAGATATATAAATAGTGAAAAACAAATATTCACCTCTAGTTTTTCAGCCACTGGTTCCGTATACGGCACATATCTGGCATCTGTGGTGCCTTTGTAGAACCAACTGCATCTGTAAATGGTTAAAAAAAAACAATATAATTATGTTGTACTGGGTATCTCTGAAAAATCAAACTTTTGTAGATGCATTAAAAATTAACATATATTATTATAGGTTAATTTACAAAATCAGAAACTGAAAACTTGGGCAAATACTTTTTGAAAATAAAATTATTCAAATGTCGTCCTTCACTGCTCTAGCACTCTTCTAAGCGGTCTCTAACTTTAACTTTATACAACAAGTTACCGTCTTCTTTTCTAGATTTGCCATTTAACGCATTTAAAGCAAAAGTAAAAGCTAATCTCTGTTCTAAGGCATACTGTTCTATTAATGATTATTTAGATGATAAGCATAGTTGGTCGCTGTGTTGAACTCAAGACAATGTTCGTGTTCTTTTACCAAAATTAGCCTGCTGTCAGGTTAAATATTATTATTTTTTAATTTCGTTTTTATGAGTATTTTTTTAATTTTATTTTTTGGTAAGACTGTCGTAGGTGTCGTTTACTGTTATTGTCGGAGCTGATGAAGATTGCTACTATCTTTGCATTATATAGAGTTTATCTTTCTAGTATTATATAGCAGCATAGCCAGCATTGTGTGAGTACCATGTACTTCAGAGCTATCATTGTCTAGATACCTACGTCTTCTATTGACTTGAATGACTCCGGTGGTTGAGAGTATGTCATGCCCACTCAAATGTCTCGCCGATGGTGGCGCGTGTGTCGGATCATTTAGCTCCCTTCAAAATGGTTGAGCTGAATGGTGCTGATACATGTGTCATGTTCGTGAACGGGCGCTGTCGGTTGGGACTGGTCATCTCTTAGCTGCCATGGTTTATTTTAATTGATTCTAATTTTATTTCTGAATTGTCTTTTTATATTTACTATGGACACTTTTAACTTTCTACATCGTTCTCACATAATGTGTAATCTCAACATGAATGATGTAACAAATGATTTGTAATAATTACCTAATTGAAAAAGAGTGTCCATGGAGTTTCTTGCCCGTTCTTCTCCATAGAGATCTACGCCTTGGAATGGGCATCTACGGTACTTTCACAGTTATTATGTCTTGTGACTGGGACTGTAGCACCATAATTTTGTTATATTTTATTTTGTCTTTTGACAATTCAAAAGTGCCTGTAACTGGCCTACTTGAAATAAAGTGCTTTGACTTTGACTCTAACATTCATACGCGTCTCAGGACTCAGGAGTTGAGCAGCCCAGACCTCACACCGCGTTTGCCCATTATCTTGTGGTAAGCGATGATGTGGTCGACGGTGAAGCACGCTTATCTAGAAGTAACCTATTCACTCTTGATGTAAAGACCCATAGGTTCTAGCTATCACGAAACTCCGGCAGGGAATTCCACTCCTTAGCTATGAAAATATTTGCAAAAGTATTTGCGAGAGCCAGAGATAAGTGAAAATCTTTGGAGGAAGCCTTTGTCGAAGGACAAGCTGTTGTTGAACTAAACCGATTGTAACGAATAAATATGTATTGTAATTTTATTGTTAACGGAACTGTCTAATAAGCTTGTACGTACCTCCTAACATTGGTAGGCTTATCCTCCCAGTAAACAGGTATCCTCAGCCTGCCAATAACGTTCACATCGTATCTGCCGCCGTCCGTCGCTACCAGGGTATGTTCGTTCAGGTCCGCTGCAAAGAATAATAATTGATATTATTTTAATTATAAATTACTTCATAAATTTAAGTCTCATTAAACAGGGGTGCGAGCCTATATTCATTAACTTAAGGTTACACTAGTCGATAATTCTTCCATACAAACGTAGTCTAGGGATTACTCCACTTTTTGACGATGTACGTTCAAAATAAAAAATGATATCAACTTTTCTCAACATTATTTAGCCCTGAATGGAAACAAAAATGTAAAAAAATATATATATATAAGTTATGAGCGACGAAAGTTCCACATTCGTCCCTACTAACCAACTCTCATTCCACAGGTCCGACAAATCTTTCCATTTCTTCCGATGCCGCGTTTTTTTATCTGTAATTTATACTAGGTTAAAGTAAAAATTACAGATCAAAAAACGCGGGACTTATTGGATTAATATACTTTTATCTACACTCACAACATAAAAATATTGTATAAACACGTACTTAAATTTTCCCTCCATTCTTACAGTCGTGTATACTATTATCACACGAGGCGAAAAGCATAATCAAAATTGTTAAGGGATGTCTTTGACTAAAATAAATTGACTTTTCCAAAATCAAGACAACATATAAATATTGTATAAACACGTACTTACATTTTCCCTCGATTCTTACACTCGTGTATACTATTATCACACGAGGCGAAAAGCATAACCACAAATGTTAAGGGATGTCTTTGACTAAAATAAATTGACATTTCCATCTCACGCCTGCTAATAAATGAAAAATCTATCTGTATGTTCGGATGTTTGCTAATCATTCCACAATAGTTGAAGATATTTGGTTGAAACTTGGCCTACCATGGTTTAGGAAATATAATAATTTTCATACCAGTTGTATTGGTATTCAAATAACAAGAATACTCACGACTAAGGTTAGCTGCCTCCAAAGCCCTGGAGTCTGTGACGGAGAAACCTCTCCAAATGGACTTGTCTTCAATATCCACTCTGTAGAACCAGTGGTGTTTTACTGGAGTATACTCCGTCACTGAGCGATTCTGAAATGATTAGCGACAACAGTTTAAAAATAAGCTGAAATAAAAAAAATAAAAACAAACTTTATATAGCTTGATATTCCCGCTTCAAACTCGTTTTAGAGTGCGCGCAAGATAAGTCTGCGTGCGGCCATAATCGGAACTAATCGTTTGTCATTTTTGTCAGGTGTCAAGAGTGTGTTGTATTTCGTGTTTTTATTCGTTTCCAAAGTAAATAATCGCCATCATTATGCCAAAAGTAATTTAAAGTGCTGGCATGGATGTTTTCTTGAAGTGAACAAGACAATAATGGGCCTATGGTAGTGTTTTACAAAGATAGAGCCCGCGTTGCTTATTTAACAGGTAACTTTTAGGGATACCATTATACTAAAATTTCCCTAAATTTTCGTACTACCGATGCCTGACAGTATTGGTTTTATAGGTGGTACATAGATATACCAGCGGGACAGGACCGGCATCATGTAATAATATAATGCATCATTGTTAATTTGTTTTACGCAATTCTGAACGCACCGTCAACCAAATCACTCAAGAGGGTTATGTGGCAGCAGCTTTTTCACAAAATGTTGAAGAAGAAATTAAAAAAGAATTGAAATGGACGGTATTATATGCCACTGTAGGACCATTGTAAGAGCAAATTTAACAGTAGGTACTACTAAGTATTCAATAAAAGATTTACAATAATTTCATGCAGATTTTTTTCATCATATTCTATCCAAGTATAAAAAGCTAGTAATTGCTTAACTTAAATTACTTTAAGTTTCGAGTAATGAAAAAGTACTATTGATTAAATGAAGGAAAAAATATCAGTTATTCTGGCAACATTAATCACGCCACCCGTCGCGCGCAGACTTATCTTGCGCGCACTCTACCCTATGCGATATTACCCAACGCAATATTTTCATAGACAAAAATTAAGCTACCCAATATTACCCCCTCATGATACTTTAAATTAGTCAGAAAATTTGTCAATCTATAGTCTTTGTCTGTAGATTATTCTAGAAAGTTTTTTTTTTTGTAATACATAGACACACCAAATACAAATATTCTGAGCTATTTTATAGCTATAAATTTATTTTATTTTACAAGCTTTTATTTAACTTGCTATGTATGTATGTGTGTGTTCGGGTCAAATCTTTCAACTAAATTTTAAAGCAGTTCGTCCTCCACCGATTAAGATGAAATTTTGCATACACGTTTAGTTTGAATGACAATGCATGGTTAGCTAAGTGACGTCATTCTAAATCCAATATGGCGGACGGCCCAAGATGGCGGACTAGTTATTTTTTGTACACTGCCATGATATGGGCACAGATAATATAATACTAGCATACAGATTAGCCACATTCCATACCAAGAAACCGTGCCGACGTAACTAGCGTTTTTCTTCTGATTGTACCGATTATTTTTTGTAAATCGATCGCTTTCGGTTCCGTTCCACGGCGATAAATAGATCACCATCTATATCCGTGAAACGGAACCGAACGCGATCGATGTACAAAAAATAATTAGTACAGTACGTCGGCACGGTTTCTTTGTATGGGATGAGACACCACTGATATGGGTATCAAATAAAAGGGTTTGCTGAGAAGAATACGAAAAAATCCTTTTTTAAGGTTTTGAATATTTTTCTATGTATGTTTAGTTGCGTTAGATTATTATTACCAACCAGAGTTATTTTTCATTTTGGAGTGTTTTTATTTGGAAGCCCGTTGTATTTTTTCGTAAAAAAAGGTTTTTATTTTATTACAGATAGTTTAAAATATTATACAATATTCCTCAGAGGTATTTTAACATTTATCGTATTAGTCTTATATGATAAATTCTGTAAAACTTTGTCCTATTTAAATTCTGTAAACTTGTCTTCATATTATTTGTAGAGGAAAATACTTAAATAAGCTTATCTATCCTAAAAATTAAACCAATTTTTCAATCGTCAGATAACTAATATCTGCATGACCCAAACAACAATTTTTATTCGTCAGGTAAAGGCATCGGACTATTGAAAAATCAGCTCTAAAAGAAACAAAACTTAGTACCTCAGTCATACTAGCAGCTCCTTCATTGGGCTCTTCTTGTATCGTCATCCCATCAAAGTTTACAGTTACAGAACCTCTCCCATTCTCCCTATGAGGTTCCATCCTAGGCGAATTCATTGTCTGCCCCTGTTCACCTTTTATCTCATCCACAGCCGTCCTAACCTTAAACGTAGTATCAAGTATCTTTGCACAAGAACTACAATTTTTATAAATGCTATTTAAGTCTACAACATCAGTATCATCCGCAAATTCGACTTTTTCGCTACCGTCTACCTTGTTAAAGTCTGGCATTATAGTGTCATATTCAACGGTAAAATAGTTTACGTGTTTAACTGTTTGGTCTTTAGATACAGTTATGTTCTGAACTGACGTCAAATCATTCATTAGGTCTAAGATTTTGGTTTGCTCCTCCGTAGAGGCGTGCCTATAGTGGTTTTGACTCTGGCTTAATTCAAAAAAAGATTTCGCGTGGTCTGTTTTTGGGGGGGAACTGAAGTAGCTAGCGAGACGGCTAAAGCTTTCGGGGGGATTGTTTGCAGCCGTATCCGAGAAGAAGTTAATTGGGTCTGGTAGTTTTGGTTCTAATTTTTCTTCAGGTTTTGTAGTAGTAAATGCTTCAAATGACGGTAGAAACGATGCTACATTTTCTTCTGGCTTTGAAGTAGTAAATGGTGAAAATGGTAGATTCGGTTCAGTCTTTTCTTCTGTTTTTGATGCTGTCAAGGCTGCAAATGGTGGCATTATCGTCTCAGGCTTCGATACTCCGATTTTATCAGCTTTCGATACTCCAAAGGCTGCAAATGGTGGCAACGAGGTTTCTGGTTTGTTATCAGGTTTCGAACTCGTAAATTGCGAAAATGGCGGCAAAATCGTTGCTGGATTTTCTTCAGCTTTCGAAGCCGCAAAAGCTGCGAAAGGAGGCAACATCTTCTCCAATTTCTCATCAGGTTTTGAAATTGTAAAAGCTGCAAATGGCGGTAGAATCGGATCCGATAATTCATCAGGTTCAGATATAGGGAAAGGTGCATACACAGGCATAGGTAGTTCAGATATTCCACCAGTTATGGAGGTAGGAAAGGGTTCATAGGTAGGCAAAATTGCTTCAAGATTTTCTGCAAGTTTCGAAGTGGTAAAAGCTGCACAAGGAGGCAAAATCGTCTCAATTTTTTCATCAGCTTTAGAACGGAAAGCCGTTAATAATTCCGGTAGCGGTGTTTCTTCGGGCACGTCAGGTTTGAAACCAGGAGCTAGAGCATATTCAGGTAACTTAGAATCTTGCTTTTCGGCTGGGTTCGGATCAAAAACGTTTGGAATAGGAGGCAGTTTAATTTTTTTCTCTGTTGTAAGCCCATGTACCTTTTCGTATTCATCATCAGGCTTTTTCTCGAAAGCTTTTTTAAGTATTGGAGGAGTTGTGATATCCGGTAAAGGCTCAGTTTGCTCATCGACTAAGCTGGTTATATTAGCCTCTATATTGAACCCTACAGGTACTATAGGCTGGACTTTCGTATAGCTGGGGGCTATACGCGATGAGCAATAAGTAGCAACAGACGTTGTTCTCGTCTGTGTTGACGTTTCAGGTACAGTTTTGAACTCATTTCGTATTTTTTCTTCTCTCTGTTTGGCTAAAGCTACTCTTCTTTTAAACTCCTCTTCAAAGCCAGGTGGTATACTTGGGGCTGGTCTTGTATTTGTGTTTCTATAGTGAGCTTCAACGGCATAATTGCCTGTGTCGAAGTAAGATGTCATGCTTATGGGTTGCGGTGCGGCATCGCAGAACAGCGATTGGTGGTCAAACCCATCTGCAGGATCCAATTTCTTGTATTGCTCAACTCGATTTGTGAAAGAGTCCAGGTCGTTTTCTGATTTAGGATCATCATCATCATCTTTTGAAGGTTCGATAACAAATTCTTCGAAGAGAGGGAAGTCTTTATTAGCATCCCGTTCTATTGAGTTAACGTCTAATTTCCCAGCTACGTCGGATTTCACATCTTCTTCCTCTTCTGCGGGAGGAGCAGAAGGCGCGCTAATTAGTCTAGATAATTTATCTTCACGTTTTCCCTCATCCGCATCCACATCACTTGTTGGTGATGGTGACATGCCAAAGAAGAGAGAACTTTTATCAAAGTACCCTCTTTCGTCGAGGATAACATTATCTTCATTTACTTTGCTTGTTATCCATCCGTAGCCAGGAACATGGACTCTTTTAACGTCATCAAGAAGTTCTGTAGCTGATTGGACTTGTATCGTCTCTATAGTTTCTTCGGTTATATGTGATATTTCATCAAACTGTCCAGCATCAATCTTCACCTGTTCATTATTCGTTGGCTCACGTATAACTGATTCAGTAAGAGTTGTTTCGACTGGGTTTGATAATTGTATAGGTGATGTGATGTTGTCTATAAGATGATTTGTGACATCTTGGTCGTCTTCCTTGTCATCTGGTTTGTTTACTTCTCTGCAGGTCTCGCATATGCTTAAATCAGAAGCATTCTCATCTTGAAGCTCTATTCCGGTATTCTCAGTGACATATTCATTTTGATCTCTTTCCATTTTGTCTTGATTTTCAGGTGTGTTTTCTTTAGTAGCCTGGCTACTATGTTGCAAGTCTACTATGTTTTTGTCACCAGCATTTTCTTCTTGTGTTGGACTACCCACGTTTTCAAAAAAGCTAAAGCCAGAATGACGGCTTAATTCATCAGCGTGCATAGCACCGTAATCTTCTAATTTCTGGGTGTGATCGAAGAAACTCATACTTGAATGTCTATCTGACAAACTTGTAACTATGTCAGCAGGAATATATTCCTTAGATTTCTCAGCAAGTTTAGTGCTCAGACCAAATAACGGCACTGATGATACTCCTAGCATTGGAACTTCGGGTTTCGTTAAAGTATCCAACAGACTGTCTTTCGGTATGGCAGCTTCTTTACTTTCATAAATTATAGGGCTTGCAAATAAGTTATGCGTTTTAATGTCATCGTTTAACTTTTCTTTGTCTTCTTTCTTAGGTGCGAATAATTTAATTTTTTCTTCAATTATGTCATTGTTTGTTTTAATTTGGGCAAATAATTCTATACTATCTGCACCGTAACTTTTTATGTTATTATTTTCAAACTTTGTGTTTTCGTGTATAGTCGATGTTGTATCATTTTTAGCTTCTGCGTTAGCAGTAGTGGATTCAAATATCGTTCCTTTTTCCGGTTCTGGGTTTAGTACTGGTCGATTAAAAGCCCTGTTCTGTTTAACTTGAGGAGCAACCGAAACGCGATTAGCTGATACCTCAGCTTTTGGCACTGCAGTAAAATTCTGTCCACCTAAGTTATCCGTATTGAAGAAGTTGGTAGCAAAATTTTCTTCAATAAATGTCGTACTCTGCACTAGTCTAGCAACTTCGGGGCCAGCTCTAGCTTCGTTTTCATCCATGTTTATCTCAGCATTTATATCTTGATTCTCCTTAAACGTTCTTGGTCCTTCAGTAGTTTCTTTATCTTTGGCAGATGTTATTTTGGTAGTTTCTTCCGTAGATAGATTAGTTGACTGTTGGAACATTGTCGTATTTATATTTTGATCAGGGTACCCTTGCTGTGCGTTACTATAATAAGCTTTGGGATGCTCAGAATGGCTCGGATAGTCGTGGCTATTAGAACAATGCCCAGCCAATGGCTGACCCTGATTTTGGAAATTCGGATACTTATAGTAATCGTTATTCTGATAAACAGAATTCTGATGTTGTTGAAAATCATAACTATACGGCTGATTATTTTGTGGGACATTTGGCACAAATATTTCTAAGTTAGTTTGAGCCGCTTGTGATTCGTATGGCATATTGGAATAAGACGCACTTTGCTGTGCACTAGATACAGCTGAATCATCCTTTATATCGTCTTTGTAAGCCGGATCAAAGAAGGTAGTCACGCTATGTTGAATCTTATTTATATCAATGCTGCTGAGTTTTGATTTGAGCGACCCAATAATGCCAAATCCTTTAGATTCCTTCAGCTCTTCATGTTGATCATAACTGTCAGTTGTAGATCGACTTAAATCAAATGCTGTGCTATATTGAAGCCCAGGATTCTGTATATGATGAGTTATATCAAAGTGGGGATATCCTGGAGCTGGTTGGCTGATATCAAAAGCAGCTGGAGGTTGCACATTAACCGGATTAGCTATATTATACTGAGGGATCAACGGTATTGAATCAGCTGGTTTACTCAAATCAAATGGGATTGAAGACGACACGTTTTGGTCAGCTTGTGGCTGTTCAGGTGTGAACAAAGCGCCTTGGAATGTTCCAGAATCTACGGTTGGGATAACAGGTTTTATACTGTTGCTTATAGAACCGACACCTTCGATAGGCCCAGAGTAATATTGAGGCCGTTTCTTATTCATCCTATAGTTAACAGCGCCAGTGGCCTTCGGTGGTTCTATCAAAGATTTTGGTGGCTCCGATGCAAATAATTGACCAGGTTTCGGTTGCTCCTGTACTATTGGGCTATAAAATGATGGTGCATCATTGGCAGGAGTTGGTGGAGTGAAAAATGTTGGTCCAACATTCGGAGTAGAACCTATAAGTGGTTGTATCGGTCCTGGAGGTAATATCGTTTGTGCGGCCGGTGTTAGTGAAAATATATTCATAGGCGGCAGTGAAGCTTCATTTCCAGAGCGTGTGTGTTGTTCAGTAGATGGTACTAACATCGTTGTAGGATTAGACGATAATGTTGGAGCAAACATTGGTGGAGCTGCTATGTTTGTTGGCATCATATTGGTTGACGGTGAAGCCAAATTCTGTGGCGGTGACCTTATTGGTGCTTTACTTGGCGGTGCTATAACACTTGTATGGGGTGCCAATGGCGGGGGTGTAAATCCTGTTGGAAGTTGCTGAGTAAACTGTGCCGGTGGTGGTATGCTTGGCATATTAGTTTCCTGGTTCTGTGATGTTGGCTGTTCGGTAACCAACATTTGCGAACCAAAAGCAGATTGGGAATGTATATCGCTGAAAGAAGTACCGATAGGTTGAGCTGTAGCCGGATAGTTCATCGGATCAAATGTTGGCACGAATATATTTTCTGTATTTATAGTTTGCATTGGCTGTTGTTTGATGACGGGATGATTTGACCCTATACGCCTTGCTACAGATGGAGGTAGGACAGACTTGCCAGTCTGACTACCTGGTCTTTGAGCCGAAAACATAGGCGGTGGAGGTATTGCAGCATTAGGAGTGTTTGTGCCATGTAAGTCATAAGTAGACGGTGGTGGAGGCGGCAAGCGTTCTTCAAACGGTTTTGGTTCCATTTCTGATGGAGTATTAAACACTGACGGTTGAAAACCGCTCGCCTGATTACTAGAGTCACCCATTGGACCGAATATATTGTACGTTTCTTGTGTATTTGGAGGAATTTGCTCCGGAATATAACTGTTTTCTTGAGCAGGAGTTCCTATTGCTTCAGTAATTATGTTTTCATCGTACGATGGTACGAAATAGTTTTTAAAATTTTTAGATAGCGGATTGAGTTCAATTCTTTGTGACGTTTCAAAATTAGTGCCTGAACTTAATCCTGGTATTTGGGCGTATTTCATTTTCGATGTTAGACGGAAGTTCGATGTTCCTGTAACAATAGAAAAAATATCATTAGATAAAGTGTATTATTGTGTACATCTTAAGATAATTTGTAAACATAATTTATTTAGACACATTTGCAAATAAAAAAGATAACTACTATCCCTGATTTGGTAAAATATAAGGTCAGAGTTGTACGGGGAGTGTTCGGCAACCTTCATTAAAAAGAAAGTTTCGATGTTCGGGTCAGGCAGTGTTATTTGGTTTTTCATCTGGAATTTCAAAGTAATTTATTTTTAACACGCTTTTATTAGCTTGGTATGTATCTATCTAACGGAATCTTTGGACGTGATTGTCACTCCCTTCAAAACGTCGGATTAATTTGAAACTTTGCACACTTATCAAGGACCGATGACAATGCAATAATTTAAATACTTTGTCCCATTATCCTTACCAGGATCTTCAGGACTAGAGATTGAACTAAAAAGTTAAAAATAAGTAATAATTAAACAAAACTAATAAACACGCTTTAATAGAAAACCTAACTAATAAGTAGAAAATATTTGTCAATAAATTTAAATTAAGAACAGTGTGATTAACAAAAATAATATTTTATCGTGGCGTGCTTAAGGTTACACTAGTCGATTTTTTTTCCATACAAACGTAGTCTAGGGATTATTCCACCGTTTGACGATGTACGTTCAAAATAAAAAGTGGAATCAATTTGTCTCATCATTATCTAGCCCTGTATGAAAGCGAAAAAGTAAAAAAGAAAAAAATTGAAAGTTATGAGCGTCGAAAGTTACACATTTCGACGCTAATTTTAACGCATTTTTGGGCGCAAATAAATACCATAAGAAGACGGAAAATTGCAAAACGGCCTCCATACAGGGATAGATAGATTTAGTCGTTTTTTCATGATATCTAGACTGCCAAAGGTCTGTTTATAAAATTTCGCGCGCTCGGTTTCGTCCTAAATCATTATCCATTACGCTACAAATTTTCAAAATTGTGTATTCGTACACGAACTAGCTTCCTATTGCTCATCACAGCATCTATCTCTTCCGCACGTATTGTCGGTTGATATAAAATGCATTTTAACCCCGCGCACAAAATAGTTCGTGCCGTCGACTAGTGTACCCTTAATTTCAATTGTTATATTTTATTGGCAGATATTGGAACAAGTAGTCATTTTGAAAGTATCTTAAAAAGCACCCCACGTGTTTTTTTGTTTATCACATTGTTCTTAATTTAAATTTATTGACAATTATTTTCTTCTTTTTAGTTTGGTTTTCTATTAAAGCGTGTTTTTTTTTAACTATTATTTATTTTATTTGTGATAGCCTCGCGTTTGACCACCATCTCGTCTGATATTAAGTGATGATGTGGTCGACGGTGAAGCACGCTTGCCTAGAAGCTAGCTACCGGGAAACAAACACTCCGGCAGGTAATTCCACTCCTTAGCTGTACCACAGATAATATAATACTAGCATACAGATGCCTCATCCCATACAAAGAAACCGTACCGGCGCACAGTGGTCTGAAAATCGAGCTCCATACTCATAGAAACTTAATGGAAGGAATTTTGAAAAAAAAAAATGATATGTCCTTGGAATACCTCCCTTTATGTTATATTAACGTATGGTATTAGTACATCCACGCGTGAGAAAAAAAAGTTTTGTGTTTTTTTTGTATGGGAGAAAACACTTAAAGTACATTTTTTTGAAACTTAATGGAACTGAAGGGCTGGTGCTCACACGAGCTATTGTACCATACACGGCAATCAATATGACATACAGTTCATGCACCTTTGGGTGCCGCTTCGCGCGTAGCAAATTTTTGAAATTTTGAATTTTCGGTATGTGATTTTTCAAATCTTTGACGTGGTTAAATGAAGTTGCCGATCAGTTTATTATACATTCGTTAGTTTACAGCCTGCTAATGACCTGAATGATGATAATAATTAAAAACGATATTGATTATAAACTTTTTTTTTGCAAAATTGCATTCCAAGAACTAAGTAAAACTTTAGTTAATCACCGTGATTATTGTTGAGTTATAATTAGATACTAATGACATGAGCATTAATCAGTTAAGCTCTAGTGTGGCAAAATGGGCCCTAGTCCCAAAAAAAATCTATTCTCTATAATCTAAGTACCTCATTAGTATAGCGAACGTTAATGAGGGTAGTTGAATAAAAATAGGACATTTGAGTTTAATAGTAGCTATCAGCACTTGTGCGCGCAACCAATTTGGCAATTTTCATGTTTGTAGCAACAATGTTTTTCACAGCCTAGTATGTTATTTGAAGTTTTTGAGAATACTCTTGATTTGTCAGAAAATAAAAGAAGGAATTGAAACAATTCTGTCAGACTTCTTTGTGTTCGTTGTGGAAGTAGTGGATGTCGTGTAATCGCAGGAGTCGAATATTCATAAAAAAGTACGAGATATTGCTGCAAGAGAACATAAAATGGCCTGAGGTCGTGACGGAAAAGATGACTCCTTTAGTGTCAGTAGAGCAGCAACCATGCTCCAGTTCTGCCTTTGGCGTATCCTACATAAATGAGGGTGCAGCATCCTGCAAAAACTGCAGCTATCACAGGATTGCATTCCCGTTTAATGTAAAGATTTTCAATACTTTTGCCTACAATTAAATAAAAAAAAACATTGTTGCAATAAACATGAATATGTCCAAATTGGTTACAAAACCTTCCATCATAACACAATATATAACAAATAGAACGTAATACGTTTGCGCGCACAAGTGCTGAGAGCTACTATATATTAAACTCAAACGTCCTATTTTTATTCAACTACCCTCATTAACGTTCGCTATACTAATGAGGTACTTAGATTATAGAGAATAGATTTTTTTTTGGGACTAGGGCCCATTTTGCCACACTAGAGCTTAACTGATTAATGCTCATGTCATTAGTATCTAATTATAACTCAACCATAATCACGGTGATTAACTAAAGATTTACTTAGTTCTTAGAATTCAATTTTGCAAAAAAAAATATTTATAATCAATATCGTTTTTAATTATTATCATCATACAGGTCATTAGCAGGCTGTAAACTAACGAATGTATAATAAACTGATCGGCAACTTCATTTAACCACGTCAAAGATTTGAAAAATCACATACCGAAAATTCAAAATTTCAAAAATTTGCTACGCGCGAAGCGGCACCCAAAGGTGCATGAACTGTATGTCATATTGATTGCCGTGTATGGTACAATAGCTCGTGTGAGCACCAGCCCTTCAGTTCCATTAAGTTTCAAAAAAATGTACTTTAAGTGTTTTCTCCCATACAAAAAAAACACAAAGTTTTTTTTCTCACGCGTGGATGTACTAATACCACCCATACGTTAATATAACATAAAGGGAGGTATTCCAAGGACATTACAATTTTTTTTTTCAAAATTCCTTCCATTAAGTTTGTATGAGGAAGGGCGCTCGATTTTCAGACCACTGTGCGGCGTAACTAGCGTTTTTCGTCTGATTAAACTGATTATTTTTTACACATCATTCGCGTTCGGTTCCGTTCCACGGCGATAGATAGATGGTGTTAGCAGGTTATGTTTTTCGCGCGTATCTTGTATGTCAGTTTGTATGTATGTAATATTCTTTATTACCTCATATCTTTCAAACCGCTAGACGGATTCATATAATTAAGACATCGTTAGATAGGTTTTGACCGCGCAAGTGTTCTTAAAAAGGTGAAGTTAAAAAAAAACAAATATGGTGATTTTGGGCGCCATATTGTCCGGGTCCAAATTTTTTTTCTTCCAAACCCATCGTGTGTGGTATCAAAATGAAGGGTTTTAAGAGGTGATTACAAAAATATATACCAATTATATGTTAAAAATAATAAAAAAGAAAAGATACCTAAAAAGTCAAAAACCCGACTGCTTAAGAAGCGAACTAAAAAGCTATAAACAAGAAAAAATCATGCTGTGCAGTCGGAGGACATATTTTCGCAAGCTGGCTGACTCCCTGATCCTCCGACTGCACAGCATGATTTGCAGTCGGGTTTTTGATTTTTATTAAATTAACTTTTTTCCATAAATAAAATGACAGGCAACTGGGCTTATCCCTGTTGTAAACGACCCTTCGTGCCTATTGGCCTTGTTTGTTCTGTCTCCTGCTTGATATGGAGGGAAGTGGAAATTTGTTTTATTTTTTCCACTCCTCCGTTATTCTTTCCTGAGTAATTTCGTTGCGGGATCCAAGACAGTTAAATTCATTCTCCGGGACTTCGTCGATCTTCATTGCCTCGGCGCTTTTCTGGTGGTCGCCACTGTTGATTCTGGCTTTCAAGAGTTGCAATGGTTTGGGAATAGTGCGGTAGGATTGTCACCTAATTCACCCCTCAATGACACATGGTAAGACACGATATATCCCGTAAGTCACACTCACTCTCTCTTTTCGATTGTTTTTTTTATGCGCTTCTTTTGCTAGCTTGGAAGATTTTTATACTACAAAATCGATAAAAGTCAACCCGTTTTAACCTAAATAAGGGAGACTGCAAAAAGGGGAAATTGCAACAGTGGCGACCACCAGAAAAGCGCCGACGCATAGAAGCTCGACCCGGCGAATGAATTTAACAGTCTTGGATCCCGCAACGAAATTAATCAGAAAAGACTACTTTTTAGAAGAAAAAAAAAAAAAAAAAGAATTTGCTGGTAGGTAGGTTAGGGAAGGTAGGGTAGGTAGGTGGGTAGGTAGGGTAGGGTAGGGTAGAGTAGGTAGGTATGACGATAGGGTAGGGTAGGGTAGGGTAGGTAGGTTGGTAGGTAGAGTAGGTTGGTATGACGATAGGGTAGGGTAGGGTAGGTAGGTAGCCAAAGCCAGTTGACGCGCGTGGTGGACAGCTTGTACCTAATCTATTTTTTTTTTTTTGTTTGACATGGGTTTGCTCTTGACTCTAGTCTAGGTCAGAGGTCTAATACCTTAAAACGAGCAATTCTTGTAAATATGTATCTATATAATAATCTGAATCACGGAAACAGGGGGCGATAAATCGATCTAGCTAGGTTTCATTCTTAGAAAACGTGGTTTTCTATATTTTCACCCGAGCAGAGCTCGGTCGACCAGGTACTAATATTACAAAGAGGTTATCTAGTCTCTAAATCTCGATCGATGTAGGGGAAATTTGGCATGGAGACAGTTTGAGACCCTGTGAAGGACATAGGATAGTTTGTATTCCCTTGGCATGATAAAACACTATTTACGCGGGCCATGCCGCGGGCAGAAGCTAGTGTACGTCTCTATATAGATATAACTCCCATATAGATAACACTGATTAATAAAAACCAGTTCATCATAAACGATAGACAATTTTCTTTAGTTTTCCGACAAGCACGACCAGTTTTAAAATATTCATAGATTCATAATATTCCTTATAATTGGTTCCTAGTTATACTGGTTATTATTGAAACCACCTGTTTTGACCACAGTACATGGAAAACCCCACTGAGAGTCACTATCTGACATTTGGCCGATATTGACTCTTTAATGAGCTACGTAATCAGCAAAAAAATCGATCACTCTAAGCAGTATTTTTCTTCTATCAACAGATACTGGATAAAAATACTTCAAACTAAAAAGCATTAAAAACGTATTTTTGATAAGAGAGAGAGTACGCAATTAGATCTATTTTTTAACACACCTAAACTCACTTAAAAGGCTTATAGTTGTTATAAAGCATTTTCTGTTTTTCAATCTATACTAATATTATAAAGAGGAAAGATTTGTATTTTTGTATGTAAAGAATAAACTTAAAAACTATTGGACCGATTTCAAAAACCTTTCACCGTTGGGAAGCTACACTATCCCTGGGTGACATAGACTACTTTTTATCCCTGTATTCCCACGGGAACGGGCACTACGCGGGTGAAACCGCGAGGCATCCGCTAGTACTTAAAAATAATATAATATTATAAAGAGGAAAGATTTTTTTGTTTGATTGTACCGAATAGGTTCCGATATTACTGAACCGATTTGAAAATATCTTTCACCATTAGAAAGCTACTTTATTCCTGAGTGACATAGGCAATTTTTTTATCCCGAAAACGCGTCCTGTGGGGTGGTCCACGGTAGCGAAGCCGCGGGAACAGCTAGTCGTATTAACTCAAAATATGATTTTGTCGGATAATAGTAGAGACACCATAGCTAAAAAATTAAAAACAAAATATTATTGAAACCACCTGTGTAGATCACATTGCACGGAAAACCACACCAGACTATATAGAGACGCCATAG
This sequence comes from Orthosia incerta, assembly GCA_948252205.1. NCBI lineage: Eukaryota > Metazoa > Arthropoda > Insecta > Lepidoptera > Noctuidae > Orthosia > Orthosia incerta. The sequence continues at coordinate 11,921,418 of OX411767.1, forward strand.
ATAAAAATGGCTCAATAAAACATTCTGTAACACATCTAATTACTACCACTAACGCGATATGCGTATAAAGCTGTAAACTATTACCAACAAGGAAGCGTAACTATGTTAATATCATTGATTGCATTGTAAATAGTTCGCAAGATTGATACTAGATGTCGCTGTTCGCTTACCTCTGGTTTCTAAATCTCGGTGGTAAAAATCGCCGCGAGTTAATGACCCTCGCTATAAACATTGTTTTATTCAAGAATTCCAGATTACTACTAACCAAGTGTGCCTACCACTTCATTCTACTGCGGAAGAGTGCGTAAGACTCTCTGGCTAGCTAGTTTTCGTGACAACGCAACCCCCTTACAATTCAAGTTTTTAATTAATAATATGTCATCATCATCATCATAAGCCTTTTACTGTTCCCAATGCTGGGACACAGGCCTCCTCTCAATAGAGGGAATGGGCATGGGAGGGAATAATATGTACCTCTTGACAATTTAAAGTCACAAAAATTATTAAATAACAAAAAGATGAATAATTTTGTATGTTTTTTTATCAATAATTAATTTAAAAGGCATTCCATAAACTGAAAAAGAAAGATATACACTGTGCCCCTATGTTTATTTGCAATCAAGCACAACATAAAATCATTTTATTCAATTTATGGAATTGCTTTTAAATTTGTCCAATACTGGAGGAGACTGGTCTGAGTACTGGTCGAGAACCAAACCTCGAATTATGACTTTTTACTAAGGAAATTCAGTCGGCGCTCTCTGCCCGCAATTCCTCTTAACGTTTTGTCTATTAAATTCTATCCTCCTTTGCTAAACCTACAAATTGGTATATGCTTTGCACGCTCTTTTGAATCTTTGCGTCTGTTCCGTTTCTTTACTCATGTGGTCTCGATGCTCTGTGGTTGATACAGATACGAGTCTAAAGTGCTTAGTATGGGAGGAGCGATAGTAGCAACTTTCCCTGTCTACGTATCAAGTTAGCGGTAATTAGCTGGTACTGTGACGAGGAGCAAGTTACAGCGCTTACGACGATGGGAACATTCTGCATACACACACATACATAAACTACTGGATTTCGCCCATGGGGGTAGACAGAATCTACAGAACGTCACCTGATAAGATCCTTACATACTCCTTCAGTTTTGTTTATAGTACTGCAACTGGCTTTACTGAAGAACACCACAATTAAAATCTATGTATGTCTTTCTAGATCAGTGTGTGTTGCCAGTTATAACCTCTGAGACGTGGTCGCACGTGGAGCAATGGAGAGAGCCATGCTCGGAGTAACCTCGCGTGATCGAATCAGAAATGTTGAGATCCGCAAGAGAACCAGGGTTACTGACAAAGCCCGAAGAATTGCCAAACATAAGTGGCAGTGGGCAGGGCACATTGCTCGCAGAACGGATGGCCGATGGGGCAGATAAGTTATGGAGTGGCGACCGCGACCTGGAAGACGTTGCGTTGGAAGGCCTACCAACAGGTGGACCGATGACCTTGTGAAGGTTGCGGGGATCAGCTGGATGCGGGACGCACGGGATTGGTCAATGTAGCGACACTTGGGGGGGGCTATGTCCAGCAGTGGACGTCTTTCGACTGATATGATGATGATGTCTTTCTAGGGCGTCCATCCTGCTGTCTGACAATTATGTTTACTATTTCCATTGAAGTATTCACTCATCTTATGACCAGAAAAGCCAACTATGTGGGTCAGCTGTGTTACAGCTACAGCCTAACTGAAATTTACTGCGTATAGTTCTCGCCAAACTTCTGGGCCACCCTAAAGTTGGCTTTCCGATGTGCAAGGCACGGATCGATGCTGTTTTTGTATGAGATTTACTACTGCGCAGCCATTGTAGCCAGCTTCAAGGCGGCCAGGAAATTTGGCGAGAACTATAACACGGTATAATCCTCGGCACGTAAGTTGGCAAGAGTCGTTAGATGCGCAGAAGTCGTTTATTAGGTCTCTTTAGTAGTGAAGCGGGGCGCGGGGAACGTTTCGGACCGTTCCGAGCGCGCTATTGGTTGGTCAGTTGACACTAGGATCGGCTGACCAATCATATCGCGTCCACGTTCCGTTGGCTCTATATGGTAGTTGGTCAGTTCGCGGAATATGCGCGAACTTACCGTGGGGGTACGCCTTAAGCCTTGCCAACTTACCTGCTGGGCACTATACCCTTTGGTAAGACTAGTAGCCAGTCTTTTGGGCTTCAAATACCAATACGATGATGACAACCAGGACCAACGGCTTATCGTGTCTGCCAATGTACGGCACGGAGTCCTGGTATAACACGGATTGTTATATCATACCCATCCACGGACTAACCTCGGCAAACGTTGCTTAACCTTGAAGATCGACCCTTGCGGCTGTTATTATTTAGCCAATAACTCCTCAAGCTCCATGAACTCCTTATTAAATCTCAACTAAGCCTTTAATCATTAGGTTTAATTTTGAACATATCATAACTGCTTCTGGAAAATAGATATGGTGGTTCTATCAGAAGACCTCTTCTACAAAGACCTCTCATTATCATATCAGCCGAAAATCGTCCACTGCTAGACATAGGCCACCCCCAATCGTCGCCACGCTGATCGGTCCTGTACGTTTCGGATCCATCGCAGCTCTAATACTACTTAAGGGCCTACAACCGCTTTAGTGCCGTAAAACGGTAACTTTCTAAAGCATACTCCTCAGTAACGGCTAGGTTAAAAGGTTTGAAAAATAAATATATTTATTTTTGGTTCATTTACATTATTTTTTAAACAAGGTTTTTTCGTGTAACTAATAGTTTTGCTTTAAAAAAATAATTAACTACACGATATTTTTTCGCAACTTTTGGGTACTCCTCCAAAACCACTTGGATGATTAAAAATATTTTTACACAGGAAAATTTATGGTTGGAATTTCTTCATAACTTAAATAGCATATTTATATCAAATATAGCAAACAAAACTGTTCAAAAGGAGGTTCAATATTGATATTTTGGCTCCGAGCGTGCGCACGGCCAGTACTGCGTTAACATTGGGGCGTATATATCGCCTTAATATTAGTAAATGTCCTCTAACTTAGATCGAGTGACGCCAGATCGAGAAGCTAGTTGTTAAACCACGTAGTGGATGCGTGTGGCCAGTTTTCTAACCTGCGCCCAGCTGTCTGGCAATTATGTTCGCAATCGACTGCGAACCGGCAATGTTGTGGGCTTGTGAGCCTCCATTGTTGTGTACGATACGTCAGTTATTTTTCGAGCGTATGTATGCATGTCCATTTAAATAGCACGCCCAAAAAGCTTGACGGATTACGACTGAGGTGTCGTTGGATAGTCTCAATTATGGGAGTGACAATTGAGTCACTAATAAAATTATTCATTAGAAAATCTTTTTAAAACGAGCTTTTTTCTCATTCTTCACAGCAAACCCTTTCATTTGTTACCCATATCATGGCAGTGCACAAAAAATAACTAGTCCACCATCTTGGGCCGTCCGCCATATTGGATTTAGAATGACGTCACTTAGCTAACCACGCATTGTCATACAAACTAAACGTGTATGCAAAATTTCATCTTAATCGGTGGAGGATAACTGCTTTAAAATTCAGTTGCAAGATTTGACCCTTACACACTTACATACATAAAGCTTGTAATAATAATAATGTAAAACGACGCAGGCCTCACGCTTATGAGATTTCTCGTATAACATAGGAAAACACATCCAACTATAACCTCGAAGCTATAATTTCACGCACCAACTTATTATACATAATAAGCTGTTGAAAATGTCTCCAATGATTCAAGCAGTAGAAGATCTAGCGTGTCGGTGACTTCCTGCTGGGAAACTTACTGGCTAATACCAGCTTTTCACTGCCCCACCGCAGGGCAAAGGCTCCTCTTAAAGAGAAGGCACGAGCATTAAGTACCACACTTGCTCAATGCGGATTGGCGATTTCAGACCAGGATAGCTGCCCCAGGGGTATAGTTGCCACGTCCGTCGCTCCCAACACACATCAGGCCCCGAGGTGGCGGCACGTAGTGTTCCACGCGCGACCCTCTTATACGTTGCGAGGGGAGTCTAACACCTCACTCCCTCCCAACCCGAGATCGAGGCCCGCAGAGGCGGGCCGGCACTAGCCGGGGGTTGCAGAAGTTTCGTTGTTCCCGCGACGCCCAGCGTATAGACCGATAGCGCTAGGTTTTGAGGTTTCAAAAATATTAAAGTTGTTTGTGTTTTGCATATAGTTTCCGGACCATTTGCCCAACCTAATACCTAAGTTTGTGTCATCCTAGGTATTTGCATAGGTAGAAATTTAGGTATTTGTCTTTTCGACCAGTATTGGACGAAAAGAAAATTAGAGATGAAAATTTTACTTTCATGATAATAACGATTAGTAACTGATGTACATAAGCATTTTGTGTCATCTCTGTCCACGGGAATCCTAATACTTAACCAGTACCTAACACGTAGCCCAACTAGCTCTAAAATAATATTATAATAGGTAAAATAGGTGTTACGCGTTTTTCAGTACTGATATCTGTTGTTTAAATTATTTTGTGTCGAATTCATCCACGACTTTTATAGATATTTAATTTTTTTACTACAACAACCTGTAAAATCCACAAAAGAAAATGCAAGTTATTAGAGTTTACGTACTTTTGATTATTATGGTATAACAAAACACTATTCACAATTTGTGTCATTTTTATCCACGATATCATATTATTAAAAAAAAAAAAAAATAGAATTCTTCGCATGAAGGGCGAGCGCGTGTAAAAGCGCGGGCGCGGGCGCGGGCGGCGGGCGGGTGCCGGCCAGCCAGACGCGCGGCGCGTTTCTTTGTTTACATTCGGTATTTGTAAGTTGCAACAAAGAAGTGCGTGCGTTATAGTGTCCGACCGAAGCTTCGGCTTCGGCTTCGGCTTCGGCCACCTTCGGCCAAAAAAGCACCTTCGGCCAAATCTTCGGCTTCGGCCAAAAATTTGCCGAAGGTTTGGCCGAAGCCGAAGGTTTGCTAGTTGTCAAAATTTGAAAGTTACTGAACGATGCTAGAGCGAGACGGAGAGTGTGCAGAGCAGCAGAGTTTCGCCGCGCCGCCGTACCGGCCCAAACGAATCGCAGTTAGTAAACTAAACGAGTCAAAACAAGTTTGAGAGCGCGTCTTAAAATTCTAATAAGTGTTTTGTTTTTAAATATTTCATATTTGTTATTACAAATTATTTTATTTATTACTGTGAGTAGTACCTGTGGTGATACGTTCATTATTGTGAGGCACTCTAAGAACCAAAAAACCGTAAGTATTGTCTGGTTTAAAATATTTTATGTTATCTAACGTTAGGTAGGAAACTAAATGGAAACAATGTTGGTATGTTTTTTTATGCAATTTTTAGATAAAAAGACATGTGAAGATTGTTGTAACTATCGTATTTCTCAAGGTCAATGACACCTTCGGCTTCGGCTTCGGCTTCGGCCGAAGGTTTTGGTGAATACCGATTAATCGGCTTCGGCTTCGGCTTCGGCCAGAATTGCACCTTCGGTCGGACACACTTATTTATGATGTATTCGATTGATTAAGGCCCACTTGCACGAAAAACTTTCAGAATTGCTAACACGAGGTTCAATTGACAATATTGTAAATCAAACTGTCAATTTAACCTAGTGTCAGCAACTAACTCTGATTTAAGTATTTTGCGCAAGTTAGTTATGAAGCTGTGAAAGACTTAAATGCAGGTATTGTAACTCATTAAGGCATGGTTTTCAACACAGCATTTTTTTGCATTGTTTATTATTTATTTTCAGCTGCAGGCATAAGTTGTTTTGTACAATTGTAGGTTTCATGTTACTAATTTTAATTGCTCTTTCAGTTTTGTTAAAATCACTCCAAGTATGATTTTTGCAATGTTACGATGTACAGATTTTAAGCATTTTTAATATAGCATTGTAACTACCGTTACAATGGGGTCATGAACACTTTTGAAAGAGATTTTTTCTGTGAATATTATTGTACGATTAAAAATTATACCGACAACATCTTTGATAAATATTATTGTAAGCATCAATTACAATGTATGTCAATGTTATATTCGGATAAAAAAGACAGGTTCCATAGTTTTTTTAATAATTATTGTAATTCAATTAATATTCACAACACTTTGTGCTCTGGTGGTCTGGATAAAATTATCAATTCCTGTGACTACCGTTCGCACAGCGAAGATCAGGCGACAAGCAGACTCACAGATTATCTCATTGAAGCGGCTGATGTGGCACAGCAGCGGTACCCTTACGGCTAATTAGTGACACGAGGGGACTTTAATGCTCACCACCAGGAGTGGCTCTTCCCATACCAGTGCATTGATCATGCTGGAGGAGAGATGCGTAAGCTTTCGTTAGCGCTAATCAGCCATCTGGTTCAGGGGGCAACGGCAACGGGGGATGTTGATTCGCACACGGCCAATTGCTTGGAAGTTCTGCTGAAAACCGATCCAGACTGATAGGTACTCTATGTCGATAACTTCACCTTGGGTAGTTCCGACCGCTGTCTGGTAAAGTCTGTGTCCGTCTACTCTTCGCCCAAGAGGCACACGGCGGGTTTGTAGGTATAAGTTGGCAGATTGGGATGGGATACGATCTTTCTCCGCATGCTGAGGCCTTAGTGCGAGTTTTTATTCACGCTCAATCGCGTTAACGTAAACTACAATTTGTATTGAAACTGGATAAGCGCTGTCTGGTGACGGCAAGGCAAAACCTCTTTTTTTGTATACATTTTGACATAAGAGATCGTTTACGTTATCACGAGTGAGTATGTTAAAAAACTCGCACTAAGCACACAGATCCCTCATCTTGCGCGGACGCCGTGACTGATGTTTTGTTGGAGAATTAAGTACTACATTCCGTTCTCTGACTTACCAATGTCTAGCAAAGGCCGGCCACGCAGACGCGCTTAAACATGAGGCGTATTTGGCATGGATTGACGCTCGAACGGTTAGTGCGAGTCACGTAAGTTAGAAAAGAAGGCCTTCAACAGCGCTGCCAAGTCCTGCAAGAAGGAGTTGCGAGGGGCTCGGTGCGGCCATATTGGCCGAATACGGACATAACTAGCTTCTTACCCAGCAGGTAGTAAAGCGTTTTGGTTCCTGGGTAAGTCGGTTGAGTCGAACTTCTGCCATCCCTCACTACGACCACAGCTAAAACTATCGACGGGTCGCTAGCCCACTTCGCTGAGGAGAAGGCAAACTTATTTGCCTCTCTATTTGACTTTCGTAGGGTTCGTACTCGGCAACCTCGACTTAAACAAAGCTAGTGACCCGGACGGGATACTAGCACTTGTCCTTAAAACTTGTGCGCCCGAACTGTCTTCGATCTTGACACGTCTATTTCGCCTTTCGTATGAAACTGGAAAAGTGCCGAATGCTTGGAAGTAAGCTAACGTACAGCCCGTGTCCCAGAAGGACAGTCCATCTAACCCGACCAATTACAGACCCATCTCTACGTGTGCTGGCATACCTAGAAGCTAAATACGGCTGCCGCCGATATCGTTCTACAGGGGATCTTCTATATTTACATCTTGAGTAAGGCCATCGAGGGGCAAGGGGAGGCGCTTGCCGTCTCTCTCGACAACTCGAAAGCTTTCGATAGGGTCTGGCACGGAAGCCTTATTAGTAAGCTTCCTTCATCCGGTCTGCCTGGTAATAGTATGTGTGATTGGATTGCAGATTTCTTGAGGGATCGATCCATTCGAATGGTTATCGATGGCTGCTCGTCGGACCAATTGGATATGAATAGGTCCCTCAAGGGTTGGTACTCTCAGCAACTTTATTTTAGCTGCACATGAATGATCTGCTAAAAACTTTGGTATGCAGACGACAGCACTGTTGCTGAGAGGTACTTGTCCATCCTTGTCCTTAGTGATGGTATGGTGGCGCGTTTCAGTTTATCCTTGAAGGCAGTCTCCAAATGGGGCGATGCCAATTTAGTCAGGTTTATGCCGCTAAAACCCAGGCATGTCTTTTTTCCGCTAAAATAAGGCAATTCCACTCGGCTCCTTCCCTCGGAAGTGTAAACGTTGCGATAATGGACCATTTTGAGCTTCTTGGCATTACTTTTAACACGTTCCTCAATTTTGGACCATACATTGAGGCAAACGCTCAGTTGGCTGCCAAAAAGTTGGGGATCCTCGTAAAAGTGAGACGTTTATTCACGCCAGAACAGTTGCTCAAGTTTTATCAAGCGCAAGTTTGATTATGTATGAAGTACTGTTCTCATTTCTCGGACGGATCTGCCAAATACCAGCTTGACAAAAAACGGGTCAAGAAGCTCATCGGAAATGAGGCACTGGTCGAGTCAAAGCTCCAGAGCCTTGAACATCGTCGCCGAGTTGCTAGCTTATCGGTTTTTTGTCGGTTGCATTTCGGGGAGTGTGCAATGGAATTACATGATCTAATTCCACCTAGCCCATTACATCAGCGGACTACAAGACGTACGGTGATTTGCTATCGATAGATGGTGGGGATCTCACCCATACGAACTAAACGATTTCACTGTGCGCACAGCTAAGAAGTGGCATTCCCTGCCGGAGTCTGTGTTGCTCGATAGGTACAAGTTGGAGTCTTTCAGTCAAGAGTGAATAGGTTACTTTTAGGTAAGCGTGCTTCATGTTCGACCACGTCATCGCTTAACATCAGGTAAGGTAGTGTTCAAGCGCGAGCATATCAAATATAAAAAATACGTTCCCCCTATTGCAATGCATACCACGCAGTGGATAGTAGAACGATGGTAGATGATTAATTATTATTATTAATATAGCAGTGATGGCCCAGTGGTAACAGACGTGACTCACAAGTATGGTCGTGGGTTCGAAACCAGGCACGCGCTTTACTTTGTGTAAATTATTTCATCACCACTGCTCTCAAAACACAGAAGTAAAAAAAAAAATGAAGACATGTAACATCCATCAACCGACACTGGACGCGCGTGGTGGATTACGGCCCATTTCCTCTCCCAGATAGGAAGCCTAAACGCAAAATGGACAAAATGGTAGTCTAAGTTCGGAAAAGGGGGACCATGTATCCTATCCTAATGCTTACCACGCCTATCGCTTGCAATTACTTCTTCACATTTTTTTCTAATCATTCTCCTTTCTCACATATCTGTAATATTGAATGAGTCTAAAAACATTACTATATATATACACTACTCTTAGTTTTTCTCCAAGGCCATTTATGCTGATACGATTATATTCAACTCGATGTCAACACCATCTTTCTTAACAATGATGACATTTAAAGTAAGTGATTATATTTGAGAATAAAAACATTGTAACTTAAAATTACATTTATGGTTAAAATATCACATCACACATCATCAGCCTATTAATGTTCCCACTGCTGGGACACAGGCCTCCTCTCTGTGAGAGGGAATGGGCCATTATCCACCACGCGGGCCCAGTGCGGGTTGGTGGATTTCACATGTCTTCGAATTTTTGGTTTTAGGACATGCCGGTTTCCTCACGATGTTTTCCTTCACCGTTTTGAGAGCAGTGGTGATGCAATAATTTACACAAAGTAAAGTGCCTGCCTGGGCTCGAACCCACGACCTACAACTTGTGAGTCGCGGCTGATACCACTGGGCGACCACCGCTCTTGTATTAAAATATAAATAGTCCAAAATTTAAAATGTATTACATTGTATGTTATTTTAAAATTAATTTAACACAAAGAAACCGTTGTTACCCAAACTTTTGTGTATTGGAACTTGATTTACAAGTATACTTTAGTAGAAAAATTTTTCATTTTTAATTACAATGAATTTATTTTATTTTACAAAAGTAGTTCTTATTGGCACAGAAATACGGTTAAAAGGCAGAAATAAAGTTCTGTTCTTGCTGATTTTATCTATGCTAATATTATAAAGAGGAAAGTTTTTTTGTTTGTTTGTTTGTTTGTACTGAATAGGCTCCGAAACTACAGCACCAATTTACAAAATTCCTTCACCAAAAGAAAGCTACATTATTCCTGAGTGACATAGGCTATTTTTTTATCCCAATAACGGGTAGCCGCGGGCAACAGCTAGTATGACATAAAGTTGTAACCCAATGTGTAACTAAAGATACAATGTTATTCATATTGGGTGTCGATATATGTGGTCTCATACTAGACGTTAATACAGTGATTGTTAAAGAAAGAGGATTATTGAAATTCATAAAATCGAACATTGTAAGGGATGACGGAAAAGCAGACTGTTTTAAGGAGCGCGCTGTAATAAAACTAAACTTAATCACTATCACCACACAAACACAAAAAATAACTATCTAGAATTTTTTGCTTCGTGTATATTTTGTATTGCTGACTGTACACTGCCTACTCGAAGCGGGGCGCGGGATATCGAGAAGCCGTATAACAAAAAAGCGGTAGGTAGGTACGCCGATACCTACCTACCTACCTACCGCTTTTTTGTTAACGGCTAATTTGAATCTGAAAGCTATAGGTAGGTATGCCGATACCTACCTACCTACCGCTTTCAGGTTCAAATTCGAAGCGAATCGAAGCGTCAATCTAATATAATATTTACCATATTGACCGTCTTCTTAGCATTGAAAATTGACATTCGTAGGCATTGAGAATGCATACACGCGCGCTTTGTACATAATTCGCACGTCATTATTTTCATCTCTATAGGTTACCTACACATTTGTTTATTACGTGGCGGAGATAAGAGTCAATAATTACTCAATATGATAGTTATGTTTTTTGTATAGGAAGCCTTCGCATCTAAAAAGAAATCGTACCGAACGAACATGATTGTGTGCGTGCGTAATGCCGCCTGACCGCGTCCGCCCGCTTCGACTGCCAGCTTCGACCGCAACCATTGTTTTTGTGTTTTATTCATTTAAATACTTATCGTGCATGAAAATGACACAAATTTACAAAGTCGATTTTTCATGCATTTATGATATTGATTATGTGAACTCTAATTATTATAATATTTTTTTGAAGCGTTTGTAGCTTGGAAAAACAAAACAATTGAAAATCTTAAAATTGCGTGCCCTAATTTGGCACAAATTTAAATAATAGGCATATATAAGTGATCTGAGAAGGGAAATGGTTATTTCATAAACTTTAATTTTTTTTTCGCTCTGCTTTTACATACTGACCCTATTTCAGTTTGCACTGGGCAAATATGACACAAATTGGGTTTGCACACTCCACAGGCTATCCTAGATATGATACCATAATTATTTTAAACTTTATTTTTTTTTTGCCAGTTTTGATTTGAATAAAAATAATCAACCACAAATCATCGAATTACTGAAAATGCAAGTAACAGATGTGACACAAAACGCAATAATAAGCTACATAAGTACGACTTTATCCATAGGCAAAAAATCAGAAACTTTAGAATTTTTTAAACTTATGACATCAAAGTTGGCCAGCGCTATCGGTCTAGTAGGTGTGAGATGGAACACCGGGGTGGTTTTTAGTCAGTACGAGTCTGACAGAACCCTCCGCCCTCCCCGGGGCGGAGGACATCCAATGAGGATTTTCCACCCCGGCACAAAAAAAAGGGGTATAGCTGCCCCAGGGGTATAATTGCCCCGATTGTTATTACTCTAGACTCGCGGATGAATCGCATTCTATTTTTGTAATCTATCGAAAGATTCTCAAACTACCACTAAGTTGACCGTATCTCATGTCTCTGTGCGATTGCATGGGAAGGCAGAATGCGATCAAAGTATTTGCGGGTTAGATGCCCTGTTTCTCGGCGGGCATCTATCCTAAACGTAATTTACATGGATTAGGCAGCTAAAGCTTAAGTGGCAGTGGGCAGGGCACATTGCTCGCAGAACGGATGGCCGATGGGGCAGAAAGGTTCTGGAGTGGCGACCGCGAACCGGAAGACGTTGCGTTGGAAGGCCTCCCACCAGGTGGTCCGATGACCTGGTGAAGGTTGCGGGGATCCGCTGGTTGCGGGACGCACGAGACCGGTCAATGTGGCGACGCTTGGGGGAGGCCTATGTCCAGCAGTGGACGTCTTTCGGCTGATATGATGATGATGAGGCAGCTATCACCTATGTGGGATAGATCTCACAAAATATAGAGGTCCGCAAGAATCGCTAATACTCTGTCATATCATGGCAGTGCACAAAAAATAACTAGTCCACCATCTTGGGCCGTCCGCCATATTGGATTTAGAATGATGTCACTTAGCTAACCATGCAATGTCATCCAAACTAAACGTGTATGCAAACATTTAATCTTAATCGGTGGAGGATAACTGCTTTAAAATTCAAAGATTTGACCTGAACACACTTACATACATACATTGCAAGTAAAACAAATAAAAACGGCAAAAAATCACATTTGTTGTATTGGAGCCCTACTTAAATATTTATTTTATTCTGATTTTAGTATCTTTTGTTATAGCGGCAACAGAAATACATCATCTGTGAAAATTTCAACTTCAGCTATCACCGTTCATGAGATACAGCCTGGTGACAGACAGACAGACAGACGGATCGCGGCGTCTTAGTAGTAGGGTCCCGTTTTTACCCTTTGGGTACGGAACCCTAAAAAATCAATAACACTTTGCCCGACGCAATAACCGAACCCAAGACCTCATGCATTAAGACGACGACAGCCGCCCATGATCTTAAGGTTACACTAGTCAACGGCACGAACTATTTTGTGCGCGAAGTTAAAATGCATTTTATATCAACCGACAACACGTGCGGAAGAGATAGATGCTGTGATGAGCAGTAGGAAGCTAGTTCCCGTACGAATACACACTTTTGCAAATTTGTAGCGATACGGATAATGATTTAGGACGAAACCGAGCGCGCGAAATGTTATAATCAGACCTTTGGGAGTCTGGATATCATGGAAAAACGACTTAACGTATCTGTTCAAAATAAAATTATTTGCATTGTTGAACTACTAATCTATCCCTGGATGGAGGCCGTTTTGCAATTTTCCGTCTTCTTATGGTATTTATTTGCGCCCAATAATGCGTTAAAATTAGTCTCGAAATGTGGAACTTTCGACGCTCATAACTTTCAAATATATTCTTTTTTTACTTTTTTGCTTCCATACAGGGCTAGATAATGATGAGACAAATTGATATCACTTTTTATTTTGAACGTACATCGTAAAACAGTGGAATAATCCCTAGACTACGTTTGTATGGAAGAATTTTCGACTAGTGTAACCTTAAGGGAACAAAATGCTCAATAGTTTTTTTGTACTTTTCTTATTATTCTATGACTTAAAAAAAAGTCTCAGATCAAAATGTAGATAATAAAATTGTCTTTGATATGGTGAAAATTTCATTAAAATACGCCCAGCGCTTTTTGACGTTTTTTTTGTCCGTGTTACACATAACTTTACAAATTGTTTAACAGTTTTTTCGTTATTTAACATTTTCATGGACCAAATGATTAAGGAAAAGGTCTTATTGTAACATATATTTTTTACATAAACTTAAGATTAGCCGGTTAGACGTGAATCTCACTTTAAAATCAGCTATTGAGGGTTATCTGCACTTGCTTGCTGCAAGTGCAGTCAAATTCTCAGCTATAATATTGTATTTTCACCGAAATCTCCGTCAATTGTGGACCGATTTTGAAAATTATTTCTTTGTTTGAAAGAGTATGTTCCGAAATTGGTCCCATTTTAATTTGGTGAAGATCTGATGAAGAACTTCGGTGACATACAACAGAACTCTACAATAAATAACGGCAAATCTCTCGGGATTGCTGCAATCGCATGTCTGTTTATTGTTTACATAACATAACATCACGCCAGTACGCTCTGAAGGGGTAAGCAGATGTGTACAGTTCACCTTGGTACACTCTCATTTCACCGGTTATGTTCAGTTTCATGATATTCGGGTAATCTATTCTGGCATTATAGATACCTTACGTAACTACTTGCCTATTAGGTAGGTACAACTATTTAGAAAACTACAAAGTGAAAATAACTTTATTTTTGGAATTCGGTGTCCATAACGCAAAAAATTGGTACCTAGCAAAGACTCCGACTTTCAAAAATAAAGTTATTTATCACTTTGTAGTTTTCTTATTTAGAAGTCGCTTTGTATAGCTGTCTCTTTCACTCGCTTACGTTTGTCGCATCGTTCTATCTCGCTTACTCTATGCAGTATACTCGATGACAAACTGTTTCTTGCGCAATGGTTGGCAGAGCCAACTTCAAAGACACAAAGATTCGCCGCTGTGACTACTATATCAGTCTATTAGATAATAACCAACAAACACACAAACTTTCGCACGTAACTATTAGTGTTTGTCGAAACGAGCGATGGTTTCCATTGACCTTTCAAAGGTCATGGCGTTCGCCGTGAGAACAAAACACCATGCTTAGGAAACTGTGGGTCTAATGGTCGTATTATGGGTACGGTAAACATAAATGAGAAAAGGTGTGTGGAAACTGGACATAGGTTATGAGTTACAAAAGGGAATAGGGATGTTTCCCGAGTAATTAAATAAAAATAAAAAACATAATTCTATCTAGTCCATCAGTCAGATTATCAAATAATATTGGACACGTATTTTTTGCTTTAACACTCATCACATCACACATCATCAGCCTATTAATGTTCCCACTGGTGGGACACAGGCCTCCTCTCTGTAAGAGGGAATGGGCCGTTATCCACCACGCAGGCCCAGTGCGGGTTGGTGGATGTCACACGTCTTCGAATTTTTGATTCTAGGACATGCCGGTTTCCTCACGATGTTTTCCTTCACCGTTTTGAGAGCAGTGGTGATGAAATAATTTACACAAAGTAAAGCACCTGCCTAGGTTCGAACCCACGATCCACAAAACGTAAGTCGGGGCCGTTACCATTGACACAGATAATATAATACTAGCATACAGATGCCTCATCCCATACAAAGAAAAGGTGCCGACGACGTAACTAGCGTTTTTCGTCTCATTAAACTGATTAGTTTTCTAAGAACATCGATATTATGGCGTTAGGTTCCGTTCCACGGATATAGATTGTGTTAGCAGTGACTTGTTTACCCGGTTCGTGACTAGTTTTTTTTTTAATACCGCTATTTGTTAACTATTTGTTTTATAGTATTTTTTGCACGTTTTGACAGTTTTATTGTACCAATATGTGTATCCATTCAAATAATCCTTGAAATGTGAATTAAGAACCCAATATTCCTTAATTTTGTGCTTAGGAGAGTTAATTAAACAAGAATTTTTTTTTATGATTGTCTCTAGAAAATCTTAACATTTCACAAAACTCAATAACAGATAAGAAAAGCTTATCACGCCATCTAGTGCAATTTGTTTGAACCAAATTTTCAAGGTGCCCGTGCCACTGGGCTGGTTATCTTTGTTTAAGACGACGACTAACGCCAACGACCTTGAGGGAACAAAACGCGCACTCGTTTCACACCCGCGCGACCCAAAATTTTGTAGTTTTTTGTACTTTCCTTATTATTCAAGGACTTTAAAAAAAAAGCCTAAGATCAAAATGTAGATAATTAAATTGTCTTTGAGATGGTGTCGATTTCATTAAAATACTGGGGGAGGGAGAGGGAATGGGCCGTTATCCACCACGCAGGCCCAGTGCGGGTTGGTGGATGTCACACGTCTTCGAATTTTTGATTCTAGGACATGCCGGTTTCCTCACGATGTTTTCCTTCACCGTTTTGAGAGCAGTGGTGATGAAATAATTTACACAAAGTAAAGCACCTGCCTAGGTTCGAACCCACGATCCACAAAACGTAAGTCGGGGCCGTTACCATTGACACAGATAATATAATACTAGCATACAGATGCCTCATCCCATACAAAGAAACCGTGCCGACGTAACTAGCGTTTTTCGTCTCATTAAACTGATTAGTTTTCTAAGAACATCGATATTATAGCGTTAGGTTCCGTTCCACGGATATAGATTGTGTTAGTAGTGAAAAAAAAAAAACTAGTCACGAACCGGGTAAAGAACCCGGTTCGTGACTAGTTTTTTTTTTTAATACCGCTACTATTTGTTTTATAGTATTTTTTGCACGTTTTGACAGTTTTATTGTACCAATATGTGTATCCATTCAAATAATCCTTGAAATGTGAATTAAGAACCCAATATTCCTTAATTTTGTGCTTAGGAGAGTTAATTAAACAAGAACATTTTTTTATGATTGTCTCTAGAAAATCTTAATATTTCACAAAACTCAATAACAGATAAGAAAAGCTTATCACGCCATCTAGTGCAATTTGTTTGAACCAAATTTTCAAGGTGCCCGTGCCACTGGGCTGGTTATCTTTGTTTAAGACGACGAATAACGCCAACGACCTTGAGGAAACAAAACGCGCACTCGTTTCACACCCGCGCGACCCAAAATTTAGTAGTTTTTTGTACTTTCCTTATTATTCAAGGACTTTAAAAAAAAAGCCTAAGATCAAAATGTAGATAATTAAATTGTCTTTGAGATGGTGTCGATTTCATTAAAATACGCCCAGCGGTTTTAGTGTGATTGTCGTGTTTTTGTCCGTTTTAGACATAACTTTACAAATTAATTACACTATGTTATACGAATAAAACTCAAAATTTGCTCAGATCAAATTATTAAGAAAATAGTCTAATATAACATATACTTTTTTCAAAAAATTACGACTAGCCATTTTGATGTGATTCTAATTTGAAAATCAGCTACTCAAGGGAATCGGCGCCTTAAGACGACGACTAACGCCAACGACCTTGAGGGAACAAAACGCGCACTCGTTTCACACCCGCGCGGCCCAAAATTTAGTAGTTTTTTGTACTTTCCTTATTATTCTATGACTTTAAAAAAAAGCCTCAGATCAAAATGTAGATAATTAAATTGTCTTTGAGATGGTGTTGATTTCATTAAAATACGCCCAGCGGTTTTGGTGTGATTGTCGTGTTTTTGTCCGCTTTAGACATAACTTTACAAATTAATTACACTATGTTATACAAATAAAACTCAATTTTTTCTTAGATCAAATTATTAAGAAAATAGTCTAATATAACATATATTTTTTTCAAAGAATTACGGCTAGCCATTTAGACGTGATTCTCATTTTTTTATCTGCTACTCAAGGGAATCGGCGCCTTAAGTACCATGTAATAAAAGATGAGCCTATTTTCTACAACAGGACACGACCAAATTCCGGGCTGCTGCTCAAAAATTCCTGAAAGGAAAACCTAACAACAATTTGCGTGGCCTGACCAGGCATTATTAGGTTTCCTGCGATGCGCTTGAGACCGACATATCAGCATGAGATGCTTAAGCAGGAGTCTAGATCTTGGTAAACTTAAACTGTGGTCTTATAAAAGTCTAAAAGTAAAGCATTAATTATATTGATAACAAGGAAAAGTGTGTGTTAAAATATTACCAAAACGATGACGCGACCAAAATTACAGTTTTTATTGTGTCATCTTGAAGATGATAATCTTTACAAAGAATAGATTAAGCGAAAGCTGGCAAAAAGAACCGGAAAATCTTGAAACCAGAAAGCCGAGTAAAAACTTGAGGAAACTCATAGCCAAGGCAACCAAACATTTGAAAATGAATGTAGCAATCAACAAAATAGTAATAGTAATAATAGTTTATTTCATAATGGGATTGCAAAGTTTACAAAAGTTGCATTTGTTAATTTTTAGGTTCAATTATACAATAAAGACGGGTGGAGTACCGTTCTCCTAGATAGACTAAAATTTAGCCTGTGTTAAGGAGAGACAGTACCAATGTTTGGCGGATAATTATTGAAGTAGTGTATGTGTGCATTATATAAAATTTGGAATTTGAAGCAGCATCAAACACAAAGACATTTTATTTCAAGTGGGCCACCAAGCGGCACTTTTGAACGTTAGGTACATTAAAATTTACAAGTTATAAAAGTTGATTCTACATCATCTGGACATAAGTGTAGTTATTATACAATAGTTATTTTTATTATTATTTATACAAAACATATTTAGATTGTGTGTGTGTGTGTGTGGCTGTGCGTGTGTATATGTGTGTTTACGAGATTACTTTGTGAGGAATAATTCAGTGTAGTCATAATTGAGGTCCAAAAGGAGTGTCCGTACAGTTTTTTAGGGTTCCGTACCCAAAAGGCAAAAACGGGACCCTATTACTAAGACTCCGCGATCCGTCTGTCCGTCTGTCACCAGGTTGTATCTCATGAACCGTGATAGCTAGGCAGTTGAAATTTACACAGATGATGTATTTCTGTTGCCGCTATAACAACAAATACTAAAAACAGAAAAAAAAAATAAAAGTGGAGCTCCTATACAACATACGTGATTATTTTGCCGTTTTTTTTGCGATTATGGTACGAAACCCTTCGTGCGCGAGTCCGACTCGCACTTGGCCGGTTTTTTAATGAAATCAGAGGGGCACAGCCCGTATTTTAAGGAATTTTCGCATTCGGCATCAGTTGTAAGTAATTCAGCATCAATTGTAAACTGTTAAAAATACTTCTAATATTCCTTAATTTTCGCCGAGATGATTTCGCGATTTGAATGTGATCGATTTTAAATTACGACAATTGGCTCTCAGGCATGTTTCAAAAATAAAGAAAAACACGTAAACCTGCTACATATTTCTTAAAACCTGTAATACATCCGTGTTGATTCAATAGTTCAAGCTTAGATAAAGATCTTGAAACAATAAATACTAGTTTATGTCCGTGGCTTCGCCCATTTATATGCCACCACAACAGGAACCGTGCATTTTCAAGAATAACTTATCAGAAAATCCGACTGCGTGCAAAATAAACTTTAAAAAAAAAGAACTAAAAACAAATAATTTTTGCCAATTTTTTTAGCTTACCGTGCATTGTCATCCAAACCAAACGTGTAGGTATGCAAAATTTCATCTTAATCAGTTGAGGATATCTGCTTTAAAATTAATTTGCAAGATTTGACCCGAACACGCTTGCATACATACATAAACAAAAACAAGTCCAATAGTCTAGATATCTTTAAGAAATATTGAGGAACAAAACTACTTTAACAGTTGGGATTCATTATTGGGAAGATTTGAGCCAGTCTAGATTTTGAATGGGTCCCGACTGTTGAAGCCACCGGAAAAGTAAATTAACTATGTATATGAAAGACAACTATTAAAAAACAACTCACCAGAATTCGGCATTTCCTTCGGTGGTGGTGCTACTTCCTTCACCACATCTTCAGCCATCAGCGGCGTATCCATCGCAAGGTTCTGTCCCACAAAACCCTGTGGCGCCACAGGGTTTTGGAAAGGCACATCCTGGCCCTGATATGGAGCCCTATCATCAGGGGTCTGCTCCCTACTCTTGTAGTTGAGCATATTGGAAAAGGAGCTGAAAACAGCGCTAGCTACGTGCGGTAAAACTGTTGGCAACTGAGAGAAATTCTGAGCGATATCTGCCGTCAGACTCTGCTGCACTTCAATATTCTTTTCATCGTTCAGATTTATCTCTTCTAGGTTTTCTTCTGTAGCTGCTAAATTCGCATTCTGATCCGGATTACTGTTGATAGGAGCGCTCACATATCGTGTTCCTTGCAACCTTGCGAAATACTCGTTCACGTCAAAATCGTCTTCCGATTTCATTGAAGCTTTTGACATGGTAGATGTCGTAATTTCAGGGTTTCTATCATATTGGGGGGGCTGTGGGTTGTCTAGTGGAGGGGGGTAGGCAGATAAAGTCGTAAGAGGTGCAAACACGTTGGTATTTGAGTCGCCCGACGGGAAATTCGTGATATCATGGTCGGACTGCCTCAGGGTATGCGTGTCAGTCCCAATCTGATGTTCTGTAACAAGGAAAAGGAATTTTGTTAGTTATGTAGAAAGCTTTAGCCAATACATTGCTATGCTATAATCGAGAAATAGAGGCAATTACGACGCAAACCTATAGCAATTAGTTTTTATTTTGTGGTCCCAATCTATAGATTTTTTTCCGTGTACACCTGCGTGGTTCCCAGTGGAACACTTTTAAACCTTATTGCCAGATACGAATATATAAGGACAAAAAAATATCGACCGAGAACTTTCGTGGCAATACACCGCAGTGCATGATATTCTAGTAAGTATATTAAATAATGGATATGAGGGTAAAATCTTTTCTTCAGACCGTAGGCATTATGTGATGCTGTCTACGGTCTGGCATTCAGTCACGTACTGCAATGACTAAATGCACATTTTAAGGATAACTTGTACCAACCGCAAACACACAAAGATAGCAATCAAACCAAACCATTTATAAAATTACCAACAAGGATATATTTACTCAATGGAAATTAAAGCTATTCATCACTCAAGAATTAAGGATAAGCTTACAACATTTACTATCCATACTAATATTATAAATGCGAAAGTAACTCTGTTTGTTTGTCACCTTTACAGCTGAATTGATTAAGATGAAATTTGGTGTGAAGATAGATTGAGACCCAGGGAAGGACATATGATGAGTTTTCATCCCAGAAATCATCCTTAAAAGGGTGTTACAGGGTAAAAGTTTGTATGGTGACCAATAATTTCAAAAGGCGGCCCCACACACCTACAATATTATTGCGCAATATAAAATATAATATAATATGAAATGAGAGCAGTGGTGGCGGAGTGGTAGCGACTTACAGGTTCGAACCCAGGCAGGCGCTTTACTTTGTGTAAATTATTTCATTACTGCTCTCAAAACGGTGAAGGAAAATATCGTGAGGAAACCGGCATGTCCTAGATCAAAAAAATTGAAGACATGTGACATCCACCAAACCGCAATTGGCCAATTCCCTCTCACAGAGAGGAGGCCTGTGTCCCAGCAGTGGGAACATTAAAAGACTGATGATGGTGATGATAAAATAATAGGCTATTCGAAGTAAAAATGCTACTTGGACGAAGCCCCGGGAAAAAGCTAGTTAAGGATAAACTTAAACTTAAAAACTTATTATATGATATAGCCTTGGAAAAACAAGTAATTTATATGTCGCAGAGTCCTTACCAAAACGGAAATATAAAATATGTAGTTAATTGTCAAGGTATGCGCGAATATTATGTTCAATTAACTTTGATATATACACTAATGATGCTTTTCCGTCTTGGTTGTCTATTGAATCAAGAACGACTGTTTTAATTGAGGTAGTTTTTTGTATTTTTATGGAAAGTTCCGATAAGTTTTTGCAGACAGACATAGAGGAAGATTCGAGACGTGCCAGACGTAACCGAGATATTTTTAGTGTTTTATCTAGAATTTATTGGGTTTGAGTAGCTGTAAAATAGGTGCTAAGGTGCCACTGCTCACATTTCATAATTTTCATCCCTACAAGTTTCACGAGCTAAAAACAGGAAACAGCTACTTTTTAAGCGCAAATTTCTCAATAACTACAAGATATATGATAAATCTTTTAATGCTATTTTTTGCGTCACATAGTTATCTAGTAAATCTACAATAAAAAAAATTGATAACAGCTCAAATAAAATTAGAAAAAATAAATTCCTAACACACGTTTTTACGTAATCGCGGAACACCAGGTTTTCAATTGCTTTTTCAGCTTACTGGTGGCGAATAATAATCTGCAAAAATGTTATGGACTGGGCATATAGTAAGACTAGTAAGCCACCAATTTTCAAAAAAAAATGAAATGTATAAAAAACTTATTAACAGTCCAGGAAAACGTGTACCGAAGACAACATTAATGACACCTAAAAACACACCTAAAAATAACACGAAGACAAAACAAACCCAGACCACTCCAACTATTGAAGAAAATGACATTTTACGTACAAAAACTGTCAACTGCAACGATTGCGTCTCGAAAGAAACAAATAATATAAAAACAACCAGAACTGATGTTGTTATATCTCCTTCCGTGAAACATAAAATATGCCTAGTAAGCAGCGAAACTTCAAACAGACTTTATACAATTGCTCAAAAAACTAATTTGTGTAACTTTGAAATCTGTCACTATCGCAAACCAACATGTGGGTTGTTGCAACTTATTGACAAAATCAAAAGAAAAGTACATAACTTTACACACTCGGACTTTTGCGTTATTTATATCGGCGAGGAAGACTTTCGAAAAACGCATAACTACTTAGAACTAGTCATATCTGTCAGGGAAAAATTGTTACCACTGAGTCATACAAACTTCATAATTTGTTTACCGACTTTTAAATATATGACAGATGCCAACATAATGTTTAACAGCCGTATAGAAACCTTCAATAACCTTCTTTATTTAGATATAAATACGTGGAATTATGCTCATTTATTAGACTCAAATTTTAATCTACCTTACAATTACGAATCCTACAGTAACAAATATGGAACTTTAAATTACTCTGGTTTAAAGATTGTTGTATCAGATTTGCAAGACCTTATATTTGACCTTGGCGACCTAACTACTACACACTTGGAAGTGGACTGCCCATCTCAGAATCAAAATACTCAGCCTATAGATTCACAACATGCAAATACTCAGTTTTTTCTTTAAATACCTTACCATTTTACATCAGAACATAGCTGGACTAATTAATAAAATTGATAATCTGACTGTAAAGCTAGTGGAATTATCTGACAGAGGAACTATTATAGATATTATTTGTATCACGGAGCACTTCGTACAAAAGGGTTTTGAAGATTTATTACACATTCCTAATTTTTGTCCAGCAGCTTTTTATTCTAGAGAAGTGAAGAGAGGAGGAGCGTGTATTTTTGTTAGAGTAGGATTACAGTTTAAGGAAATACCGGAAATATCAAAACAATCGGTTTCAGGGATTTTCGAATGCTGTGCCGTAGAGATAATAACTCATAAAATTATTATAATTTGTGTATACAGAATCCCTAAACCTAATTATGAAATATTTTATGAAAAATTAGATTATGTTTTAAGTAAAGTTTCTATCTCTTCGAATAAAAAAATAGTCTTGTGCGGAGACTTTAATATTGATGTTTTGAAAAGAAACAAGGCAACATTAGAATTGGAGTTTTTTCTTATGAAGTATAACCTAAAACTATCACTTTATACACCCACAAGATTAAGTAGTAATACCTGTATTGATAATTTTGCACACAACTGCAGGAAAGGTTGCGAAACTGAAGTTATAGATTTAATCCTTTCAGATCATGTATCACAAATAATTAAAATACCTATTAAAAAAACCTGTAAATTACAGTATTGGAAAACTAAAAAGCAGGACCTAAATATGAATCATTTACTTACTTTTAAAAAACATCTTAGCAGTCTATCATTTACACAGGTTTTTGATGCACAAGAGGCAAACACAGCTTTTGATGATTTCATGGATGATTTTACTCTTTTTTATAAGCTGTGCTTCCCGGAAAAAATTGTAACAATTAAAACGAACAAGGAAACAAAATGGATTTCTCGAGGAATAAAAATATGTAGCAAGAAACAAAAGCAGTTACTTTGGGCTTATAGGTTAAATTCTAACTCACAAAATAAAAAAAATCTTAAAAACTACACAAAACTTTATAGGAAAATTATTAAGCTAACACAAAAAGCTCAAAATAATCATTTTATAAACATCGCTGAAAACAAATCAAAGGCTACATGGCAAATAATAAATAAAACCAAGTTATGTTTGCCACAGGAGTCAATCATGACCATAAATAGAGATAATCTAACGTTTACACACCCTATAGACATTGCGAATGAATTTAACAATTATTTTATTGACGAAATTGAAAATAAAACTAAAGCTGACATAACGTTAAATAATATTAATTTAAAAAATCAGACATTAAATTCCCTATTCATGCAACCTGTTACTGCCGATGACATTATAAAAATAATTTCTAACCTAAAAAACACGAATACTGTAGGATACGATGGCATTTCTACAAAAGTCATAAAATTTGCAAGAGACGTAATAGCACCTCCATTGGCGCATATTATTAACTTGTGTATTGCTAATGGCGAGTTCCCAAACAAGCTCAAAACGGTTGTCATAAAACCTTTACACAAAAAAGATGACAAATCGGACTTAAAAAACTATAGACCAATAGCGAAAATCCCAATATTCTCGAAAATTTTTGAAAAAGTTGTATATAACTCTCTTT
Organism: Orthosia incerta; assembly: GCA_948252205.1. NCBI lineage: Eukaryota > Metazoa > Arthropoda > Insecta > Lepidoptera > Noctuidae > Orthosia > Orthosia incerta. The sequence continues at coordinate 11,945,452 of OX411767.1, forward strand.
ACTCGTATTTCGAAAAGTATAAATTATTTTGTAAGGAACAAAAGGGATTCCGCAAAAATATTACAGTTAATATGGCATTCTTTGACCTCTTAACAAACATCATGTCATCTGTAGATAAGAGAATTCCAGTTTGTGCTATCTATACTGATATGTCCAAGGCTTTTGACCATGTGGATCATAAAATTCTGTTGGAAAAACTGCACAGCTACGGAATAAGAGGAAATATTCTTCAGTTAATAGAGTCATATTTAAGCAACAGAATTCAATACACAGAAGTCTCTAGAATCTGTCCGAAGACTAAAATGGAAACCATTTATGTATCAAAGCCAAGACACGTAAAATATGGTGTTCCGCAGGGTAGCGTACTGGGGCCACCATTTTTTCTAATTTACATCAATGACCTCCCAATTGCAACATCAAATAAAATGATTCTCTTTGCGGATGACAGTACAGCTGTGATTAAGTGTGAGAATCATATTAATTACGAGCAGGACATAAATACTTGTTTACATGACATAATAAATTGGCTAAATAATAACAATTTAATTATAAACCTCAATAAAACAAAAATAATGCAATTTCATCAACGCAGTGAAAACCCAAATATTAGCATTGCTTACCAAGGTTGTAATATTGAGGAAGCAAGCCAGGCACGGTTTTTGGGTATAGTTATTGACAGTAAACTCACTTGGAAACCTCATATTGAAGTTGTGTGCAAAAAACTCAGCAAAACCGCGTATGCTCTCCGTCAACTTTCAAAAAAAGTCAACATGCAGGCTCTTTTATCAGCATACCATGGACTAGTTGCCTCTGTCTTGCGGTATGGTATCATATTTTGGGGGCAGTCTACCGATAGGGAACTAGTATTTAGAATGCAAAAGCGATGTATAAGGTCAATGTGTGCGCTTAAAACAACAGATAGCTGTCTTCCCTATTTTAAGTCTCTAAACATTTTAACTTTCCCGTGTTTATACATTTTAGAAACAGCATTGTTTGTAAAAATTCATCCAGAATTATTTGTAAAACTGTCAGCAGGCAGAAAAAATCCGACACGGGCTCAATATGTTAATAAACTATCCCAAGTAAAATGCAAAACGGCACTTATGCAGAAGAGTTTCTTTGGTCTTGCCCCACGAATCTATAATAAAGTACCTGATGCAATAAAAAATATGACTGTAATAAAATTTAAAAGGGCACTAAGCCAAATATTAATAGAGAAATGTTATTACACAATTGATGACTTTCTTAATGATAAATTATTACAATGACATAAAAACGTATTATTGTGATGGACATGTATGATACTATTTCGACATTTATATTTTTTCCAAATTGACTTATTTATTATTCTCTTTGACATTATTATAAAAATTCTACTACTTTCACTTGACTAATTTTAAAAAAGATATTTTTTTTTGTATTTTGATAAATTGACATTTAAATTTATATTATCATTACAATTTTATATTACTATTTTTTGTGAATGAAATAATTTTTTGCATGCCCACAAGACGGTAGAATATGGAGGAGCTAATTACCTTTAAAAAACATCTATGTACCAATCACCCATATTTGCAAAGAAATAAATGATTTATGATTTATGATTTATGTTTTTCCAAGTTTGTTGTCAATAAAAATATTGTCCACGCGAAAGAAAAAGGCAATGTCATGTGCGAAAGCGTCGTCTACGAGTAAGAATATGTTGAATATAAAAATAACTTGTAAATAATTTGAAATTTGAGGTGTTTATCAGTCGAATCCAATTTTTATATAATATTTTTGAGTACTAATTTTATTGTAATAAATTGCCTAAATAATGTCTTATAAACCGCCTGGCACCGGCTCGCCCCTTGACTTAAGGCCGTACCCTGACCAAAAAATCAGCATGAGATATGAGCATTCCTATTGGCCTAGCGGCACTGGTGGCGCATGAATTACGGTAGTGAATACGCCCAGATTTTAGAATAAAATCTTTATAAAATCGAATATTGGTCTTTTGAAAAAAATTAAACTTACAAAATGTTCGTTATCAAATTCTCTATCCATTAGTGTTAGTATAAAAAATAATTAAGGAACACTTTACGAGGAGATGCATGCTATCAATAATTATTTCACATTTTTATGGTTTTGTTGGAAGGAGATTAGAGACACATATACCTCTTTAAAAAAAAAATGTACTACAATTTTATAATCAACATTATGTAGAAATTTAATGTATTTTTATTAATTGATATTTCTTTTTAAATAAAGAGTAGATAGCTCTTAAAAACTGCTCAAAATTCGACTAGCGCGGCGTTTTGCTCGGGGACGCACCTTAAACACAGACAAACATCACGACTTTATTTAAGTAACAAGTAAACATCGACGCGTACCATACAACCACAGATACTCGTGATAAAGTACATGTTACCTAATTTGGGCAAGCCGCTTCGCAATGCCGACAAGTTAATGTCGCGTTTGGTAAAATTGGGTCTCTTTTAACCTACTTCAAAAAGCCGAATTCATTTTATTTGAAAGCTGGTGATTCTCATTTGGTCCCATTTAGGCTTAACACGCACTGCGATTTTTATTCGCGCGAATTTTTTTCCGCACATCTGTGATCTATGGAAATGTATGAAGCTGCACGCACAGCGGAAAAAAAATCGCGCGGAAATAATATCGCAAGAAATCCGTGTTTTGCCACAGAATCCACCGCACCGCGGCGCGGATAAAATTAGCGCGAATGTTTTGAACTCTATGAACAGGTAGAAGGAGACAAAAATCACGCGAAATTTTATCCGCAGTGCGTGTTAGTTAAATTCAGTAAGCGGACAAAAATTCGCGCGAATTATAATCGCAGTGCGTGCTAAGCCTTAAATTTGTTCAAAATCTGAGAAGTGGTTTTTGAATTATCAAGCATGCGTATTTTCATGGTAACATTATTATAAGGCACCAAAACTAAAAACAGAAAAACGAAAAAACTTTTTACGTAAAAATTCAATCGACTTAGCAAAAAATACCTAATTTTCTTTTCGGAAGTCAGTGTCAAAAACGATAAAAAATACTTACAAAACACAATGAAATTCTTTTTTTACTTATATAACAATGATGAAGCATGTAGAATAGTTATTTATGCTACAAGTGCGGAAAGTAGGTGATTTCCGATGAGTGGTATTTTTATTCACGAGCGAGCGAAGCGAGTGAGTGGATAAATCGACACGAGTCGGAAATCATCTTACGCATGTGTATCATACAACATTTTACTATGCATTGTGCGAGGAAAGAAAAAAATATATCTGAACCAAGCAAGAAATTAATAAAATGGCGCTTATTCAAGGGCGCTCGGCATATCCACAGATTAACTAATAGTTCATAGTTCCTCGGGCATATCTACTGCGCATGTGCAAATAACTGTCACGTCGTAACGCAAAAAGGCACGAGCAAAATATTCATTCTGCCACACATATTTAATGAATATTTAAAATTAATTTATTGATCAAAATCTAAATCTAGAGTAATTAAAAACGCCTTAAATGAAGTATTAGTTTTGTTTTACCTTTTATATGAATGATAATCTGTACTAAACTAATTTTTAAAACTATTCTCAGATAATAAAAACTCTATGCGGCGGGCTGACGTTGGAGTTAAAAATTTAAAAAGTAGAGGAAAGTAAAAAGCACTGCTTGGAAAACGCTCTTTTCGAGGACATGCATTGTAAAAATACTTACCAAACACAAAGAAATTATTTTTCTACTTATTCAACAATGATGAGGCTTGTAGAAAATGGTAATCTTTATTCATCAGCCTTATAATGTTCCCACTGCTGGGACATAGGCATTTGACCACGCGGGCCCAGTGCGGGTTGGTGGATGTCACATGTCTTCGAATTTTTGGTTCTAGGACATGCCGGTTTCCTCACGATGTTTTCCTTCACCGTTTTAAGAGCAGTGGTTATGAAATAATTTTAATTTACACAAACTAAAGCGCCTGTCTGGGTTCAAACTCACTACCTGCGATACGTAATCTTTATTACATGGTAGGTATTGGAAAACCGGCTGTTATTTGTTTAATTTTTGACAATTGTCAAAAATTTAACAAATAACAATGAAAGACGGGTGTTCAGAAGTCTGAAGGTGTCGAATGGCGCACAACGCACAAGTGCTTTGCTTGTGTTCATTGCTTCATAAATTAAAAAATCCGTTTACTTGTCAGAGTAAAACACGCAATGAATACTGTTGAGATGTCACAATGAAAGGGAGCCTGCATGCTTCGAGCTGTCAAAACATTTACGCTGTTAGGGTACTGCTGATGCGATCCGTCTGTCTGTCCGTCTGTCTGTCTGTCTGTCCGTCTGTCACCAGGATGTATCTCATGAACCGTGATAGCTAGACAGTTGAAATTTTCACAGATGATGTATTTCTGTTGCCGCTATAACAAAAAATACTAAAAACAGAATAAAATAAACATTTAAGTGGGGCTCCCATACAACAAACGTGATTTTTTTGCCGTTTTTTGTGATAATGGTACGGAACCCTTCGTGCGCGAGTCCGACTCTCACTTGGCCGGTTTTACTACCCAATATAGATTTTCCCTGCAAGAGATGTGTCATAAGAAGTTACAAGCAGTTTTAAACCTTGTAAGGTGCAAGTAGGAGTGGTGGCCCAGTGGTGGCCCAGTGGGTTTGAACCCAGGTAGGCGCTTTACTTTGTGTAAATTATTTCATCACCGCTGCTCTCAAAACGGTGAAGGAAAACATCGTGAGGAAACCGGCATGTCTTAGAACCAAAAAATCGAAGACATGTGACATCCACCACAATGCATTGGGCCCGCGTGGTGGATTACGGCCCATTCTCTCTCACAGAGAGGAAGGCCTGCACGCCCAACGGACCAAATGCGAGTCTAAGAGCGGAAAAGGGATCCACCTATCCTATCCTTTCTTCTGTGGTAGTACTTCCTAACATCAACGAAGTTACGAACCCGTCCGAAAGTACTCCGGAACCTCGGAGTGAACCGTACTCCGTAATGATTCAATTTTTCGGACGGGTAAAACACATCTGGCGTAGGTACAACTTTGAAATTGTGTTGTCATTCATTAGTAGTTCTGGCCCCAAACGAATCGTGCGTCCGTATGTGATAAGGAGTAAAAACCGCCTGTAACTACGGACTCAGGGAGTATTAGACTCCCCCTGGATTGGGGTTTTTCCTATCAAATTTTAAAGCTATTTTTTACTAAGTTAAAAACAAAAGGTATTCCATTCATTCACAATAAAATAAATTGTAGTTCTAAAAACTAAAAAACACGCTTTAATGGTAAATTGAACTAAAAAGTCGCTAATCCTGAAGATCTTGGTCTAATGGGACAAATTATTTAAAGGCGCACGGTAGAATCAACTTTTATTACTTGTAAATTTTAATTTTTGTTTGACGTTCAAAAGTGCCGCTTATTGGCCTAGTTGAATAAATATATTTGACTTTGACTAAATTATTGCATTGTCATCGGTCCTTGATAAGTGTGCATAGTTTCAAATCAATCCCACGTTTTGATGGGGGTGAAAATCACGTTCAAAGATTCCGTTACATTGATACATACCAAGAAGACAAAGCACCAACTGCAACAATAACTTTGTCGTTGACTCATCGACAATAATTTACAAACGTTCGCCAAATATTAAATACAAACTCTACCACACTATCATAACGTTCATTTTCGTACAGCAGTTGCTTACTAAAGCTTGTAACCAAATATCGTATGTGAATTCATGTGACATAGTTTCGAGGAGAATTTATAGTATGACCTTTTACGGGTTATATGTGATTTTATTTAACATTTTACGTAATTTGAACGCATGGGCAATAATGGACATCTGTTGGAAGATACCGTTAAACTTAAGTAAAAACTCCAACGTAATAAAACGAAGTAACAAAACGTAAAACAAAAAATACAGGATTTTTTATTTATTACTAGCTGACCCGGCAAACGTTGTTTGGCCATAAAAACACCAAACATATTTTTTTTTAATTCATTGTATTTTTATCCTACCTAACCCTATCTACCCTACCCTACCTATCCTATCCTACTCTACCTACCTACCCTACCCACCCTACCTACACTACCCTACCATTTTTTTCTCCTTTTTTTTTGTTTTTAAACCTTTACTGTATTCTGGCGAACAAAACAAAAAAAGAATTATTCAAACCGTTCAGGCGTTCTCGAGTTTTAGCGAGACTAACAAACAGCACTTCATATATAAATTGATACGTTCGCGTTTGACCACTATCTCACCTCACCTGATGGTAAGCGATGAGGTGGTCGAAGGTGAAGCACCCTTGCCTAGAAGTAACCTAGGGGGAAACACAGACTCCGGCAGGGAATTTCACTCCTTAGCTGTACGCATGTTATTTTAACTTAAACTTATACAATAATTAAATTCTCTTAAACAGGTCCGAACAGCTCTAGAACCCACGAAATAGCCTGATGCTATGACTCGAGGCACGACTTCAGAAGAAGACAAATCTAAACCGGCAACCCTCGATGTCAAGCCGAATCCTCTCGAAGTCAAACCCAAGCTTTCCGAAGATGACGTAAAAGAGAAAGAAACGACTATCGTCAAGGAATAAGCACCAATTATAGAATCGACGAAAAGTGAGAAAGTAAAGGAGAAGAGCTTAGAAGTTGAGAAAAAAACCGGCTAAGTACGATTCGGACTCGCGCACGAAGGGTTCCGTACTTGAGAAATCAATTTTCGGTGGAAGTTTACATGGTAATGTACATCATATATTTTTTTTAGTTTTATCTTATTTTAGAAGTTACAGGGGGCGGGACATACATTTTACCGCTTTGGAAGTGTCACTCGCGCGAACTATTCTGTTTAGAAAATATATATTAGAAACCTCAAGTATGGGTCGCCACAAGTATGGATTTGAGGCAAAAAAAAATTGAGTTTCTGTTCTATGTAAACCCCAAAATTTATTGTTTTTTTTTTATAATTGTGTGAAAATCTTAATGCGGTTCACATAATACATCTACTTACCAAGTTTCAACAGCATAGTTTTTATAGTTTCGGAAAAAAGTGGCTGTGACATACGGACGGACAGACAGACATGACGAATCCATAAAGGTTCCCTTTTTGCCATTTGGCTACGGAACCCTAAAAAGAGGCAGTACATCCGCACTTGGATAATATCCTGACTAGTCACACCTAGTGTGAGTGTACTTTCCTTCAGGCGAGACGTAAGTCAAGAGCTGGCTCATGTCGAAAAAAAACGTCCAAGTGCATGTCGGATTTCGCACATTTAGGGTGCCCCACCAAAGAAAAATTCAGATTTTTCCATGTATTGGTATTTGTGAGCAGTGGTGGCCCAGTGGTACCGGCCGCGACTGAATCGTGGGTTCAAGCCCAGGCAAGGCGCTTTACTTTGTGTAAATTATTTCATCACCACTGCTCTCAAAACGGTGAAGGAAACATCGTGAGGAAACCGGCATGTCCAAGAACCAAAAATTCAATGACATGTGACATAAACCAACCCGCACTGGGCCCGCGTGGTGGATTACGGCCCATTCCCTCTCCCAGAGAGGAGGCCTGTATCCCAGCAGTGGGAACATTAATAGGCTGATGATGTGATGTGATGTGTGATGATTTGTATTTGTTAGTAAAATATACGTAATAATAAACATTATTACCAAATTTCAAGTTCATAGGTCACTGGGAAGTTTTCAAATTCTTCGGCACAAAATTGTGTGACAGACGACGGACAGACAGACGGACAGACACGTGAGTGACAGCAATAGGGCTCCGTTTGGACCCTTCGGGTACGGAACCCTAAAAAGATAAAAATATTGCATGTATTATGCATTAATTCACGAAAACTTAAGGCGATATATACACCCCAATGCTAACGCAGTACTGGCCGTGCGCCCGCTCGATGCCAAAATATCAAAATTTAACCTCCTTTTGAACAGTTTTGTTTGCAAAATATTATTTGATTTACATATGCTATGTTAGTTATGAAGAAATACCAGCCATCAATTTTTCTGTGTAAAAATAGTTTTTAAACATCCAAGTCGTTTTGGAGGAGTTTCCAAAAGTTGCGAAAATTATCGTGTTGTTAATTATTTTTTTAAAGCAAAACTATTAGTTACACGTAAAAACCTTGTGTTCAAAATTATGTACATGAATCAGTAATAAACATATTTTTTTTTTAAACCTTTTAGCCTAGCCGTTACTAAGGAGTATGCTTTAGAAAGTTGCCGTTTTACGGCACTAAAGCGTGTGTAGGCCCTTAAGTCTGCATCGATGTAGCGTCAAAACTCCAGCTCAAAACCAGGCCCGATTTTTTGGACATATTACACCACCTCAGCATTTCGAAGGTTAATCTAAATAAGGTAAACAATTAATCTGTAGTAAGTAAATTAATATGGAATGTGTTTCGCAAGTAACGACTTGTTTTTATATCAACAGTCTTGTAAGGCGACTACATCAAGTCAGTCCAGTATCGTCGGGAACAAAACCTACTTATTTATTTATATATACTTTATTTTAGGTACACCAAGTTAAAACATAGAAACAGAAACTTAAAAACCTTTTTTACAAAAAAAATACTACCGACTTCCAAATAAGAAAACTACAAAGTGAAAAATAAATTTATTTTTGGAAGTCGGTGTCTTTCGTAGGTACCATTTTTTGGGTTATGGACACCGACTTCCAAAAATAAAATTATTTTTGTTTTTGTAGTTATCTTATTTGGAAGTCGGTAGTATTTTTTTGTAAAAAAGTCTTTTATTTTTCACTTTTTAGTTGTACCTACCTAATACGCAAGTTGTTTAGTAAGTTTCCTATAATGCCAGAATAGATTACCCGAATATCATGAAACTTGAACAATACCGATCAAATGAGAGATCTGCTTACCCCTTAAGAGCGTACTGGCGTGATGTTATGTTATGAAATGGTATAAACAATAAACAGACATGCGATTGCAGCAGTCCCGAGAGATTTGCCGTTATTTATTGAAGAGTTATGTTGTATATCTTCGAAGTTCTTCACCAGATCTTCACCAAATTAAAATAGGACCAATTTCGGAACATACTCTTTCAAACAAAAAAAGAATTTTAAAAATCGGTTCACAACTGACGGAGATATCGGTGAACATACATTAAAATAAAAAAAACATACAAGAAGTCAAACATAGAACCTCCTCCTTTTTCGAAAGCCGGTTAACTAGATTCATACAACGGGCGGCATCGCATACCGCAATTTCTTCCAGGCAACCTGGAATGGACAGTGATATCCTGGACATGAAATAGGGTTGACATTGGTGTAACACAAAAAATTACGAATATTTACTTTAAATATACAATAATATTATAATAGATACACAAATACATGGATAAGTTATATAATAGATACATAAATACATACATCTATACTAATAATTTTATAAAGAGGAAACATTTTTTTGTTTGTTTGTTTGTACCGAATAACGGGAGCGAAGCCGCGGGGAACAGCTAGTTACTCAATATATGTATAGGCAATGAAAGCAAATGTTGACTAACGACAATCATAGCGACAGGTAATGTTCTTTTACGAGTCTTTTAAATACAGGCAACGAATGAGCGCGTTTTATTGGGTTGGGCAATGCATTCCACAGACGAGCCGCTTGGACAGTAAAAGTACTTTTATTTTAAACATTGTTTCGATTGGGTCGCACATTTCACCTCATGGTAAGCGTTGATGTGGTCGACGATGGAGCACGCTTGCCTAGAAATAATCATACATTTATTAATTCACCAATCCAATAGAAAGCCTAAACCAATAGACTTAAGAAGCACAAGGGTCCTTTTTTAACACGCTTTTATTAGCTTGGTATGTATCAATGTAACGGAATCTTTGAACATGATTTTCACCCCCTTCAAAACGTGGGATTGATTTGAAACTTTGCACACTTATCAAGGACCGATGACAATGCAATAATTTAGTCAAAGTCAAAGCCAAAGTCAAAGTCAAATATGTTATTCAACTAGGCCAATAAGCGGCACTTTTGAACGTCAAACAAAAATTAAAATTTACAAAAATAATGAAAGTTGATTCTACCGGGCGCGTTTAAATAGTTTGTTTGTGTGTTTGTTTTGCCTTACCAAGATCTTCGGGATTAGCGAATTTTTAGTTCAATTTACCATTAAGGGTACACTAGTCGACGGCACGAACTATTTTGTGCGCGGGGTTAAAATGCATTTTACATCAACCGACAGCACGTGCGGAAGAGATAGATGCTGTGATGAGCAGTAGGAAGCTAATTCGCGTACGAATACACACTTTTGCAAATTTGTAGCGAAATGGATAATGATTTAGGACGAAACCGAGCGCGCGAAATTTTATAAACAGACCTTTGGCAGTCTAGATATCATGAAAAAACGACTAAATCTATCTATTCAAAATAAAATTATATGCATTGTTGAACTACTAATCTATCCCTGTATGGAGGCCGTTTTGCAATTTTCCGTCTTCTAATGGTATTTATTTGCGCCCAAAAATGCTTTAAAACTAGTGTCGAAATGTGGAACTTTCGACGCTCATAACTTTCAAATATTATCTTTTTTTACTTTTTCGCTTCCATACAGGGCTAGATAATGATGAGACTTTTTATTTTGAACGTACATCGTCTAACAGTGGAATAATCCCTAGACTACGTTTGTATGGAAAAAAATTCGACTAGTGTAACCTTAAAGCGTGTTTTTTAGTTTTTAGAACTACATTTTTTACTACGATGAGGGTGAGCTCTATGAAAGAATTTTTGGCAATTCATCCCCTAAAGGGGACACTTTGTAAGGAAGTGCCGTCATTTTTGCCGATAGAAAATTGCATCGGGCCTCTTTATATTTCAAAAGTTTTTGCATCAATGCGGATCACTTTTAAATGAACAGTTTACATCATCGAAGGTGAGGGGAAGAACCGTGCGGAAACAATTTATGAGGGGTCGATACATCTGGTTTTGGCCAGCCAACTCGCGAATATGTATCCTCCGACGACTGCACAGCATGATTTTCAACTTGTTTACATCTATTCAGTTTGCTTTCCTGCAAGCAGTCGGGTTTTTTGAATTTTTGATATTTTTAATACTCCAATATCCCACCGCCATGGACGAGACAGCAGCACACCTGCTCCTAAGCTGCCCAGTAATCGCTGGTTACAGGGCCAAATTCTCCGGTGACCCAGGTACCGTACAGGGGATAGTTGGCAACACCAAGGCGCTGCTGGCTTTCCTCGAGGAGCTGGGGTGGATCGAGTGAGGAAGACGAATCCCACCCGTACGCAAAATACGCGCTTAGACGTGGAGTTGCGGACACCAGCCCGTCTTAACTTAACTTACCACCGCCTCATTTTCAAGCAATATGTCCGCAATAGTACTAATATTATGAATTTGCAGTAGTTATGGTAGAAAGTGAACCTTTCCATCATGTTGTTAGTAAGTCGTTTCACTACGCTAATGCACATGGTAGCATTATGACTATGTGTTAAGAGGGTAAGCAGTTGGTTGCATTACATCATTATCAGCATCAGCCTTTGAAAGTTCCCACAGCTGGGACACAAGCCATCTCTCTGTTAGAGAGAATGGGCCTTAAGGTTACACTAGTCCATAATTCTTCCAAACAAACGTAGGCTAGGGATTACTCCACTGTTTGACGATGTACGTTAAAAAAAATATAAATTGAAAGTTATGAGCGTCGAAAGTTCCATATTTCAACACTAATTTTAACGCATCTTTGGGCGGAAATAAATACCATAAGAAGAAGGAAAATTACAAAGCGGCCTCCATACAGGGATAGATTAGTAATTCAACAACGCAAATAATTTTATTTTGAAAATATACATTAAGTAGTTTTTCCATGATATCTAGACTCCCAAAGATCTGTTGTTCGCGCGCTCGTTTTCGTCCTAAATCATCATCCATTTAAATACAAATTTGCAAAAGTGCTAATTCGTACGCGAACTAGTTTTTTACTGTCATCACAGCATCTATCTCTTTCGCACGTGTTGTCGGATGAGAGATGAGAGATGGGAGGGCCCGATGGACATCTCCGGGGGGGCTCGGGCGTCCCCGCAGTCTCCGGACTAGTGCCCCAATGATGGCGTCCTACCAGTGCGTGTCTGTAGGTTAGTAGCGTGGAACCTCATCTCACTTCCTTCTCCTCTCCTTTCACTCTTTTGAATCTTTGAATGGCAGGTAATAAAAAGAAAACTGGAGTAAAACAGCGGCTGCACCCCCTCCCACACAAAGTGCACCTCACCAATATTAGAGGTCTGCACTCCAATCTCACCTCAGTCCACCATCACCTGGAGACTGAAAAGCCAGCACTGTTTTTCCTTACGGAGACGCAGATAGGAAGTCCGTCTGACGTGTCGTACTTATCTTACCCAGGGTTTACCCTGGAGCACAATTTCAAACCACGCGCGGGTGTATGCATGTATGCCCGAGACGACACTTGCTATCGGCGTCTCCGTAATCTTGAAGACTCCAGGTTCTCAGTGCTGTGGGCTCTGGTGGACACAGGGCTGGATAAGATTATCTACGCCTGTGTCTACCGCTCGCACAGCGGAGATCAGGAGACAACCAGGCTCACAGAGTACCTCAGTGAGGCGGCTGATGCGGCACAGCAACGGTACCCTTCCGCCCAATTAGTGCTACTGGGGGACTTTAATGCCCACCACCAGGAGTGGCTCTTCCCATACCAGTGCACTGATCATGCTGGACGAGAGACGCGTAAACTTGCGCTAGCGTTAAATCTCACCCAGCTGGTCCAGGGGGCAACGAGGGTGCCAGATGTTGATTCGCACACAGCCAATTGCTTGGACCTTCTGCTGACAACAGATCCAGACCGATACTCAGTGTCGATTTCTTCACCGTTGGGTAGTTCCGACCACTGTCTAGTGAAGTCTGTGTCCGTCTACTCCCCGCCCGATCCCAGCCTAAGAGGCACCCGGCGGGTATGGCGGTACAGGTCAGCAGATTGGGATGGGATGCGATCTTTTTTCGCATGCTATCCTTGGCAGCCCACTTGCTTCTCTTCGGACGATCCATCGTCATGCGCTGACGCTGTAACTGATGTGTTGCGTCGGGGGATGGAGTACTATATTCCATTCTCTGACGTAGCAATATCTAACGACAACCGACCATGGTTTGGGGCCGAGTGTCACCACGCCAACGCGGTAAAACACAAGGCCTACCAAGCATGGGTCGTCGCTCGAACGCGCAAGGCAAATGACGTGAGTCAGAAGAAGAGAGCCTTCAACACGGCTGCCAAGTCCTGCAAAAAGGTGATGCGAAGAGCACGGTTTGACCACATTAGCAGAATCGGGAACAAACTTGCTTCATATCCAGCGGGTAGCAAAGCGTTTTGGTCCCTGGCTAAGTCGGTTGAATCAAATTTCTGTCGCCCCTCACTACCACCACTGCTGAAACCTGACGGGTCACTGGCCCACTCCGCTGAGGAGAAGGCAAACTTGTTTGCCTCCCTTTTTGCGGAATCTTCACATCTGAATTCTGATGGCGCGCAGCCTCCTCCCTCTCCTGATGGATGTGTGACGAGTATGTCAGACATCCGCATCCATCAAAAGGACGTCCGTAGGGTTCTGCGTAGCCTCGATGTGAACAAAGCGAGTGGCCCCGACGGGATACCAGCAATTGTACTTAAAACCTGTGCGCCTGAATTGTCTCCGATCTTGACACGCCTGTATCGCCTTTCGATAGGGACTGGAAAAGTGCCGAAGGCTTGGAAGCAAGCCAACGTACAGCCCGTGCCCAAGAAGGGCAGTCGAGCTGACCCGGCCAACTACAGACCCATATCTGTAACGTCCATCCTCTGTAAGAGTATGGAACGTGTACTCAACGGTAAGCTCCTGGCATACCTAGAAGCGAACGACATCCTCAGTGACCGCCAATACGGCTTCCGCCGAAATCGGTCCACTGGGGATCTTCTAGCGTATGCCATTCACATCTGGAGTGAGGCCATCGAGAGACACGGGGAAGCGCTAGCCGTCTCCCTCGACATCTCGAAGGCTTTCGACAGGGTCTGGCACGAAAGCCTCATTGGTAAGCTTCCTTCCTTCGGTCTGCCTAGTGGTCTGTGTGATTGGATAGGGGACTTCCTGAGGGATCGCTCCATCCGAGTGGTTATCGACGGCTGCTCGTCCGGTCAGTTAGATATCAACGCCGGAGTCCCTCAGGGGTCAGTGCTCTCGGCAACATTATTCTTGCTGCACATTAATGATTTGCTAAAACCCGGCACCTTTGGGTACGCAGACGACAGCACTGTTGCTGAGAGATACGTGTCCAGCGCACGAGCTACTGGGCCTCAGATTCGGTCTCTCCGGGAGGCCATGGTTGAACGCTTGAACCTGTCCTTGAAGGCGGTCTCCGAATGGGGTGATGCCAATTTGGTCAGTTTCAATGCTGCGAAGACCCAGGCGTGTCTTTTTTCCGCTAAAAAGAGCCAATTTCACCCGGCTCCTTCTTTCCGTGGTGTAACCGTGCCGATAACGGACCATCTCGAACTTCTCGGTGTTACGTTGACATCAAACCTCAACTTCGGTCCATTTATTGAGGCGAAAGCTCAGGTAGCTGCAAAAAAGTTGGGGATTCTTGCTAAGGTGAGACGGTACTTCACGCCTGAACAGCTGCTCAACTTGTATAAAGCGCAAGTTCGGCCATGCATGGAGTACTGCTCTCACCTCTGGGATGGATCTGCCAAATACCAGCTTGATGCACTTGAGTCGATCGACAGACGGGCCAAAAGGCTTATTGGCAACGATGCACTGGTCGCCTCAAAGCTCCAGAGCCTCGAACATCGACGCCGAGTTGCCAGCCTGTCGGTTTTTTATCGGTTACATTTCGGGGAGTGCGCGACGGAACTGCACAATTTGATTCCACCTAGCCCTTTCCATCATCGGACTACAAGACGTACGGCCATGCGCCATCGGTACATGGTGGACATCCCTCCCATACGCACAAAGCGTTTTGCTAATACTTTCATTGTGCGTACAGCTAAGGAGTGGAATTCCCTTCCGGGGTCTTTGTTCCCTGATAGCTACAACCTTGGGGTCTTTAAGTCAAGAGTGAATAGGTTTCTTCTAGGCAAGCGTGCTTCACCGTAGACCACGTCATCGCTTAACATCAGGCGAGATAGTGGTCAAACGCGAGCCTATAGACTATAAAAAAAAAAAAAAAAAAAAAAAAAAAAATGAGATAGCATGCATTTTAACCCCGCGTACAAAATAGTTCGTACCGTCGACAAGGAGAACCTTAATTCCCCACGCGGCCCCAGTGTGGGTTGGTGGATGCCACATGTCTTCGAATTTTTGTGTTCTAGGACATGCCGGTTACCTCACGATGTTTACCTTCACCGTTTTGAGTGCAGTGATGATGAATAATATATACAAAGTACATAATTTATACAAAGTAAAGCATTGGTAGAATTTACTTTAGTTCAATCAAAGATTCAATGAATACTCTCCCCCTTCTCTTGCTGGGGTAGTGGGTAAGTATGGAGGCCTTTAACAAATTGATTCGATACAAAAAGCAACATCTAATATAAGTAAAAAAAAACGACTGCTTAAGAAGCGAACTAAAAAGACGTAAACAAGAAGAAAATCATGCTGTGCAGTTGGAGGATACAAAAATCGCGAGCTGACTGACCAAAGCCATGTGTTGATACACCACACGGATCAGAGTTAATCAATTTGAACCTCCACAATATGGCGTCTAAAAGCCGCCATATTTTTATTTAGCTAGTGACACTCGCAAGGTTAAGACGAATCGATTGAAGTGATAATCAAAATCAGCCTATGCGTTTGTTCTCTAGAACGCCACATAGGAACAAACATACACACATAGACTGATAAATATATTACCTACCCTCCTATGTGTCGTGCAGTCGGGTAAAATGCGCCCGGTCTCATCTCCTTTTCTGTACAATTTTGAAATAACTTCGGCCAACTGGGTTCAAATAATTTGAAAAGACATACCCAATGGCTACGTTAAGATTGCCCTAGTCGACGGCACGAACTATTTTGTGCTAGGGGTTAAAATGCATGCTATTTCATCCGACAACACGTGCGAAAGAAATAGATGCTGTGATGAGCAGTAAGAAGCTAGTTCGCATACGAATTAGCACTTTTGCAAACTTGTAGCGAAATGGATGATGATTTAGGACAAAACGAGTACGCGAAATTTTATAAACAGACCTTTGGGAGTATGGATATCATGAAAAAACTACTAAATTTATATTTTCAAAATAAAATTATTTGCATTTTTGAACTACTAATCTATCCCTGTATGGTGACTGTCTTGCAATTTTCCTTCTTATGATATTTATTTTCGCCCAACGATGCGTATAAAAATGATATCAATATGTCTCATGTAGATAATCTAGCCCTGAATGTTCACCGTCAAACAGTGCAGTAATCGCCATACTACGTTTGTATGGAAGAATGACTGACTAAGGCAACCTTAAAGCACAGCAGAGGCTTTCATTAGGTCTTGAAAATGCAGAAGTATGAACACATAAGAAGACTCCAATCATATTCTGAACTTTTTTCAAATATTTTTATTGACAATTGTTTACACCAAAATAATTGAAGCCCTGACTTCTGAGCTAGGCAAAAACCTGTGTTACAGAAGTCATTCCCATTGTTGACGCTTGTTTACAATATTAGTGACAAAATAAATATATTAAAATCATGCTCAAACTAAAATTAGAATTACAAAAAATGAAATTAAATCTGAAATAAGTGAAGTCAGAGTAAATGCCAAATTGCTAAAATCAATATAAATTCAAAATTACAATAAAATTAAAAAGAAATCACAGTAAAATAATGTCAATATAAAATTTCAATAAAATTAAAATAAAATAAATACAAAATTGCAATAAAATAAAATAAAATAAACTGAAATTGATTCCTAATTGCAATTACATGAAGTGAAATTAAAATCACAATAACATAATGTCAAAAATTCAAATACTCATTAAAAAAAAAAAACAAAATAAACTCAAAATCAAAATATAATAAAATCAAAATTACAATAAAATCCAAAATGAAGTTTAAAATTCTGAAGACAGTTTGTGAGTGTGTGTTTGATGGTGTTTGTGTGTAAAGTTGGAGATAGGTAGTATTCATCGTGTTTCTCAGTCTGCTCGTAATCTAGAGTTTGAAGCCAAGTTTTTATTTTCTGTTTAAATTTGTTATGTGGTAGTGGGTTAATGTTCATTAGCGTGTTAACTTTATTGTAGATTGTGTTGTTTTGAAAATTCTATGAACTGAAGAAGTAGCTTCAGCTTCAAGGGTGCACCCAAATGTACGTTCGCATTTCAGTGTCATCGCTCGCTGGTTCTACATTATTGTGCATATCACAAGGACTGTTCTAGTATCACTAGCTAGAATAAACTAGTGATACTAGAACAGTTATCACATCTATCTGTGTCACCACATTCCTATAAGGTGTACAGGACGTAGGTGCAGTACCTATGAAGATAATCAGCTCACCGCGTTACTTCAAGTTAAACAATTGATTCATATTGAGTACGTACCTCGAGTTAACCTACCAACTAATACGATTGAATCATACGTGTTGAAGGACAAGACCGATGTTTGACTATTTGGGAAATGACTAGCTTATGGGCGAATATGCAAGTATAGCTTGCTTTCAGATTGGTGAATAATAATAAAATAATAATAATAAAAATTCTTTATTTATCTCGACATCAAAATACAGTGACTATCATAATATGTAACCTTGTATGGAGAAGGGTGTCTGAGATAGGTAAGGCCCTGTGTTACAGATCACCCATTTTACACTACTAGTACTCTTTACAAAATCGAAATTTAAGTGTAGATTAGAATACAATTAAATTAAATTTAAAGATAATTAAAATCAAAATCAAAGACAATTAAAATCAAACAGAAAAATAAGATATAGTACAAGTATAAAAATAATAAAAAAATTAAAAATTCTGCGAAAAATATACAAAAGTATCTTATTCACTGAAGAGTATGAATCTACAAACAATAAGTACCTATGTAACTATAAAAAAAAAAAAATAAAAAAAAAAAAAAAAAAAAAAAAAAAAAAAAAATGAGAATGGATAAATGAGAAGGATGTGTGCATGAGTGTAAATGTGTGAGTGTGAGTGTACGAGTGTGAGTGTAAATGTGCGTGTTATGAGTTTATGACACTGGTTTTAATATATTTTCCGTGGAAATGTAGTCAAGGTTTAACAGCCAATTCCTTAATTTCCTTTTACAAACCTCTTTTGTATGCGTGTATATAGATATTTTATTATTAATAGAGTTGTACAGAAAAGTACCAAGAAAGCAGAAAAACCTTTGAGAGAAACTTGTTTTGTAACGGATGATTGGACAAATATTGGTTAATCTTCTGTTTTGTGTTAGGAGATCGGGATCAAGGGGTAGTTCAGCGTGTTTTTTTAATACCGTCATGATAATGAATAATTGCCGGACTGTAAGTACTTGGCAGTGTTGATAAAGTTCAGAAGTTGGGTAAAGGATTGGAAAAAAGCAACTAACTTTTAATACCGCTCTTTGGGCTCTTTCTAGATTGATCATGTATGATTTAGAGGAACCGCCCCATGTGGTTATACAATATGAAATAAGTGATTGGCATAATGCGAAGTAAACTTTCTTAAGAACTGATGTATTGGAAATATGTCGTAGGTTTTTAAATATATAAATTAATTTGCGTATTCGTTTAACAAGGGATTCTATATGTTGTTGGAAGCTGAGTCTGGAATCTATAATTATACCAAGATATTTAATAAAACTAGTTTTAACCAAGCCAGGACAGGAACACTGGTTGATATTATCACAAGAGTGAGCTTTTAAGTCAAAATCAGGTTGATCTTGCGGCCTTAGTGAGTAAATCATAAATTTCGTCTTATCCACATTTAGGGTTAGCAGGTTGTAATGCAGCCATTTATAGACGGTATCAAATCCTTGTTGAGCATATTGTCTAACCTCATCCCAAGTGTTAGCATGAAATATCAAGACAGTATCATCGGCAAATGTGATAATTTTCCCGTTTTCTAAGCTGATATTACATAAATCGTTTATGTAAACTAAGAATAATGTTGGGCCGAGGATACTGCCCTGTGGAACACCGTATTGGTTAGGAAGTTCATCGCTAACCCAATTTCCTATTTTCGTTTTTTGTGTTCTGTCAGATAGATAGTCTGTGAATAGTTGCAGCGGCAGACTTCTGACTCCCATATTTTCGAGTTTTTTAATCAAAATGGGAACAGATACTGTGTCGAATGCTTTGGCTAAATCTAGGTAAATGGCTAAGGTCTTCTTTTTATTATCTAACTTATTAATTATGTGATCTGTTAGTTCGTGGACGGCTTCAGCTGTTGACCTGCCAGAGCGAAATCCGAATTGAGATGGAGATAGAAGAGAGTTTTGTTCAAGATATTTAGTAAGCCTGGTGTTCATTAATCGTTCTAATATTTTTGACAATGTTGGCAGTATGGAGATTGGTCTATAATTATTGACACAGTATCTGTCTCCTGCTTTGAATACGGGTACAATCCTGGAAGTTTTGAAGGCCTGCGGAAATATTCCAGTAGAAAAGGAGAGATTGCATATGTATGTTAGTGGGGGACTAATAATTTTGGAAAAACGTTTTAAAAAGGATCCAGATATATTATCAACGCCGACCGCACACTCGCTTTTTAAATTACTTATTAAGGACTGTATTTCCTCTTCGTCAGTAGGCAGAAGAACAAAGGAATTTTGAGGCGAATTTATCAGATGGCTGTTGCCATTATCATTTGGAAAATTTATATGTTGTGAGAGTAACTTTTCTGACAGTTTCCTTCCTACATTTGCAAAAAATGAGTTAACTGAATTTATAGACTCTATAGGATTGTCTGCTGAGATTAATTGTGTGGATTGTTGTTTTGTTTTATTGGTATATGTTATATTTTTAATTGCTTCCCAAAGTTTCTTGTTATTTTTCCCTGCTTGCTTAATCAGTTCTTGTTCGTAATTTTGCTTAACTTTCTTTAATAAGGTGTTGCAAAAGTTCCTGTATCTTTTGTAAGTGGCACGTACTATTTCATTATCTGGATTTTTTAATACTTTAATTTGTAATTGATCACGGTTTCGCATACATCTAAGAAGGCCCGGTGTTATCCAAGGCTTCAATATTAATTTACGTTTGGATGTAGTGATTAGTTTCGTGTTATCATTTATGGCTTGACTAAGTGAGTGTATGAAATAATTTGTTGCCTCGTTAACATCCGAAATGTTGTAAATATATTGGAAATCTATATTTTTAACATCCTTTTCAAGTCCTTCATCGTCTAGTCTTTTAAACGTTTTGAGATCCTGGCTTTTTTTACTGGTACGGTCTAGAAATAGTAAAACGCTGTTGTGGTCTGTAACTGAAGTTTGAGAAACATAGCACTTAGCTGATAATCTTGTCTTTATCATCATATGATCTAAGCACGTGCGACTATGAGTAGGAATTGTGTGAGCTGGGAGCAAACCATGAGAAGCGATAAGGTTGAGATAGGTGTAGGATCTGTTGTCTTGGGAATTTTCAACAATGTCAATATTAATGTCGCCAACTAATATAATATTTTGGAATGATGATAGTTTGCTTAGAGAATCGTTAAGAGATGCTAAAAAGTTATCGATATTTTTATGACTAGGTGGACGATAGACAGCAACAATTACAGTGTTTGTGCTTATTTTTAAAATAAGACAATTTGAATCCAACATTTCCGGTTCCTCACTGCTGTACTGATCTAAATTTTTGCAGTAAATAACCACACCTTCATTTTGAGTTTGATTATTGAGCGTAGCGAATGAAATATAACCATCGAGTTCAGGAACATTAGGGTTACGCTGCAGCCAGCATTCAGTTAGGACAATAACATCCCAATCAACATTAGACCTGGCAAGTAAAGTTTGAAAGTTGGGCGTGTTGCAATTAATACTGCGTATATTTTGAGTTAATATTTTTAGGGTTTTTTTAGGATTTTTTAACAAAGAGTTGCAGTCGTCAATATCACAAGACGCAGATTGAGCTACTGTAACAGAATCCAAATCATTGTTAAGTATTACGTTAAAGTCATCCATTATTCGAAATACTATATTTTAGGGTGCAATTTAATTTATCTATGTATTTAACCAGCCATCGACTGGCACTGTATCCAACGCTTAAGATATTAACAAAAGATATTAAAACCATAGCTATAACAGATAACGGGTGTGAAATTGTGTGTGTTTGTGTGTGTAAATGAATAAAATGAGGTATAATGTGAATGAATATTAGAAACAAATGCATCTAATTACGAACAATTTTTTTTTTTTTTTAAGATATTGATATCAAAATATTATTAAAGTATTGACTAGTCATAGGTATGTTTTTTAACTATATTAACAAAATATTATTAAACGTTAACAATGGCACATAAAATTTTATAAAATACTGCAGCAAAGAAAAAGTGACTAGTCATGTACATACTCTGACTTAAGCTTGTCTATATCATCCTCTGAACTTAAACGTATGCGATTGTCTCCTTCTGTTTTTCGAATAAATATCTTGCCATGGGCGGTCCAACAATACGCAAAGTTATAGGTCTTAGCGAAATCTCGCGCTAAGAAAAACAGCCTCTTGCCTTTGCTCGTTAAATTCTCTGCTATGAAGATAGGTTTACTGGAGCCATGGATATGAAGATGTGATGTATTCAATTTATTTTCTTTATGTTGCTTGTTGAAATTTTTTGTGTGTTCTATAAACTTCTCCTTAAGTAAAACTGAGTTGAAGTCCAATATTATAGGTTTATTTTCTTCGGATTTTGTACTAATCCGGAAGACGTCTTTTATATCACTATTTTGAATAGTGAGGTTTACTGCTTGTCCGACTGTATTTATTAACTTTGCGAGATCACTTTTAGTTTCACCTCTCCGAGGAGGAATATTTCTAATCTCTATGCTGGAGATTCTTTGCGCGTTTTCTAGATTTTCAATTCTATTTTCTAGAGTGTAAATGTATTGTAAATTTTCTCGCTTTTCCTTTTCTATCAAATCCAGCTGTTTTTTTAGGTTACTATAATCTTCAGATAGATGTTCTATTGATTGTATAATTCCAATATTTTGTTTTTTAATATCGCTTATCGATGTTTGTAGAGCGTCAAGCTTACTATTTTGTTCCTGTTTAAATTCAGCAATAATGGATCTTATTTCCGACATAAAATCCGTATTCTCAGAATTTGTCGTCTGCTTATGTGATCGCGTACGAATTGATGTGCCCATAGCCAAAGTGTCGTTGGTGGCGCAGTTTTTTGTAATTTTACTAATCTTGGGTGTTGTAGGTGGTGTACGTTTAAGAGGCATGCTTATACGTTCAAATATTATTATTATTAAATAATAAATCCAATTTTATCTAGAAAAACTGTTGAATTTAATTCAAATAATCACTTTAGATAGTTATTTGTGATAATAACATCACAAAAAGAACAAGCCTGTAGTGGGATCCGAACTCACGCACTATAATTCGACGATCTATGACGTTCGTGTAAAGTCTATTGCGACGATTAAGTACAAAGTCGAAATTACGGTTCTGTATGTGCAACTTTTTTTAAAAAGTTCGTTGTAATTGGAAAGGCGGTTAACAAGCTTTCTATTCAAAAACCGACGCACTGTTTGAAAATTTAAAACACTGATTATTCTAGAGAATTTTTAGTTTAGAACTGATAAAACAAGTCTGTTTATGGGTTTTTTGAGTCAATGTCTTTGTTTTTAGCAGCACAAATACAGTTTTGGTTTGAAATCGAATCACCTATGAATGGCACTATTTTTATCACATATATTAGTTCACAGGGTTATTTAAGCTTTGATAACACTTGAGATGATCCATTACACTAACTGGTTGATATTTACACTAAAATTAGAACGAAAAAACGATTATAGACATTTTTTTAGCTAAAATTAATCGGAGCGCGATGTTTACGTGATGGCAGCGCCATCTTTTCCAAAGTATTATAATGAATGTCACAATGGCTTGCAAGCAACTTACAGGCATGTGTATTTTCGCTTTATTAGTTAATTTTGGTCTAGAGTTTGTAAGCAAAACGGGATCCCAGCGCTAAGTAAGAAAATTTGGTTCAAATAAATCTCACTAGATGGCGCGATATGCACGGATTTGTTATTGAATGTGTGTAAAATTAACTTTTTCTGTAATTGAACATAAAAATTGTATGTTCTTGTTTAATCAACTCTCCTAAGCACAAACACATGGAATATTGGGCTCTTAATTCACATTTCAAAGCTTATTTGAAAGAAAAGAAAGAAATAAAGTAAACACATATATTTGCCATAAGCCACTAGAGCACACAATATAAAAAAAAACAAACAAAGAAAACTTAAAGCTATACAACAATAAAAAACAATATAAATATGACATTGTGTGTCCCACACGGCTGCGCCAGATAGAACCAGTTCAGCAAAATGTCGCGCAACTAGTGCCCGAACGGATCATTTAAAATTGATGCCAATAGATGGCGCAGTTTTAAATTTCTGAGGCATTAGGCATTCCACTCGATTGTTTAAATTTGTATTGTAACACATTTTATTGCAATGAAACTGTAAAAACGTGCAAAAAATACTATAAAACAAATCGTCACTGTATTTAAAGAAAAAACATTCACGAAACGAGTAAATCCTATTACTTGCAAGTTGCTGCTAACACCATCTATCGCCGTAGATGGGAACCGAATGCGAGCGATGTACAAAAATGAAATTCGCCGGGTTAGCTCGTTAAGAATGAAAAAAAGTTTTAGGAGACTTTTCCAAAGTCCACCAATTTCTTTATCTACCAACAACATGGACACACTATTTTTCGACGTACCCCTGCTTATCTGTCCACACCTTAAGGTGACCGCTTTGAAGTTATACACCATGTTCTAATTCCACAATACCCATAGAACATAGAATCGCCAGCGAATAGATACGCCATTACAAAATTTACAGCTAAGAAGTGCAATTCCCTGTCGGTTTCCCGATAGCTACAACCTGGGGATCTTTAAGTCTAAACTGAATGGGTTACTTCTAGGCAAGCGTACCCCATCATCGACCACATCATCGCTTACCATCAGATGAGACAGTGGTCAAACGCGAGCGAAAAATAACTTTCTGTTCGGAAGTCGGTGTCTTTGGTACCGATTTCTTTTCTTTTTTGACACCGACTGCCGAGAATAAAGTTATTTTTCGCTTTGTAGTGTTTTGTTTTGGAAGTCGGTTTAGTTTTTTTGTTAAAATGTTTTTTTATTTTTATCTTTTAGTTTTGGTACCTATACCATACCATGAAAATCATTTATAGCCTTAAATCATTTATAGCCTTCTCATATCAATTACAACAAGCCTAAACACGACTGGGATATATATTGTATTATTACGGAGTTCTGGTGCCTACCTTCCGGCTTCATCAACACAGCAGTTCGATGGTAACATTTTCATCAGTACTATTTACTTATAAGTATTTGTTTCATCATAGTCGTTTAACTATTCAAGATATCGTAGACTGGGGTCTACGATATCTTGAATGACATACTTAGCATTTAGGAGTTCTATTGGCCATCTGTGGTCTGCTTCACCAGTTCCACTTCACCAAATGATACTTTCTGAGAGCAAATGATTGCATTGTTGATAAAAATACCAAAATCGCTTTATGTATGCCTATAATATTTCAGGAGTTTCCTCGATTTCTCCAAGATCCCATCATCATTTCCTGACCTGGTGACTATGGGACCAACTGGGCAACCTTTCAAACAAAAGAATAATTTTCCAAGTCGGTTCAAGCGTCTTTGAAAAAGTAATCAGGGAACATAAAAGATTCCGACGAATTGAGAACCTCCCCCTATTTTGAAGTCGGTTAAAAATGGTGGCTACGTAGACAGTCAGGATTGTCACTGGTCGTTTTTTTTCACATTTCATGAGTAGGTAAACGATGACACTCTGTAACACGCTTGGCTTGTACGGAAAGTTTTGACAATTATGTCTCTAGCAGTGTCCACAGAGGCTTTTCTGTGGTCTGTGTCAAAACCCGACCCATAGTGACATAGTCCACTTATGTAGGTTTTGTAACTTTTTATCGTTTTGCGAGTAAATACTTTAGTATTGTTTAAAGGGTGGGCCTTATTGGGAAATTCGTCTTTGGAAATTCCAATTTGTTGATGATGAAATAACATAGCAGCTACAGTTTGAGGCTATTATTTGGTATTGCGCCTGATTATTTTTATACTGCAGGGGTGATGGAATTAATTATTCATAAAAAAAACCACAAACTTTTTTCTCATTCTTCTCAGCAAACCTTTTTATTTGATACCCATATCATGGCAGTGCACAAAAATTAACTAGTGCGCCATCTTGGGCCGTCCACCATATTGGATTAAGAATGACGTCACTTAGCTAACCATGTATTGTCCAAACTGAACTTGTATACAAAATTTCATTTTATTGGATTAAGAATGACGTCACTTAGCTAACCATGTATTGTCCAAACTGAACTTGTATACAAAATTTCATTTTAATTATCATTACGAATGACCAAAAAAAACTTCTGGTACGTACGTAAGTCATCGCAAATTTTAATGCTTCGATCAAAAGGAAAATTATTGCATCAAGGAAAGTCCCCATGTAATATTTTTTTTTGTTTTAAGTTCATTAAAGGTTAACGGTAAAACCATCTTCTGATCGTTTGGGATTTTCTGCAGGAAATATAAAGCGCTTAAATTAACAAAAGATCGGCACTTGTCTGGCGTCCATTTTTACTACCCATTATAGATTTTACCTTTAAGGTTACACTAGTCGAAAATTCGTCCATACAAACGTAGTCTAGGGATTATTCCACTGTTTGACGATGTACGTTCAAAATAAAAAGTGATATCAATTTGTCTCGTCATTATCTAGCCCTGTATGGAAGCAAAAAAGTAAAAAAAGAAAATATTTGAAAGTTATGATTATGAGTGTCGAAAGTTCCACATTTCGACACCAATTTTAACGCATTTTTGGGCGCGAATAAATACCATAAGAAGACGGAAAATTGCAAAACGGCCTCCATACAGGGATAGATTAGTAGTTCAACAATGCAAATAGTTTTATTTTGAACAGATAGATTTAGTAGTTTTTTCATGATATCTAGACTGCCAAAGGTCTGTTTACAAAAGGACATGGCCAGAATTTGTATGGAGCTGTGCCCTAACAAAAAATATTCATGTACATTGACATACAGTACGTCGTAATAAAGCATAAAGGTATGGCTTTCCAATAGTTTTTGTTTTATGATCAGAGAAGAAGCGAGAGACACTGTATAAAGGAAACAAAAAAAATGCCTTATCATTTTGAATAGCAATGATGTCGCTAACTAACAGTTTAAGTGACAGTTGACAGTGACATTTGACAATGACAGTGACATTTGACAATGGCAGTGACATTTGACAGTAGCATTAGACAGTGACAGTTGACATTAAAAGATGAGTTGAGCGCCTTTCAGAATTTAGAAAATGTACGATAGATAAACACTCTCACTGCCGGTGTGCAGACTTTCGAAGCGCAATTCTATGAAAATGCATTCATAGAATTAAGCTTCGACAGTCAGCTAGTGAAGAAACAGTCAAAGATCAAAATACCATTATCGTTATCCCATTGATGTAACTATATTGGTCTGTCCTTTGAAATATTGTTTTAGGGCTTGCCGCGATAGCGTAGAAGAGCTTCGTCGTCTACTTATATTACTGGACATTATGACTTCCTCATAGCAAATAAGCAAAAAATATACAAATAGGATATGCAATAAAACACGAACATAGAACTTGAATGTTTTATTTAGGTATTTAATTAAATACCGTAATTAAGTACATACATTTGCTTAAAAATATCTACATCTAAATATTTTACAGAACACATTTTAAGAAAAACATCATCACTGCAATTACTCAGACAAGACACATTTTCAATTACCAAGCCTATTCATCTTCAAATACCAATAAAATGTTATCAAGAAATGAGGCTGGTGCCGTTATATTTGCTTGATGCCTGGCCCAGCCCAAATACCATAATAGCGTCATGACATGGCAACAACATCCAACAGTCCGATTTCCAACAAGGCAGCTACAACAATAGCCTAAAATGGCATCCAAAGGATTGGGTGGCCCCAATGGCTCCCTGTCAAACAAAATATACGAAAAATATTTTTTCCTGTTAATATGCCGAGACTTTATTCTCCCCCTCAAAAGATAAGGGCTATTGCCACGCACTTGTGCAATCATATTTTGGGCATTTTGCAATTCTGGACATACTTCCACTTCGTAAATACCATTATTCCTAACATGTTCTCCATAGTATGAACGGGCTTGCTTTACTTGATAAGGCCCAAGGGACACTAACATTAATTGCTCATAAGTAAATTGAGGGAAATTCTCTAAGTCAGGTATATTTGCATCAATTCTTTGAAACATTACTCGCCGTCTATTAAGATTTTCTTCAGCAACATACTCAGCTAAAAAATTACGGGCGTGCAAGTAATGCCTAACTCTATTTATAATATCTGGAGCATCAGTCCTGTCTATGATTAGTGGATGGAATCTGTTGATGAGGGCTGCACCAATTTTAAAATCGGTCATTAAATGCTTAGATGCAACATTAAAAAAATCTTGTCTGAATAATTTGTAATCACGCTTGAAGCGACCATTTACCACCTCTACCACCCATCTACACAATGTGACACATCGGCTTTTGTTAGCCTGCATAGTTGTTAGTTGTTGTTGACCTGGGTCAACAGTTTCAGGCTTATGAATTCTATAATTGCAATACTCTAATAAGGGTATCGCATCCCTAAACCCTCTATCCAAAATAAAAACATCATTTTGCCTGTAGAAAGTCCTCATGGGGCTTTCGGGATTTTGAAATAAATCAGTCATAATATCTGCATCAGTTTGTGTGGCAGCATAAGGCCCTACAACATCTACTATATGACCATCTGTGCATACTATCATGAATGGTTTAACCAAGTTTTCATATTTGTGAAGACTGTAAGTTTGTTTCTGATAGAGATAGTTGGCACTTTTTTGAATATATATATAAGTCCCATCACAAACTGAAATAGCGGGCCTGGCTTCTATTGGAAGTTCTTGATTGCCATATAATGCATTAGGAATAGCTAGATTTCTTTCTGCTATTTGCTGTGGTGTTATATGCTCTAATCCAATGTGCCTTGGTACAAAATGTTCGCTTAAACATGACCTTACTTTGTTCATGTGTGACTCTAATGTTGATCGGGACATGTTAAATAGTGAGGCCAGCCTTCGATTACTCTCTCCAGTTCGAAGTTTAATTAAATAAATGGCTAATGCAGTTTTCGGTTCACTAACTAGATTTTCCATAGGAATTTCATTATACAATGCTAAAAAATCTGTCACTGTAAGTCCCGTCCAATAGTGACAAATGTGATGTGGCATTTGATCCACATTATTAAAATCAAAAGTCACTGGATCTCTTTTAAGAAGTCCTATTAAATCTTCTGACTGCTGAACCGTAAAATAAGACGAGGTATTTGTGTTCTCAGGTAATAAATGCCACTCATTAGCAAATAAATGCACCTCACATACTCGGCACCTTATGGGAACATAATAATTGTGTTCTTTAAGCAAAATTACCTTAATAAAAGTAGGAATTAAATGGCCTGATTGATTTTGACACATCCTAAAAATACAATGGCTAGAAGTATTCGGAGCACGTTTGTAACTAGGCAGATAATTCATTTGGCCAATCCTTCCTGCTTCAGGTGGATTATCAGCTGGAGGAGGAGGCGGTGGTGGATCATGTGCAACTCTAGGATTACCAGCTGGTGGAGGAGGCGGTGGTGGATCATGTGCAACTCTAGGATTAGCAGCTGGTGGAGGAGGCGGTGGTGGTTCATGAGCAACTCTAGGATTACCGGCTGGTGGAGGAGGCGGTGGTGGTTCATGTTGCTCTCTAGGATTAGCGGCTGGTGGAAGTGGAGGTGGTCCCGGCAATTCGGTTTCATTTTCCTCTAGTTCTTCAACCTGTCTTTGTGTATTCAGTACTAAGTGCCTATTAGCTCGCATCCAACAGGGATGACATGCTTGCAGATTTGTCCTCCGATTCTGTAACAATCATCATTAATTATTAAAAAGTATTTGCTTGACCTGACTGACCCTCAAGTCACCCAGATCTTACACAGATGTTCTGAAAAAATCAGGAGCTCTGATTAACTTCTGGAGGGAGGTGGGCTGGTTGTGATAACCATCAAACGGCTGCCATGGCCCACACACATTGGTCCAACTGAGTGACTAAGTGCGGAAACCAAACCCTCCTAACATAGAACATAGAAATAATTCACTTTATCATGGGAACACTGAATAATAAATTGGCAGCAGCCGGGGCAAAATATAAGTTCAACAGCTCACACTAACCTGATTGTGGGCTTCCCATGAGAAGAAAATATCGATTAATGGACTGTTTTCTTCAAGGGAGTGGTGTCGCACTGAGTAACGCCTCCCCATAACAGAGCATCCACAACCAATACACACCATTGGATAGCCCAGAACTCTGCTAGGTGTACCTTCTTCCGAGCATTGGTTTATCAATACATAACATGCATTACAAATCAATCCATCAGAAGGAAGCTGAAAAAAAATGAAATATTGTACTTAGTATGTAAGTAATACGAGATTTTTAAGTTATGCTAACACTCTTTAAGATTATGGCACATAACTGTTTAAAATGGCAGGTGAAGTTTGTAAAATATGAAAATAATGACTTACTACGTCGTACATACCTCTTGTATAGATAACCATTCAGTCAATGTATTTTGTAACTGCGGTGTTAAAGATGTTACAATATGCCTTCGCATTCGAGTAGTGGCCACACTACAATTCAGGCACCTTGACATCATGAAATCGTGAGCGTCCGAATCCAACCAAACAAGTCCAATATACACAGCACTAATATTCACGAAGAAGCGAAAACGAAAGTCCGACAAACGATAGCGTAGGGTCAAGCTAAAATATAAAACAGAATAACAAAATAGAACAGTAATACGTGACAATAAACAGTGATACGATCAACGCAAAACTGCACCACAGATTAGACAGCACCAGTGCAGTGCGCGCGCTTAGAAACGTCAAAATGACTAGGACGTTCGGATACACACTGGAACATATTGTCGATGTCGATCACAGATGTCGATGCATTAATCATTATGGTGACGCGCGGCAGCATGAAAAATGGTGTCTGCGATATTCATAAAATCTTAACTTTTATTTTAGAGGTATTTATCGTAGCAAAACAATTCATGCTGTTGTAGTTGTATTATATTTTAATCTGACCTTCAGGCGTACTTCAGAATCAGTGTTTGTCTTACTCGTGTATCCAAACGCAAATGCATTGCATACAATCCGCTCAAAAACAATTAACATACATATTTTTTGGAATTTTTTGTCGCCTGTTCTAGAGAAATGTAATTGTTGCGTTTAATTTTAATTTATTTTACAAATAATTTTCAAATATAAAGAATTACTGTACATTTACGTATTCTAAATTGATTCCAGGGCAGAATCTGGCCATGTCCTTTCCTTCGCTCTGTTGCGTCCTAAATCATTATCCATTTCGCTACAAATTTGCAAAAGTGTGTATTCGTACGCGAACTAGCTTCCTACTGCTCATCACAGCATCTATCTCTTCCGCACGTGTTGTCGGTTGATATAAAATACATTTTAACCCCGCGCACAAAATAGTTCGTGCCGTCGACTAGTGTAACCTTAATCGTTGGATGATAACTGCTTTAAAATTCAGTCGCAAGCATAGAAATATAAAATACAGGAGAAGTGGCAAGGGGGCGTGTCGGTGTCCGCGCGACATGGACTGACTGAGCATGTCATAGACAAATGGCCGTCACCGCGAACTAGTGCGCTTTCGACCGTGATCGTGAAAAGTTATAAGAATACCGTGTTGTTCAGTGGTTTCTTGCAAAAACCGAAGCCTAAATCAAAACTTTGTAAATCATAGAATCAGTTACCATATGTAATTACACGTATTTTATTATATTTGTCTTTAAAATCATGAAAAACAACAAATCGTAAAATATTTCTTGCCTCTACTATGTTATTTTTGTTTTCAAATAGCGCAGCGACTGTACTATTTTTGCATTAAATACATTGCTTCTTAACCACTATCTAAGTTTGTCGCTGAGTGACTGAACAAGCAATGTAAAAATCACAAAACGATACTTTACTAAGCGGATGCATCGCGTAGTACGGCCGCTGCTTCTTGCAACGAGTTAGTGCTGTGCTTATGCAGATCCACTAACGTAGGCTATCGACAACAACGTCGATTGATGAATGAAATATTGCTTTTATAGTTAATTTTTCAATTTGTCAACCGTTTTAACCCGGTTGGAAGATCGATGTGAAATAATGTTTATTAATTATTTTCATTATTTTGTTTTTTTTTTTAATGCGTAACTAACATTTTGACAAAAAATGCCACCCCAGTAATACCAAAGTGTCAAGTGCTGCACAAATACCTCCACTTTACAGGTCATTGACTAAACAGGGTTCAACAATACCTCCTGTTTCAATACGCTATGACAGCCTAAACCAACGTAACCAGATTTTGATTGTTTGAATTTTTTGATTTACTTAATAATTTATATTTTTAAGTACATATTGTTTATTTTTATTATAATATTTTCTGGGCATGCTGTTTTTAATGTCATTTATTTACAGAACTACAAAAAAAAATATAATATAGTAAATGGGAGAATCGATAACTTTCCGATTTAGTCAATCACTAGCGTAAATGTAAAATAAATTGCTTTTGCACAGCACAACGATAGCGACCGATGTTTTTGTGTGCGTAAGTTGTACGGTGCATGGTAAATACACGCTGTGTTGATGAGATAAAGTTTATAATTGACTGTGTAGTACGTTCTGATTTAAGAAATGCGGGTGTGAGCGCGACTGCGTATCTATTGCCTTTACTGAACTGCATGTGTAGTAGTTGCCGTGTGGTAGGGGCAAACTGGAGACACAGGTTTCCGTTATATTTTCGTCTACACGCCATATCTCCTTGTTTAATATATCTATGGTCGCAAGATTTCACCCGAACATACATACATACACTGCAAGTTAAATAAAAGCGTGTTACCTGTGTTTGCTACTTGGCAAGCATGATGGTGATTTCATACTATTATATCTAGGGCCGTACCATAGTCATTTGCAGGACAGTTATAATGCTGAGGAAAGTAATACTGGCACCTCATCATCATCCTTTTAATCTTCACATCTCTCAAGGGTACACTAGTCGACGGCACGAACTATTTTGTGCGCGGAGTTAAAATGCATTTTATATCAACCGACAACACGTGCGGAAGAAATAGATGTTGTGATGAGCAGTAGGAAGCTAATTCGCGTACGAATACACACTTTTGCAAATTTGTAGCGAAATGGATAATGATTTAGGACGAAACCGAGCGCGCGAAATTTTATAATCAGACCTTTGGGAGTCTGGATATCATGAAAAAACGACTTAACGTATCTGTTCAAAATTAAATTATTTGCATTTTTGAACTACTAATATATCCCCGTATGGTAGCCGTTTTAAAATTTTCCGTCTTCTTATGGTATTTATTTGCGCCCAAAAATGCGTTAAAATTAGTGTCGAAATGTGGAACTTTCGACGCTCATAACTTTCAAATATTTTCTTTTTTTACTTTTTTGGTTCCATACAGGGCTAGATAATGATGAGACAAATTGATATCACTTTTTATTTTGAACGTACATCGTCAAACAGTGGAATAATCCCTAGACTACGTTTGTATGGAAGAATTTTCGACTAGTGTAACCTTAAAGGTAAAATCTATAATGGGTAGTAAAAATGGACGCCAGACAAGTGCCGATCTTTTGTTAATTTAAGCGCTTTATATTTCCTGCAGAAAATCCCAAACGATCAGAAGATGGTTTTACCGTTAACCTTTAATGAACTTAAAACAAAAAAAAATATTACATGGGGACTTTCCTTGATGCAATAATTTTCCTTTTGATCGAAGCATTAAAATTTGCGATGACTTACGTACGTACCAGAAGTTTTTTTTGGTCATTCGTAATGATAATTTGCAAGCAATGTAAATCCTTTAAAGCTTTCTTTTTAGGGTTCCGTACCCAAAGGGTAAAAACGGGACCCTATTACTAAGACTCCGCGGTCCCACTGTCTGTCTGTCTATCCGTCTGTCAACAGGCTGTATCTCATGAACCGTGATAGCTAGGCAGTTGAAATTTTCATAGATGATGTATATACTTCGAGATACAGGATTTTCCTAGTTTGAAGGACAGCGATCATATAATGTGTAATAGCCATGTCCATTTTTGTAATGTAAACACTGATGTAACTAATCTAGGCTAATCCTTTTGCAAATAAATAAATTTCATTTTTCAAATTTCATTTTCATTTTTGTTGCCGCTATAACAACAAATACTAAATACAGAATAAAATAAATATTTAAGTGGGGCTCCCATACAACAAACAGGTTTTTTTTTTTGCAGTTTTTTAGCTATAATGGTAGGTACGGAACCCTTCGTGCGCGAGTCCAACTCGCATTTGGCCGGTTTTATACTTTTGTGTGAATACTCAAACGGGTTATTTTATTGCACTGTTTAGTAATATAATATTATGCTGTTCTTTGAGTATTCATTTCGGAGTTGCCGAGTGTCTTTAAAACGAGCATCTTACTAATAATATTAGAAATGCGAAAGTTTGGATGGATGTATGTTTGTTACTCAATCACGCCGGAACGGCTAAAGTGTTCTGGATGAAATTTGGCACAGAGATAGATTATAGTCTGGAATACTATATAGGCTACTTATGTACGGTTCCCGTGGGACAATTTCCGAAGCCAGTCTTTCATTATTTCTAAGGCAGGCAGGCTTTTACAGAAGAATCGTTTTTGAGACAAGTCCGCTATACAATTCCGCAACTCCTGAAAGTCAGAATTAACAGCGGCGACCGCCGTAAAAGCACCGAGGCAATGAAGCTCGAAGAGTTCAAGAGAAGCAATTCAACTACATTGTTTTCAAATTCCGCTATCCTATATCTATACTAATATTATAAAGCTGAAGAGTTTGTTTGTTTGTTTGTTTGAACGCGCTAATCTCAGGAACTACTGGTTGGAATTGAAAAATTCTTTTTGTGTTGGATAGTCCATTTATCGAGGAAGGTTATAGGCTATATAACATCACGCTACAACCAATAGGAGCCGAGCATAAATGAAAAATGTTGCAAAAACGGGCAAAAATATAACTTTTTGAGAGCTTTTGTTGCATGCGCTGGGGTAGGTGTAGGGTAGGTGTAGGGTAGGTGTAGGGTAGGTGTAGGGTAGGTGTAGGGTAGGTGTAGGGTAGGTGTAGGGTAGGTGTAGGGTAGGTGTAGGGTAGGTGTAGGGTAGGTGTAGGGTAGGTGTAGGGTAGGTGTAGGGTAGGTGTAGGGTAGGTGTAGGGTAGGTGTAGGGTAGGTGTAGGGTAGGTGTAGGGTAGGTGTAGGGTAGGTGTAGGGTAGGTGTAGGGTAGGTGTAGGGTAGGTGTAGGGTAGGTGTAGGGTAGGTGTAGGGTAGGTGTAGGGTAGGTGTAGGGTAGGTGTAGGGTAGGTGTAGGGTAGGTGTAGGGTAGGTGTAGGGTAGGTGTAGGGTAGGTGTAGGGTAGGTGTAGGGTAGGTGTAGGGTAGGTGTAGGGTAGGTGTAGGGTAGGTGTAGGGTAGGTGTAGGGTAGGTGTAGGGTAGGTGTAGGGTAGGTGTAGGGTAGGTGTAGGGTAGGTGTAGGGTAGGTGTAGGGTAGGTGTAGGGTAGGTGTAGGGTAGGTGTAGGGTAGGTGTAGGGTAGGTGTAGGGTAGGTGTAGGGTAGGTGTAGGGTAGGTGTAGGGTAGGTGTAGGGTAGGTGTAGGGTAGGTGTAGGGTAGGTGTAGGGTAGGTGTAGGGTAGGTGTTGGGTAGGTGAAGGGTAGGTGTAGGGTAGGTGTAGGGTAGGTGTAGGGTAGGTGTAGGGTAGGTGTAGGGTAGGTGTAGGGTAGGTGTAGGGTAGGTGTAGGGTAGGTGTAGGGTAGGTGTAGGGTAGGTGTAGGGTAGGTGTAGGGTAGGTGTAGGGTAGGTGTAGGGTAGGTGTAGGGTAGGTGTAGGGTAGGTGTAGGGTAGGTGTTGGGTAGGTGAAGGGTAGGTGTAGGGTAGGTGTAGGGTAGGTGTAGGGTAGGTGTAGGGTAGGTGTAGGGTAGGTGTAGGGTAGGTGTAGGGTAGGTGTAGGGTAGGTGTAGGGTAGGTGTAGGGTAGGTGTAGGGTAGGTGTAGGGTAGGTGTAGGGTAGGTGTAGGGTAGGTGTAGGGTAGGTGTAGGGTAGGTGTAGGGTAGGTACGTAGCCAGTTGACGGGAGCGAAGCCGCGTGGGACAGCTAGTAATAAAATAAACAAAATAATTAACATCTATCCTATGACTACTAAAGACTGCAAAAAGACAATAGTGAAATGGCTAAAACCGAAGACCTATGATGACATTGAATTGTTGCTGCAGGCATCGTCAATATGAGTTGGAAAAGAACTCAAAAACTCTCACTCACCCAATCATACACTCACATGCACACATTATTTTAGGATATATTCTCTAAGTTTCTTTGTATTGTTTCGTTATAGTTCAAGTCTCATATTGTTTAATTTGAGATTTTGCTTGTAATTTTTTGTTTAGATTCCTTTTGTACATCACCATTTAATAATTTGTCTTTGAAGAGCGGGTCCTCGTAGCACAGGTATATATTTTACTTAAAAGGAGGTCCGTATGTAAGATTTAATGTAAAAGTGTACAAGTTTCTGCAATAAACTTTTTTTTTTTTTAATTGTTTGGATCCAACAATGAAATGAAACAGAATAGAACATCAGAGGAGTAAGAAACTTAATCACTTCTTGTCCTTAGCGAAATCAAGGCAAGGTATGTGCATTGTACATGTAGCACGCCTATATTGCTATAGGTAAAGTCACTGCCAGAAAACAAAAAAAAAAAAGGGGTTTTTGGCGGGATTTTTTCGAGTGAAGTTCAGCGGCTGTTAATATTATTTGCAAATTGATTCCTAGTGGATATTGTGATATAAAATTGGTGTAGTTTTGTGTCTCAACTGTCTACGCAACTGGACAATATGTGAAATCATTGACAGAAGCGATCTCAGGATAGTGGAGCGGAGAATTTTATTGTAGTATTTACTACCTCCGCTAAGCTTACTGGGAAGGCTGACTCAATACAATTTGCTGCCAAATACTCCATAAAACATTAGAATCTGTTACATCCGTATTCTAATGCATACAAAAGAATGTTAAAATTGCACTAAAGACTAGGCAGCATGGTCTCAGACCTTAGCCTGTTCCGTCAGGAAGAAAAAAAAAAAAAAAAAGTCGATAGCACCTGTCTACCAATGTATGCCAATATTTCAAAACGATACGAAAAACATTTAAAGGCAGTGTCGCTAACACGATCAAAACAAACGTATCGCGGTAAGGGGCGTCTTCGACCCTTTCACTTGGCATTCAGTAATAAGTTAATCACACGAATATTTTTGTGAGTGTGTGTGTGTATGTTTGTTACATCTTTACGCTCAAACGGCTGGACGGATCTCGATGAAATTTAGCACAGGGATAGATTATAGTATAGTCAGACTAGTCACTTGCACATAGGATACTTTCATCCCGGGAATATGTTCCCTCAGGATAATTTACAAGTATCACGCGGGCGAAGACGCTCGCAGAAGCTAGTATCTAATAAACGCGAGGACCAATTTACGTGATATAATCCTATATCTTTCATTTGCGACCAATATTATCAAAATATCTCAATAAACAATAGTACATTGTGTATTAAGGAATTACGATCGAGGCTCTAGTAGAAGCCCGAAGTCGAAAACTGAGGGCTTTTTGAGTCGAGGTTCGTAATTCCCGTACCGCCCGTGAAACACACAATGTTTTCCATCACATCTGCGAGTAAATAATTATGAATTATAGGTTTAACCGTTTAATACACAAGTCAGCACAACTATTATTACGAAATACGTGAACTTTTTTTTAAGCGTATGGCGGGGTTTTGCCCACACCACAGATTATACAAATGTTTCGTTCAGAAAGATTAAGGGCAAATACTTACGTAGGTATACAGCCTCGACGGATTGTAAAAATAAAAATCGAAATACAAATTATTACGAACATTAGTTGAGTATTTAAGTAACATGTAGCGAGATTGCAATAAAATTCCTGTTTAGATAACATTTTAAGACAATTTTTCAATTGCGTGTAAACTCCTTGCTTGAACTTGCATGACCTGTGTGCTGTGCTATAAATTAAAAAACAATTACTTACCGACCTTGGGTTTCATGAAAAAAGAAAGCTCGAGGGTTTTATATGGGGCATTACGGCCAAGTTAACCTGTATGTTTAGATACTGTTTACGTGCAAGTGTGATGAAAAAAATCATGTTTTCAAGTTACCTATGTCTCTTGCATAGCCTTTTTTCCCAACTATATTGGGGTTGGCTTCCAGTCTTACCGGATTCAGCTAAGTACCAGTGTTTTACATGGAGCGACTGCCTAACTGACCTCCACAACCCAGTAACTGGGTCAACACGGTACCCCTTGGCAAGACTGGTGTCAGATCTCAAGCTTCTGACTACCCATATCGACTGTCAAAGATCATCAAATGACAGCCGGGACCAACGGCTTAACGTGCTTTCCGAGGCACGGAGGAAACTCGGTATGTTGAAATGGTCACCCATCCACGGACCGACCTCGTCAAGCGTTGCTTAACCTTGATGATCGACCCGTGCGGCTGTTATTATTTAGCCACGAGCTCCTCCTTTCAAGTTACCTATGTAATTATACTTTTTGGTACAAGTCGTCTCAATGACTTTTATTTTTATCTGGCAAAGGCCTTATTAGAAATGTACAAAATCGTCCTTTCTGAAGCCCCGACATAGGTTACTATGTTTTCCCCCTGACATTAAATATTACTGTTGATGCTTACAAAAAAGTCGTAACACTTGTTTCAAAGAATGGTTGTTTCTTCCTGCTAGTCCATAACTTGATACAACAGGTGTTTTCCCCACTCGACAACTAAGTTTTATATGAGTAACCGCAACAGTGAGCAACACTTGGGACTTACCCCCGATTTCTCGACTAACTCAACTTTAGCCTGAACATCTGTCAAACTTTAGCTATGTATTAGTAGTACCTGGGCGACCGAGCTCTGCTCGGGTGAAATTGGAGAAAATGACGTTTTCTAAAAATGAAACCTAGCTAGATCGATTTATCGCCCCTGAAAAGCCCTGCTTACTAAATTTCATGAAAATCGTTGGAGCCTTTTTCGAGATTCAAATTATATATATATACGAGAATAGCTCGTTTAAAGGTATTATATATATTTGACACTTCAAATTCTAAATCAGGGGTCACCAATTACTTTAATTTGGGGTCCGGTTTTTAAAAATAATATGACCGTCGCGGTCCGTAAGTTTTAAAGTTAACTACCCCCCTTAACATCGTCACGGGTATCCGTTTCTTAAAAATAATATGACCGTCGCGGTCCGTAAGGTTATAAGTTAACTACCCCCGTTTACATCGTCACGTTTATCCGTTTCTTAAAAATAATATGACCGTCGCGGTCTGAAAGTTTTAAAGTTAACTACCCCCTTTACATCGTCACGTGTATCTGTTTCTTAAAAATAATATGACCGTTGCGGTCCGTAAGTTTTAAAGTTGACTACCCCCGTTGACATCGTCACGTGTATCCGTTTCATAAAATAATATGACCGTCGCGGTCCGTAAGGTTATAAGTTTTCTACCCCCGTTTACATCGTCACGTTTATCCGTTTCTTAAAAATAATATGACCGTCGCGGTCCGAAAGTTTTAAAGCTGACTACCCCCGTTTACATAATCACGTGTAAACCTTGTAAAATGTCAATAAAGCAATCCAAGGTTTTTGACTAAAGTTGGTGCAGTCTATTGTGATTAAATCTTGGAGATGTTCATCGACGACAGTAAAGACAAAGCGTGGGTTATGATTAACGTACTCAAGTAACACAAGTCAATTATATTGTACTATTCTGTTTAGTTACGGTCCGCACAAAATAGGTTCGGCGGTCCGGATCCAGATTGCGGTCCGCCATTTGGTGACCCCGGCTCTAAATTCTTAATTAAAAAACCGACCTCTAAACACTACACGCTAACTTAAAAATTATTTCACTGATAATAAAACTACATTATCTCTGAGTGCCATAGGCTACTCTCTTTGCCCCGAATAATAGCATAGTTCTTGTGGGATTGGCGACGGGAGCGAAACCGCGGGCAAAACTACTACCTCATCTAACGCTAAATACAACATGAGTATTGTGATTGACATAAACTTTTAGCCTATCGATAGTCAAATAATTAATTCTTCAACTTATTTCACCATTTGTGTGCGTTTAGCCGAAAATTTAAACCGTAGGTTAGCATAATTATTTAACTTCGGATTAAAAAACTGGGCCTTAATTAACTACAACTTAATTGTACTATGACTAATATTGAAACAATTTTAGCTTTGAACAACGGACATACTTATATTTAAGTTACAATTATTTATAATGACGATTTCCGGTACATAGTTATTACGAGTATTTTTATATAAATAGTCGAGGACTTATTATTATCAAATTAAACTATTTTTTGCTGTTTATATTAAGTTTTATACTTTAGATAAAATATACTTAAATACATAATTACTTATTGTAGATGAAAAGAAAATACGTTTTATTATACTTATTTTATAAATTATAAGAATCTTCAATTCTGTTAAGCCTCTAGTTTAGTGCTCGGCAAACTTCTGGGCCGACCTGAAGTTGGCTTTACGATGAGCAAGGCACGAAACGGTCCTCTTTTTACCCGACTGCCGAAGGAGGGTAATGTGTTTATCAGTCTATGTATGTATGTATGTTTGTTCCTATGTGGCGTTCTAGAGACCAAACGCGTTGGCCGATTTTGATGATTCAATCGATTCGTCTTAACCCTGCGAGTGTCAGTGGCAAAAAAAAAAATAGAAAAAATGGCGAATTTTGGGCTCATTTTGTGGGGGATTTTTTTAAAATTTTCACGAATCGAATTAATAAGAAAATGGTTTAGTATAACATAGAATAGAATATACTTTAGTGTACACCAAAAAAAAATGAAGTACAACAACAACGAACAACAACATATATTTATTTCACGAGTTTCTGTTCAGACGTGATGTGCATTTTAAAATCATTTACAGAGGGGATCGCCCCCGGGGTCAGGGTTACCATTTCGAAAATTGTAAGATCCTGACAAAGAGCCGAAATTTAAGAATAATACCTGGTGTCGTCTGGCACCCATGTGCTGGTTTGGACCTTGGGGTGGTCACGGCCTGCAATGTGTTCTGGAGCGCCGGTGATGGGCGGTACCCTCAATAAGAGGATCCCGTGACGGACAGCCGCGGCGGGTTCGCGGTGAGTGCTAACACGTGCCCCTGTTCCCGCCATAGCGGACACAGAACGACACCGTGCAGTTTTAGTAGGTTGGTCTCTCACATAACTGCGCTATCTCCCCGTGGTGCGCAGTATGCATGAGCATTTCTCGACGATAAAAAAAGGAGTCACTTGGAATCGGACAGTCCCCAATTTACAACGGCCAGGCTGCAGATTGGTTAAAATATTTGATGGTTTGCTGTCATCCCGATGTTTCCCTTCACCGTTCGAGATCACAAGTAATCTTAACAACATAATCCTTTAACAAACAAACCTCCTTAAACACAGCAAGGCCCATAATATCGTGCGCATAGGCTGCGCATACGCAGCACATGTACCTATGTAATTACGTGTCTATTACGCATGGGTCAGTGACCTCGCACTTTCTCAACTAATGATCTAAACCTTTGACGGAAGTAACATAATGTGACATCACGCTTGTAGTGCCCGAAGCGGTAAGCAGAAGTATAGCTACAATTTAACGGTGAAGGAAACATGGTGAGGAAACCTGGACTTGAGGCGCAGATACTCCTGAGTAACTGATTTTAAAAAGAGAATCACGTCTAAATAGCCAGTCTAATTTTTTTGGTCAAATTATGAGTTACATTAGACCATTTACTTAAAAATTTCATTTAAGAAAATTTTGAGTTTTATTCCTATAACATATTGTAATTAATTTGCAAATTTATGTCTAACACGGACAAGAAACGACAATCGCACCAAAACAGCCGGGCGTAGTTTAATGATATTTTCACCATATCAAAGACAGTTAAATTATCTACATTTTAATCTCGGGCTTTTTTTAAGTCCTGAATTTTAGTTGGCGCGCGGGTGAGGAACGCGAAAAGTGCGCGTTTTGTTCCCTCAAGGTCGTTGGCGACTGTCGTCGTTTTAAAGACTCAGGGAAACAAAGACTCCGGCAGGGAATTCCACTCCCTCAATCACCCAATTTTATTACTTAGCCGCAAGCCTCCTCCTTTGCGGTTGGGTAAAAAACCGAATAGAAATCCCAATTTTATCCGCAAAGTAACTCACAGAGCTTTTAAAAGTCACGTATGTTCTAAGTCACATAACACTCGACCTCGGTCACTCACACGGTCAAGTACAAGCTAGTAACTGGCTCAACTTGACTCGCATCTGCAGAACAAAGCTTGGTGACTGCTGATGGCCAATGTGATTGATTGTGACTGTGCACGATCTTCAACTTGGTGCAATAAATTGTACTGAGTCAGAATAGTAGCTTCCCGTTGGTCAATGAGCTAGGACGGATAGTTACCACACTTTTTGAAATCAGTCTATATCTCTCTGGACCACATAAGAACCACCAGTTTCCAAATAAAAAAACAATCATCAAAATCGGTTCACCTAGTAAAAAGATCTGAGATAACACGCATAAAAAACTTAAAAGTTCGCATGTTGGGATTCGTTCTAAGAGTTGGTAGGGATTTCAAACATAAGTCAACATTGATCCTTCTTTATAAGACACTTGTAAGGTCAATTCTTGAATATGCTTCAGCGGTTTGGAAACCCCAGTATGCAGTTTATATTGAACAAACTCAAAAATTGCAAAATAAATTTACTAAGCACTTGAGTTGGTGATTTAACTCTGGAACTGATCATACACCTAGGCTTCAGAAATTAGAGGAACGTCGTGCAGAGCGAGATCTAGTATATTTATATAAAATTAATTAGAGGCCAATTG
This sequence comes from Orthosia incerta, assembly GCA_948252205.1. Lineage (NCBI taxonomy): Eukaryota > Metazoa > Arthropoda > Insecta > Lepidoptera > Noctuidae > Orthosia > Orthosia incerta. The sequence continues at coordinate 11,987,748 of OX411767.1, forward strand.
GACTCCCTTTATCTTCTCAGCAAAATAAGTTTTGAATGTCCACGCTTAAATGCACGCAGGAGAACTCTCTTCCAAATTGGTTTCTCCCGAACCAATTATGGCAAGAATACTTTTATTAAAAGAGCATGTCGTCTCTACAACGACATAATCTCATTAAAAGAAAATCATGATTTCGATATTTTTCACCTTTCTCTACCCAAATTTAGGTTTTTCATAAGAACTATTTTGGCATATAAATTTAATTAATATAATGTTATACAATAATATAATATAAAATTGTGATTTCATTAACTGTGTGAACTTCTGGTTGTTGTTGCACTTAGGTTAATTTACTTGTATATTAATCTGTGGAAACTGTTTTTGGATTGTGTTGAACTAATTGTATGCTTATGTTTGTTATTGCATCTGTTTGTTTCCCAAATAAAAAAAATATCAGTCGAATTGAGAACCTCTTTCTTTTTGTTGACAGTTAAAAAAAGAGGTTCTTTTGACAGGCTCGCGTTGGCCACATCCCACCTGATGGTAAGCGGTCGGCGGTGAAGCACGCTTGCCTAGAAGTAGGCTACCTAAACATTCTCTCTTTTTGTCACCAACTGCATAAAGATTGCATTTGCAACTGCATTTTTATCCATCTGCCATGTTATCTCATCACCACCCTTGGTTGCCTGGTGACTGGTATAGAATGTCTCAGGTATTAAGTCTATGTAAGTATAATCCCCTCGTCGCTTTACTTTGTGTAAATTATATCATCACCACTGTTCTCAAAACGGTGAAGGATAACATCGTGAGGAAACCGGAATGTAGTAGATCTTAAAATGCGAAGACATGTGACATCCACCAACCCGCACTGGGCCCGCGTGGTGGATAACGGCCCATTCCCTCTCATAGAGAGGAGGCCTGTGTCCCAGCAGTGGGAACATTAATAGGCTGATGATGTGATGTGATGTGATAATCTCCGGCACGTAAGTTGGCAAGCTGTTGGCGTAGTGGGGGTAAGTTTGCGCATATTCCGCGAACTGACCAACCACCATATAGAGCGAACGAAACGTGGACGCGTCACGATTGGTCAGCCGATCATTGTGTCAACTAACCAACCAATCGCGCGCTCGGAACTGTCATAAACGTTCCCCGCGCACCACTTCACTACCAAGGATACCTAAAAAACGACTTCTGCGACTCTTTCCAACTTACGTGCCGGGGATTATACCTGTATGTTGCATGAAGTTTTATTAATTATATAAATTGCGTAAAAAACGGTCTTATTTCGGACATTTACGTCGTGTTTACAACTCGAATACTATAAATATACTATACTATATACATTGGCAATGACTTGTTTAAGGTTCTGTTTAAACAAGGTGTGTTATCTCAAGGCGCATTTAAAGTACTTGTTGAATAAGGGCGTGCCACACTTCACCGATACTGCGTATTTATCGAGTAAGAAGCTTGCATAGATCATAGGCCAGTCAACTTTTTCTAGGTAAAGATTTATGAACTTGACCTCCTTAATCCAGGATTCTAGGAGGTTCTAGGTTTTATACCCGACTGCCGAAGGAGGGTAATGTGTTTATCAGTCTATGTATGTATGTTTGTTCTTATGTGGCTTTCTAGCGACCAAACGCGTTAGCCGATTTTAATGCTTCTTATGTCAATCGATTCTTTTTATCCCTGCGAGTGTCACTGGCTACATTAAAATTGGAAAATAGGAAAATGGCGGCTTTTGGGCGCCATATTGTGGGGGCCCAATTTTTTTTCTTCCAACCCCATCTTGTGGCGTTTCAAAATAAAGGGTTTAAAGAGGTGATTTCAAAAATATATATCACTTATATGTATAAATTTACCAGACTAGAAAAAAAAAAAAAAAAAAAAAACCCGACTGCTTGAAAACCAAACAAAAAAGATGTAAACAAGGAGAAAATCATGCTGTGCAGACGGAGGATACATCTGGTTTTGGTCAGCCAGCTCGCGAATATGTTTCAATCAGTCGGGTTTTTGTTTTTTTTTATTATTTGTGATGGGTTTGCTCTTGATTAACAATTAAGATTTTTTTTAATTAACTTTTTTATTCGTATAGCACGTACTATTAAGTTTAGTAACTTTTGTCCAGCTTTTAAGGTAAGCTGCCGTTTTAAACACGCTTTTATAAGCTTGGTATGTATGTATGTATCAATGTAACGGAATCTTTGAACGTGATTTTCACCCCCTTTAAAACGTCGGATTGATTTGAAACTTTGCACACTTATCAAGGACAGATGACAATGCAATAATTTAAATAGTTTGTCCCATTATCCTTACCAAGATCTTCAGGATTAGCGACTTTTTAGTTCAATTTACCATTAAAACGTGTTATTTAGTTTTTAGAACGGCAATTTACTAGACCATCTTTTTAAGATGATACAATTTGGCCCACCCTAAATATCAGGCGATTTTTGGCCCTAAACCTAATGAGCTGGCGATTTTTAGAACACCCAAATAAGCTTGCGTTTTTAAGACGGGTGATTACAAGGTGGCAATTTTGCCGACTCAAATAAGCTTATTTTTAGACCACACCCTAATAAGTTGGCGATTGTTAGACCACTTAAATAAACTTGCATCTTTTAGACCACTCCAATAACCACCTTATTGGAGTGGTCTAAAGGAGAGGGTAGGGTAGGTAGGGTAGATGAATGTTTGGTGTTTTCATGACAAAACAAAGTTTGCCGGGTCAGCTAGTTAATTATATAAATTGCGTAAAAAATGGTCTTATTTCGAACATTTACGTCGTGTTCTTGCATCTTTTAGACCACTCCAATAAGGTTGGTCAAAAATACGGTGACGAAGGTAATCTTTTTCTAATAGTTAAAAGAAAATTTATTTAAATCGTTTTGGTCCTTCCCTTTTTAGAAAATCACAACGCATTTTGTGTTAATTTTTTCTTGCAGACTCTACAATACCTATCTTGTTGGTAAGTGTGTTCGGCCCTAAAGCTCAAGAATGACGAGTATTTCTGCTTACTTTTCATAGCATAATCATGATATTATTATTGTTACTTGTTTTATACGGAGTGTATTTACTTTGACAGACGCCGGCTGCGATTCTGTTCCGAGATAAGATTGTCTTGCCAGTCTCCAGGAAATCTGGGGACTTAAGGTGCGAGTTCACCGCGCGACCGCGACGCGAGACCGCGATACGCGTCCGAGGCAGGAGACACGCTACACCACTTATCCTTAGGCTTTGTATGGGGAAGACCGCTAGCCAGTCTCGCTCATTGACGAGTGGTGTCGGGCGTCGTAATCGAAATACCTCAACATTTTATCATTTAATAATTGAATAACCATTTTTTGGTTGACTTCATTAAAAACGATATTTTTTGGCTTCTAGTTGTATATAATTCGTTGATAGCCAATATTTGTTTATTTTTATAATAATAATATATTATCATATCGTCGTATTCGTCTTCCTTCAACAGTAATTTCAGTTTTCCATTTCAATGTGGAATAAACAGATTTTAACGACTAAAATCGAAGAGAGATTCATGCAACAAATGTCTAGGCCGAGCGCGCGAACGCACCCCCGTGACCCGAGACCCGACGCGTCTCGGTCTCGTGTTGCGTTCACGGGCTGAACTCGCACCTTTACCCCAACGTGTCATAACTATCATGGTTCCACTGTGAAAAAAAGAGAGAGCTCCTTGTCCTGTGAAGCTCCGTCCCTCTCTCATCTCTCGACTTATATAATTAACTAAGTTTGTTCGGCTCACAGATATAAACCTAATAAGATGACGCGAGGAGGGAGGGAGCAGTGGTGACCCAGTGGTATAGCGGCCGCGATTTACAAGTTGCAGGTCGTGAGTTCGAACCCAGCTAGGCGCTTTACTTTGTGTAAATTATTTCATCACCACTGCTCTCAAAACGGTGAAGGAAAACATCGTAAGGAAACCGGCATGTCCTAGAACCAAAAATTCGAAGACATGTGACATCCACCAACACGCACTGGGTCCGCGTGGTGGATTACGGCCCATTCCCTCTAACAGAGAGGAGGCCTGTGTCCCAGCAGTGGGAAAATTAAAAAAAAGGCTGATGATGATGAGATGACACGATTTTATGTACTTCGCGTGTCAAAAAACGGAGATAAATTACGATTGATCGTACTTTCAGATTTTCATTTAACATTATCGGCACCGGAAATCCACCGAATCCTGAAAAATACCTAATTATGCCATATTGAGCTGTAAATACTGTATATAAAAAGTTGGCCGATGCATTGGCAATGTTTTCTTTTACTGGTAAGTAAATTTGTTTTAAAATTGTGTATGAAAAAGTGGCACGCTTGGTTTTCATACAGATGGAGGCACTTACGTTATTGTCTGTGATTCCTCTCTTCGTTACCGTGCCCAATCCCACAGGGACGATTTGAATGCTTGAGGAATTGGCTTGTAGTGCCGTAGAAGGCCTTAGCCCAGCTGTGGGACAGGGCCAATCCAGTCTAGCTATAATAATACAATTTTCATTGAACGCGTTAAGGTTAATTGTTTACTATGTGCAGCGATTCAGTTTAGACATAACTTAAGTGAGAGAGTGGTAGCCTACTACGCGAGTAGTACTCGTAGACGTGTTTATGTAGGAGGGAGGCAAGAAATAAATAAACTTAATTTTAGTTATTATAAGAAGGAGCTCGTGGCTAAATAATAACAGCCGCACGGGTCGATCATCAAGGTTAAGCAACGCTTGACGAGGTCGGTCCGTGGATGGGTGACCATTTCAACATACCGAGTTTCCTCCGTGCCTCGGAAAGCACGTTAAGCCGTTGGTCCCGGCTGTCATTTGAAGATCTTTGACAGTCGTTACGAGTAGTCAGAAGCTTGAGATCTGACACCAGTCTTGCCAAGGGGTGCCGTGTTACCCAGTTACTGGGTAGTCGAGGTCAGATAGGCAGTCGCTCCATGTAAAACACTGGTACTTAGCTGAATCCGGTAAGACTGGAAGCCGACCCCAATATAGTTGGGAAAAGGCTAGGCAGATGATGAGTTATTATAAGATTTTATTTAACTTGCAATGTATGTATGTAAGTGTGTTCGGGTCAAATCTTGCAACTGAATCAGTTATCCTAAGATGAAATTTTGCATACACGTTTGGTTTGGATGACAATGCACGGTAAGCTAAAAAGATTGTTAAATAAAAATTAAAAAAAATATTTTATGTTGGCAATCAGGGTTTTTGGGCGATAGGAACAAGTACGAGTCGGACTCGCGCACGAGGGGTTCCGTACCATTATCACAAAAACGGCAAAAAAAACACGTTTGATGTATGTGCCCCCCCACTTAAATATTAATTTTATTCTGTTTTTAGTGTTTGTTGTTATAGCGGCAACAGAAATACATCATCTGTGAAAATTTTAACTGTCTAGCCATCACGGTTCATGAGATACAGCCTGGTGACAGACAGACAGACGGACCGCGCAGTCTTAGTTATAGGGTCCCGTTTTACCCTTTGGGTACGGAACCCTAAAAAGTAACCTTACATCGCGTCTCGCCTGTATACATAATAATACAAATATATGTTTGTTAATCATTTACACTAGAACGGCTGATCGGATTACGATGAATCTTGATGATGATGAATCCGGCACACGGGTAGACCATTAACTGGATTGAGACATAATTATGATATTTTTTATCAGTGTGCTCGTTGGATAATAGGAATGTTTTCTAGGTAGAAAAAGCGGATAAATTTGAAAAAGAGTTACCGCGGCCCTGGCACAAGCAACTGAAGGAACACGGGTGGGTTTTAGTCAGTAAAAGTCTGACACGCCCTTCCGCTTCACCCAGAGTGGGAGAAGTCATTGGATGATTTCCCACCGCAAAAAAAAAGTGTAAAAAGGATAATTCTATTGAGTCCATCACTGAGATTATCAAATAATATTGAATTCGTATTTTTTGCTTTATACAATACTAGCTGTTCCCCGCGGCTTCGCTCCCGTAGACCACTCCACAGGACCCGTTTCCGGGATTAAAAAATAGCCTATGTCACTCAGGAGTAACGTAGCTTTCTATTAGTGAAAGAATTTTTTAACTCAGTCCAGTAGTTTCGGAGCCTATTCGGTACAAACAAACAAAAAAATCTTTCCTCTTTATAATATTAAGCATAGAAATAAAAATTTACAAAAATGAAGCGCATCAAAGGAGTGGGGGCTTGTGACGTCACTTTGTCAGTATACAGTGTATCACACCGTGACGTCACACAATATTTCAACGCACTGTATCGTCGTAATTTTTTGTTTACGTGGCAAAAGAAAAATACATGTCCAATATTTTTAGGTTATCTAACTGACGGAGTAAATAGATATATTTGTCAACTACCCTATTGCGTGTTTCGGCAAGTCTAAGGGTTTGACCCCACGAAAGAGTATGAACAATTGACCAATCACATGCAAGATGAAAGACGCGATATGCATTGCCGTCTATGTGATTGGTCGATTGTACATAATATTACATGGGGGCAAACCCTTTACCTTGCAGAATTCGCTGACGCAATTAAGGTTACACTAGTCGAAAATTCTTACATACAAACGTAGTCTAGGGATTATGCCACTGTTTGACGATGTACGTTCAAAATAAAAAGTGATATCAATTTGTCTCATCATTATCTAGCCCTGTATGGAAGCAAAAAAGTAAAAAAAGAAAATATTTGAAAGTTATGAGCGTCGAAAGTTCCACATTTCGACACTAATTTTAACGCATTTTTGGGCGCGAATAAATACCATAAGAAAACGGAAAATTGCAAAATGGCCTCCATACAGGGATAGATTAGTAGTTCAACAATGCAAATAATTTTATTTTGAACAAATAGATTTAGTCGTTATTTCATGATATCTAGACTCCCAAAGGTCTGTTTATAAAATTTCGCGCACTCTGTTTCGTCCTAAATCATTATCCATTTCGCTACAAATTTACAAAAGTGTGTATTACTACGCGAACTAGCTTCCTACTGCTCATCACAGCATCTATCTCTGCCGCACGTGTTGTCGGTTGATATAAAATGCATTTTAACCCCGCGCACAAAGAAGTTCGTGCCGTCGACTAGTGTACCCTTAAGCTGCAGATTTAACTGCCGACGTACACTTGGAAATTCAACAGAACAAAGATATATGCGTAGTTTGCTCAGTGGGGTCTATGGGACTCCGACTTCAAAACTAAAAAAATAATTACATTACACCACACACGGGCGAAACCGCGGGCAGAAGTTTATTGTTTTAATATGTGCATATTTCGATAATAATTTATTATATTTTATCAATTTACTTAGTTATCTACAGCGGGTGGCCTAAGTTACGCAACGATCATATACAGGTTGTTACAAAAGTTGGAGTAACAATTTTCTTTTGTAACATAACAGAATGTAATTTTATTAGTAAATACGGATCGTGTCTGATAAGGGGTCGGATATTGATAGAGATTTTAAGTAGAAACACGTTCGAGATGTAGAATATTGTAATTTTGTAGGAAATTAAAGACACAATGAATTCTATAATTTATCAAACGCTGTATAGTAAATTTGTTTAATTAAACGTTGTCTAAGTTGTTTATATTTACAAATATTAACACGGAATGTGAACTTAAGGTTACACTAGTCGACGGCACGAACTATTTTGTGCGCGGGGTTAAAATGCATGCTATATGAACAGACAACACGTGCGAAAGAGATAGATGCTGTGATGAGCAGTAAGAAGCTAGATCGTGTACGAATTAGCACTTTTGCAAGTTTGTACAAAATGTATGATGATTTAGGACGAAAACGAGCACGCGAAATTTTATAAACAGACAGAGAACTGTATATTTTTAATATAAAATTATTTGCATTCTTGAACTATACTAATTTATCCATGTATGGAGGCCGTTTTGCAATTTTCCTTTTTCTTATGGTATTTATTTCCGCCCAAATATGCGTTATAATTTGTGTTGAAATATGCAACTTTCGACGCTCATAAATGCCCAATGTTTTTTTTTACTTTTTTGTTTCCATACAGGGCTAGATAATGATGAGACAAATTGATATAATTTTTCGTGTCGACGTCAAACAGTGGAGTAAACCCTAGAATACTTTTGTATATCGACTAGTGTAACCTTAAAAAATCCAATGATCCAGTCATTGGATTTTTTTCGCTCTACGTGATATAAGTCACTTAAGACAACGACTAACGCCAACGACCTTGAGGGAACAAAACGCGCACTCGTTTCACACCCGCGCGACCCGAAATTTAGTAGTTTTTTGTACTTTCCTTATTATTCTATGACTTTAAAAAAAAAGCCTCAGATCAAAATGTAGATAATTAAATTGTCTTTGAGATGGTGTCAATTTCATTATAATACGCCCAGCGGTTTTGGTGTGATTGTCGTGTTTTTGTCCGTTTTAGACATAACTTTACAAATTAATTACACTATGTTATACGAATAAAACTCAAAATTTTCTCAGATCAAATTATTAAGAAAATAGTCTAATATAACATATATATTATTTTTTTAAATACGACTGGCCATTTAGACGTGATTCTCATTTTAAAATCAGCTACTCAAGGGAATCGGCGCCTTAAACAAGGCGGAGGACATACTTACATAAATGCAATAAATTTAATTTTACATTGATTCATAATCATTATTTATTAATTCAGCTGTTGTTATTATACAATAGTACTTAATTGTTGGACAATTATAGTTCTTATTACAAGCTAATTCCTAAATCATTCAATACTAAGATAATCGTATCTATTTACCCGACTGCGGCAGGCGGGTAGTGTGTTTACCAGTCTATGTATGTATGTTTGTTCCTATGTGGTGTTCTACAGACCGTTGGCCGATTTTGATGAGTCTTACGTCAATCGATTCGTCTTACCCTTGCGAGTGTCACTGGCTACATTAAAATTGGAATAGAAAATGGCTGGTTTGGGCGCCATATTGTGGGGTATCAAAATAAAGAGTTTTAAGAGGTGATTTCAAATACAACACGTACATGTTTAAACGTACCTAATTAGAAAAAAAGATGTTAAATAAATAGTTATAAATAAAAAGTTAATTCAAAAATTCTAAAGACTACTTAAGAAACGAACTAAAAAGATGTAATCAAGAAGAAAATCATGTTGTGCAGTCGGCGGATACATCTGGTTTTGGTCAGCCAGCTCGCGAATACGTCATCATCATCACCAAAACTACAAATATCCTCCGACTGCACAGCATGATTTTCTTCTTGTTTTCATCTTGCAGTCGGGTTTTTTTAATTTTATTAACTTTTTTTTTTACAACTTTTTAGTTACCTATACTATACCTTATTTTTTTCGAATGACTTTTAAACATATAAGTGGTATATATTTTTGTAATCACCTCTAAAAACCCTTCATTTTGATACCCGACTCGATGGGTTTCAAAGAAACAAAAATCCAACCCCCACAATATGGCGCCCAAAATCCGCCATGTCCCTTTTTTATCTAAGAACACTTGGGCGGCCAAGACCAATCTAACGATATATTTATTAGAAGAATCCGTTAAGTGGTTTGAAAAATACGAGGTAATAAAGAATATTACATACATACATACAAGATACGCGCAAAAAACATAACACTTTCCTTGCAGCCGGGTAAAATAACTAATATTTTTAATCCAAAACACATAGCAGTCAAAACCAACAACTCCTGCCTACCCTTTGTTTAGTAACGTGTGTCACAGCACACAGCATACCATGACCGTCTATATCGTCTATTGACCAACTAATGATTCCTCATAGATAACCGTCACACCTAATGGCAGATAACCATATCCGGTGGGCTTTGCTGAAAATGTGTCACTTTCACTACTTGGCCATATTTGGGAGCGGTACCTAAAGCTTTGCCCTTTAGGGCAAGGTTTATGTGCCATCAAGTGATCTTATCTGGGATCGGTCCATCATCACAGACAGAACTATTGTAGCCAATAAGCCTGATATTGTAGTGGTGGACCGAATCGAGAGGCGTGCAATGAATTTTGACATTACTGGCTCCCATACAACAAACGTGATATTTTTGCCGTTTTATTTCGATAATGGTACGGAAACCTTCGTGCGCGAGTACGACTCGCACTTGGCCGGTTTCTTATATTCATATATTTTTTTAAAGATTTTTAGGAAATATTTAAAAAAGTAAAAAGTACTAAATAAGAAAACCATTGATTACAGGATTAAAATAATATAAAAACTAAATGCCAATACAGTACATGTTAAGGCACAGACTGAAAAGCATATGAAACCCTTTATATCTAATCTTACGTAGTTAGTTTTCCACACACCTTAATAATCTGTATCCGGTCGGTTTCACTGAAAATGACTAACTTTCATTATTGAGACATATTTAGGAGTGGTATCATCATGAAGCAAGAAATTGCCCAGTGGAATAAATCTAGGACACGTTTTTTTTTTCAAAAAAAAAGTCTATATAAAAACTTTTTAGAACATAGAACTCCTGAAAGGCATTTACTATTTGCATCGTCGGTCATTCCTGTTTAGATCTGACTAATAAAACTTCAAATTTATAAGCAACTAGCTGACCTGTGTGCCCACTTCGCTGGGCGTCAAACATTTTCAAATAATAAAATACTAGCGGACGCCTCGCGGTTTCACCCGCGTAGTTCCCCTTCCCGTGGGAATACAGGGATAAAAAACTGGCCAAGTGCGAGTCGGACTCGCGCACGAAGGGTTCCGTACCATTATAGCAAAAACGGCAAAAAAATACACGTTTGTTGTATGGGAGCCCTATTTAAATATTTATTTTGTTCTGATTTTATGTATTTGTTGTTATAGCGGCAACAGACATACATCATCTGTGAAAATTTCAGCTGTCTAGCTATCACGGTTCATGAGATACAGCCTGGTGACAGACAGACAGACAGACGGATCGCGAAGTCTTAGTAATAGGGTCTCGTTTATACCCTTTGGGTACGGAACCCTAAAAAGTAGCCTATGTCACCCGGGGATAGCTTCCCGTAGCTAGCGTAGTGTAGCTTCCCAACGGTGAAAGAATTTATGAAATCGGTCCAGTAGTTTTTAAGTTTATTCGTTACATAAAAAAATACAAATCTTTCCTCTTTATACTAGTAATAATATTAGTATAAGTATAGAAGCATAGAATAGCTGACATGTGTGCACACTTCGCTGGCCGTCAAACATTTTCAAAAAATAAAATATATCCTATGTCACTCAGGAATCAACTTTCTTCTGCCAGCGGCTTCACCTGCGTGGAAGTCGAAAATTATCCCGAGAGAACCCCGGGATAAGAAGTATCCTATGTGCTATTCCTGACTATAATCTATCTCCGTGACAAATTTCATCCAGATCCGTCCAGCCGTTTGAGCGTGAAGAAGTAACAAACATAAAAATACACACACAAATACATACTTACAAACTTTTGCCGCTATAATATTAGTGTGATGTCACTCAGAAATAGCATCAGCTTTCTTCTGGTGAAACAATTTTCAAAATCTGTTCAGAAGTTCCAGAGATTAGTTCCTAGAAACAAACTTACGAACTTTACCCCTCTATAATAATAATTATTATTAGTGTAGATTAATTATTTGACTGTCGAAAACCAAGCTACAAAGCTCAGCTTTCATTATCCTCCTCGACTTATCCCAATCCACTTATGGTGGGCTTAAACTAAAGTTTTTGCCGTACAACAAAGGAAAAAATATAATTAAAAGAACTTCACATACCCTAAATACCCACCGGATACAAACAATACCAAAATTATAATTTTATCACAAACGCCAAAAAAAAAGAAATACAACGACCAACCGGAAATCCACAAAAAAGGAACTAATCACAAAATTATTTAAAACAGTTTAAAAAAAGCGGTCAAAAATGGCTTCAGCAAACATAGCCTTATTGCATGACACCATCCTTCGACAATATTAAACCAAGCCACAAATTATTCACAAAATAAAAAGAAAACACAAAATAAAATCAGACCGGAAAAGTAACAAAAATGGCCATCGCAAATATACAGCCTTACTGCATGACACCATCCTTCATCGATCTTATACCAGACACCTGCGCATGCGCAGCCAGTGAGTCTACGACACCCGTAGTGAACGGACGTCTTGTAAAATATTTTTTTATTATAAAAATAAAATATTATCGTGTTAACATAAGTGTTGTGTGAAGTGAATAGTGAAATTTGCAGTGATTTTGAAAAAAGTTTTGTGTATCGGATGGAAGTTGATTTCTAAAAGTTAGTAAGTTTGTTAATTTTCCGTCTGTGATTTGTGCTTTTATTTCAAGTATCTATTGTATTTAGGTATCTGCTTATTAGTGAATAATATCGCAGTCAATAAATTTTGTTTTGGCGTTTTTATTAGTGTTTATTTCGTTGGTGATATGAGGATCTAAATTTTGAGAATTTTCGAGTTTTGATGTCAAATACATAATTATTTCTTAGGTAGTAGCTTATATATTCTTAGGAAGCAGAAACTCCAGAATAAATACCTTATTAGATACAGATTTCTTGATTAACAAACATATAGGAATGCAAATCTGTATATTATCCCGACCCAAAAGTTCTAAGAATGCTGTAACTACAGGAAAACTTAAATTCTGCCAAATACACATTCCTAGCTAGAAGGAATATTTATGTAGGGATTTCAAATATAATTCTATCCCGTCTTAGATTTTTTATGGAATCTGTTAAGTCTCTCTGCCTAGCCTTTTCCCAACTATATTGGGGTCGGCTTCCAGTCTCACCGGATTCAGCTAAGTACCAGTGTTTTACATGGAGCGACTGCCTATCTGACCCCCACAACCCAGTAACTGGGTAACACGATACCTCTTGGCTAGACTGGTGTCAGATCTCAAGCTTCTGAATACCCGTAACGACTGTCAAAGATCTTCAAATGACAGCCGGGACCAACGGCTTAACGTGCTTTCCGAGGCACCGAGGAAACTCGATATGTTGAAATGGTCACCCATCCACGGACCGACCTCGTCAAGTGTTGCTTAACCTTGATGATCGACCCGTGCGGCTGTTATTATTTAGCCACGAGCTCCTTCATTCTTATGGAATCTGTTAAGTACTTGAGCAAAATGCTTGTCCTGCCAAACACAGGTGATGTCTTGATAAACAAGTTTTAGTCACATCTCGGCACCCTGTCACAAATCAAGTAAGGTTCACAAAAAAAAAACACAGTATTCTAGTGTCTATCAATTTTTAACATTATTTTTTTGATTTGTTTTCTATTTTCATTTTTTATTTGAGTATGTAAGAATTAAAAACAATATTAGAAGCTAGACGTTGTAAGAAACCGGTTACTCTGGTAAAATTAGATCTCTCATCATCTCCATATGCAGGACGAGATGAATGACTTACAAACTTTTCATCTCGAAGTTTTTTTTATTTCTTTATCTAAATAGGGACTTTTTAGGGTTCCGTAGTCAAATGGCAAAAAACGGAACCCTTATGGATTCCTCATGTCTGTCCGTCCGAATGTCACAGCCACTTTTTTTTTCCGAAACTATAAGAACTATGCTGTTGAAACTTGGTAAGTAGAAGTATTCTGTGAATCGCATTAAGATTTTCACACAAAAATAGAAAAATAACAATAGAACAATTAGAACTGAAACTCAATTTTTATTTTCATCAAACCCGTACGTACGTGTGGAGTATCTATGAATAGGTCATCAAAAATTATATTGAGGTTTCTAATATAATTTTTTTCTAAACTGAATAGTTTGCGCGAGAGACACTTCCAAAGTGGTAAAATGTGTCTCCCGCCCTGTAACTTCTAAAATAAGAGAATAATAAAACTAAAAAAATACATGATGTAAATTACCATGTAAACTTCCACCGAAAATTGGTTTGAACGAGATACAGTAAGTAGTTTTTTTTAATACGTCATAAATCGTAAACAGCAATTTACCAAGTACGGAACCCTTCGTGCGCGAGTCTGACTCGCACTTGGGCAGTTTTTAATCGTCTTGCTTATAACAGTTCTATACCCTAAAAACACACAAGGTACTATACAGATAAGATTTAGGCCATAGACTTGAACAGAATCTTCGTATCACCATTTGTTGTGAAACTAAGGCAACTTAAGACTTCGCAATAACATAAATAATTTATAACATAAAAACCTTTATTTTGTAAACTGCCTGTTTTATTCGCATCTCGTTAAACTCTGATTAATGATTGAACTCAACTTTATCGTAAAAACATGTGCCTTTATCAAAATATTTACGAGCCCAAAAACATTTTCTTACATCCAACGACCAGGCGATGAAAATGAAACATGATATTAACATAAGTAGTTTGTAAAATAATATTATAAAGTTATATTGTTTGTTTATTTATAATGTTACACATCACACATCAACAGCCTATTAATGTCCCCACTGCTGGGATACAGGCCTCCTCTCTGTGAGAAGGAATGGGCCGTAATCCACCACGCGGGCCCAGTGCGGGTTGGTGGATGTCACATGTCTACGAATTTTTAGTTCTAGTTCTAGATGTTTTCCTTCACTGATTTGAGAGCAGTGGTGATGAAATAATTTACACAAAGTAAAGCGCCTGCCTGGGCTCGAACCTAGGTCCTACAACTTGTAAGTCGCGGCCGATACTACTGGGCCACCACTGCTCAATTATACGTTATTATGTTTATGAATGATAATTTCTGAAAGTACTGATCCGTTTTATTAAGTACTAGCGGACGCCTCGCGGTTTTCATCCGCGTAGTTCCCGTTCCCGTAGGAATACAGGGATAAAAAGTAGCCTATGTCACCCGGGGATAGTGGAGCGTTGGGAAGCTCGGTGAAATAATTTTTGAAATCGGTCCAGTAGTTTTTAGGGTTCCGTACCCAAAAGGTAAAAACGGGACCCTATTACTAAGACTCCACTATCCGTCTGTCACCAGGCTGTATCTCACGAACCGTGTTAGCTAAACAGTTGAAATTTTCACAAATGATGTATTTCTGTTGCCGCTATAACAACAAATACTAAAAACAGGAAAAAAATATTTAAGTGGGGTTCCCATAAAACAACGTGTTTTTTTTTGCCGTTTTTTTCGGTTATGGTACGGAACCCATCGTGCGTGAGTCCGACTCGCACTTGGCCAGTTTTTAAGTGTATTCGTTGCATACAAAAGTATTTTTTTTCCTCTGTATTATATTAGTATAGACTAGCGACCTACCTCGGCTTCGCTCGTGACGAATTTCCTTCCTCGTTTCTTACTCTTTTTATTCATGAAAACTGCATGAAAATCTGTTCATTAGTTATAATTATGTAGTGTGTCGCGTAATTTCAATTTTGTCCCTTCGTTAGAGCAATGTTCGGTGCTATCATTGTTTATGAACGTTACTAATGTTACCTATTTATTTTGGTGAATGTAGCTGTTTATACGGAACCCTCTGTGCGCGAGTCACCCCCACACCATGGGATTGACGTGAATAAAAACCGCCCAAGTGCGAGTCGGACTCGCGCACGAACTGTTCCGTACCATTATCGCAAAAACGGCAGAAAAATCACGTTTGTTGTATGGTAGCCCCAATTAAATATTTATTTTATTCTGTTTTTAGTATTTTTTATTATAGCGGCAACAGAAATACATCATCTGTAAAAATTTCAACTGTCTAGCTATCACGGTTCATGAGATACAGCCTGGTGACAGACAGACAGACAGACAGTCGGACCGCGGAGTCTTAGTAATAGGGACCGGTTTTACCCTTTGGGTACGGAACCCTAAAAAAACATCACCACTTGACGTATACAGGAGGTAAATTAAATAAAACATGATTTTATTTTACCACTTTATTGGCGTGATTAATATGTATATGCATGCCAAATTATAGCTTTCTAGTACAAAGATTCTCTGAGCTAAGCTACGGACGGACTGACAGAAGGACATTGCGAAACTATAAGGGTTCCCTGACTACGTAACCCTAAAAAGTGAAAGTATATGTTGTTATTATGAGTATATTATGAATGCACAATATAGGTTAGGAAACATAGACATTATAACATCATTTTGTTTATAAATAAATCTATTGTTTATGTCCTCGTAACATGTTGCACTGTTGCTTCGACATCTAGATCATTTGTTTGCAAACAAACATGTTTGTATGAGACATTCGGTCACATGGAAAGAGTTTGGCCTGTCTGTCAGATAGTTAAGGGCCTTTGAACGCTTTAGTGACGTAAAACGGTTTTTTTTCTTAAGGATACTCCTTAGTAACGGCTAGGTTAAGTTTTGAAAAAAAATGTACTTTAATTTTGAAACAAGGTTTTTTCGTGTAACTAATATTTTTGCTTTAAAAAATAATTAACAAGTCGATATTTTTTCGAAACTTTTGGATACTCCTCCAAAACCACTTGGATGTTTAAAAATATTTTTACACAGAAAAATTGATGGCTGCAATTTCTTCATAACTGAAATAGCATATGTAAATCTAAGAATATTTTGCAAACAAAACTGTTCAAAAGGAGATTCAATATTGATATTATGGCGTCGAGCGGGCGCACGGCCAGTACTGCGTTAACATTAGGGCGTATATATCGCCTTAAGGCCGTACCCTGACCAAAAAATCAGCATGAGATATGAGCATTCCTATTGGCTTAGCGGCACTGGTGGCGCATGAATTACGGTAGTGAATACGCCCAGATTTTAGAATAAAATCTTTATAAAATCGAATATTGGTCTTTTGAAAAAAATAAAACTTACAAAATGTTCGTTATAAAATTGTCTATCCATTAGTGTTAGTACAAAAAATAATTAATGAACACTTTAAGAGGAGATGCATGCTATCAATAAATATTTCACATTTTTATGGTTTTGTTGGAAGGAGATTAGTGACACATATACATCTTTAAAAAAAAAAGTGTACTACAATTTTAGAATCAACATTATGTAGAAATTTAATGTATTTTTATTAATTGATATTTCTTTTTGAATAAAGAGTAGATAGCTCTTAAAAACTGCACAAAATTCGACTAGCGCCGCGTTTTGCTCGGGGACGCGCCTTAAATCATTATCAGCCTGTAACCAATCCACTATCCCTCACTATCCTTCTCTACATGAGAGGGAATAGACAGTACTCCACGTGTTCCCGGTGCGGTTCAGTGGAATCTAGAATTTTAGGTTTTAGGATATTTTAGGACACCGGTAGAACTTAATCGTTTATAGTTGAGCCATAGCTTATTGTTCAGATTAAGCTGTAAACAATAATAAATAAATTAATCATTAAAATAATAAAACTTGTTCAGGAGCTCGTGGCTAAATAATAACAGCCGCACGGGTCGATCATCAAGGTTAAGCAACGCTTGACGAGGTCGCTGCGTGGATGGGTGACCATTTCAACATACCGAATTTCCTCCGTGCCTCAGAAAGCACGTTAAGCCGTTTGTCCCGGCTGTCATTTGGAGATCTTTGACAGTCGTTACGGGTAGTCAGAAGCTTGAAATCTTACACCAGTCTTGCCAAGGGGTACCGTGTTACCCACTTACTGGGTTGTGGAGGTCAGATAGGCAGTCGCTCCATGTAAAACACTCAGCTGAATCCGGTAAGACTGGAAGCCGACCCCAATATAGTTGGGATAAGGCTAGGCAGATGATGATGATTAAAATAAAACTTGTATTCGATAAAAACATGACTAAAAAATTATTATTCAACAAATGTAAAAATAATACACATGTATCTCCACGAAAATTTTTGATGGTGTTTAATAAAAACCGGCCAAGTGCGAGTCGGACTCGCGCTCGAAGGATTCCGTACCACTATCGCAAAAAAACAGCAAAATACTCACGTTTGTTGTATGGAAGCCCCACTAAAATTTTATTCTGCTTTTAGTATTTGTTGTTATAGCGGCAACAGAAATACATCATCTGTAAAAATTCAACTGTCTAGCTATCACGGTTCATGAGATACAGCCTGGTGACAGACGGACAGACAGACAGACGGACGGATCGTGGAGTCTTAGTAATAGGGTCCCGTTTTTACCCTTTGGGTACGGAACCCTAAAAAAACTTACCTAAACAGGTTCTTTAGATTTATTTACAACGTCCTATTAAAAGTTCCGGGTAACTTATCCAACAGATAATATATTTTTTTGGGAAAATCCCACCGCACTATTCCCAAACCACTGCAACTCCTGAAAGCCAGAATCAACAGTGGCGACCACCAGAAAAGCGCCGAGGCAATGAAGCTCGACGAAGTCCCGGCGAATGAATTTAACTGTCTTGGATCCCGCAACGAAATTAATCAGAAAAGAATAACGGAGGAGTAGGAAAAAATAAAAATTTCCACTTCCCTCCATATCAAGCAGGTGACAGAACAAACAAGGCCAATAGGCACAAAGGGTCGATTACAACTGGGATAAGCCCAGTTGCCTAGCACCACGGATAATTACATTGAAAAATATTTATTTCATTAGCCGGTAGTGCATATCACAAGACTGTAAAACAAGGGCCTAAATATAATTAGCACTTATCAATAAACCCAAAAATGTGACCTCTCAAAAAGGCCAAACAATAAAACTCGATACGCCACTTCAATTCAATATTATTTCAATAAGTTATCTACAAAAACTGCAGGTAAAAAATACCGATCTTTTTCCGAATCGATATCCGGGACAAAAGGTTCGAACATCATTTGAAAAAGAAAAAATATGACATACTACGTAATATCACGCCTGCGCTCCTCGAAGGGCTAAGCAGAGGTGGCCTTTTGTAGTTTCTACAGGAGATTTGTTTGGTTTTTACGACTCGACTACCCCATAGGGATGGGTCCGATATAATGAAAACGTAACTTATATCGGATATGTGTTAGTTATCATATCAATATATATATCAAAATAACCGATATTACAAAAACTGTATCTAATAAAAACCTTACTAGCGTGTGAGAACGAATAAGTCAAAATTTAAAACCGTAACAATGCGAAAACGTACGAACTACGAACAAAACGCAAACTTCACAAACGATAGGAACCATTTGCGCTACCTCTCTTTCTAAGTATTATTTCGCTTTCGTTGTTAGTTTGCTTATCTAAATAACATTTTAACTTTTGTACACTATACTACTGATATCGAAAACTGAAAACCGTTTTCGATAACGATATGAAAACTGTATATCGTTTAAATATATCCGTTTACGCAAAAAACCGAAAACGCCCATCTCTACTACCCCAGCTGAATTACCCATGAGCTTCATATTTAAGCATAGCTGTGCCTGCGACTTCGCTCCCGTCAACTGCCTACCCTACCGTATCCTATCCTACGTACCAATTTTTTTTCTAGAGTCATTCTTTCGCAGAGAATCTTAACACCGTCAGAAAATGACGTGAAATGCACAACGCCATCTATCGAATATGGAGTTCAACTATCCGAATATCTAAATTGCGTGTTGTGATATATTACTTCTTGTACACTTTAAATTCATATATCTTTTGATAGAATGAACCGATTGCGATGAAACTAAAACTAAGTAATATTTCAAGTTACACACAATTTTTATGTATAAAAGTTATCTACATTGGTTTCGTACATTTTACGTGATGCGTGCACAACTAAACAGACAAAAAATGCTGGAAATGGGTTCCGTTGATTATCCTTTAACACCCTGCCAATTTTTTTTTTAAATATTTTTGTTGTACAAAAACGACTTTTCTACAGATTTATTATATGTATTGAAAATCTGAAAGGTAATAATTACCCCTTGAGAATATCCGGGTAGTGATTTTATCCGTCATTCTAAAAAACATTCTGTGAGGCAGAATCTTTTTCATTTCAAATCTTATACGCTCTCATCAAAAATTACTAACAAGCCGTTTTAAATATGGATTGACAATAAAAAAACTTTTACGATAGTATTTTTTTTATTTCGATAGTATTTTTTTGTAAAAAAGTTTTTTAATTTTTCACTTTTTAGTTGTACCTACCTAATAGGCAAGTTGTTTAGTAAGTTTCCTATACCGCCAGAATAGATTACCCGAATATCATGAAACTTGAACAAAACCAATCAAATGAGAGATCTGCTTTCCCCGTAAGAGCGTACTGGCGTGATGTTATGTTATGAAATGGTATAAACAATAAACAGACATGCGATTGCAGCAGTCCCGAGAGATTTTCCGTTATTTATTGAAGAGTTCTGTTGTATATCTTCAAAGTTCTTCATCAGATCTTCACCAAATTAAAATGGAACCAATTTCGAAACATAGTCTTTCAAACAAAAAAAGAATTTTCAAAATCGGTCCACAATTGACGGAGATATCGGTGAACACACATAAAAAAAAACATACAAGAAGTCGAACATAGAACCTCCTCCTTTTTCAAAAGTCGGTTAAAACCCTGATTAGAATTAAAAGCATAAATTTGTTATATAAGAACTCAGACAATCATTTAAGACATTTAAATAATAATTTAAATTACATACCAAAAGGTTGTTCTCAATGAATGAAAAACCAACAACGATTTGTAACTAATATACCTACTAGGTTATTCACAAATAAAGTCGCACTTTTTTTGCAAAACTAATTTGTAATACTTAAGAGGAAATATGGTCAGAGAGCTCCGACTGAATTTCCTTAGTAAAAAGTCATAATTCGAGGTTTGGCTCTCGTCACTTTCCTCCTCCAATATTGGACCAATTTAAAAAATATTCCATAAACTGATAAAGTAAGATATATACTATGTCCCTATGTTTTCCTTTTTTCATTTATATTTGTCAAATTTGTACACTAAGCCTATGTTAACAGCGCAATTTTGAGCATTTTTTGAGGGCTCTTGTGCTTCTAAAGATAAAATATCATCAAAAAGGAAAACATAGGGACATAGTATATATCTTTTATTTTCAGTTTACGGAATATTTTTTAAATTGGTCCAATATTGGAGGAGGAAAGAGACGAGAGCCAAACCTCGAATTATGACTTTTTACTAAGGAAATTCAGTCGGCGCTCTCTGTCCCCGTTTCCTCTTAAAATAGTTTCGAAAGCAAAAAAAACGTGAAGAACATGGCTTTACTACAAGTATGATCGATCACGTCAAGATTATTTCTTAACTTATTTAAAATGGTCATATTAATCAAGGAATCTAAGTTTGATTTTAATAAATTATAATATTAAGTAACACATTGATCTGTTCGACAGATTGACATTGAAAATATTTGTATTAATTAATCGTTGGTTTTATTAATTGGTTTTTAAAGGTGTGACGATACTAAAGTTTATCAGGTATTGTAGGATGTAGGAGACCCGTTACTAACCTTGCTTAGGGTTTGCTACACGCCCAATCTTATTTGCACGAACTCTTGTTTGTACAAGCAAACATGTGCGTTAATACAGCAAATCGGTATACCGCACAAATTTAGGTTAGACTAGCTGTGCCCGCGGCTTCGCTCCCGTCATCTGTCCGCCAACCCTACCCTACTTACCTTCCTGCCAACCCTACCATACTTACCATCCTGCTTACCCTACTTATCTACCTACCATTTTGTTTCTATAGTCATCATTCTTTCGCGGCGAATTTTAACACCGCCATTCAGAAAATGACTTCAAAAGCACAACGCCATCTATCGAATATCGAGTTCAACTGTCCGAGTATCTGAATTTCGTGTGTTGTGATAATTTTACTTCTTGAACACTTTAAATTCATCTAACTTTTGATAGAGTGAACCGATTGCGATGAAACAAAAACTAAGTAATTCTTCAAATTACGCACAATTTTTATGTATAAAAGTTATTTACATTAGTTTTGTATATTTCACGTGATGCGTCCACAAATAAACAGACAAAAATTCCAAAAAATTATATCAATAGGTTCTGTTGGTTATCCTTTAACACCCTGTTTTCCACCCAATTTTTGCACAAACTATTTGCGCATGCAAGATTAAGCTCATTAAGTGTGTGGCCAAACTCTTACTGGAAAACCGTTTTATTAAGACACTGGCTTTTCTCGCGGCTTCGCTCTCGAGGCTACGGCAACTGGGCATTTTCCGGGATAAAAGTGACCTATGAGCCCATAACCTACCGTCTGACACTCAACATTAGGGTAACTTTTATTATCTTTTAAGGCAATTTCATAATCGCATCAGTGATCACCAAAAACAAGAAATCAATTGAAGATGCCCAATTCAAAGAAGTCTTAGCAAGCGAGGTTAAGGCTTAGCACGCTCTGCGATTTTTATTCGCGCGGATTTTTGCCGCTCATTCTGCGACCTATGGAATTGTATGCAGCTGCACGCATTGCGGAAAAAAAATCGCGTGGAAATAATACCGCATGTAATCCGCGTTTTGCCACAGAATCCACCGCACCGCGGCGCGGACTAAATTCATGCGAATATTTTGAACTTCATAAACAGGTAAACAAAAATCGCGCGGAATTTTATCCGCAGTGCGTGTTGGTCTAATTCAGTACGCGGACAAAACTAATTTTCTTTGGCCGTCCCCTCCCTCTCCATCCTTCCACGTTTATTTTCATAACTATTTTAGTAACATGCGTTTCATCCCTCCTCATCACATGACCATACCAGGACGCTCTCGCATCTTTAAAGAAGACGTGTAAATAGTAAATAAACATCTTTTTGTAATATTTGGCAATACAAGGACAAATTCCGACGAAGGACATGTCATTTGTAACAAATCGACATCAGTTCATATACATTCAAATAATTTATGCTTATTTACATTTTTGAATACCTAAATATTAATTAATTATATTAATTAATCATATTAATTTATAATGATAATTGCCTAGTCGGTTTAATGATTGGTTACTGGTTTTCTGCTGTCTTGGGTTCGATATCCAAGTCCAGCAGTTTTATTAAAACCGTACCCTGACCAAAAAATCAGCATGAAATATGAGCATTCCTATTGGCCTAGCGGCACTGGTGGCGCATGAAATACAGTAGTTAATACGCCCAGATTTTAGAATCGGCAACGATGCGCTGGTCAACTCAAAGCTCCAGAGCCTTGAACACCGACGACGAGTTGCCAGCCTGTCGGTATTCTATCGGTTACATTTCGGAGAGTGTGCGATGGAACTGCACAATTTGATTCCGTCTAGCCCTTTCCATCATCGGACTACAAGACGTACGACAATGCGCCATCAGTACATGGTGGATATCCCACCCATACGCACAAAGCGTTTTGAAAATACTTTCATTGTGCGTACAGCTAAGGAGTGGAATTCCCTACCGGCGTCTTTGTTTCCTGATAGCTACAACCTAGGGGTCTTCAAGTCAAGAGTGAATAGGTTACTTCTAGGCAAGCGTGCTTCACCTTCGACCACATCATCACTTAACATCAGGCGAGATAGTGGTCAAACGCGAGCCTATAACAAATAAAAAAAAAAAAAAAAAAAAAAAAAATCTTTATAAAATCGAATATTGGTCTTTTGAAAAAAAAAAACTTACAAAATGTTCGTTATCAAATTGTCTATCCATTAGTGTTAGTATAAAAAATTATTAATGAACACTTTACGAGGAGATGCATGCTATCAATAATTATTTCACATTTTTATGGTTTTGTTGGAAAGAGATTAGTGAAACATACAACTCTTTAAAAAAAAAAGTGTACTACAATTTTAGAATCAACATTATGTAGAAATTTAATGTATTTTTATTAATTGAAATTTCTTTTTAAATAAAGAGATAGCTCTTATAAACTGCACAAAAACGAATAGCGCGGCGTTTTGCTCGGGGAGGCGCCTTAAGGGTATTCAAAAAAATTGACGTCCCCAGTTGGCGGCACTTTGGCGAGAGGTCTTCTACTTTTAAAACGTAACTTATGACATCAACTTGACATTGGCTTCAATTTGACTAATGTCAAAAACATAAACATTCGATTGGACTTGGCGTCTCAGTCCTCCCACCTAGTGTACATAATTACAGAAAACTCTAATTGAAAACTCATAAGAATTATCTGTAGCATCCCAAGAGGATCCTCATTGTGTAATTTGCAATCAATATCAATGCCTTTCATTTTTGTCAATTCAACAATAATTATTGTTGTGCAGGACGTAGCGTGTTCATTGGCCCCGAGAAAAGAAGGGCGTAAACCTTCTGGCCATTGCCGCTGAACGCCCCATCCACATCAACGAAAATAAAGGTTCTTGGATGCCTGGCTGCAGCAGTGACGAAGGGTTGCAAAACGACTCTAACGATTCAACGATGTGTTGGCTGTACTTGAGTTATTTCCAGATTCTGGGTTGCCTACTTCTGGATCAGCACTCCTGGTGTCCAGGTCCCGAGGTTCAGCTCGACAGGATCGAAAAGGGATGTCTTCATAAGGGTTGAAGTTGATGAATTAAATGAAACACTAAGTTATTCAGTACACGGCACGATTCTAGGGCTCTCAACAATTTCTGAGACGTGATTCTATATAAGAATTACTTCTTATTTACTAAGACAAGTACAAGCGACTAGCTTTGGATGACTACAAATTCTATTTGGGCCCGGGGGTTCTTTATACCCTCGCATCGTGCCATTATTGAGAGCCCCGCAAATTCTCGCCGAAAATAATTTTTAATTATGTAAAAAACCCTTATACATATTTGGTAAATAGGGTTACCGCACCCCTTCCATGGTGCCATCAATAGCTGGATTTCTTCGTACTGTAACACAGTAACGCCCCCTATCTATGTATCTAATCAATATACCTAATTTCCAGGTATTGATAGCTTCCCTAGACTATTTACATGAAATTAAAGGACAATTCCCTTTATTTCCCAGTTAAAACCTTAATAGCTTTTAACCTAGCCTAAGGATATCTATAGGTTGGGTTGACCTGCTGGTGCCAATAGCAGGCTGTCTGTTGACGTCTAGAAAAAGCTTATTTTCGGGAATCTTCTATGGGATATCATCCCCTATGTAATGAATCTATAAATTCCTAAGTCATTTCACCGACTTTAGGACCTCCTACTTAGGCTTACCAGACAATCACCGCCTATTATGGGGATTCTGGTAGCCAATAGACCACACTTTACATTTCCAGTGCTTATGTAAGTCTATCTAGGTCATATGCACATAAGGTGCCTCGCTATGTACAAATTTGGCAGCTGGTCACTTTCTTTGCGCCCAGCTACCAGAGAAACTAGGTATAATAACACTAATAAGATTGGGACGACACGATGGTGCATTTAACGGGCCATCGGGAGGTCCCCCAAAATTCCTTATTTTCGGAATTCCCAGGGGTGTATAGTCCCAGGGAATGCCAAAAACTGACTAAAAATTACATTTCCAGAAACCTATTTTCTGGAATTGTACTTAAACTACTTGAGCGATTTTCGCTCCAAAGTGATGGCTTGGTAGCTAGTCCAGCAAGCCATCCGAAAGTACTTACACCATGAGTACATCTATTCCCTTCATGGAGTTATTCCACCTGAAGGGTCTACAAATTTCAACGTTTTACGTTGTTTACATTTTTCACGGCTGCCTATCTCGTTGACTATCCAAGCGATTCTTCCCATCTAGAAACCGCCTGGAAGCCCTTTTAGCAAGCTTTCCAATGGTAGTACTTTTACCAGTACACCTATATGTTTCTAGGTACTTAGGGCACCTAAAACCGAAAGCGATTACCAAAACCAGACAAACAGCAGTTTTTCTATTATATACTGACTTGATATCTCAAGTAAATGGGCTTTATATAAAAGACTTCGCTAACTATGAGGTGTATATAGGCTTCCTGTCTCGGTCTAGGTCCCCCATATACCCTAAAATGACCTGAAACCATATATTTGGTGTTTGAGATATCAAGTCAATATTCTTATTTACATAGCAGAAACTATGTGGTCTTCACATAGTTTCATCATTATGTACTGATTACATGTCCAGTACATAGGATAAGCCCTTAAAAACATGATTTTAATTACTATAATATTTTCAAAAAACTCCAAAACTATATATATCGTGGTGCTCCATCTGACGGGCCATTCGGAACTAATCCGTCGCCGAGCACAGACGTATCGTATGACAGAAATTTATGTTTTTTACTATGATAACTCTTATCAGTATGCTTTCTAATGATTTTACTCTGTTAAGGGTGAACTATTGAACCCTATGACATACTGACAAATACTAAAAACATTATACTACTATCTCAAAAAATGTAGGTAAAATTTTAGTATAAATATAGACGGGCCTCTAAAATTCATTTTAGTATCAGATGGCGCGCCGTGGTGAGCAGACATGTCTACACATACAAACTTTAACTTTTTATGAACCATTTAGTATGGTTGATGACGCTTCGTCGCGAACATATCTCCCGCCGTGCAGTGCTGTGTCGACTCGCTGTGTCGACTCGAAGTGTTGTCGGCGCGGCGCTGCATTCCTTCGGTGAGCGACGGACGGCATTTCTCGGCTGCCGGCCAGGCCCACCGAGAGGACGGTCGCCGCTCCGGCATCTCTGGTTACTGGGGCAGTGGGACGAGTTTCTTCACCGGACGCTTCAAGGTACCGCCAAGTGTGCGTACCTCAGCAGTCCGGATTTCTCCGTCGATTCCTGGATACACGGCCACAATGCGGCCTCGCGGCCACGTATTGCGGGGCAGCTGGCCGTCGGCTATCAGGACAGGGTCACCCACTTTAAATCTGGGCCCACTACTATGTGGCTCCCGCCGGTTTTGGAGCTCCGGCAGGTACTCTCTGACCCAGCGACTCCAGAACATATCAGCGAGGATCTGTGATCGTCGCCATATTTTCCTGCTGTCTATATCTTGCTCAGTGAACGTGCCAGGTGTAGGTAGTCTGGCTGACCCACCGAGCAAAAGGTGATTCGGTGTGATGGATTCATCATCATCACCATCTACCGACACGTGTGTCAATGGTCGGCTATTTACAATGTACTCTGCCTCACAAATCAGTGTGGACAACACCTCTTCGGTGGGGTGTTTTTCTGTAAGTACATTGTATAGTGTGTTTTTTACACGACGAACTAGGCGCTCCCAGGCGCTTCCGCTGTTGGTCGCATCTTTGCGACCCAGTAGTGCTGCCGTACCTCATTTAATTGTGAGTTCGGTGCCACTATGTTGTAGACTGCGATGTGTGCAGTCTATGTACATCTGTGTTATGTGATGGTCGCCATGTAATATAGGCGGGCGCATCACTTCTTCAGCTACCTCTTGCGTAGCTGCTATGCGACTTCTTAGTCGCAGCACGCTGTCGTCGACCTGTATTTATAAAGGTCGCAGCGAGCTATTCTTATCTATTTCTTTAATAGCGTATCTATCTTCAGGATAGTATCTCGGTACGCTAACATCTCTAAGTAGGCATAAATGTTGTACCCAGGTTGTAATGCCAGGTCAACATCTAGCCTCTGCTTCAGATACGTCTTGCGTAGCTGCTATGCGACTTTTTTGAGCGCCTCTCGCTTGGTGGGCGCCTCTCTCGGTGGGCGCTGATGGCGTTATGAAGCGCCACACAATGCCTCTACGACTTGCCTCTGTTTTGAAGGCGTCTCGCAGCTCTCTGTCGGCGCCGTGCATGTTGGTGCCATTGTCTGAGTGTATCTCAGCTGGTGGGCGCCTCTCTTGGTGGGCGCCTCTCTTGGTGGGTGCCTCTCTTGGTGGGCACCTCTCTTGGTGGGCACCTCTCTTGGTGGGTGCCTCTCTTGGTGGGCACCTCTCTTGGTGGGTGCCTCTCTTGGTGGGCGCTTCTCTGTCCAAGATACCCTCAGGCAGACGCGCGAGTGTGAGGTTGAAACCCAGCGCGTCTTCGCCTGGCCTCCACATGCGGCCGAGTATCTTTTCAGACGTATCTATATCTCCAACTTTCTTTAGGTACGCCTGGCTCGATGGTGACCCGAAACTGGCCACCGTTTCCTGAGGATCCTTGCTGGATTCAGGAACATCGGGCTTCTAGTTGGCTTCCGCCTGCTGTTGCTTCTTCTTGTGAAGAAGCCGATGGTGCGTATCTCTGCACCCGTCTTGGCCACACTGTTTTCTCTTACAAGTGTGGTTGCCTTGTCGATGTTGAAGGCAGCGATAACATAGATTGTGTTTTTTCGCTAGCTCCCATCGTTTCTCGACAGCTACGCCCCTGAATTGTGCACATCCAGTGGCGTAGTGATGTCCCACGTCGCAAACACGGCATTTTCCTACCGGTTGGTCCGTAGCTATATGCGTCCTTTGTGTGACGCGTCTGTTGGTGTTCGCCTCGGCCGAAGCGATGCCTTCGGGTGGGGCGAATGGACTACAGAAGTGTGCCTGTTCAGATATAAAATCACTGAACAATGAAATATCTGGCACCGATTGGTACTTCTCCGAATATGATCGGTACCATTGTGCTCGTAGCGAATTGGGTAACTTCTCTGTTAACAATCGCATAAGCTCCGCGTTCATAAGGTAATGACCCTTTTTTAACGCGCGGAGCGTGACTACAGCACCTCTTACGCGACTTGCAAACGCGCAGATGTCTCTTGGTGACTCACTGCAGCGCGGCAGTCCGCGTAATCTATCTGTTTCAGCTTGCGCTATGGAGTCTGGACGGCCGAACTGCAGCTCGAGTTCCTTCATGATGTCATCGGGCCTGGCATGTCCGATGAGTTCTGAGCTGACGGTTTCCATTGCACGTCCATGTAAGCTTCTCCTCAGCCTCGCTGTATTCTCGACGTCCGTAACATACGCTCGAGTTGTCTCATATATGGCCCGAAATGATAGCCATTCAGTATGAGAACCATTGAAATTCGGCAATGTCATGACGAATTTCGACGCAGAGGGGTTCGGTTGGTCCCGCTGTTCTATTTTTCTGTCGGCTAGCGACGCTATAGCGGACGTCAACTCCGTCAGGAATGGACGGAGACTATCCCTCTGACCTCCTGTACACTCAGCTGACGCTGCAACTGGAGGTTTTCGCACTTCTTTTTCTTTAGGATGCTGACCTTCTATTTGCGATTTGGTGGCGGTCGCAGTCAGGGGTCTATGCATAGAATTTCTGGTTCCCCCTTCCACGACGTTATCCTCCTTCTCAGGCTGAGGTTCTGGTGCCTCTTCTAGCCATGAACGCACGTACTCGTCATTCGAGTTTCTGTCATCCAAGTATTCAGCTTCGGAACCCTCTTCCTCCGCTCTCTGAAGTGCAAGTTGTGCAAGCTCCAACTTAATTTTGAGTAAGTCTTCGCGAGCTTTATCTATATTTTTTCGTGACTGAGTCACTCTAGTTGACGGCGGACGGCTATGTTCGATACGGGCGTCACCCCGGGTAGTCATCGGCATCGCTGTACGTCTGTCTTCTTCGGAAATCTTCTCTTTCTGAGAAGGTTTCAATGTTGTGTCTGAAGCTCCTTCTAATCTGGTTAATCTGGTAGAAACCGCTTGATCAGTTTCTATTGGTTGATGCGTCGGAGTGCTTTCAGTTTGAGGCGCTAGATGGCGCTGCTCGTCCGCCGGCTCGGTCCCTTCGGTTGTGGAAGGTGAACACGGCGGCAGCTCATGTCTGATGCCAGCTGGCTGATCCAACTCCACGGTCCATGCCTCCGGCTTCTTGCCTTTGGTTCTGGTTATCGGCATTGTTGTTGAAATATTTTCTTTTGAAAACTCGAAGTTAGTTTTCAAAGATAAGTCCCAGTTCCGGGCTTCAGCGTTCAAACCGACGATCTCCAGAAGTTAACCTCCACTTCGATTGACTATAATTCAATCTTCAAATAAAAAATCACTAAAAACTTACGGTCAGTGATAAGTCTTCAGGAAACTTCAGGCATTTGCTATACAAGTTTATTTTTCCCATAAACGTGTATGTTCTATTTGATTGACTATGATTCAATCAAATTCTAAATCACCGAAAAGTCAAGGTTACTTTTCGGTGGTGATGCTTCATGAACTGCTTGTCCAAAGCATCAGAGCCGTGCATCAATCTTCAGAGCACGTATCTTGCTCGATTGAAGAAAATTCAATCTTCAAATAAATCACCGAAACGTCAAAGTTATTTTCAGTGATAGTGCTTCAGGAACCGCGTAGTCAGTACATCCGAAACGTATCTAAGTCTTCAGAGTACGTTTCTTCCATTCACTGACGAAAATTCAGTCTTCAAAATTTTCCTGAAAACCTAGGGGTTGTTTTCAGTCATAAGGCTTCAGGAATTATTCTTCAATCATCAAGGATGCACATCAGCCTTCTAAAACGCACGTCTTGTATTTTTCTGACGGGCGCTCGTTTTTTAAACAAATCGCTAAAAACATAAGGGTAGTTTTCAGCGATAAGTCTTCAGGAACTATTCTTGGGGCTTCAAGGATGCGCATCAGTCTTCATACAGCATTTTGCGGCTCACAGAAAATTTTTTCTATCTTCTTACAATTATTGAAAAAATAGGGTATTTTCAATAACTGTCTCCAGAATTTTACCTCTTGGATCCAGCGGCAAATAGGGCACGTAGGACTTGTTCCCTGCAGTGCACGTCGATTTTTGGTTTATTTGTGAAATTAATTTCTCCAAAATTCGAAAAATTAATTCCACCACTATTTCTTCCTGACGTCCTGGGGCGCTCCAGACTTCGAATTTCGGCTCAAACGGGTCAACGTTGTGTTGCACGTAGCCGACTTAATATGCAGGCACCCAGTTGTTTTTTCTGGATCTGCTGTTCCCGACGTCCTGGGGCTCTCCAGGCTCCAAAATTCGGCTCGCAAGGACCATTAAATGTGCAGGACGTAGCGTGTTCATTGGCCCCGAGAAAAGAAGGGCGTAAACCTTCTGGCCATTGCCGCTGAACGCCCCATCCACATCAACGAAAATAAAGGTTCTTGGATGCCTGGCTGCAGCAGTGACGAAGGGTTGCAAAACGACTCTAACGATTCAACGATGTGTTGGCTGTACTTGAGTTATTTCCAGATTCTGGGTTGCCTACTTCTGGATCAGCACTCCTGGTGTCCAGGTCCCGAGGTTCAGCTCGACAGGATCGAAAAGGGATGTCTTCATAAGGGTTGAAGTTGATGAATTAAATGAAACACTAAGTTATTCAGTACACGGCACGATTCTAGGGCTCTCAACAATTTCTGAGACGTGATTCTATATAAGAATTACTTCTTATTTACTAAGACAAGTACAAGCGACTAGCTTTGGATGACTACAAATTCTATTTGGGCCCGGGGGTTCTTTATACCCTCGCATCGTGCCATTATTGAGAGCCCCGCAAATTCTCGCCGAAAATAATTTTTAATTATGTAAAAAACCCTTATACATATTTGGTAAATAGGGTTACCGCACCCCTTCCATGGTGCCATCAATAGCTGGATTTCTTCGTACTGTAACACAGTAACGCCCCCTATCTATGTATCTAATCAATATACCTAATTTCCAGGTATTGATAGCTTCCCTAGACTATTTACATGAAATTAAAGGACAATTCCCTTTATTTCCCAGTTAAAACCTTAATAGCTTTTAACCTAGCCTAAGGATATCTATAGGTTGGGTTGACCTGCTGGTGCCAATAGCAGGCTGTCTGTTGACGTCTAGAAAAAGCTTATTTTCGGGAATCTTCTATGGGATATCATCCCCTATGTAATGAATCTATAAATTCCTAAGTCATTTCACCGACTTTAGGACCTCCTACTTAGGCTTACCAGACAATCACCGCCTATTATGGGGATTCTGGTAGCCAATAGACCACACTTTACATTTCCAGTGCTTATGTAAGTCTATCTAGGTCATATGCACATAAGGTGCCTCGCTATGTACAAATTTGGCAGCTGGTCACTTTCTTTGCGCCCAGCTACCAGAGAAACTAGGTATAATAACACTAATAAGATTGGGACGACACGATGGTGCATTTAACGGGCCATCGGGAGGTCCCCCAAAATTCCTTATTTTCGGAATTCCCAGGGGTGTATAGTCCCAGGGAATGCCAAAAACTGACTAAAAATTACATTTCCAGAAACCTATTTTCTGGAATTGTACTTAAACTACTTGAGCGATTTTCGCTCCAAAGTGATGGCTTGGTAGCTAGTCCAGCAAGCCATCCGAAAGTACTTACACCATGAGTACATCTATTCCCTTCATGGAGTTATTCCACCTGAAGGGTCTACAAATTTCAACGTTTTACGTTGTTTACATTTTTCACGGCTGCCTATCTCGTTGACTATCCAAGCGATTCTTCCCATCTAGAAACCGCCTGGAAGCCCTTTTAGCAAGCTTTCCAATGGTAGTACTTTTACCAGTACACCTATATGTTTCTAGGTACTTAGGGCACCTAAAACCGAAAGCGATTACCAAAACCAGACAAACAGCAGTTTTTCTATTATATACTGACTTGATATCTCAAGTAAATGGGCTTTATATAAAAGACTTCGCTAACTATGAGGTGTATATAGGCTTCCTGTCTCGGTCTAGGTCCCCCATATACCCTAAAATGACCTGAAACCATATATTTGGTGTTTGAGATATCAAGTCAATATTCTTATTTACATAGCAGAAACTATGTGGTCTTCACATAGTTTCATCATTATGTACTGATTACATGTCCAGTACATAGGATAAGCCCTTAAAAACATGATTTTAATTACTATAATATTTTCAAAAAACTCCAAAACTATATATATCGTGGTGCTCCATCTGACGGGCCATTCGGAACTAATCCGTCGCCGAGCACAGACGTATCGTATGACAGAAATTTATGTTTTTTACTATGATAACTCTTATCAGTATGCTTTCTAATGATTTTACTCTGTTAAGGGTGAACTATTGAACCCTATGACATACTGACAAATACTAAAAACATTATACTACTATCTCAAAAAATGTAGGTAAAATTTTAGTATAAATATAGACGGGCCTCTAAAATTCATTTTAGTATCAGATGGCGCGCCGTGGTGAGCAGACATGTCTACACATACAAACTTTAACTTTTTATGAACCATTTAGTATGGTTGATGACGCTTCGTCGCGAACAATTGTGTTATTTAAGTGTCGAGCATAAGGATTTTTCAAAAATATGAAGGCATCGATTAGGAATTCCCTTTAAAGTCGATCCCGTTTCCATGTTTTCTTTTATTGCGAATACGATACTAAATATATCAGGCAAATTAAGGCGATATATACGCCCCAATGTTAACGCAGTACTGGCCGTGCGCACGCTCGATGCCAAAATATCAATTTTGAACCTCCTTTTGAACAGTTTTGTTTGCAAAATATACAACATATGCTATGTTAGTTATGACGAAATTCCAGCCATCAATTTTTCTGGCAAAATATTTTTAAACATCCAAGTCGTTTTGGAGGAGTATCCAAAAGTACCGAAAAACTAGCGTGTAGTTAGTTATTTTTTTAAAGCAAAACTATTTGTTATACGAAAATACCATGTGTTCAAAATAATATACATGAAATAATAATAAATATATATATTTTTCAAACCTTTTAACCTAGCCGTTACTAAGGAGTATGCTTTAGAAAGTTACCACTTTACGGCACTAAAGCAGATGTAGGCCCTTGATCGGGACACTTACATTATAAAGGCAAAAGTTGTTTGTTACTCTTTTTTGAGTGTGTAAGTGTGTTTGTTACTCTTTCATGCAACAACTACTGAACGGATCTGGATGAAATTTGGCACAGAGATAGATTATAGTCTGGAACAGCACACAGGATACCTTTTATCCCGAGAATATGATCCTTTGGGATAACTTTCGACATTCACGCAGGCGAAGCCGCTGGCAGAAGCTGAACATGGTTTACTTGGTTCGTGAATATTTTTTTCCATAAATATATTGAGGATTTGTTTTATAATATGTTTTGCACGTTCTTACAGTTTCATTGCACCAAAATGTGTAACAATACAAGTTTAAACAATCGAGTGGCATGCCTCAGAAGTTTAAAACCGCGCCATCTATTGGAATCAATTTTAAATGATCCGTTCAAGTAATCTTTGAAATGTGAATTAAGAGCCCAATATTCCATAATTTTGTGCTTAGGCCAGTCATAGATTAAACAAAAACACAATTTTTATGATCAATTCTATGAAATATTAATTGTACACTTAATTCAAAAACAAATCGATGCATAGCGCGCCATCTAGTGACATTTATTTGTACAAAATTTTCTTTGTTAGCGCTGGGACCCCGTAGTCTAAATACACAAGCAAACCAATAATTTCAATTGTGCAGTAAACTAAAAATTTAATAAATGTTGTAAGATAATACTCCTAATAATAAGGAAAAATCGTGTCAAGGTCTTTGAGAGTACGTGTCCAATTATTGTTTTTATTAATGTCTATGTAAGTATAAATGTTTGGAAAAGGTTTTTTTTTTGTGTTGCACTAGTGACCTGTCACGTGGCTAGCTGATTAATTAATATTACAATGCAATATAATTTTAAAGTTAAGGCCCTTACTCCGCTTTAGTGCCGTAAATCGGTTAATTTCTAGAGTAACGGCCAGGACAAAAAACTGAAAAAAAAATCTTATAAATTATTTGTAAAACATTGTTTTTTCGTATGACTAACACTTTTGCTTGAAAAAAATAATTTACAACACGATATTTTTTCGCTTCTTTTGCAAACTCCTCCAAAAAGACTTGGACGTTTAAAAATATTTTATTCAGAAAAAAATATGGTTAGAATTACTTCTTAACCTACATAGACAATGTAAGTCAAAAAATATTTTGCAAACAAAACTGTTCAATATTGATAATTTGATATGCTGACACCTAGCGGGCGCACGGCCATTACCGCGTTAACATTGCGGAATATATACGCCTTAAATCAATTAAAATTTCATTGTAAAAGTTATTTTTATCTGGAAGAATTATTTTTTGCACTCGGTGCAATAATATACAAACATGTTTAAAATTAAAATCGTGTTCGAATTCTGCCAAAAATATGACAAAACCAAAATATGTATTCTCTAAATCCTGAATCGATTTATTGACATCAGGTCACATTCTTAACATTTAAGATCTTGGTAACATTTTGAAAAAATCACCTGAACAGGTAATATTCACGATAAATGTTTTTTACCCGACTGCCGAAGGGAGGGTAATGTGTTTATCAGTCTATGTATGTAGTATGTTTGTTCCTATGTGGCGTTCAAGAGACCAAACTTGTTGGCCGATTTTGATGTCTTATGTCAATCGATTCGTCTTGACCCTGCGAGTGTCACTGGCTACATTAAAATGGCGGATTTTGGGCGCCATATTGTGGGAGCCCAAATTTCTTTTTTCTTCTACCCCCATCGTGTGGGGTATCAAAATAAAGGGTTTTAAGAGGTGATTTCAAAAATATATAAATTACTTATATGTTTAAATTTACCTAATTCTAAAAAAAAATACTTAGAAGTTATAAATAAAAAAAAGAAATTAAAAAAAAACAAAAAACCCGACTGCTTAAAAGGCGAACTAAAAAGACGTAAACACGAAGAAAATTATGCTGTGCAGTCGGAGGATGCATATTCGCGAGCTGGCTGGCCAAAACCAATTTTTTTATTAACTTTTTTAAAACAAAAAATCGTATTCGGGTTTACACCTCATAATTTTCCCGATGATATTTATGATTATTAAATTGTCATCAAAATTATACATGCAACATAATGGACAAAAGAAACTCAATAGGATTACAAAAAGTGGTAATAAAATCGATGACAAGTTTCAATAGATTGTGTGGAAATGGATAAAATCGTAATAAACTTCAAATAAACTCTTGTGTTTTATTATAGTATAGAAGATTTAATTTATTGATTACGACAAGAGTTTATTTTTTGTTTGGATGCGCTAATGTTTGGAATTACCTACCACTCCAGCCGGATTTCAATTATTTTTTTTCAATTTGGTAGCACAGTTCTTACACAGCTTTGCTGAGGAGTACCATGATACTCAGTAAGGATTGTAGAGGCTGGAAGCCATCCCCAACTAGTTGGGGAAAGGCCAGTTTGTACTAAAAATTCAAGCCAAGCGATGACTTTTGTTAGGTAAATACACTCTCCCGGCAAGTAATTTGGCAAGATTTTGGCGTAGAGGGGGTAAGTTCGCATATTGCGCG
The DNA here is from genome assembly GCA_948252205.1 of Orthosia incerta. Lineage (NCBI taxonomy): Eukaryota > Metazoa > Arthropoda > Insecta > Lepidoptera > Noctuidae > Orthosia > Orthosia incerta. The sequence goes on from OX411767.1 coordinate 12,023,664, forward strand.
AACTGAACAACCACCATATAGAGCGAACGGAACGTTGACGCGACGCGATTGGTCAGTCGATCCTTGTGTCAACTGACCAACCAATAGCGCGCTCGGAACGGTGCTAAACGTTCCCCGCGCCTCGCTTTGTAACCAAAGAGACCTAAACAACAACTTGTGCGCATCTAACGACTCTTGCGAAGTTACATAGCAACCAATGATATTCTAATAAACAAATACATTATACACTCACAAAACAACCGAAAAAAGTGTTCCGCACAGCAGCGGCAGCACACATACACACTTTTCATTCATCTGACATTTCACTACAAGTCGAAAGGGATGGCTTGATAAAACCAACAAGAAAAAAAGAGACGGCTAGTGTTTGTCACTTGCGTGTGAATGTAAACAAACATTATTCTGACCACCAATGTTTTTTTCTTTTGACGTTTCGTGACACTTAAGAGAAAAGTCACAATTGTGACGTATTCGAGTCTTCACAATGCGCGCGCTCTTAACATATCTGTTTACTGTTTAAGATAAATACGGGTATAATGCGCGGCACGTAAGTTGAACAACAATGTACTAAGTTTTTATTGAAATTAAACGATTTAAACCGGATTTTCTTCTTTTTATACGACTTAAACGTTAACAATTTGTACATTTTAAACGGTAAGGTCATTTATAAGGGATTCATTTCGGTTCAAATCGTTTAGATTCAATAAAACGTTACTACTTTTTGTTCAAGTTACGTGCCGCGCAATACAAATCAAATTGTGTAAAAACTAACATTTATGTCTAACCAAACTCAAGCATAATATCATGCTTGTAATAAACAAATTACATTTTATAATATTTCACAAACATACTACAGACACAGTACTGTCACAAAACCTAATTGTCAAAATAATTGCCAGTTGAAAAAACTCTATTATACATACAAGCAATTGAAACAGTTTTATTGTTGTACATAAATCAGGTTTTTATAACGAAACTATTGCAGTGCGACGAAAGAGGTATTTTAGTTGTACAATTGAATTTTTATTATTTATTTTGGTGTGAACAAATATCACATAATCGAATGATTTTCTCGAAAAACCTTGACCAGTAGCTCTAGAGAAGTAACATTCAGTCAACAAAAGCGTTGCCATGGTGATTTGAAAAATTCAATAGGCACTTGTCCCACCGCCGAAGATCAGCGATCAGCAAGTAGAGCTAGAACCTAGATACGAGTTGGCGAGCAGGGAGAAGCGAGTGTGTGGTTCCGATAATTTGCACACACAATTCACAACATGTACACACAATTCTATTGAATTGTGTGTACATGTCGCGCCATCTAGTGAGATTTATTTGAACGCCATCTAGTGACGTTGATTTATTTAAAGGCCTCCCCCAAGCGTCGCCACATTCACCGGTCGAGTGCGTCCCGCAACCAGCGGATCCCCGCAACCTTCACCAGGTCATCGGTCCGCCTGGTGGGAGGCCTTCCAAAGCAACGTCTGCCGGTTCGCGATCGCCACTCCAGAACCTTTCAGCCCCATCGGCCATCCGTTCTGCGAGCAATGTGCCCTGCCCACTGCCACTTAAGTTTGGCAATTCTTCGGGCTATGTCGGTAACCATGGTTCTCTTGCGGATCTCTAAATTTCTGATTCGATCACGCAAGGAAACTCCGAGCATAGCCCTCTCCATTGCCCTTTGAGTGACTGTAAGCTTCCTGATAAGGCCCATTGTAAGAGACCACGTCTCAGAGCCATATGTCATCACTGGCAACATAAACTGGTCATAGACTTTCGTCTTGAGACACTGTGGTAAGTTGGACGAGAAGATACCGCGCAACTTCCCGAACGCTGCCCAGCCGAGTCGGATTCGACAGTTGACCTCTTTCTCGAAGTTGGCCCTACCCAACTGGATCGTTTTCTTTAAGCCAGTACCAGCATACAATTGTTAACGCATTCTACTTGTATGGTCTGACCACGTGACTTAACGTTCAGATGTGTCATTCCCATAAATTGATTCGTTTTCTACTGGCGTTATCGATTGTAGATTGTCAACTTGGCTACAGGTGCTGGGATTGTAGCGGCCTGTAATTTACCACTACGAGCCCAGTGCGTGTTGATGGATGTCACACCTGTACAATTTATTGGGACTGGGACAGGCTGGTTTCTTAACGATGTTTTTGTTCACCATTTTCGGACCGTCTCGGGAATCATCTTATGTACGTGTATCATACAACATTTTACTATGCATTGTGCGAGGAAATAAAAAAATATATCTGAACCAAGCAAGAAATTAATAAAATGGCGCTTATTCAAGGGCGCTCAGCATATCCACAGATTAACTAATAAAAGCTGTCACGTCGTAACGCAAAAAGGCACGAGCAAAATATTCATTCTGCCAAACATATTTAATGAATACTTATTTAAAATTAATTTATTGATCAAAATCTAAATCTAGAGTAATAAAAACGCCTTTAATGAAGTATTAGTTACATTTTGCCTTTCATATGAATGATAATCTGTACTTAACTAATTTGTAAAACTTTTCTCAAATAATAAAAACTCTATGCGTCCGGCTGATGACGGAGTTAAAAATTAAAAAAACACAGGAAAGTAAAAAGCACTAGTAAAAAATAGTGACACTTTCCGCACAGTTTGGCTGCTTTGAAAACGCTCTTTTCGAGGACATGCATTGTAAAATAAATTACACAGAGCTGGGAACCAACGCCTAAAAAAACAACTTCTTGCTACATCAAAACTGTAGCTCATTCCCGGAAAAGCCAGTACCAGCATACACAAGCACGTCCTTGGTACCACATTAGTATGCTCGCAGCGGAACGCGGCGGACCAAATGCTGTCAGTGGTATCATAAATCTATGCACTAATATAATTCTGGACGTAAGGTCCATGTCTGGGAAAATAGTGGGCTTATATCCTCATTCCTGTGTTGTTTTGATCATTTATTTAACCAAGAATGGTCTTATTTTTAACAGGTTCATTTAAAAGAACTGCTTCGTTGATGTACTATAGGTACAAATTTCCATAAAACCCGGCAATTTTTTTTTTCATACTTTTTAAACTACATGATTTATGTAGTAGTAGACACGCTTCGATCAAAAATCTATCGAACACGTATATAAATTTTGAACGGCTGAACCGATTTTATTCAAACATAGCTAAGAACACTCGACAAAATCACCTTTCAAACAAAAAAATCTAAATCGGTTCACCCGTTTGGACGCTATGATGCCACAGACAGACACACAGATACACAGCAACACACGTTAAACTTATAACACCCCCTCTTATTCTTTCGGGGGTTAACAAAGGAATGAGAAGCCATCAAAGTCAGGTTTTTAGGGTTCCGTACCCAAAGGGTAAAAACGGGACCCTATTACTAAGACTTCACGATCCGTCTGTCTGTCTGTCCGTCTGTCACCAGGCTGTATCTCATGAACCGTGATAGCTAGACAGTTGAAATTTTCACAGATGATGTATTTCTATTGCCGCTATAACAACAAATACTAAAAATAGAATAAAATTAATATTTAAGGGGGGCTCCCATACAACAAACGTGATTTTTTTGCCGTTTTTTGCTCGATATTAATAACGGCAACAGGTAGACGCTTGAAATATTCACAGAATATTTAGTTGTATATTCACTTCAAAAAATTATAATTATTTAATTAAAATAAAATAAATTAAGGGGGGCTCCCATACAACAAACGTGATTTTTTTGCCGTTTTTTGCGATAATGGTACGGAACCCTTCGTGCGCGAGTCCGACTCGCACTTGGCCAATTTTTATATATATAGATTACGATTCCAAACGCCCGGTGCACCCTGGACAGCTAGCACTCGGTAACTGTCCAGGGTGCACCGGGACACACAGACCCTGCGGTCTAGCTAATCCTTTCACCACGATGACTCAAACTCAATCTCAATCTCGATAACATTGTGGTATGAAAATGAAGTAACGACTTTGTTTACTCCAGCTCGGAGATAAGCAATAATTTCAGCATAAATCTTTTGTCTTTATTTCACTACTTATATCTTAAAACCGGATCGCACATGTAAATTAAATGAATAAACTCGTCTTTATTGTTATGCGTTCGTTTGTGTGCGAGTTTCTCGGAAACGGCTGTGTTGATTTGGTTGATATAAAAGTTTCTTTTTTTTATTTGTGTAGTGACGGAACAGATGTACGGAAGGGCCGTTGTAACTTTCGAGTTGTAGGTTGTTGTAATCATACGATTTGTGCAATTTATTTTATCACCACTGCTCTCAAAACGGTGAAGAGAAATAGCGGAATCCAGCATGTCCTAGAATTGGTTCCACCTGAAATTAAATTCGATGACTTGTGAGCCTCCATACCGCCGAGCCCACGTGGTAAATTATAAAAGAAGGAACGGCCTCAAATAATCAATGTCATCATCATCTGCTTAGCCTTTTCCCAACTATATTGGGGTCGGCTTCCAGTCTTACCGGATTCAGCTGAGTACCAGTGTTTTACATGGAGCGACTGCCTATCTGACCTCCACAACCCAGTAACTGGGTAACACGGTACCCCTTGGCAAGACTGGTGTCAGATCTCAAGCTTCTGACTACCCGTAACGACTGTCAAAGATCTTCAAATGACAGCCGGGACCAACGGCTTACCGTGCACGGAGGAAACTCGGTATGCTGAAATGGTCACCCATCCACGGACCGACCTCGTCAAGCGTTGCTTAACCTTGATGATCGACCCGTGCGGCTGTTATATTTAGCCACGAGCTCCTTATATATCAAATAATCAATGTATCCTACCTAATTATAAGAAACCCGTATCGTTATCTTAAATTTTCCCGGTTTTCCGTTAGGGGATTATTTGATTATTTTAATCCCCTTTCCGTCGGGGGATAAAAATAATCAAATAATAAGAGGGGTGTCATAAGTTTGACGTGTGTTGCCGTGTATCTGTGTGTCTGTCTGTGGCATCATAGCTCCTAAACGGATGAACCGATTTTGATTTCGATTTTTTTTTTTTGTTTGAAAGGTGACTTTGTCGAGAGTGTTTTTAGCTGAAAATCGGTTCAGCCGTTCAAAAGTTATGGAATGTTTTCTGTTTGAAACGGAGTATTGTAACTATTCTTCTCCTTTCTCTGCTCTATATTTGATATTTATTAGTATATTATTTTATTTGTATGTATGTATTTTATGTAATATCTAAGTAATATTATTTAAGATAGTTTTTTGTACACTGACAGCCCTATGTCTATCTCCTCTCGTTCAGTCCATCCAAAGGTTGTCTGGAAGAGATTGCCCTGTGCGATAAGACCGCCCATTGTACACTTATCTTTAAAAATGTTTTCTGTCCTGTAATTATTTAAGTGGTGTACAATAAAGTATATAATAAATAATAAATAAATAAATAAATATTTTCGCAAGATATCGTGTCATAATTACGTGTTCGATAGATTGTTGATCGAAGCGTGTCTACTACGAGTACTAGATAAATTATGTAGTTTAAAAAGTATGAAATAAAAAATAATTGTAAGGGGTTTTGGAAATTTTTACTTGTTTTACTTTGCACATTAACACAAAAACAAGTTTGTAGTGTTTTCTAGTAATCAACTTTAGTTTGTAGAAGATAAATATATTCTATCTATTCGACTGATCTATTTTGTAACCGAATTTAAAAAGAATTTCTCAATTCGACTGTATTTTTTTTAATGTGTGTCACCTCTAAACTTTTTACTAGGTGAATCGATTTTGATGATTCTTTTTTAGGGTTCCGTACTCAAAGGGTAAAAACGGGACCATATTACTAAGACTCGGCGATCCGTCTTTCTGTCCGTCTGTCACCAGGCTGTATCTCATGAACCGTGATAGCTACACAGTGGAAATTTTCTCAGATTATGTATTTCTGTTGCCGCTATACTAAAAACAGAATAAAATAAATATTTAAGTGGGGCTCCCATACAACATACGTGATTTAATTTGCCGTTTTTTGCGATAATGGTACGGAATGCTCCGTGCGCGAGTGCGACTCGTACTTGGCCGGTGTTTTTATTTTATTTTATAGCTGGTACTTCTCATTTGGTCCCATTTACATCAGGTAAAGATCTAATATAGAATTTCGGAGATATACAACATAACTCTTCAATAAAGAACGGCAAATCTCTCGGGATTGCTGCAATCGCATGTCTGCTTATTGTTTATGCCATTTCATAACACAACATCACGCCGGTACAATCTAAAGGGGTACAGTCAGTACCGTACACCCTGGTACACTCTCATTTCGCCGGTTATGTTCAAGTTTCATGTCATTCGGGTAATCTATTCTGCCATAACTTTGTGCATTATAGGCATCTTACTACAGAACTTGTTCATTATGTACAACTAGTAAAAAATAAAAACATTTTTACGAAGTCAGCAGTATTTTTTTGTAAAAAAGTTTTTATTCACACTATTATATATGCAAATGAAAATCGATAAATCTTATAATAATTGAAGGTACATTTGTGTTGCCATAAATAATAATATTTACCTACGTTAATCTTCCTTTTAATACGTTAAAAGGTAAACCCTAGATATTCAAGTCACGAGTTAATAATTTAACACTATGTTTAATGCAGAAGATGGATCGTGTTTTAATAGTATGTTTTATACTTGGTTTCGCCACGATTTAATTCGTATAATACAAATAAAATGTATGTTCCAATCAATCTAAATTATATTGAGAATGGATGTAGTTATAAAAAGTATCTTTTTTACCAAAAATTGGGGTTTTCACAAGAATAGTTGTGTTCAGTATGACGAGAAGAATTTAAACTTTCGTTGTAAGTAAAAAAAATATGTCTTGTTGCAAAAACGTGCCATTTCTGTTTCTTTTTTGTGTATAAATAAATCTAATTCTTTGATTTGTTTTTACTATTTCCCACAACTGTATTGAAAAACGTCGTGTGATACACGGGTGTGTAGGTTATTGTATAAGCCCCGCAAGTTGATATTGCGATGGAACCTTGTCACAATAACAGCTGCGTGACGTCATCCGTCGCACAAAAAGACAGCTAGCAAAAGCGTATCGTATCGTGCGCTACGTCACCAAGATGGCCGCCAATCGCAATATCAACTTGCGGGGCTTATATCACAGTGTACTATTTAGAAAACTATAAACACAATTTGAGCAAGCTTAATAAACCCTTCTCTGTATGAAAAGATACCTTCGTCAGGAATTGAGAATAATTTAAGCAAACCGGTAGAAGAAGTACAGAACAGCAGCCTAATAGGGTAGTTTACTGAAAAATTTATTTTTGTCCGTCGGGTAGATTAATAAAATATTGGACACGTATTTACTACTTTTGACACGTCAACATAGGTAAGTGACGACGATAGGGAGGGGCTGAATCTTCGAATTTTTGGTTTTAGGACATAGTTTCCTCACGATATTTTCCTTCATCGTTTTGAGAGCAGTGTGATGAAGTTACACAAAGTGCCTGCTTGGGTTCGAATTCGAACCCACGATCTTTTACTCATAAGTCGGGGCTATAACCACGGGGCCACACTACTCTATCCTTCTTTACCTACAATGAAAACTAAACTGAAAAAATCGCGTGCAAGACAGAGCCACAGCGCTGGTTTTCAGCGATAGCCGGTGTCGACTGGGTGACGCCGAAACACTGAAAATTTAAGGGCAAGACGTGACGGAACGAACATTAGTGCGGTCAAATTAGAAATATCATTTGCTTAAGTTTTATTAAAAAAATACAAAATTATACTTAAATTATTAGAATATAAACTTTAATTAAACTAATACAAAACTAGTTTTGTTTCTAGTAACAATAAATTGTAGTTCTAAAAACTAAAAAACACGCTTTAATGGTAAATTGAACTAAAAAGTCGCTAATCCTGAAGATCTTGGTAAGGCTAATGGGACAAACTATTTAAACGCGCACGGTAGAATCAACTTTTATTACTTGTAAAATTTAATTTTTGTTTGACTTTCAAAAGTGCCGCTTATTGGCCTAGTTGAATAATTATATTTGACTTTGACCAAATTATTGCATTGTCATCGGTCCTTGATAGGTGTGCAAAGTTTCAAATCAATCCCACGTTTTGAAGGGGGTGAAAATCACGTTCTAAGATTCCGTTACATTGATACATACCAAGCTAATAAAAGCGTGTTAAAAAAGTTTGCAAGATACAATTATTTTGCTCACTGTACTAATTTAAAGCGTCCAGTTTTCATCTGTTAAATATTCTATCAGCAGACAACAGAAATACGTCAACTCATTGTTCCTACAACCACAAAACAAACGATTTGTTTAGAATTTATGACCAGATCTACGTCATTAGGTACCTAATAGAAATACATGTGTGGAATAAGAATTTTATGTATATAATTGTTACTATAGAGGAGCTCGTGGCTAAATAATAACAGCCGCTCGGGTCGATCATCAAGGTAAAGCAACGCTTGACGAGGTCGGTCCGTGGATGGGTGACCATTTCAACATACCGAGTTTCCTCCGTGCCTCGGAAAGCACGTTAAGCCGTTGGTCCCGGCTGTTATTTGGAGATCTTTGACAGTCGTTACGGATAGTCAGAAGCTTGAGATCTGACACCAGTCGTGCCAAGGGGTACCGTGTTACCCAGTTACTGGGTTGTGGAGGTCAGATAGGTAGTCGCTCCATGTAAATCACTGGTACTTAGCTGAATCCGGTAAGACTGGAAGCCGACCCCAATATAGTTGGGAAAAGGCTAGGCAGATGATGAATTGTTACTATAGAAGTTAGAATCCTTTGCAATTGAATTTATTGATACTCTGGCTGATTATTCATGAAAAAACCTTTTTTTATAACAAGCTTTTTTCGTATTCTTCTCAGCAAACCCTTTCATTTGATACCCATATCATGGCAGTGCACAAAAAATAACTAATCCGCCATCTTGGGCCGTCCGCCATATTGAATTTAGAGTGACGTCACTTAGCTAACCATGCATTGTCACTCAAACTAAACGTGTATGCCTAATTTAATCTTAATCGGTGGAGGATAACTGCTTTAAAATTCAGTTGCAAGATTTGACCCGAACACACTTACATACATACATTGCAAGTTAAATGAAAGCTTGTAAAAAAACAGATAGTTTAATCAGCTGACAGCAGGGGGTGAAAATTTTAGGTTCACTCGCATCTAATCTTCTTGTCCTACTTTGGATATTTTATATTACAAGCTTTTAATTAACTTGCAATGTATGCATGTATGTTTTTATGTATGTACGGCGTGTGTTCGGGTCAAATCTGGCAACTGAATTTTAAAGCAGTTATCCTCAACTGATTAAGATGAAATTTTGCATACACGTTTAGTTTGGATGTCAATGCATGGTTAGATAAATGACGTCATTCTAAATCCAATATGGCAGACGGCCTAAGATGGCGGACTAGTTATTTTTTGTGCACTGCCATGATATGGGTATCAAATGAAAGGGTTTGCTGAAAAGAATACGAAAAAACCTTGATTAAAAAAAAAGTTTTTAATGAATAAATTTTCGTCGGAGGTTGAAAACAAATTTGGTTTTTATTAAGCAGCTCTTGCGCACATTTGAATAAGATTCGGAACTTGTTGATGTTTATATTTCAATACCGAAACCTTTTCACCAGATTAAAAGATAAAGATCGTCAAAACATAAAATAATAAAAATCCAATTTTATTCATGCATGACATGTACACACGTTAAAACAATATTGTAGATACAGTCAGCACCGAAATTTGTAATTAAGTAATCTAAATAAACCTTTTGTAATCTGTTTAAAATATCGACGCACATAGTTCTGACGCCATAACTACTAACTTGGAAGGTCTATAAATAGCTTGAAAACATGTTTTTTTTTAAATTATTTTTTACTAGCCTGACCCCCTTCGCTTTTGTCAACTGGTTATATACTGACCTACCTACCTACCAACCTACTCAATGCCCAAACTATTAACCTACCTACCCACCTACCCTACCTATCTACCAATTTGTTAAACTATGTATTTGAATAAGAATTAATACCATATACTACAATACGAATGTAACCAACTTTTGTTTCTACCGGCGATCTTATTAAATTTTAGAACACAAAAGCTGCTATTGTGACGTAACTATGATAGTTAGATATATTCTCTCGCAGTTCTTTATGTAGGTAATAATGAGTACTTTAATTATGTAGTACATAATTTTTATGTATCATCAATAGTTTTCTCCCCGCACGCCAAATAATGAATTTCATAGGCAAAATTTTTTTACGTTGGATTACATTATTGCAATTTTCATAAGGATCTCTAATATTTTTGAAAATAATTTTTAGCTTATGTTACTCGGAAATAATGTAGCTTTCCATAAGTGAAAGATTTTTTTAAATCGGTCGAGTAGTTCCGGAGCCTATTGGCTAAAAACAAAAAAAAAAAAATTGGTATAGATTAAAAACGTACCTACTTAATAAAACTAATCTTCGAAGCACTACTATGTGATAATAATTTGTTCCAAATACGTATTTTTCATGAAAACTTTTTGCCCATTTATAACACTGGTTTCGCCCGCGTTAAAAGAGTTGTATCATCCCAATGGAACATTATACATGGATATAAAGTATCCTATGTGCTATTCCAGGCTATAATCTACCTCTGTACCAAATTTCACTCAGATCCGTCCAACCGTTCTGGCGTGATTGAGTAACAAACATACAACACACACACATCCATCGAATCTTTCATATTTACAATATTAGTAAGATTGTTTTGCCAACAGTACCTAAAAATCATATACCACAACACCAAGTGAACAACAACAAAACAAAAACAAATAAAAAAAACAAGTTTTAAAGCCGAGAGAAAGTTTGCATTACTCAATAATGCCCTATGGTTATAAAACGCACTGCCTTTAACTCATTATGTAACCTTACCTTACAACTTAGGTACTTTATCTTCTCAATTAAATGATATTATTTACCGACGAAAGACGAAAAATATTGCACCTTTTATGAACATTTAATGTTTCCAGTTCCCACTGCTGGGGCGTAAGCCTCCTCTCTGTAAGAGGATATATTTTGCCGATAATCTACCAGTTCTACCACCTTTATTTATTTATCTACCAATCAAGCAAGCAAGCGCTTAAGAGCAAGTATGGGCAGAGAGCGCCGACTGAATTTCCTTAGTAAAAAGTCGTAATTCGAGGTTTGGCTCTCGTCTCTTTTCTCCTCCAATATTGGACCAATTACGATAATATACGATGCCCCTATGTTTTCCTTTTTTTCATTTATTTTTGTCAAATTTGTACTTAAGTGTACAGCCTCTGTTGACAGCGCAATTTTGAGCATTTTTTGAGTGTTCTATCATCAAAAAAACCGGCCAAGTGCGAGTCTCATTCGCGCACGAAGGGTACCGTACAATTATCGCAAAAAACGGCAAAAAAATCACGTTTTTTGTATGGGAGACCCACTTAAATATTTATTTTATTCTGTTTTTAGTATTTGTTGTTATAGCGGCAACAGAAATACATCATCTGTGAAAATTTCAACTGCCTAGCTATCATCGATCATGATATACAGCCTGGTAACAGACGGAACCCTAAAAAGGAAAACATAACAAAAAAGTAAACAACCTAAAAATATTATTCGTGGGTGCTGCCTTCTCTTCGAGGAACATAAACATAATGTTACCACTCTTAGAGCCTATTACATCTCTCGTCAATTCGCGCCAACAATCACTGACTTATATAAACCTATGGACTTGCCATACCTACGAAATTAGCGTGCATACCTACATAAATCGGGCAATTAAGATGGCTGCCCATTAGCCAATGAGGTAGGCCATTTGCAACTGTTTGACAGCACAACTACACGGATAAACGTACATATACGGCACACAACTACCAATTTTACTCGGCAATCAACATGGCGACCGGTCACGCATACACATGATTTTGACGTCACTCAAAAGTGTTACCAAGTTTAGTCCTTGACAAACATTTAGATGTCTCTCTTTTCATATGCAGCTCTTGGTTAGTTAAAAAGAGACAAAACGCTTTTTGACATGCGTGTGTCGATATTATAGATATTTGTATAACTATTCTTCATATAGTAGAATATGCCGTCTCCATAGTTTTCCTACCTACCTCATTGCCAACAATTGAGCTATCACTGCTGTCACCTCTCCACCAATCACGCGCCGACGTCAACCAACAAAAAGTTTTGTGCAATGTTGACAGCCGAATTCATTGGTAATCTACTACGGGAAGTAGGTTGTTTTAACCGACTGGTCGCTGCCGTAACCTTTATGTTGCTTAAGACATTTCGTCACTGAGTAAACATGCACAGTGTTGTGGACCTTAGCTCTCGAATGAGATGTGTTGCTTGGAGAATAGCACAGAAACATGCTTTGTTTAAGGCCCAGACTCCACCAAAGCGAAGATGTGCGGAGAAGTCCAGCTGAGCGGAGACGAGATGTGTAAATAACGAAATTCTATTAGTTGTTTAAACAAGTAAAAAAAAAAATTTCCCAAACCCCCGGCAATTTTTTTTATTTCATACTTGTTAAACTACATAATTTATCTAGTAGTAGACACGCTTCGATCAACAATCTATCGAACACGTAATTATGACACGATATCTTGCGAAAATACTCCGTTTCAAACAGAAAACAGCCCATAACTTTTGAACGGCTAAACCGAATTTCACCAAACATAGCTAAGACAACTCTCGACAAAGTCACCTTTCAAACAAAAATAATTACATCAAAATCGGTTCATCCGTTTAGGCGCTATGGTGCCACAGACAGACACACAGCAACCAGCAACACACGTCAAACTTATACTCGTAACATCCCTCTTTTTCCGTCGTGGGTTAAAAAAACATCTCCTTTCCGCTCGTCTCGTCTCCGCTTTAGTGGAGTCCGGGCCTAAACCATTGAAAGGTACGGAACAGCAGGCCAATCTATCACTTACAAAAAGTGCAAATCTAAGTCGCAACTTCATCGCTGCGACAATCAATGTCAAATGTTTGTCTGTGTTGCTCTAAACGTTTCGTCATTGGGATATCTACACAGACATAAATCAAGATAACGCGATTGTATGTATTTCGCGTGCCTAAAAACGGAGTAAAGTTACGACAAATGATCGTAATATGAGCTTTTCATTTAGCAGTATCGGCACCGGAAAGCCACCAAAATTTAGAAAAAAAAATCCTTTTATGCCATACTAGCTGTGCCCGCGGCACGCTCCCGTCATCCGTCTGCCAACCCTACCCTACGAACCCTCCTGCCCACTCTACTTACCAACCTACAATTTTTTTTTCTATAGTCATATATCTTTTGCGGAGAATCTTAACACCGTCATTCAGAAAATGACTTCAAATGCACAACGCCATCTATTGAATATCGAGTTCAACGGTCCGAGTATCTGAATTGCGTGTGTTGTGATAATTTAACTTCTTGAACACTTTAAATTCATCTAACTTTTGATAGAGTGAACCGATTGCGATGAAACAAAAACTAATTAATTCTTCAAGTTACGCAAAATTTTTATGTATAAAAGTTATCTACATTGGTTTCGTACATTTCACGTGATGCGTGCACAAATAAACAGACAAACAGGCATAAAAACAAACAGACAAAAATGCCAAAAATGCTGGCAATAGGTTCTGTTGGTTATCCTTTAACACCCTGGCTATTTTCTTTGGAAATATTTTCGATGTACAAAAATTACTTTTCTACAGATTTATTATATGTATTGATTGATATTGATTGAGCTGTAAAAAATGTATAGAAAATGTTGGCCGAGGCATTGGAAATGTTTTCTTTCATTGGTAAGTAAATTTGTTTTTAAATTGTGTGTCAAATAGTGGCACGCCTGGTTTTCATACAGATGAAGGGACTTGCGTTATTAGTTAGATTTATGTCTGTGGTAATCTACCAGTATGGAGTTGTGGATCTTAGCTCTTGAGTGAGATGTTGTTGGGCAAAATGGAAAAAAACTTCTTCGTTATTTTTTGTGAAAAACCATTTATTTCTACTTTACTGGGTGAACTGATTTTGATGATTCTTTTTTTATTTGAAAGCTAGTGCTTGTCGTCTGGTCCCATTTAATTTTCTTCAAGATCTGGTGAAGAACTTCGCAGATATTCATCAGAACTCTTCAAAAAATTACGGCAAATCACTCGGGATAGCTGCAATAGCAATTCTGTTTATTGTTTACACCACTTCATAACATAACATCACACTGGTACGCTCTAAAGAGGTACTCAGGTGTGAACAGTTCACCCTGGTATACTCTCATTCCTTGGGTTTTGTTTAAGTTTCATGTTATTGGGTTAATCTATTTTGTCTGGGTATTATAGGTACCAAGCCTATAGAACTGGTATATTATGAACCACAACTAAAAAGTGAAAAATAAAAAAAACTTTTTTACAAAAAATACAACCGACTTCAAAATAAAAACACTACAAAGTGAAAAATAACTTAAATTTCGGAAGTCGGTGTCGAAAAAATACGAAGAAACAAAAGCAGGAACACCGACTTTCGAAATTTAAGTTTTTTTCACTTTGCAGTGTTTTTATTTTGAAGTCGGTTGTATTTTTTGTAAAAAAGTTTTTTTTAGTTTTTGTACACCATCACTAACATTGAGCAATTTCTATAGGGCAGTACCTAAAGGATTGACAAAATACCCATAATAACTTATTTAACATATTCGTGCTGTTTGTCGCTAAGGAGTTCGGCAGGCTTATTACGTATCTTTTGCTGTTCAAACGATAGCGATTTTTGCGCAATAATTGCTCTTCCATACAGAAGTTTTAGAGTTGTTGGCGGTTTTATTTTAAATAAGTGCATTTGACAAACAACGAGCGATTAGCAAACGATTGTGTAGGACCTACCATACCTACACTGCAGGTAATGCCGACTTTTATGACATAAAGCGTTTGATCACTATCGTTTTGCTCTTGCAAAAGATACGTAATAAGCCTGCCGGTTGGTAGACAAATGTCTTCAAGTTATCGATACTACTACAGGCCGGTTTCCTCACGAAGTTTTCCTTCCATTTTAAGATAATCTTCAACAAGTCTA
This sequence comes from Orthosia incerta, assembly GCA_948252205.1. Lineage (NCBI taxonomy): Eukaryota > Metazoa > Arthropoda > Insecta > Lepidoptera > Noctuidae > Orthosia > Orthosia incerta. The sequence goes on from OX411767.1 coordinate 12,038,713, forward strand.
CTTGGAAATAGACACTGATTTAAGCGACAATTTGTAAGCGTATTTTATAATTGCTTGCATCGTTCGAAATCAACATAACCAGTTCAGTCCACGATGTGTCCTACAAACATTATTTGTATGTGTGAAGAGTAAATAATCTTCTGTATTATTTATCTGTGCTTAGAATAGGCAAATCTCTTGGATCCTAAGTACCTAACAAAACATTTACGTACATATTTAGAAACTCGCTGATCCGACATACTCTGTCTTGTTTTCAGTTCATCAAAAAATAAAAACTGAGGAAACGGGGGCAGAGAGCGCCGACTGAATTTCCTTAGTTTAAAGTCATAATTCGAGGTTTAGCTCTCGTCTATTGCCTCCTCCAATATTGGACCAATTTAAAAGATCTTCCATAATCTGAAAATTATGCTTTCCTTTTTGATGATACTTTATCTTTAGAAGCACTAGAACCCTCAAAAAATGCTCAAAATTGCGCTGTCAACAGAAGCTTAGTGAACAAATTTGACAAATATAAATGAAAAAAGGAAAACAGGGACATAGTATATGTATAACTTACTTTACCAGTTAATGGAATGTTTTTTTAAATTGGTCCAATATTGGAGGAGGAAAGGCAAAAAACGTCGAATTATGACTTTTTACTAAGGAAATTCAGTCGGCGCTCTCTGCCCATATTTCCTCTTAAAATCGCCTCGCTTTGGCAATTTTCCGAAAACTTTTGCAATTAAAAAAAAAATGTTTTTAAAAACAAAAAATCCGACTGCTTATGAAGCGAACTAAAAAGATGTAAACAAGTAGATAATCATGCTGTCCAGTCGGTGAATACATATTCACGAGCTGGCTGACCAAAACCAGATGTATCCGCCGACTGCACAGCATGATTTTCTTCTTGTGTAGGTATCTTTTAGTTCGCTTCATAAGCAGTCCGGTTTTTTTTTATTTATTACTTTTTGGTACCTATATATTTTTGTAATCACCATCAAAAACCCACCATTTAGATACCCCACTCGATGGGTTTGGATAAAAAAAATAGAGACCTCCACAATATGGCGCCCAAAAGACGCCATGTTTTTTTTAACGTCACTTTTCTTAGAACAATTGGGCGGTCAAGATATATCTAACGATGTTTTAAATATATAAATCCTCCTAGTGTTTTTAAAGATATTAGATAATAAAGAATATTCCATACATACATACATACAAGATACGCGCGAAAAACATAACCCTTTCAGTGCAGTCGGGTAAAAAGGGAAGACAGCGTTTCGTCTACCTATCTAGGTTAACAATGCAATTTGAGTTAGTTTTCAAGACTCCAAGAAGAAAAACGAGTACGAACTAGTTTACGCGTATCGCACGAGGAAACATTCTTCATAACTAAAGATCGTTTAGAACACTTTCCATTTCAAACAATTAAAACACCGTCGAAATCATTTAGAGTCACAGTAATTTGAACAGTATTATGAAGACCAATCATCTACCTAAACAGTAGTACAAAACAAAAAAATATTGAATCATCAGTTCATCAACTAACTACATAATTGACTTAATAGTCGTTTTTGGCAAACGATAATTGTACAAAAGTTGCCTTTAGTTGCTACAGCGATTTTAGGATTAATTGTGAAATAAATCTACACAAATCAATAAAATGTAAGTGTCTGTTTGTAATGTCAACGTAGGTTTTTAGTTAACGCGTATACGGTACTTACCTATAAAAATAGGTAAGTACCGTACTAGTCTATCTGTCTGGTCCAGCTAATCTCCGAAACGGCTGAGTCGATCACTGGCCGACAGCTGATATTATGAGGAGAAACTAAGGCTACTTTTATTTTAGAAAAATAATTTAGTATTAGGGTTCCGTGAAACAAAATGAAAACCATATTTTTTTAGTTATTACGTATTTGGCGCAGACGAAGTCGCGGGCAACAGCTAGTTAAACATAAGATTGCTACAATCAACCTTCTGTAAGATGCCATGGTAGATAACTTCATTAGTAATAGGTGTTTCATAGATTGCTAATGATAATGAGTATTGACCAATTTTCGTAAGCACGTAAACCGTGCCCGACTGACGTTCGTAGATATTTGATAATCGATATAAACAGTAAAAAGCCCGCAACTTTTGAACGACAGAACCGATTTTCATCAAACAACAGAGAACACTTTTAAACAAAAAAAACTTAATCAAAATCGGTTCATCCGTTTTGGAGCTATGATGCTACAGACAGAGACAAATACACATGAACGACAAAACCGATTTACATCAAACGACACGACATCACGTGATGCGTGCACAAATAAACAGACAAACAGACAAAAATTCCAAAAATGCTGGAAATGGGTTCTGTTGGTTATCCTTTAACACTCTAGCTATTTTTTTTTGAATTTTTTTCGATGTACAAAAAATCTTTTTCTACAGATTTATTATATGTATTGATTAATTAATTAATTAATGATAGACTCAGTTTTACCCAAGAATTAAACAAGCTATTAGATGTGAATAGCATTAACTATTTAAACAAAGGAAATCTTCTGCTTCTAACTACATCCTACTGCACACACTAGCACTATTAATAATTATAAATGTTCATCTATCCAGCTAATTATTATGTGAAATCGAACACAATCGAACATTTTGCGTAATACGGATAGCAGTTTGTAAATTATACCATTGCAAGGCAATTTTCTATGCTCGTTATCACTAGCGTACTCAGCCTTCCCAACCCGACAAGTAAAAGTAAAATTAAAAAACAAGCCAAGTGCGAGCCGGACTCGCGCACGAAGGGTTCCGTACCATTATCGCAAAAAACGGCCAAAAAATCACGTTTGTTGTATGGGACTTAAATATTTATTTTATTCTGTTTTTAGTATTTGTTGTTATAGCGGCAACAGAAATACATCATCTGTGAAAATTTCAACTGTCTAGCTATCACGGTTCATGAGATACAGCCAGGTGACAGACGGACAGACAGACAGACAGATAGACAGACGGATCGTGAATTCTTAGTAATAGGGTCCCGTTTTTACCCTTTGGGTACGGAACCCTAAAAAGTACATAGTTCATCTAGTAGTAGACACGCTTCGATCGACAATCTATCGAATACATAATTGTGACACGATATCTTGCGAAAATACAGAAACGGCAAATACACAAACACACAGGTACACACGTCAAACTTATAACTCCCCTCTTTTTCCGTCGGGAGGGGGGAGGGGGTAAACATCTCTTTTATGTCCCCAAATTATTGATTGGTCCCGTTTTTACCTTGAGACCTTATTACTAAGACTCCGCGGTCCGTCTGTCTGTCATCAGGCTGTATCTAATGAACCGTGATAGCTAGGCAGTTGAAATTTTCACAGATGATGTACCTACTTCTGTTGCCGCTATAACAACAAATATTAAAAACAGAATAATATAAATATTTAAGTGGGGCTCCCATACAACAAACGTGTTTTTTTGCCGTTTTTTGCTGTAATGGTATACATTAAAACAAATCATTTATTTGCGAATATTTCGCGGGCTATTTAAGTTCTTTAGACCATTGCAGGTGTGCAGAATATTACAATAAAATAACTCAAAATATTGATTAACAATTGCATCATGTATACATCTATTGCAGAACCCTCCGTGCGCGAGTCCGGCTCGCACTTGGTCGGTTTTTTTTATACCAAAGTGTTGCTAACGAGGCGGCTCTTCTAATTGTATTGTCGCCGAGATGAGACTGCTACAATCTTTTTAATTTTTTGGAAATCTTTTTGGTAATCCTGACCTATTAACATCTCTCGTTGTCCAGAACAAGCAAACCACCTTAAACTTGCAACTGGCAACCAAAAAAACAACACAATCACATTTCTATGACATTGTACGAACGACCTTACGTTTGTCACGCGACCAGTTGCCGGCACTTACGTAATATATGCAGTTACTACACCTGCTCGTGAATCGTGTGTAATGAGTAGATTTTAAGCAAGAGCTTGATAAACATAAGATGCTTAGATTAAGAGAAGTCGTGTGTTCGATGGGATTTCCCGTCGGCATAAATGGCGAACTTTCATACACACTTTCATCACTGTTTAAGGGTACACTAGTCGACGGCACGAACTATTTTGTGCGCGGGGTTAAAATGCATTTAATATCAACCCACAACACGTGCGGAAGAGATAGATGCTGTGATGAGCAGTAGGTAAGCTAGTTCGCGTACGAATACACACTTTTGCAAATTTTTAGCTAAATGGATAATGATTTAGGACGAAACCGAGCGCGCGAAAATTTATTAACAGACCTTTGGCAGTCTAGATATCATGAAAAAACGACTAAATCTATCTGTTCAAAATAAAATTATTTGCATTGTTGAACTACTAATCTATCACTGTATGGAGGCCTTTTTGCAATTTTCCGTCTTCTTATGGTATTTATTTGCGCCCAAAAATGCGTTAAAATTAGTGTCGAAATGTGGAACTTTCAACGCTCATAACTTTCAAATATTTTATTTTTATGCTTTTTTGCTTCCATACAGGGCTAGATAATGATGAGACAAATTGATATCACTTTTTATTTTAAAAGTACCTACATCGTCAAACAGTGGAATAATCCCTAGACTACGTTTGTATGGAAGAATTTTCGACTAGTGTAACCTTAAGTAATGTTTTAATCCTTCCTTGGTGCTCGTGTTTTACCTGCTGCGTACGCTTTAGAGCGTACTAGCGTGATGTTATGTTATGAAATGGTATAAACAATAAACAAACGTGCCTTTGCAGCCGAGAGATTTGCCGTTATTTATTGAAGAGTTCTGTTGTATATCGCCGAAGTTCTTCATCATATCTTCACCAAATTCAAACGGGACCAATTTCGGAACATACTCTTTCGATCAAAAAAGAATTTTCAAAATCGTTCCACAATTGACGGAGATATCGGTGAACATACCAAAAAACAAACATAAGGTCGATCATAGAACCTCCTTCTTTTTGGTAAGTCGGTTAAAAAATACCTGGAGCTAAGCTATACGTAATATATTGAAATTGTCAAGACACAATGGGCCTATAAAATACAGACTGGCATCATAAGTAATTGTTAATTCCATGCATAATAATCTAGCTAGCAGGGCCAGATCAGCCACGTAGCAGGAAAAAATTGAAAGAAATCTCCGTGGAGTCATGCCAAAAACAAACCGAGTTCTACCAAGTATTAGAACCTTATTAGAAGTTTCGTATACAAGGCAGACTGTTCTGATAGATTATTAATATTATTGTGGTTTATAAACTTTTGTTTCTCAGGTGTTTTATAGGATCTCACGGGTGTGAACCCAGGTGAAATCTTTATTTACTATTTGAACTGGTAAATTGTTTTGTACTGCAGTGAAATTGTAATCTAATCCAACTGTAAAAAAATTCTTACTATTCGGCAAGTATTTAAGAGGAAATATGGGCAGAGAGCGCCGACGGCATAACCTTAGTAAAAAAGTGTAGTTCTAAAAACTAAAAAACACGCTTTAATGGTAAATTGAACTAAAAAGTCGCTAATCCTGAAGATCTTGGTAAGGCTAATGGGACAAACTATATAAACGCGCACGGTAGAATCAACTTTCATTACTTATAAATTTGAACCAAGTTGAATAAACATATTTGATTTTGACTTTGGCTTTGACTTTGACTAAATTATTGCATTTTCCTTATAAGTGTGCAAAGTTTCAAATCAATCCCACGTTTTGAAGAGGGTGAAAATCACGTTCAAAGATTCCGTTACATTGATACATTGATACATACCAAGCTAATAAAAGCGTGTTAAAAAGTCTTATTTCGAGGATTGGCTCTCGTCTCTTGCCTCCTTCAATATTGGACCAATTTTAAAAACATTGTGACACATACATATTAGTATATTTAACCCATACTTGAATGTTAATTACTTGTATAGGAAAATTATTAAGCGCTATTCCTCTCTCCTAGACACTGACTGTATCTCCATCGTAGACTCTGTCTCTGTACCTATGACCTAGACTAGAGTCAAGAGCAAACACATAAAAAAAAAAAAAAAAAAACTAGAATGATGCTGTGCCCGACAGGGTCCATAATTCTTTCTGTAACTTATATTTACCACCTGTATGTACATTAAGGATGCAATAAACTTAATTTGAATTTGACATCATCTGTGAAAATTTCAGCTGTCTAGCTATCACGGTTCATGAGATACAGACGGATCTCGGAGTCTATAGGGTCCCGTTTTTACCCTTTGGGTACGGAACCCTAAAAACTAACTATATATAATTCCAGGTTTCCTCACGATGTTTTCCATCACCGTTCTCAGCGATGTCCAAGATAAACTTAGAAAGTACACATTGGTACTTGCCCGGATTTGGATTTTGCGAGGTCTTAGCCACTGAGCCACCGCAACATACATAGAGTTGGTCTATAAGAAACGTCTCCGTTTGATATATCTACTCCGTTATAAATAAATTAGCTACTGTCTGTTAATAAACAAAAGTTCAAGGCTTGATTTATAATGAGACATATATTATACTTAAACGTATTCCATCACTGGCTTGTCAAAATTAATCGCAAGTGAATTATAAAAAGAAATCGGTGTTGGATGATATAAGTGATTTGCACTGCAACTTTAATTGTCGCTCAATCGTTTACTTATACTGGTTCCATCATCTATTTATCCTTTACGCTACATTATACTACCTTAAAAAGACCTGGCTACTGTCCATTAGGGATCTAAATAGTGTGGTTCCCGGCTCTAGCTTGGTCTCGGTGATCTAAATAGTGTGGTTCCCGGCTCTAGCTTGGTCTCGGGGATCTAAATAGTGTGGTTCCCGGCTCCAGCTTGGTCTCGGGGATGTAACTAGTGTGGTTCCCGGCTCTAGCTTGGTCTTGGGGATCTAAATAGTGTGGTTCCCGGCTCTAGCTTGGTCTCGAGGATCTAAATAGTGTGGTTCCCGGCTCTAGCTTGGTCTCGAGGATCTAAATAGTGTGGTTCCCGGCTCTAGCTTGGTCTCGGGGATATAACTAGTGTGGTTCCCGGCCCTAGCTTGGTCTCGGGGATCTAAATAGTGTGGTTCCCGGCTCTAGCTTGGTCTCGGGGATCTAAATAGTGTGGTTCCCGGCTCTAGCTTGGTCTCGGGAATCTAAATAGTGTGGTTCCCGGCTCTAGCTTTGTCTCGGGATTCTAAATAGTGTGGTTCCCGGCTCTAGCTTGGTGTCTCGGGGATATAACTAGTGTGGTTCCCGGCTCTAGCTTGGTCTCGGGGATCTAAATAGTGTGGTTCCCGGCTCTAGCTTGGTCTCGGGTATCTAAATAGTGTGGTTCCCGGCTCTAGCTTGATGTCTCGGGGAACTAACTAGTGTGGTTCCCGGCTCTAGCTTGGTCTCGGGATCTAAATAATGTGTTGCTCGGCTATAGCTTGGTCTCGGGGATCTAAATAGTGTGGTTCCCGGCTCTAGCTTGGTCTCGGGAATCTAAATAGTGTAGTTCCCGGCTCTAGCTTGGTCTCGGGAATCTAAATAGTGTAGTTCCCGGCTCTAGCTTGGTCTCGGGAATCTAAATAGTGTAGTTCCCGGCTCTAGCTTGGTCTCGGGAATCTAAATAGTGTAGTTCCCGGCTCTAGCTTGGTCTCGGGGATCTAAATAGTGTGGTTCCCGAATCTAGCTTGGTCTCGGGAATCTAAATAGTGTGGTGCCCGACTCTATCTTGGTGTCTCGGGGATCTAACTAGTGTGGTTCCCGGCTCTAGCTTGTACTCGGGATCTAAATAGTGTGTTTCCCGGCTATAGCTTGGTCTCGGCGAAATCAATAGTGAGGTTCCCGGATATAACTTGGTCTCGGAGATCTAAATAGAGTGGTTCCCGGCTATAACTTGGTCTCGGGCATCTAAATAGTTTAGTTCCCGACTCTAGCTTGGTCTCAGTGAACTCGAAATTATCTATCGTTCAATGGTCTATTGGTCCTAAGTGCAACTGCTGAAGGTGGTGAATTGTAAGGTCCTGGGTTCGATTCCAGGGACAGGCAAAGAGCTTTTGGGATTTTTTGTAGTTGTTGGTTGGGCTGACTTAAGGCGCTTTAGTGCCGTCAAACGGTTACTTTAAAAAGCATTCTTAGTCCAGGATAAAAGGTATGAGAAAAACAAAAACTATTGATACATGTACATTATTTGTGAAACATGGTTTTTTTGTATGACTAATACTTGTGCTTAAAAAAAAATTAACAACACGATATTTTTTCGCTTCTTTTGCAAACTCCTCCAAAACGACTTGGATGTTTAAAAATTTTTTTACACAGAAAAAATTATGGTTAGGATTACTTCTTAGGTTAGGATGTGTAAATAAAAAAATATATTGCAAACAAAACTGTCCAAAAGGAGGTCGAATATTGAAATTCTGGCACCGAGCGGGCGCACGCAGTACCGCATTAACATTGGGGAATATATACGCCTTAAGAGTCCGTTCATCGTCAGGCTCATCTTTTCAAAGCTCTTCTACAGGAAAAGAATCATACAAAACTAACTAACACCAAATACATGATAGTGTTTACATTGTTAAGACAGAAAGAAAAAAAAAGCTAAACCCGACCGGCACACGTGCTTAATTAAGATTGGAGATAATGTAAAAACTTTGGACAAGTAATATCTTGGCTTAGATAGAATGGGTTCCCTGGTTAATATTTTTGTTGGTTTGATATTACAGAGCATCAACAATTTTGTCTGTAAACCCTAAATTAAATTAAGAGGACTTTAAGACTTGCTAAAATGAAGTTGTGCTGTGGTGAGTCCTGGAGAAAACTTGGGACTTATTTGGTGAAATGGAATTTTAAATACGGAGACAGCACGCCGTGATTACGATCAACGCTCAGTTATTCTAGACGAAAGAAGGCGTTGCAGTAGACATACAGCATCATAGTCTTCCTGAAGGCTCGACGTGATTCGATTTATAGCACACCGAAAAGAGAAATTACAAGTACGTTCACAATTCACATGCATGCAATGCGATGTAATTCGAGCGAATTGCACTTGAAATTTTCTTAGAAAGTAACAAAGTTATAAAATAGAATATACTTTCTTTCCTTTTTCTTTTCCATTCTTTCTTTTTTCCTTATTTTTCTTTCTTTAATTTGTTTTTTTAAGATTTTTTTTATTTTTTTTTTGAAAATAATGGGTTCGGTACAGAACGTTTATTTTTCTTTTATACGCTTCAATTTTTATTTTTACTATTTTTTTAGGTCTACAGCCACAGCATGTTTATTTTCTTTCATACGGCTCCATTTTTTTTTTGATTCCCCAGCTCCAATATAGTTGGGAAAAGACTAGGCAGATGATGATAATGACGTCTCTATTTATAGATATTTATTGCCGACTAACCAAGTGTTTGTTCTCATCTCTTCTCTGAAGTTCTTGAGGATCATAAGTGTTTATATTACTTGCATAACATCTATATTTGTCTCCTTATTGTTCACCGTACCGATAACTACAAAATCAAATAAGTTTTGACCAGAATTCACTATATCAATTAAATGCTTCATTCACACTAAAGCGGAACCCTAAATATTTGGGTACCCAAAAAACAGGGTTCCACATACTGACATAATGAGTAGTGACTCATCGCCTTGAGGGTCTAAATTGTTTCGTTAAAGGAGTGTGCACACTGACCGAATGACTTTTAAGTTATGTTTTTTTAAAGGTTACCATACATGGTCAGTTCTATCTGCAGAAGATTTTATAATTGATTAACTATCTTTACGGTTACGCCCTAATACCATAACATTCTAAGTTGCCACACTCTTGAAGGCAAATTGTGATGAACCTCGATGCTCAGATTTAAACAGGAAATGCGGGCAGAGAGCTCCGACTGAATTTCCTTAGTAAAAAGTCATAATACGAGGGTTTGGCTCTCGCGTATTTCGTCCTCCAATATTGGACTAATTTAAAAGATATTTTCATTTATAGTTGTCAAATTTGTACACTAGGCCTATGCTGTCAGCAAAATTTTGAGCATTTTTAACACGCTTTTATTAGCTTGGTATGTATGTATCAATGTAACGGAATCTTTGAACGTGGTTTTCACCCCATTTAAAACGTCGGATTGATTTGAAACTTTACACACTTATCAAAGACCGATGACAATGCAATAGTTTTTTCCATTATCTTTACCAGGATCTTCAGGATGAGCGACTTTTTAGTTCAATTTACCATTAAAGCGTGTTTTTTAGTTTTCAGAACTACAATTTATTTAAGTGCTTCTAAAGATAATGTATCATCAAAAAGGAAAACATGGGGGCATACTATATATCTTTACTTTTCAGTTTATGGAATATCTTTTAAACTGGTCCAATATTGGAGGAGGAAATAGGCGAGAGCCAAACCTCGAATTATGACTTTTTACTTGGGATATTCAGTCGCATGTCTGTGACCGCATTTCCTCTTAATCATCGATGTGGTCCATGTTGGCTTCCAGTTTCAATTTACTGCAAATTACAAAGAGTAAAAGCCCATGGGAGAGGCAGTGAGAAAACGTAGGTCGAAAATACTCTTTTATTATAATTGTATGTACGTACACACATGTTTGAGCAAATAAAGTTATCTGAATCTGAATCTAAAAAGTCTTGTCTGAAATCATTTATGCGACTATATCGTGAACATTTAAATTTAAATTAATAAGTTGTTGATATTTTGATTAACCAAACACAACAAGAGATTAGAGTAAATTAGTCTCGCAGAAACCGGAGGAAATGAATAAAATAATAATTAGCAACATTAATAAATAACATGATTTTAAGGTTACACTAGTTGAAGTGGACTGTATTTGTTGTGCGTTGGAAGAATGAAAATACTGTCGTGATTCGTATCTTCAATTTTATTCCTTATTGTTATTACAACTGTATGTTATTACAATTGTAGAGCTGAAGACTGACTGTGTCCGACTGTGCCTCAGCCTCCAAACGGTCCGTTATTTATACAAGAACCGCTAGGCGCGAACAATGGCGCCCCTCTCTCTCAATGGCGCTCGGGCATGGCGTCATAGAAATGCCGTAATCATCAATATTATCTTACTTAAATCTACACAAATTATACATTTCCTTAATCTACATACTTAATTCTACCTAGGAAACATATAAACTGTAAAAAGGTCAACACAAAAATCTTATCTAACCTAGATTCCTCCCTACTTATGAGCTATCAAAACATGCATAATCTTACCTAATTATCTACGTTTTCTCTAGTTCTTATATGTATTACAGTAGTTCTCATATGTTTTGTACTCATACTTTAGAACTCACATGGAACCTACATCAATTATATTTTAACATTCACGTGTTATTTTTAGTACCACGAAAAGAGAAATTTACAGATAATAACTAACTAACGGGATATCATATTTTCTCACGCCGACCCCGGCTTAATGTGTTTTGGGATAACAGCAATAGTCCATTCAATGTTTTATTAAGGCGGCGTACGGGTCTGCAGACAATAAGCATTTATAGTTATTTATTTTTCAAAGCGGTAAACCTTTGACAAACAAGGCGTTCACCGTTACGGAGCCATTAAACATGGATTGTTTCTTTATTTTTACAAAATGCCGACAACGGTCAGGGTTATTGCTTCATTCAAAGATTCGTTAAAAAGACCCAAACACATGTTCGCCATAAACACCGTTATAGGTCTACGTGGGAAGCCCTTATGCTAAAAAATCACCACGCAACGTACAAAGCCATGCGTCCGTTACAGTTCTCCCCCCGGCGCAGCTCGCGTAGCCTCCTTTGTTGACACGACGACGAGCTTGCTCACGGGGCGTCGGAAGGTGCCAGTCCTGGTGCGCACCTCGACGACTCTGATGCCGCCATCCGGTCCGCGATGCGTGCGCTCGACGATTCCCATCGGCCATGTGTTCCGTGGCAGCGTGTTGTCGACCACGAGGACCACGTCACCGGCTTGAATGGGTCGCACGTCGTTCCGTGGCTCGCCGCGAGGTACCAACGTGGGCAGGTACTCGCGTAGCCATCGTCGCCAGAAGTGGTCAGCGAGCGCCTGACTAGCTCGCCATGTCCTCCGGTCGTCCTCTTCGCAGGGTCCTGTCGTCGGCAGCCCCTTAGACGACCCCAACAAGAAGTGGTTGGGTGTTAGGGCCTCGGGGTCGCTGGGATCCACACTGACGTGTGTCAGCGGTCGCGCATTGATCGAGAACTCAGCCTCAGTGAGCAGAGTCCTCAGTACTTCTTCCGCCGGCGCCTTCTCTCGCAGGGTCACGCTGAGCGCCGTCTTCACGGAGCGCACCATACGTTCCCACGCGCCACCTTGGTTGGGCGCGCCGGGAGGGATGAAGCGCCACTCCAAGCGATGCAGTAGCCCCTCATCTCGCAGGGCAAGCATCCACTCGGCGTAGGCGTGGCGTAGCTCCTGGTCGGCCCCGCGAAAGTTAGTCGCGTTGTCGGAGTACATCACTCTCGGCCAGCCTCTGCGCGCGGCCATTCGTCTCAGCGCCATGATTGCTGAGTCGGTGGAGAGTGAAGCGACAAGCTCGATGTGCACGGCGCGGGAGGTGAGGCACGTAAAGAGTGCGCCCCACCTCTTCTCTCGGCGGCGTCCTACCTTGACCATTATTGGCCCAAAATAGTCCACCCCACAGTTGGTGAACGGGCGGTGAAAAGGGTCAAGGCGGGCGTGTGGCAGGTCTCCTGTAGCTGGGGTTTGCGGCCTCGCCCGCCTCGTTTTGCAGAAGGCGCAGCTCCTCTCGACAGCGCGTACCGTGGGTCGCAAGTGAATGACCCAGTACCGCTGTCGCAGGTCGTTCGTCACACGCTCCCTATTGGCGTGGCCTGCAGCGCAGTGCTCCCGCAGCACGAGGAGCTTAGTCAGCTGATGACGGCCGTCGAGTATAATAGGCCGCTTCATCTCGGTCGGGGCGGGAGAGGCCTCGATCCGGCCCCTCACTCTTAGGACGCCGTTTTCCAGCACTGGATCCAGCCTGTACAATCGACTCGCCCTCGTGAGCGGGCGAGCAGACTGGATCTTCTTCATATCTTCCCCGAAGCTGTCCTCTTGTGCTTGTTTGATTAGTTCAGCCTCGGCGCGCTGGATATGATGATACTCCATCCTTGTTGCTCTTCGTCTGCAGATATCAGTGAAAGCGATCGCTCGAGCGACGGCTCTCACCAATACCTCATACTTTGAGAAGCGGGCCGGGTTCGGTAGCCAGCTATCTCGCTCCGTTTCTTCTCTCGTGTGAAGGACCTCCTCGTCCTCCTTGTCATCCGTCGACGTCGTGGGCCACTGCTCTTCTGGCAGGAGCAAGAAGTCCGGTCCTTGAAACCATCTATCCGTGGCGCAGATGGGCGTGTCGATGAGCCGAGTGGCGTCGTCCGCTACGTTGCTTGCAGTAGGCAGCCAACGCCACTCTTCTTTCTGGGTCAACTCTGCGATCTCTCCCAGCCGATGCGCAACGAATGGCGTGTAGCGTCGCACGTCGTGATGGATCCAGTGCACCACGGTAGATGAATCGGTCCAGTAGGTCGTCTGGCCGATGATGACTCGGTGCTCCCTTCTTATCGTCTCAGCGAGTCTTGCTCCAATCACTGCGGCTTGTAGCTCCAGGCGCGGTATAGTTTGCGCCCGACGAGGCGCCACCTTAGCTTTAGCGGCCACCAACACGACGTTCAGGCTCCCATCGACGTTTCTTATTCGCCAATAGGCCACAGCTGCGTAGGCTTGCTCGCTGGCGTCGCACAGTATGTGTAAGTCGACGCGTTCATACTTTTGCGTCACGTAACAGCGCGGTAGTCGCAGCTGAGCGAGTTCAGTCAGGCGAGCGAGCCAGGAGGCGAAGAGCTCGTTCTCTTCCTCGGGGATTTGCTCGTCCCACGTCGTCTGAAGGCGCCACAAGCTCTGCAGTATGATCTTCGATCGTATTGTGTAGTGGCTCAGCAACCCAAGCGGGTCGTATATGGACATCACGGCGCTGAGGGCTTCACGCTTAGTCGGGGCGCGCGTTCTCGCTCGTACTTCAGCCGGGACTCGGTTCATAGATGTGTTGAACCCCAGCTCATCGCGCTCCGCGTCCCAATGCAGCCCCAGAATCTTGCTCTCAGGCTGCTCACCCCCCAATTGTGTAGGAGAGGTGGCGTGCAGCTCGGTGGGCACGTCGCGTAGCACCGTCTTGTTGCTGGAGCTCCAACCTCGCAGCGTGAACCCTGCGTGCGCGTGCACTGCTCTCGTTTCCTCTACTGCCTTCCGTGCTTCTTCAGCGTCTTCATAGCTGGCCACCAAATCGTCCATGTAGTGACTTCCTTTGATGGCCTCCAGCGCCCGCGGGTACTCCTGCCCATGTACGTCTGCGTTGTGGTTGCGAACGTAATGGGCCATGTACGGGGAGCTCGCGGCGCCGAATAGCATACTGGTCATCTTGTATTTCCTCGGCGGCTCTTGTCGGTCGTCACCTCTCCACAGGAACTGTTGCGCTGGTTGGTCCTCCGGCCTTATCCTGATTCTCAGGAACATCTCCTGCACGTCTGCTGTAATCGCTACCACCTTCTCTCGGAACCTAAATAGGATTCCTGGCAGCGACAGCAGTAGGTCGGGTCCCTCCAACAGTTCGTCGTTTAGGCAGACGCCGTTGCTCTTCGCTGCTGCGTCGAACACTAGCCTATGTTTGCCGGGCTTGTTCGGGTTCTGCACGGCGAAATGTGGCAGATACCAACAGATGGCATTCGCTCGCTCCGACCCGTCGCATGGCGTCGCGTACCCTTTGTCCAATAGGTTGTTAACCTGCTTGGAGTACTCAGCCGCGAACTGTGGGTTGGCGTCCATCTTCTGCTCGATCTTCTTCAGCCGGCGGAACGCTTGATTGTAGCTAGGCGGCATAGTGACCTCGTCTCGTCGCCATGGCAGCCCAACCTCGTACCCGGTGTCAATCTTCCTGATTGTCCTTCCGACTATGTCGATGGCCCGTTGATCGCTCGCCTTGACTCTCGGCCTTCCTTGTATGCCGAGCGCGTCGATCCTGAAGTGGGCTTCGACTAAGTCGTGGAGTTCCTGGCTGCATGCACCCGTAGTTCGGTTGGGCTCGTATACATGCAGCACGTTCCCTTCTTTGATGATGGTCTTGCGTGGTGCGGTTCCGTGCACCACCCATCCGAGTTGCGTTCTTGATGCTGCCGGTTGGTTAGGGCCGCCGATTCGGAGCTCGCGGGACACGATGCACTCCCAGTGGTCTGTACCCACTAGAAGCCCGGGGCGCGCCAGTTCGTAGCACACCTCTTCTGGGGTCAGGTCCCTCAGGTGCTCGTAATCCAGCAGCGTGTCGGGAATGGACTGTTGGTGAAGCCGGAGATCCTTCATGGTCCTCGCTCTGACCCTGTAGCTTTCGTCACTCTTCAGTCCCTTCACGTTGATATTCACTACTCGGCTGTCCATATCTCGCTGCGACATGTTGACCCCGCTCAGGTGGAGCGGCCGTGATGGCCCTTCTGCCCCGACGCTCGCCGCCAGTGTTTCGTCCACTAGGGTGATCGTGGCCCCTTCGTCTAGGAGTGCGTAGGTCTTGACCTCCCCCCGTGGTCCGGACACGATGACAGGGCACATCTTGAGCAAGACTGCCCGTGGCCCGGTAGCGGGTTGGGTAGCCACAGACAGGACCGCTTCCTCCTTCCGTGGTTCAGCCTTCCCCATGTCTTCCGTCTGCGCTTCGCGTACCGCTTGATGGAGCGTCGCGTGATGCGGGCGGCGACATTGATCCACGCCGCACAGCTGCGCCTTGCAACTTATGCGCCTGTGTTGCTTCTGGGCGCATTTGAAGCAAATCTTATTAGATTTAAGAAAGCTCCATCGCTGCTTTACCGTTAGCGCCTTGTACTGCGGACACCGCGTCAACAGGTGGGCTTGCTCGCACTTAGGGCACTTGTCCTTTTCTTCTTCCCTTCCCTCGGTCGTAGTGAACACGCTCGCCTTCTTCTTGAGTGTCACGATGGGTCGAGTTTCCTTTCTCGGTGCGGCGGCGCTTGTAGACGGAGCGTACGTATATCGTAACGCTCGGTCCGCCTCTCGCATTAGAAACCGTGACATCACGACGATTTCCGGATCCGCTGTCCCTTCTTGATCGTAGGCGTAATCACACCAGCGGGATCGGAGATGCGGGCTGAGCTTGTCCAGTACTTCCCGGGTCATAAAAGGGTTGAACAAGTAACCTCTTCGATCGATTGTTTGCAGTACGCAAATTATGTTCTGTAGCTTGACAGCGAAACTGTTGAGTTCTGTGGCCGATGTACCAGGTTTTGGAAGCTTCTTGAGGTCATCCAGTGCCCGGTCGATGATGACTTCCGGTCGACCGAAGCACTGCTCAAGAGTCTTCATAATGACGCCTGGATCAGTGGCCGTATGTAGAAGGGCGGCCACGGCGTCTCTTGCTTCTCCTTTGAGGCAGCTTCTCAGCCTTTGTACGTTCTCGGCTGCTGTAACCTGGTACATATCTGTCGAATCTCGTACAGCCGCCTTGAATGGCAGCCACTCGTTGGCCGCTCCGGAGAATGTAGGTAGCTCCGTGTGCCCAGGCCTAGGTCGGGCCATTTTTTCTAGTGTTGCTGCCAAGTGCTCAATGCTGTCCTTTGCTCTTGTGGGGGTCGGCGATCTCGTTCTAGACACGAAGCGTATCTGTTTGGATTCTCTTGGTCCCTCTTCCCCCCGTGAGTTGAGGGGGTTCGTCCTCAGCCATTCATCCACCATTTGATGAGGCTCTTCGCGTGGACGAGAGGGCTCTTGTTCCTCTTGTACGCTTTCTTCATCATTGATCGCTGACACCTCCACTGCTAGTCTCTTCTTGACTAGCTCTTCTTCCAGTGCCAGTTTCTGGGTCCGGATGGCTGCTAGCTTCTCTGCAGCCTCCAGTTCCGCTATCCGTAGCCTTGTTGTGACGCTTGTCGTCGACCGTTGCGACCTCATTGTCCTGGTCGGTGACGTCATTCGCTGTCGGATCGCGGTGTTTGTCGTCTGTGCACTGGAAGGCCCCGCTGCGCTGTTGTGTGCCATTCTCGGAAATGGTGATGCTGGTGGGTCCGGTGAGAGTCTTCTTCTTCGCTCCCGTTCGATCAGCTCCGCTTCCTGGCGGCGCGCCTCCTCTTCTTGGACGCGTCGCGCTTCCTGTTCTTGGATGCGTAGCTGTTCTTCTATCTCGGTTGCGTCTCCCTGGCTCCTTGTGAACACCATCTTGAGTATAGCCGCACGTTCAGTTTGGCAAGGCGGGTTAGTACCTCTTCGGTTCGGTACTTCAGGTGAAACCGGTCGGCTCGGTTCGGTAAGCCGGTCGGGTTCAGTTGTGTTGAAGCCGGTCAGGTTCAAGACCGGTTAGGTTCGAAACCGGTCCTGTTCCGTACAGCTTTGTTCTTACCGCAGATCTTCTTACTTCGTCTGCGGCTCGGTGACAGCCGGGTTCCTTTCTTCGCTCTTGCCGCAGATCTTCGTACTTCGTCTGCAGCTCAGTGGTTCTGGTTGCAGCGGGTTCTTCGTTCTTGTATCCGCTGCTTGATGGACCAGACTGTAGTGGGCCTGGTTGCCGCTGGTTCTTGGTTCTTTATCCGAGCTCGTAGGACCAGACTGAAGTGGACTGTATTTGTTGTGCGTTGGAAGAATGAAAATACTGTCGTGATTCGTATCTTCAATTTTATTCCTTATTGTTATTACAACTGTATGTTATTACAATTGTAGAGCTGAAGACTGACTGTGTCCGACTGTGCCTCAGCCTCCAAACGGTCCGTTATTTATACAAGAACCGCTAGGCGCGAACAATGGCGCCCCTCTCTCTCAATGGCGCTCGGGCATGGCGTCATAGAAATGCCGTAATCATCAATATTATCTTACTTAAATCTACACAAATTATACATTTCCTTAATCTACATACTTAATTCTACCTAGGAAACATATAAACTGTAAAAAGGTCAACACAAAAATCTTATCTAACCTAGATTCCTCCCTACTTATGAGCTATCAAAACATGCATAATCTTACCTAATTATCTACGTTTTCTCTAGTTCTTATATGTATTACAGTAGTTCTCATATGTTTTGTACTCATACTTTAGAACTCACATGGAACCTACATCAATTATATTTTAACATTCACGTGTTATTTTTAGTACCACGAAAAGAGAAATTTACAGATAATAACTAACTAACGGGATATCATATTTTCTCACGCCGACCCCGGCTTAATGTGTTTTGGGATAACAGCAATAGTCCATTCAATGTTTTATTAAGGCGGCGTACGGGTCTGCAGACAATAAGCATTTATAGTTATTTATTTTTCAAAGCGGTAAACCTTTGACAAACAAGGCGTTCACCGTTACGGAGCCATTAAACATGGATTGTTTCTTTATTTTTACAAAATGCCGACAACGGTCAGGGTTATTGCTTCATTCAAAGATTCGTTAAAAAGACCCAAACACATGTTCGCCATAAACACCGTTATAGGTCTACGTGGGAAGCCCTTATGCTAAAAAATCACCACGCAACGTACAAAGCCATGCGTCCGTTACACTAGTCGACGGCACGAACTATTATGTGCGCAGGGTTGAAATGCATTTTATATCAACCGACAACACGTGCGGAAGAGATAGATGCTGTAATGATCAGTAGGAAGGTAGTTCGCGTACGAATACACACTTTTGCAAATTTGTAGCGAAATGGATAATGATTTAGGACGAAACCGAGCGCACGAAATTTTATAAACAGACCTTTGGCAGTCTAGATATCATGAAAAAACGAATAAATTTATCTGTTCAAAATAAAATTATTTGCATTTTTGAACTACTAATCAATCCCTGTATGGAGGCCGTTTTGCAATTTTCCGTCTTCTTATGGTATTTATTTGCGCCCAAAAATGCGTTAAAATTAGAGTAGAAATGTGGAACTTTCGACGGTCATAACTTTCAAACTTTTTCTTTTTTTACTTTTTCGCTTCCAGGGCTAGATAATGATAAGACAAATTGATATCACTTTTTATTTTGAATTTACATCGTCAAACAGTGGAATAATCCCTAGACTACGTTTGTATGGAAGAATTTTCGACTAGTGTAACCTTAAGTGTTCTTGAATCGGCAACCCGCCTTCAGCAAACGTCACGATCAATGCTCATTCCTTCAATATATGAGAAGAGGTCCTTACCCTGAAGAGGCAGTTAAATCCTGGTGTTATTAAGGACCATTACACCGACGATTACGTTACCAAATCTAAACCACCAACAGATGTGAAGCCAGCGTTACTAATCAAAATAATTTGGATGCAATCCTGCAGCCGACAAATTGGTCAAATGATACCCAAATTTAAAGGTTTGGTATACACAAGGGCCGGTTTCTGAATGTTATATTAAGACGTGTCAGACACTTGACTTTGATGCTAAAACTGGAATCAGGCTAACGTAGCTTGACAAATAGTAAGCTTAAAATTCTTAATTCTGAAACCGATTTAAATATAGCTTAAAATTCTAAATTCTGAAATCCGAGGTTAGTAATTGTGGCAATACGTTGGTACTACTATTCGCCCTTATTAACCACATCATCACATCACATCATCAGCCTATTAATGTTCCCACTGCTGGGACACAGGCATCCTCTCTGTGAGAGGGAATGGGCCGTAAACCACCACGCGGGCCCAGTGCGGGTTGGTGGATATCACATGTCTTCGAATGTTTGGTTCTAGAACATTCCGGTTTCCTCACGATGTTTTCCATCACCGTTTGAGAACAGTGGTGATGAAATAATTCACACAAAGTAAAGCGCCTGCCTGGGCTCGAACCCACGACCTACAACTTCTAAGTCGCGGCAGATACAACTGGGCCACCACTGCTCCTTATTAACCATATCTTCTTAATATCTAAAATTAATTTACAAACTGACAACGCACAGCCTACTACTAAAGAGATTGGAGAACGTTTGTATAAAAGATTATTATTTTCGCCGATGACAAATTCCATAGAGCACACGGTTTGTAGAATTGAATTGAATTTAGAATTATCGAAAGGACCTTGATAGGCGACTTAAGCTTAAACAGGCCAATCCATAGACTTTTTTTACTCTAGGCATATTTTTATTCCATGCTAAATAATGTATCTAGTAGTAGACTCGCTTCGATCGACAATCTATTGAACACTTAATTATGACACGACATCTTACTAAAACACCCCGAACGATCAAACAGTAAGAACGCCCATATCTTTTGAACGGCTGAACCGATTTTCATCAAGCATAGCTAAGAACAATCTCGACAAAGTCATATTTCAAACAAAAACGTATACAAAATTTCGTTTAGAAAAAACGTAGGTATCACAGTTCACAGTGACCCGTTTCATAAAAAAAACAATTTCATAAGTAAAGACCTAATAACGGTGTTATGAGTCGGATTTCCCCATTGAGATAATTCATTCTTTCTTACTTTCAATCGAATAGTTCATTTCGTAAATTATACATCTATTGATATATCGCGTAATATACCAAACTGCAGTATAGTGACACAAATTTATTATTTAATTGAACCAATGTCGTATAATTACGTAGTGTTACCATTACAACCAATTACATTGAGTGAGTCATAACAGAATTCATAATAATATATGCCTTCGAGCAAGACCATGTAACTATTAGACTAGATTACCTAAGCATTTTTATACAGAGCAGTAATTGTCAATGCAACTGTTGTTGTATAAAACCAGATAGATATAGAGGAAGTGTCAATTCACCCTGCCCTGCCCTGCAAAATTTATTGTCACACGATTAAGTATTATGTGTTATATCTACGCTACTAACCCAAAAAATATTTGTCCACAGACCAACCCCACCAAAGAATGCCATAAAAACCAAAGATGGCGTACTCAAAAACGATCCTTTTCCTCATAATCACAAACTTCATAATCGCTCACACACAAGACTTAACATCAGAAGAAATAAAAACAGTCAAAGAAAGTCAAGAAACACCGGAAGACACAACAGTACAAATAGAAGAAGAAGAATTTAGTACAACAACAGAATATAATGTGACAGAAGAAGATATAGAAGGGAAAAATGCTGAACCGGGTGATGATACAGCTACGGAAGAAACTAATGTCATCACAGAATCAAGCTCAAACAATGTGGTCGATGAAACAGACAAAAACGTTCATTCTAATTTGAGCAATAATATCGATATTGTATCTAAGGTAAATTGAAACAATCAGGGTTTGTTAATAAAAATAAGATTCCCTTGAAATGTTATAGGATATATTATAGAGAATTTTCTCAAGAAAGTGAAAACATAATGACGATGAATGATAATATTTTGTTTGATGTAGTATGTCTTGCTTTATCGATGGCGTTAGTTGATGCTATGTTGTGACTATTAGAAGTTTTCCTTACTTCAAGTCTAGCCTAAGTAGTGATATACACTGCCTCCAAATAAGGAAACCGTGTTTAAAGAGACAGCATCTATTTGCTTTTCCTATTCATCTTCATCAGCTGTTGGTGGTGATGATTGATCATAGACGGCCTAAAATCATCTTTTGTTGGTTACAGGACACTTTTGTTTCCCTATTCTTACAACATAAAGGTTTTCATGAAGTCATGTTGACGGTAAGTACTCGTAGCTCTCAAAAATCTTGTCGCACGGTAAAGACGAATCCAAATGTCTATCGATTCTTCACTAATTAAAATGTATCCTGCCGTTGGGATACTTCAAGGGTATAAATAATAAATACCCAGATATTCATGCAAATCATAACCCTGGTTTTGCTGTCACGCAGTCGAGTTAAAATGCAAACTATAAAACTCAAGTAATCTTTGTTGCTGATGTTTAGATATTGTTCAGTGAAGTAATAATCGTAACCAACTCAATTCCAGACTGAAACCGTGCCAATGCAAGCAACGACGAGAGCGATGGAGGAGGAACCCTCGCCAAAGATGCAGGAGTCGGAAGAAGACGTCGAGGTTACTGGTCAGAGGAATCCTAAGGCTGATACTGGTGAGTAGGAGCAGTTCCTTGATTAACTGACATAGGTCAGAGTATATCAGATCTGTGGTGCAACCAGATATTTTTTTTTTTCGGTCGTTATTATCAATTGAAACGACTGTAATGTCACAAAAATATTGTTTTCATGATTGTGAGAGTTGTTATTTTTTACTTGAATGTTAACGAAAAGATATCGTTACATAAAACTTTGTGGATATGATTTTTGAGTGCGTCGACCGAGCTCTGTTGAAAACTCGTTGTGGGACACATTCTCAGAGAATTTTGTTGTAATTTTGAACGTAAAATTATGAAAATGACACCGTTGAAATTACAACCGTTAGAAATTATGCTTGCTGGGCTGAAAACCTTGGCACAAGAGAAGATCCGTTCCTGGCAGTATCCAAACAGATGCTTGTTTAAGTAAGATGTTAATTAATGGACGCGGGGTTTGTTTAATCTTTCATGATTATGTTGATGTACTCTACAACCGACTCTCCTCTACTTTCTACATAACTTTACATAGCTAATCATAATCACTCAAACGATTTGGATCCTGTATACGTTCCCAATAAAATATACTTATTTTGTCTTATAACGACGACACTCACAAAATCTGTTAGACAACAGGTATATCTTTCTTCTGCCAAATAAAACTACTTAAGGTTGCCCTAGTCAACGGCACGAACTATTTTGTGCGCGGGGTTAAAATGCATGAATCTCATCCGACAACACGTGCGAAAGAGATAGATGCTGTGATGAGTATTTAGAAGCTAGAACGCGTACGAATACACACTTTTGCAAATTTGTAGCGAAATGGATGATGATTTAGGACGAAAACGAGCGCGAGAAATTTTATAATCAGACCTTTGGGAATATGGATATCATGAAAAAACTTCTAAATGTATCTGTGCAAAATAAAATTATTTGCATTGTTGAACTACTAATCTATCCCTGTATGGTGACTGTTTTGCAATTTTCATTCTTCTTATGGTATTTATTTTCTCCTAAAGATACGTTAATATTAGTGTTGACATAATGGAACTTTCGACGCTCATAACTTTCAAATACATTTTTTTTTTTTGTTATTTTACAGGGCTAGATAATGACAAGACAAATTGATATCATTTTTTATGTTTTACGTACACCGTCAGTGGAATAATCGCCCGACTACGTTTGTATGGAAGAATGATCGACTTGGGCAATCTTAATTTACTTTAAGTTTACTAGGAGGCAAACAAAGATGATAATATAATATGATATAATTTATTAACTCAGGAATGAAAAAAAACCAATGACAAGCAAACTTCCTTGCTCTAACACACCGAGAGGTAGACTTATTATGAACTCATCTGCAGCGTCTGAAAAGCATCTTCATGAATCTAATAAATACAAATGATCCTTTTTCTTTCCAGACTCAAAACCGCCAGTAGACAAGCGCAAATTTGACGCTCAACCCCAGATCCTGCAACCTCAGACCTCCCGCTCAGTCGTCCGAGGCTGGCTACAAGACTGCTGGGTGCGACCCCCAGCTGGTATCATGGTGCCACTCAGAGCAGAAGCACTGGCTAGGGCATTAGCAGTCTGGAGCGACCTGACAGTACCCAAGCTGAACAACACACATGTGCTGGTTATGGGGTATGATTCTAATGGTAAGTACCACAGTAGGAGTAGTAGCTTGTGGCTAAGTAATCGATATCCACGGACTGATCTCGACAAGTGTTGTGAGCAAGGGTCAGTCCTTGGATGGGTGTCCGTCCATTACATATCGAGAATTCTCTGTGCCTCAGAAACCACGTTAAACCGTTGGATCTGGCTGTCATTTCAAGACCTTTTATATTTTCAAATGACAATCTTAGGATGAACCATAATTATAAACGTATAAGGATCATATACGGGTTGCATTAATATTGGCTGTTTTACCATCATCATCATCAGCCTATTAATGTTCCCACTGCTGGGACACAGGCCTCCTCTCTGTGAGAGGGAATGGGCCGTTATCCACCACGCGGGCCCCGTGCGGGTTGGTGGATGTCACATGTCTTCGAATTTTTGGTTCTAGGACATGCCGGTTTCCTCACGATGTTTTCCTTCACCGTTTTGAGAGCCGTGGTGTTGAAATAATTTACACAAAGTAAAGCGCCTGCCTGGGCTCGAACCCACGACCTACAACTTGTAAGTCGCGGCCGATACCACTGGGCCACCACTGCTCCTAGACCTTGTAATATGACCTAAAAACCAGATAACACGGTTGACCATGGCCATCATCATCATCTTCGCAGGAAGATGTTACTTGGGGTCGGCGCAACACGTTTTCTTCTTCCATACCGTCCTGTCCCCTGTCACGCTATCACTGACTCCCTTTTCTTTCATATCACTCCTCAAAGAGACCATCCATCTTTTCTTTGGCCGTCCCCTCCCTGTCCATCCATCCACATTTATATTGGTAACTCTTTTAGTAACATGCGTTTCAACGATTTTTCTTGCATTGCCATATAGGACCCAAATGGCAAATACTATATATCGTAATAGAACAACAGGTACTTAAATAATCATCATTCTCTTGACTAAAGACTAAGGAAAGGCTACTTGTTAACCGACTTCAAAAAGTAAGAGGTTCTCAATTCGACTGTGTTTTTATGTGTCGACTTCGTTTTGAAAGCTGGTGCTTCTCATGTCCGTTTATTTTTATCAAGATCTGACTTTTTTGAGCTATCCTTAATAATGCGTATTTTCATAGTAATAAATAAGGTAACAAAACTAAAAAGAGAAAAATAAACCCCTTTTTAACAAAAACATGAAACCGACTTCCAAAACAAAACAGTATAATGCGAAAAATAACTTTCTTTTCGGAAGTCGGTGTCAAATACAAAAAAAAATAGGTACCAAAGACACCGACTGCCGAAAATAAAGTTATTTTTCGCTTTGTACAGTGTTTTATTTTGGAATTGGGTAAAATTTTTTGTTTTTCGAATCAGCACAAATAACAAGCAAAAATGATTTGAAATTAATGAGTAGGTTATTAGGATCAAATAATATTTTATAGTTATAAATATTTTAGAACCATATAATTCGCAGTGCCTTCGTCAAGGATTCATATAGTCTTTTGCATATGTATAGAGGCAGAAAGACGAGAGTTCAAAAATACAAAAAAACTTAAGCTCGGAAAATCCCCAACAAACAATATTGTTTTTATAACCTTCACATAAGTGTCAATTAGTTAAGTTAACAAACATAATTGATGTCAAATATCTCTGTGTAAGGATTAAATTTGAATGATCAAGTGTTATAAAAAGATTCCTATTTTTGTACGTGGGTTTGGAACACCCCGGATTTGACTAATGAATGGATATCTCGTTTTTAGAAGCCGTTCAGCCGATAGAATTGATCAATCTGTAAAAATGACGAACTTCGGCACAAACTTTTATATCCTACTTGAGCTGAATATCTTAAAATTCTGCCGCATGCAATGCTCAATGCTGATCTTAGTTATTTTACAAAATTTCATACTTCTAGACCTAGCGGTTTAGGCTGTGTATCGGCAGTCGGTGAATGACTTTAAGAATAATATTGTTTGAATTGAGAAAACTTATCAAGTTTTGCATTAAGAGTAAATGCGGGCAGAGAGCTCCGACTGAATGTCCTTAGTAAAAAGTCATAATTCGAGGTCTCTCGCCATTTCCTCCTCCAATATTTGACAAATTAAAATATATAACCTGGGCGTGCGAGCTCTGCTCGGGTGAAAATAGAGAAAACAACGTTTTCTAAACAGATCGATTTATCGCCCCCGAAAGACCCTGCATACAAAATTTCATGAAAATCGTAGGAGCCGTTTCCGAGATTCAGATTATATATATATACAAGAATTGTTCGTTTAAAGGTATTAGATTCCATAAATTGAATAAAAAATGTAAATGTTGCCATTCTTTGTTTTTCATTTTTCATTTATAATTATCAAATTTGTACACTAGGCCTCTGTTTTTGAGCATTTTTTGAGCGTTCTAGTGCTTCTAAAGATAATTTATCATCAAAAAGGAAAACATAGGGGCACAGTATATATCTTTCATTTTCAGATTATGAAATATCTTTAAAATTGGTCCAATATTGGAGGAGGCGAGAGCCAAACCTTGAATTATGATTTTTACTTAGGTTATTCAATCGGATGTCGGCCACCGCATTTCCTTTTAAAACAACCTAGTTGAGACGTGGAGCGCAACCTTGGACAGTCAGCTCCGTTGCCGCTTTGCTGAATGGTTAATATTTCTACCACATCAAGATTAATTCTCAATAGAATTCGTGATACGAGAGAAGAAATAACCTGAAATATCTATACAAATTACTGATCTTATAAGCAGTGAATATGGTGTAAAAATTCATGTTAGTAACCAATAAAATGTACATGACATATATTTCAATTGAATTGGCCAATTTGGCTTATGACATGTATACGGTCAGGGAAGACGACTGCGGAGAATTCATGTATTTTTCAGACACATTAGCTTAATGAAATGAATACTTTGTACCATGATCTAACCAAGATTTTTGTTTTGTCTGGACATTAAAAGAGACTGTGACCTCTGAGTTTGTTTCGGCCTTTCTTCTCAGAGTAGTCAGATAGGAAACGCCGACCTCATCTAGTTTTAAAAATATGATCGACATATAAAAGTGTTTGTACAAATCAACTTACAGAAATAAAATCATTTATCATTTACCCTAAAATACTGCATTTCGTACTTTCAAAGTTGTTCTAAGTAAAATTATATTCTCAGAGACAAACTGGTGTCACAAACCATACCTATACATAACTAGCACCTGACTTTGTACTATGACCCACTTACAAAGTAACGACTCTGACATCGAACCCGGAACTTTATGTAATAAGGACAGGACATAAAGTGTCCTTCGCACGTAGCTCAACAAAGGTTTATTGTTTTTGCAGTTTTTGTTAGTGTTTTAATTATACCTTGCAAATATATTTTATAGCAATTGTACGTACAGTCGATAAAGACAATAAGTGTGCAGGTAAATTTCAACCACATGAGTTACTCTTGGACACCAGGGTGGCGCAACCATGGTCGAGCTACTAACAAATGTACAGTTGGTTGCTCTGCCAATTGGTCACCTGTCACATTATTCAACTTAAAGATGTTTATTTTTTGTTGCGCTGCCTTGGTGTTTTAGTGTAAAAGAGGATCGAAAATATACGGGACCGTAGCTTGGACAAAAGCAAGCAAATATTGCAGGTCACTGCGACATGCGACTTCTACAGTTTATAGTTTGTTTACAAAATTATAACTTGTAAAGCATACTGTTGTAAAATTTTGCCTACATGGTACAGTTCTCGCCAAACTTTTTGACCGCCTGAAGTTGGCTACAATGGCTGGGCAGTAGTAAATCTCATACAAAAACAGCAACGATCCGTGCCTTGCGCATCGGAAAGCCAACTTCAGGACGGCCAAGGAAGTTTGGTGAGAACTATATCTTCTTGTTGAGCGATTTCTTGCCTGCATACCAAACTCTTTTGTCTACTGTACACGTTGCAAGTGACTTAACTTGCTCATATTATAAAAATATCGACAACAAACTTTAAATAATTAAATCCGACTTACCAACCTCAATTTATGAATATGAGTAGCAACAGCCAGAAAAAGAATCATCAAAACTTACCTGCAACAAAACGAAAAAGAATTTAATAGTAAAACAATTACAATTAACGTAGACATAACATAAATACATTTTAAATTAATTCATGCACATAACATATGAATTTTTTGCAAAAAAAAGTAAGACATTGTGAGTCTTAAAACAAATCTCACAATTTTGAAAGGCATGCTCTGTAAGTCTTACAGTTCTATTTCTTTTTAGAGTTCCGTACCCAAAGGGTAAAAAAGGGTCTGTCCGTCTGTCACCAGGCTGTATCTCATGAATCGTGTTAGCTAGACAGTTGAAATTTTCACAGATGATGTATTTCTGGTGCCGCTATAACAACAAATATTAAAAACAGAACAAAATAAATATTTTAGTGGGGCTTCCATACAACAAACGTCCTTTTTTTGCCTTTTTTTGCGATAATGGTACGGAACTCGACCCGACTCGCACTTGGCCGGTTTTTTTATAGTTTAAAAGGTTAAAAGTATTCTTATTCTTCTTATTCTTATTCTTTATTGCACACAAAACATAACATGAAGATACAAATACAATGGACAGGTTATGTACATAGGCGAGCGATGTATAAAGTATATAATTATATTCAAAATTCACACCATTTAAACTGTCTTTTTGCTGCAGAAAACTAGTTTTAATTATGTACCGCTTAACCCAGTTGGCTAATGTAATTCTCAAACTCTATTTAAGCCTGAAATCCTGTCAAACTTTGGCATAAAGGAGTGATTGGCAGGTTCCATATACAATATTCGGAAACCGGCCCTTAAGGTTACACTAGTCGATAATTCTTCCATACAAACGTATTCTAGGGATTACTCCACTGTTTGACGAGGTACGTTCAAAATAAAAAAATGATATCAATTTGTCGCATCATTATGTAGCCCTGTATGGAAACAAAAAAGTAAAAAAGAAAAATATTTGAAAGTTATGAGCGTCGAAAGTGCCATATTTCAACACTAATTTCAACGCATCTTTGGGCGGCAATAAATACCGTACGAAAAAAGAAAATTGCAAAACGGCCTCCATACAGGGATAGATTAGTAGTTCATAATGCAAATAATTTTATCATGAAAATATACATTTAGTAATTTTTTCATGTTATCTAGACTCCCAAAGGTCTGTTTATAAAATTTCGCGCGCTCGTTTTCGTTCCAAATCATCATCCATTTCGCTACAAACTTGCAAAAGTTGTAATTCGTACGCGAACTAGCTTCTTACTGCTCACACAGCATCTATCTCTTTTGCACGTGTTGTCGGATGAGATAGCAGGCATTTTAACCCCGCGCACAAAATAGTTCGTGCCGTCGACTAGTGTAACCTTAATAAGTGGAGAAAACATCTGTTACTTCCTAAAAAATTAAAACTTCTACACGTGGTATGAACGATTAGCAGATGAAAATACATAGAATATATTTTCCAACAAAAAAAATACTTTTTATAAAGAATCTTTTAAGCTTACCGTGCATTGGACAAACCAAACATGTATGCAAAATATTGGATTTAGAATGACGTCACTTAGCTGACCATGCATTGTCATCCAAACTAAACGTGTATGCAAAATCTCATCTTAATCGGTGGAGGATAACTGCTTTAAAATTCAATTGCAAGATTTGACCCGAACATACATAACTACATTGCAGGTTAAAAAGCTTGTAAAAACATACATATTCATTCAAATGTTAGGTATTACAAGATGGTGGTAAACAAGTAATAAACAACAAAATTAATCGTTTATTTACCCAGTTATTTACGAAAACAATGACGCAATTAGTGATCACATGGAACGTGCATGTCGTTTCTTCCTTACATGATATCATCTTCATATCAGACGTCCAATGCTGATCATGGGCCTCCCCAAGTGTCGCCAAATCGACCGATCCTAGGCGTAACATCATTTTCATTTTATACACGCTTATAAGTTGAGAGGAGCTCGTGGCTAAATAATAACAGCCGCACGGGTCGATCATCAAGGTTAAGCAACACTTGACGAGGTCGGTCCGTGGATGGGTGACTACTTCAACATACCGAGATTCCTCCGTGCCTCGGAAAGCACGTTAAGCCGTTGGTCCCGGCTGTTATTTAAAGATCTTTGACAGTCGTTACGGGTAGTCAGAAGCTTGAGATCTGACACCAGTCTTTCCAAGGGGTACCGTGTTTACCCAGTTACTGGGTTGTGGAGGTCAGATAGGCAGTCGCTCCATGTAAAAACACTGGTACTTAGCTGAATCCGGTAAGACTGGAAGCCGACCCCAATATAGTTGGGAAAAGGCTAGGCAGATGATGACACGCTTATAAGTTGCGCGGTGTCTTCTCGTCCAACTTACCACAGTGGCTCAAGACGAAAGTCTATGACCAGTGTGTGTTGCCAGTGATAACCTATGGCTCTGAGACGTGGTCGCTTACAATGGGCCTCATCAGAAAGCTTACAGTCACCCAAAGGGCAATGGAGAGGGTTATTCTCGGAGTTTCCGTAACGGGGTTAACATGATTTCCTGGTTCCTGTCTTGCCTTTGCCATACTACGTTTGAACTTCTACAACCAACTAACTGATTTTTTTTTTATTGGGACAATCCCACCGCGCTATGCCCAAACCAAGGCCCAAAACAAGGCCAATAGGCACAAAGGGTCGTTTACAACTGGGATAAGCCCAGTTGCCTATTAATGTGCATCCCACGGCACAGAGGTGTCTTGGTCTGTAATTGAACATCAACCCAATGAAGGACTGATCTCACAAGAGTTGATCAATCTTGAAGATCGAGTCATGTGGCTGATATTATTTAGCGATACGATCCCCTTGAGCTATTTTTAAAGAACATAATTATCTATACTAATATTATAAAGCTGAAGAGTTTGTTCGTTTGTTTGAACGCGCTAATCTCAGGAACTACTGGTTGGAATTGAAAAATTATTTTTGTAAGGGTAGGTAGGGTAGGGTAGGCAGTTGACGGGGGCGAAGCCGCGTGGGACAACTAGTTGATCATAAACAGAATGTTTTCTACGTCAAGAAGTATTTACGTATATTCTGCATTTTATATGGTGTTTAACATGACACAAACGATTGGTCATGCAGAATTGTCATTGAAATCACATAGAGAGACATATTTTTACAAACAATATATCGTACATTGTCTGTAAAATTTTTGTCTGTCATTTTTGTTAGGGTGATGTTACACTTGGCTTATGAAGCATAGCCTGGGCTGGGGCCTTGCCTGATATAAAAAATAATTTTTAACAAAAATAATTACCGGCTTCCAAAACAAAACACTACAAAGCGAAAAATAAATTTTATTTCAGCAGTCTGTCTCAAAAACGAAAAAAAGCAGGTACCAAAGACGATTTAAGTGTATGAGGAGTTATTTTTTTTGTGAGTGAATCCTACTCCGGAATGATTAAATTTTTCGGACGGGTAAAAACACATCGGGAGTAAGTCACAACTGTCAAATTGTGTTGTCATTCATTATTAGTAGTTCGGGCCCCGAACGAATCATGCGTCCGTACACACGGACCTTTCGAAAAATTTAATCATTATGGAGTAGGGTTCACTCCGAAGTTCCGGAGTACTTTCGGACGGGGTCAACTTCGTTGACGGAGTTAGGGAGTAGATCACGTGATACGGAGTGGGAAATACTCGTAACGAAAGTCGAAACTACGGACTTCGTGCTTATGGAGTAGACACCCTGTACTAAAAAAATAGTTAGCTATGAGACAGCACCCTAAGATATTGAATGAATGTCTATATTGACAAACGAATACAATATAATTACAATATATAATAAGCTTGAAGAATCCTTCAGGCCATTTTTCATGTTTTTCAGTATTTTGCACCTAGTGACAGCTGTTACTAAAATTAAGATTGTGACGAACTAAAGTGTAACAAAATGTGGTTTTTATAGTCGAAAATTCAAACACATTTTTGTGTTTTTGTAATTAAATACCTACTTGTCTGATTTAGCACCGGCTAGATTTTATATAATTCTATTTTTCTCTCATTTGGAGAACCCAAATCCCTCATGACCGGAAGAAAATAATTCACTCATCTTTCATGTCGTAATTAAGAGATTAACCAGTTAATATTGGTACACAAATGTATATAGTTATTAGGTATTGGTAGAGTTTTTTTTTTAAGATAATTCCCTTTAATTCCTCAATTAAAAACCGGCCAAGTGCAAGTCGGACTCGCGCACGAAGGGTTCCGTACTTGGTAAATTGCGGTTTACGATTTATGACGTATTAAAAAAAACGACTTCTAGATGTCGTTCAAACCAAATTTTCGGTGGCAGTTTACATGGTAATGTACATTATATTTTTTTTAGTTTTATCATTCTCTTATTTTAGAAGTTACAGGGGGGGGGGACACATTTTACCACTTTGGAAGTGTCTCTCGCGCAAACTATTCAGTTTAGAAAAAAAATATATTAGAAACGTCAATATCATTTTTGAATACCTATCCATAGATACCTGACTAGTATGGGTAAAATGAAAAAAAAAATCGAGTTCCAGTTCTAAGTATAGGGAACACCCAAAATTTATTGTTTTTTTTTCTATTTTTGTGTTAATGTTAATGCCGTTCACAGAATACATCTACTAACCAAGTTTCAACAGCATAGTTCTTATAGTTTCGGAAAAAAGTGGCTGTGACATACGGACGGACAGACAGGTTTTTGCCATTTGGCTACAGAACCCTAATAAACAATCATATTAAATAATCAAAGTCGATCATTAAAGTGAAAACTAAAGCACAAACCAGTAGATCTTGAGAAAGGCACAACCTTGTATAATATAAAACAATTATGTAACGTATCCGAAACGCTCCAGTTGCTACCACTGGTACCTAGTGGCAAAAACTAGCCGATTGATCGGTAAAAAAACCTTCTAGGTAAGCGTGAGTCGATAATAAGATACAGAATAATTTAAATATATACCGTCGAGAGCCTTAAGACGAACAGAAAATAGGTCTATCCTTTTAGGAGCTAAAATGCTGAAGAATAACAGACAATCGTTTAGGAAATATGGGCAGAGAGCGCCGTCTGAGTTTCCTTAGTAAAAAGTCATAATTCGAGGTTTGGCTCTCGTCTATTTCCTCCTCCAACATTGGACCAATTTAAAATATATTCCATAAACTGGAATAAGAACATAAATACTATGCCCCTACGTTTTCCTTTTTTAGGGTTCCGTACCCATAGGGTAAAAACGGGACGCTATTACTGAGACTCCGCGATCCGTCCGTCTATCACCAGGATGTATCTCATGAACCGTGATAGCTAGACAGTTGAAAATTTCACAGATGATGTATTTCTGTTGCCGCTATAACAACAAATACTAAAAACAGAATAAAATAACTATTTAAGTGGGGCTCCCATACAACAAACGTGATTTTTTTGCCAATTTTAGCGATAATGGTACGGAAACCTTCGTGCGCGAGTTCGCCTCGCACTTGGCCGGTTTTTTATTTATATTTGTCAAATTTGTACACTAAGCCTCTGTTGACAGCGAAATCTCTAACATTCGATTAGGGTTCATCATCAACAAAAAGGAAAACATAGGGACATAGTATATATCTTACTTTACCAGTTTATGGAATATCTTTTAAATTGGTCCAATATTGGAGGAGGAAATAGACGAGAGCGAAACCTCGAATTACAACTTTTTACTTAGGCAATTCAGTCGGCGTTCTCTGCAAATATTTCCTCTTAAGAGCTACAATCCTGAAGATGAACAGACATACGTCTGGATTAGTGTGACGTTTTCACTCACAGTTGCTTCGACAACCGACCCAAGCATTAGGAGCAAAAACATGCCGATTAGTTAGTAAAAAACTAATAGGTAAGTGTGAGTCGATTCGGTAGTAAGATAAAGTTGATTTGAATACATCGGTTCATCCGCTTAGGAGCTACGATGCGGCAGACAAACACATTTAAAGGCTTAACCTCAGGTCCAGTTGTCCAGCATCAGCGTCAGTCAAACTGAATTGAACCTTTTTAGCGCAGCTATGAGGCATACTTTTTTAAAAGGAAGAATTTTTATTTTTAATATTTTATTCACTCTTGCTGTTTGAGGAGCTCGTGGCTAAATAATAACAGCCGCATGGGTCAATCTTCAAGGTTAAGCAACGCTTGACGAGGTCGGTCCGTGGATGGGTGACGATTTCAACATAACGAGATTCCTCCGTGCCTCGGAAAGCACGTTAAGCCGTTGGTCCCGGATCTGACACCAGTCTGGCCAAGGGGTATCGTGTTACCCAGTTACTGGGTTTTGGAGGTCAGATAGGCAGTCGCTCCATGTAAAACACTGGTACTCAGCTGAATCCGGTTAGACTGGAAGCCGACCCCAACACGATTGGGAAAAGGCTAGGCAGATTGATTCACTTTTGCTGTTTCAGGTGTTAAAACGCCTCCATTGACCAATTTTACAACTGCTAAAAATACAAGCTAAACCAACAAGATCACTAGAATTGTTTTAGCAAAAAGTTGGCGCGTTTTGTCTATGATAAATCAGTCAAACGTGGTATTGTAAAGAAAACATTCATTACAAAAAAAGTACGGAACCCTAACTCTTAAAAGTGTGGCAATCTGTTGAAAAGGAAATAGATTTGATTATTGTTTGTAATTGATTAAGTTTTTGTTGAAATTTAGAGTGAACTAAATGTAACCAAATAGTGGGAATGGTTAATAGAAAAGACAAGCATTTTCAAGCTATGACTACATTATCAATGACTAACAATATACTAAGGATTATGTCAATGTGGCGACTATCCAGTAGTGGACATCTTCGGCTGAGATTATGACAATAATATTAATATCCCCATACAAAGAGGAGATTGCGTTCTGTAGTTTTTGCCTAACCTATGTATCCCCAATAATCCCCATATTCGTTTTAGGGTTCCGTACCCAAAGGGTAAAAACGGGACCCTATTACTAACACTCCGCGATCCGTTTGTCTGTCTGTCTGTCCGTCTGTCACCAGGCTGTATCGCATGAACCGTGAGGTATTTCTGTTGACGCTATAACAACAAATAATAAAAACAGAATAAAATAGATATTTAAGTGGGTATCCCATACAACAAACGTGATTTTTTGCCGTTTTTTGCGATAATTGTACGGAACCCTTCGTGCGCGAGTCCGACTCGCACTTGGCCGGTTTTTTCATTTACTTATTGGCCAAACAGAACAGTGTCTCACGTTCTGAACTCATGTATTTTCGCAAAAGGCACGTTATCCCCAAACAAGGAGGAGATTGCGTTCTGTAGTTTTTGCCTAACCTATATATCTCCAATAATCCCCATATTTGTTTTTTCATTTACTTATTGGCCAAACAGAACAGTGTCTCACGTTCTGAACTCATGTATTTTCGCAAAAGGCACGTTATCCCCAAACAAGGAGGAGATTGCGTTCTGTAGTTTTTGCCTAACCTATATATCTCCAATAATCCCCATATTTGTTTTTTCATTTACTTATTGGCCAAACAGAACAGTGTCTCACGTTCTGATAAATAAATGATTTATGGTTTATGATCTGAACTCATGTATTTTCGCAAAAGGCACGTTATCCCCAAACAAGGAGGAGATTGCGTTCTGTAGTTTTTGCCTAACCTATATATCTCCAATAATCCCCATATTTGTTTTTTCATTTACTTATTGGCCAAACAGAACAGTGTCTCACGTTCTGATAAATAAATGATTTAT
The DNA here is from genome assembly GCA_948252205.1 of Orthosia incerta. Taxonomy (NCBI): domain Eukaryota; kingdom Metazoa; phylum Arthropoda; class Insecta; order Lepidoptera; family Noctuidae; genus Orthosia; species Orthosia incerta. The sequence continues at coordinate 12,073,990 of OX411767.1, forward strand.
GATTTATGATCTGAACTCATGTATTTTCGCAAAAGGCACGTTATCCCCAAACAACGAGGAGATTGCGTTCTGTAGCTTTTGCCTAACCTATATATCTCCAATAATCCCCATATTCGTTTTATCATTCACTTTTTGGCCAAACAGAACAGTGTCTCAAGTTCTGAACTCAAGTATTTTCAAAAGGCACGTTTCAAAATTGTCTAAATCATAATTATTTTGTTCTCAGGTGTAAACTGGAGATCAAGGCATAACCTGCAGTCTACCAGCACAGGTAGTGGAGAAAAGACTGTAGCAGAGGCACTGTCGAAGCTATTGCTAAAATATCAGGTGAATTAAACGCTGTGCAAGCATCTGTAGTAGTGATAATTGCATAAGACTTTATAGTTATGAATAGTTTGGTAAAAATAACATTGACCTAATTAAATTAATAAACTCAGGTAACTATATAATACTTTTATTTCACAAAGGTGTCTATAGGTAATTCAAGTTTGCAGTAATTTTCACGTGCCTTACTAAAGATAGTTGCAACAATAATGGTCAATACAGTACTTATTTCTAAGACCATTAATATCAAGTTACTTAATAAACCTCAACTCTTTCCACAGGGAGTAAACACAGACACAACAAACGACGGCACAATGAGAGCGCTAGCAACAGCGGCAAAGTTGGTACCATACGACAGTGCCCTATTCGTGGTCACTGACAAGGGGCCTGGCGATCCTCAAAGGCTCCCGTTAGCATTGAGGGCTTTAGTGGAGAAGAGACTGAAGGTAAGGGTCATATGACAGTAGACAGAGATGCTTAGGGAGTAACCACAGACACTGCAGCAAGAACCTACAGCTCAAGTTGGTGCATTATTATTTAGTGGAGAGGAGATTAAAGGTAAGAGTAATTTGACAGTAGATAAAGATGCTTAGGGAGTAATCACAGACGGTGCAATAAAGGTAGAATCTACAGCTGCGAAATTGGAGCCATACGACAGTGCATTGTTTGTGGTCACTGACAAGGGACCTGGCTATCCTCAGCGGCTACCGTTAGCCTTGAGGGCATTAGTGGAGAAGAGACTGAAGGTAAAAACCATTCATATTCGTTTTCCCAACCGGATACAGCTGAATACCAGTATTTTGAATGGAGGTCGCTCCAATCTATGGCTATCTGATCTCCACAACCCTGTAACTGCGTAACAGGATACCCAATGATAGGAATTGTTGTCAAACTTTCTGAGTCCTTACTACCCCGTAACGATAGTCAAAGATTTGCAAATGGCAGTCGGGACCAACGTCTTACGTGTTCTCCGAGGCACTAAAGTGAATTCTGTTTTTGTGCTGTACAAGCTCCCTGAATGAAACGGTAAATAATAACTGAACTTTCTGCTCCACTAGGTCTACACAATATGGACGGACCCGAACCATCCATCGGAGGAATCTGAAGAAGCTCTACAAGAATTGAGGAACGTCTCCAAACACACTGAAGGGGAAGTGATGCCATATCCTTTACAAGTTATGGTAAGAATCTTTACTGCTTTACTTTCATATATACTCACTCGTATGTAGAATGAAAAACTTTAGAGTTTGGTGCCCGAGATGGTTGATGCTTTAGGCTAAGTTTGACACGAAAAGCGAGAACAGCTCAAGTCAGCGAATTGATATATGGTTAGACTCTTTATTTTACACTAGAAATGATGAGATGAATGAGAAGTTCATAGCAGATATATGAACGTCTGGCACTGGTTGATCTAGCCTTCAATTACAATAAAAAGTGGTAAACATATTTATGAATAAAATATATTTGATTGTACACCAAAATTATAAAGTAGCTAAAACAATTAGCAGTCATTAATGTCTGGGCAGTTTTACTGAAAGATAATGGATCCGCGAAATACGAAGGGTACAATAAACTGGTACTGTTGCAAATCTCTAATAAATCTATCCAAAAATCAGAAAAGTTAAAACACAGTTTGAATGTTAGATAACTAATATAGAATCATGTCAAATGCCTGTACTAGAATAATCTTGTAACACAGTAAACATTTAACAGCTCTACGAAAGTAATAAAAACTGAACTATGAATACTTGAATCGCTTCAAGTGTAAGGAGAGCCCATCGTGCGTCTGCGATCCTGGCGTGGCAGAGACTGTCCAGCACATACTAGTAGAATGCCCGTTATTTATCAGGGAGCGCTACCAACTTGAATGTGAGCTGGACAGGAAAATAACGAAGGAGAGCCTGCATGGGCTCATGGACAAGAAAACTAGGGAAAAGTTCATAGAATACTGCATTCGAGTAGCCACTGCGGTTATACAAAGGAACAAAACCTGAAGCGCACCGTGCTTCATTAGTATTATGTATGATATTTAAATGCAAGCACGGAATGCAGCTCAGGCACGTATAGCCGGCAGTGTTTTATGTTAGTACCTAGGTCTATAATTGTGTAATAATACTGTGATAATATTGTTAGCTGTGCTTGTGTTTTATCCCTAATGCAATATGTAATTGTACATATATTCTGCACTTCTGCTCTATTGTATATGTAGCACCTTTGCTCAAATTGTGATACTAGAAAGCACCTTTTGCTCTATTTGTTAATATTTTACCTTTGTATATTTACACTTTTGATCTTAAATAAAGAATGCCATTAGATTAGATTAAAAGTGGGTCTCACCCACAGAATGCAAGATGATGAATGCAAGATGAACAATTAGTATGAGGAATGAAAGTACGAGAGGCATGGAAGATTGACCGGAATGACAGAGGTTAAGCACATAAGGCGCCAAGAAATATCGTTGGCGGGATTAGTGTTAAGAAAAAAAAAAAAAAAAAAAAAAAAAAAAAAAAAAAAAAGAACTATGGATAAAGCCGATGCCCATGACACAGTAAAAGAAAACCATCAATGTGGAGCCAAATGAGTGTAGAAGTTATCTATTTTCAAGACATATACTAAAGATTTTAAAACCCCTATTTGAAATGCCATAAAATGCCATATTCTAAGCCATATGTCTGTCTAACGATGATCTCAAAACACTAAAAAGCAATATAATGATAGAAAATGACTAGAAAGTTGCTATACACTCACAATATAAGTGCCTTCTGTTGGAATTTCTTTAAGAAACGTGCGAAATGAGAAAAGGAAAGTTAAATAAAATATAATAAATGAATCTATTATGTTTGACCTTTGGAATCTTGGTTAAACTACGCGAGTTTAATTGCAGGATCAAACCTGCAGGCATACAAAGAAAATGGAAACAAAAGACGAAACAGATATACTTTTAAATCATTCCTAATTTTACATGAGGGTGCAAGAACTCAGAATTTAGGCAATTGGACATATTTTATTATTACTTACGTATCAATCAACGTGTGACGTGGTCGCTTACAATGGGCCTCATCAGAAAGCTTACAGTCACTCAAAGGGCAATGGAGAGGGCTATGCTCGGCGTTTCCTTGCGTGATCGAATCAGAAATGTTGAGATCCGTAAGAGAACCAAGGTTACCGACATAAGTGTCAGTGGGCAGGGCATCGCTCGCAGAACGGATGGCCGATGGGGCAGAAAGGTTCTGGAGTGGCGACCGCGAACCGGAAGACGTTGCGTTGGAAGGCCTCCCACCTGGTGGACCGATGACCTGGTAAAGGTTGCTGGGCTCCGCTGGTTGCGGGACGCAAGGGACCGGTCAATGTGGCAACGCTTGGGGGAGGCCTATGTCCAGCAGTGGACGTCTTTCGGCTGATATGATGATGATGATGATCAATCAACATTGAAATCATGATCTGTTGTTTACGAGTAGTATATTTATATTCACAAAATTGGACAAAATGTTGGGAACAGCTATTTTTAACCGACTTCAAAAGGAGGAGGTTATCAATTCGACTGTATTTTTTTTAATGTGTGTTCATTTGAAAGCTGTTGCTTCTCATGTGGTCCCATTTAAATTTGATCAAGATCTGATGAAGAACTTCTGAGATATACAACAGAACTCTTCAAAAAATGACGGCAAATCTCTCGGGATTTGCTGCAATCGCGTGTCGGTTTATTTATTACACCATTTCATAACATAACACCATGCCGTACGCTCTAAAGGGGTACGCTGATGTGTAAGGTCACCCTGATACACTTTAATTTCACCGGTTGTGTTCAAGTTTGTTACAGTTTTCGTTGCAAGTTGTTCGTATTCATGAGTACTTAAACCCCCCAAAATATATAACCAGTGATAAAACTTATCCTGTATACCTTGTAAGTACTAAAGATATGCGTAGCTTTAAATAAGATCGGAGCAAATCTTGAAAAGAAGTAAAATCCATACAAATAGAACAAGAACGGGCGTAAAGAATGCTCAATTCAGACATTTTTTTGTCTCAGATCGAAAGAAGACCTCTTTTGTGTGACGTTCAATGAAATTTAAAAAAATATTAAAAGCGGTTTGCCAGCGTTGGAATTCCAATCACAGATAGGAATCCTATAACTTTTTAGTACCATTATATCCAATACCTCGTTTCTGAACGATTTAGAATTGAAAGTAAATATTTAGTACCATTTAGTAAATAAATCTTTATTGGACCTACACAAGACCGTCGAAACCTAGTTCCCACAAACGATTTCGATGTTGTGAAAGGTGACTTCAAAAGCATCTCTAAACTAAAATTATAAAGAGGTAAAATTAATTGTTCGTTTAAAGGAGATGTGAGCAGTGGTGGCCCAGTGGTATCGGCCGCGTCTTACAAGTTGTAGGTCGTGGGTTCGAGCCCAGGCAGGCGCTTTACTTTGTGTAAATGATTTCATCACCACTGCTCTCAAAACGGTGAAGAAAAACATTGTGAGGAAAACAGCATGTCTTAGAACCAAAAATTCGAAGACATGTGACATCCACCAACCCGCACTGGGCCCGCGTGGTGGATTACGGGGCTATTCCCTCTCACAGAGAGGAGGCCTGCACGCACAACGGACCAAATAGGAGTCCTAAGTGCGGAAAAAGGGGGTCCATAGATATCCCAGCCTATCGCAGAGTGTCTTAGGCTACTGTTTATATCGAAAAATGCACGATGCCTGTGGTACAGACCATAAGAGTGAATCATAAATTGAGAAAAACATAGTCAATTATAAAGAAAAAAAAATATTCTTTAAAATCTAACAAGCTTTTTCCGTATTCTTCTCAGCAAACCCTTTCATTTGATACCCATATCATGACAGTACACAAAAAATAACTAGTCCGCCATCTTGGGCCGTCCGCCATATTGGATTTAGAATGACGCCACTTAGCCATGCATTGTCATTCAAACTAAACGTGTATGCAAAATTTCATCTTAATCGGTGGCGGATAACTGCTTTAAAATTTAGTTGCAAGATTTGTCCCTAACATACCTACATACATACATTGCAAGTTATTATTTTATTTTTATTTTTAAAAAACGTTGCCCCACACTAGGAATTTCTTCCTGTATAAAACGTGTGCGTTTACAAAAAAGAGAGAGAAAGAGAGAGAGTTAAATAAAAGCTTGTAAAATTAATATTGTTTCAGGACGTGGAAGGATCCAGTAATCTGGCAGCAGAAACAGAACTTGAACAATGGAACCCCTTGGACCCTAAGCAAGGTAGAAGGGGAAGACTTAACAATGATTTGCCTATGGAGAAGTTCGATGTGAGTATTGCCTTTTATAGTTTACTTGTAGATACAAAATAAAATGATGCCAAAAATAAAATGTGAACTTCATTTGTCAGTTCGAAGGTATTCTAAACCTACTCAATGTATTTTCGCTTCTAAAAGGGAGATTCACAGAGAGAATAATGCCGTGACGTAAATGGAAGAAGAAAACTTGTTGCCTTTAGTAACATGGAACAAGGGCAGGAATACAATAATCTAATAGTACATTTCGTGTCGAGCATAAAAAGTCGAGATTTTAACACGAGCGAAGTAGCCAATCAAAAGTCGAAAGATACATGCGAGTGTTAAAATAAAGGCTTTTTATCCGAGACACGAACGATTCTTTTTCCACTACCTGATGAGCTCACTTAATTAAATGCTAATAAGTTCCAACAACAATTTATTAGAAACGTTCAGACTATAAACCACTGACTATATACTCACAATCAACGCGCGCTTTTTCGAGACGTAACAGGTTCAGTATCACTCTGCCAATTACCTAATGATATCAAAACTCCATACAAAAGCAATTTCGTAACTGTTATTTTACAATTTTGTTTTTTTTTTTTAAGTTTTTATAATCTTGTGTCTAAATGTTCATATTTCGAAGGCGAGCCCTTATAGTTGTTATATTAGTTTTTAATATTTTAGTTATGTTTTGAAATTTGCATCTTTTTCACTCGAATTTAGCATTTTGTGCTACATCAACAATGCTTTAATTTGTTATTTTCAACAGTTGCTCCTAGTTCGTCGTGGAGGCGGTCAAGCAATATCCCTGGGAGTTCCAGTAGAGAACGGAGTAACAGCACTGAGGGTATTCATCGAAGGTGCCGTGGAACATGCTGTTCTTTACCCTCCTAATGATGGTTAGTATTTTTTGTCTCTTTTTCTAACCAATCAAAGCAATATCATGTTATCAGAGCTTCATCTACGCGGTTCACATATATAAAGAAACCCGATAGCAACCGTTTCAGACGCACCAGACGCAACACATGTCTGATCGTAGGATCCTTTTTTTATAGAGGATGAGGAACTTTACTCCCCGTGTGTTATCATCTCTAAATATTATCCTTTTAATACTAAAAAATTGTGCCTACGAAAAAAAAACCGTTCAAGTGCGAGTCGGACTCGCACACGAAGGGTTCCGTACCCAGGGTGGCGTCAACTATGTGTGTATGAGGACACCCTTTAATTTTCATCTTGTTTTTATTTTTTGGAATTTTTCCTTCATTTCAGCTGTAAGACCTAACATTTTGCAAAATTTCGTGATTCCAGTAGCTTTTCGACCCAAAACCTATAGGGTACTTACGGTTGACCTAGAATTGTCAATTTTGGTTAAAAGCAAGGTCTTACAGCACAAGTAAAGGGAAAATGCCGGAAAATAAGGTAAATTTCGGTACTTACAAGTTTTCGCGAAAATCTAAATTTGCCCATATCTTTTTATCGTGTTGACTCAGGACCTTATTTTAAACACCTATTAGGGACTATAGACCTCAGTATCTGGTATAAATTTCAACTTGCTAGGTCACCCGTTCCTGAGAAAATCGGTGGTGACACACGGACAGACAGACGGACAAGAGAATGATCTTATAAGGGTTCCGTACCCAAAGGGTAAAAACGGGACCCTATTACTAAGACGCCGCGATCCGTCTGTCTGTCTGTCTGTCTCTCCGTCTGACACCAGGCTGTATCTCATGAACCGTGATAGCTAGACTGTTGAAATTTTCACAGATGATGTATTTCTGTTGCCGCTATAACAACAAATACTAAAATATAATAAAATAAATATTTAAGTGGGGCACACAACAAACAAGAGTCCGACTCGCACCTGGCCGGTTTTTATTTTACCATTTGAGGTACGGAACCCTAATTAACTACGTCTGGCAATTCCTGGACAGGCAACCCCAGTATAGAATCTTGCTGTTTGAAAATTGCAAATTATTTGACCAAGACATAGGTTATTCTGATGTTCTTACCAATAAGAAGAAGAACATCAATCAGTACTAAATCGGTAGACTAATTTAGTCACTGATGCCTATGAACAAATTGTTCGTACTCATGATCCTTATGAAGAAATTGCTAGTACCCAACGCTAACACGATCCTTACAGAAAAATCAACATTCCATAGCTTCCATAATCAGAACAAAACCACCTTTAACCTTCATACTGATACTACAATACGAAGTCATTACAAACACAATACAAATTACAACGAAAATAACGATGATTCAATGAGATGATGATGACGGTGATTACGAAATGAGCGGGTTCCGGCTGTCACAACACGCATGTGTTTGGACAAGAAGATTGGCGTTGTAGCAGTGTGTGAAAAATTGATAACAAGCCGTGAATGTACAGAGCAGTGGTGGCCCAGTGGTATCAGCCGCGACTTACAAGTTGTAGGTCGTGGGTTCGAGCCCAGGCAGGCGCTTTACTTTGTGTAAATTATTTCATCACCACTGCTCTCAAAACGGTGAAGGAAAACATCGTCCTAGAACCAAAAATTCGAAGACATGTGACATCCACCAACCCGCACTGGGCCCGCGTGGTGGATTACGGCCCATTCCTTCTCACAGAGAGGAGGCCTGTGTCCCAACAATGGGAACATTAATAGGCCGATGATGTGATGTGATGTGTGAATGTACTAGTCATGGGCCACACTTAGTTAACGGTCAAATTAGGACCTATTATCCAAGTAGATTAATGGTCGAAGTTGTTTCTGGGAAGCAGCTCCTAAACTTAAATAATACCTTAGCCGCTTTCCACGAAAGATTTACTAGCTATACATTAAAACTATGTTCATTTTTTGTATTTTATAGGCTCGCACTTGACCACTATCTCACCTGTTGGTAAGCGATGATGTTTGAACCATATCACCAACGACCCGCTTGCCTAGAAATATCCTATTCACTGTTGACTTTAAAGTCTCCTAGATTGTAGCTGTCGGGAAACAGACTCCGGCAGGGAATTCCACTCCTTAGCTGTACTTTTGAGAGATACTGCTACATAATTCTGGGCAGATTTCGGTTAGGACACTCATGACGGTCTTTCGATCGTCGTGCTATTATAATATAGAAAGTGTTTGTGCACCAAACACAGGTGCACTTCTCTTTCTGCAGAGAATAATGTTGGCAGGCCCTCAAATTAAAACAAAGGAGCGTAACTTAATTGATATGTTCGTCCAACAGCCTTACTGTCTAATGTTTTCTTCAGTGTTTACCTATATGCAATCAATACATATAATAAATCTGTAGAAAAATATTTTTTGTACATCGAAAAAAAATCCAAAAAAAATAACCAGGTTGTTAAAGGATAACCAACAGAACCCATTTCTAGCAATTTTGGAATTTTTGTCTGTTTGTCTGTTTATTTGTGCACGAATCACGTGAAATAATAAAACTTTTATACATAAAAATTGTGCTTATCTTGAAGAATTACTTAGTTTTTGTTTCATCGCAATCGGTTCACTCTATCAAAAGTTAGATGAATTTAAAGTGTTCAAGAAGTAAAATTATCACAGCTCACGCAATTCTGTTACTCGGACAGTTGAACTCGCTATTCGATAGATAGCGTTGTGCATTTAAAGTCATTTTCTGAATCGCGGTGTTAATATTTTACGCGAAAGAATGACCCTAGAAAAAAAAATTGGTATGTAGTATGTATATTTTTGAGTATGTGGAGTGGGCAGGCAGGCTGGTAAGTATGGTAGGGTTGGCAGGCAGATGACGTGAGCGAAGCCGCGGACACAGATATTTCACTAATTCACTTATAAAATTTGATGACGATGAAAGATCTACAAAAGTCTAACTTTGTCTAAAACTCGATGAAATTAATGGCCGCATTCTGTACTCATTATTCATTATTTTATTGTGTTCTAACAATACTCTCTTTTCTGCCCAGCTCCCCAAATAGACCTGTACAACGCGTCATCAGTGGCTTCATTCTCTCCCGCGTCGAGAACCGAGGGTTTGTCTCCAAGAGACGTGTACCTCATGTTTCCTGGGACGAAGTTCGATTTGAACATGTAAGTATTTTTTTTTACTTATTTGATCAACTGCTTGGCACCACTAGCCTTCCACTAGGTGGACCGATGACCTGGTTTAGATTGCGGGAACCCGCTGGATGGACCGGGTCAGTCGATGTTGTGATGTTCAGCAGTGGACGTCTTGCCGCTGATATGATAGTGATGACTTATTTGTCCAACAGGACAGTTGGGCAAAGGCTTCTGCCATATTTTTTCAGCTATCTGTATCTCCCATTCGGCCAATCTGTCAGATTGTATTAAAAAAATCTTTGCCTCGCGTGCTTTTGAAGTTTAAACGAGTTCACGTTTATGAAATAAGTTCTGGTGCAGGCTGCAGAAATATACTAGGTCAGTTACGTGTGTTAGGAAAGTGGAGCCAAAGAACTTAATAATTTATGAAGTGGCAACAACCCAACTAATTTTAGAGGTACCGGTAGAAAAACTAATCACTCTTTTCAGTATTTGATTCGAAATTAGAACGGCAAAGCCAGCTTGTCTGCTTCAACTAGCAGATACACAAAAATTGAGTTTAAAAGTCTGCTTTTGAAGCAATACATCTTCTGCAGGCAGCATGTTCAAACCATTACGTTGCGATACCACTGTATCTATTATCTTTTGAGAAACGATCAGTTATACAGATTTACCATTATGGCAGTTCACTGGTTTACTATATGCTACAACTGCAGAATGATTTGATTTTCTTTCATCCCTGTCGTAAATTCGTAAAATCAGCTGACCAATCAAACTCGAAAAAATGTAAAGAACAGCAAATTTTTAACGTTCTCTTAAGAGTATACTTTGTATAGTCATCGAAGTCAGTCGGTCCATTTCTATCTACTTTATTTTTATTCCTTCTCTAATATCCTCATCTTCCCGCAGCCTATCGGTCTTACCAGCCAGTCCGAACAGACCAGAGGTCCAGGCTCCCTTCGTCGGCATGTGGCACTTGAGCGTCCGATGTGACACCTGCGACTATCGCCTATGCGTGTCTGCGAGAGCTCATATACACTTTGATGTGGAGACTGATACTCCTGGTAAGTCTTTTCAATGTATTTTCAATGCCTTTATGAATTAGCTTATTATTTTGTTAATGCTGGGTCTGAGCCATCCTTTCTGTATGACGGAGCGAGGGACCGATAGAATATTTCAATTTAAAGTCAAAGTTCCTTTTTTCATTTTTTTTATTTTAGGCCCTTCTATTCTGAATTTTTCTTTTGTTTATTTGTGTTTTTAAAGTCATTTAATTCAGCATGCAAGGCTAACCTTTAGCTGTTTCCATTGTATTCTATGTCGGGCCACTCTCCTCCAATTAGATCCCGCTGCAAATCTTATCTCGTCCTCCCATCTCCTTTACAGGTTTTCCCCTCTTCCGTTTCCCATTTCAGGGATACCAAACCGTAATTATGTTTGCCCCATTTCTCCTGTTTTGTTCTCATCATACGGCCAGTCCACCTCTACTTTAGCTGATCAATTCTCATTATTTGCTATCGTGCGTACAAGAAATGGAAGGTGACGGGAGCGTTGTAAACTCTTGCCGTGGTGTAAAGATAAAACTATTTAGCACGTGCTAATCATTATTCCTGTTCACCGTTGCTCACAAACAACTATAACTAAATATGAAAATGCTGATAAAAGTATAAGGTGGTTATCGAAGTTAATTTATGGGGCTGTAGGAGTGGTAGGGACACCTTTTTCCTCACTTGGACTCCCATTTGGTCCGTTGTGCGTGGGGGTACTGGCTAACATAGCCAGCCTAGCTCCGTCCAAAAGCACAGAAGCTTCCTGGGCGCTTCACAGGCTTCACGGAGCGACCTCACTGTGCCGAGGATTTCTTCGCATTGAGATGCCACGGCCTCGCATTCCAGGATTACGTGGGCGGCTGATTCTTCGGCGTTAAAACAGCCCCTGCAAAGTGGGCTGTCCGTGGCGCCTATGTTGAATAGATGTTTGTCAAGAAGGTTGTGGCATCTCATTTATGGGGCTGATTGTTAAATGTGGTTTTTCAATTTGTTTAATTTAGACTTCATAAGGATATTTTATCGGATTCGTAAAAATTTTGAAACTGCGTGCGCATTCAGAGATACATTGGCATGGGTTTTATTAGCCAAAACTACAGAATATCACACTTAAAAGCTCTCAATAAGAAAGCATGAATACCAGTCTTACTAAATGATAATCAAAAGGAGTCAAGCCGTTTTCGAGACAGCCTTTCAACACACACATGCATACGAACACCATAATTATTATTATCATTACATAATGACAGAGGCAGACGTTAAACCTGTACGGATATTGAACCCAGTCAGGTTTTTGTTGGGAAGTCACAAAAAAAGGCTTAACTTTGCATCTCGTTTGATGGGACTTTAAAAAAGGTATAATCCATTTAGGAATACGGTTATTGGAGAGCAAAAAAGGTTTGGATGTCGTTGGTTTGGTTCCGTATCGTATTACATAGCAAACCTGTATTACTCGAAATTATAGGCACTAGTTTCATAAATGTTTTTTTTTTCATTCTGCTAAGTCGGCTTAGCCAGAATCATCAGATTTGAACTTGGTTCTTTTTTGTTTTATGTAGTAAAGAAAGTGTCCAAATTCAGGAAAATTTTTGAGTAATTGGAATATGCGAACCTAGTCTAGTCTAGGTGTAGCCTTATGCGACTTTTCTATGCCAAACTACGCTTTGTCTAAGGGAGCCGACTGAACTAATGACGCAAAGCAATTTGAATTGTGTCGAGAGGCGTCGGTTGGATATCGCATACACAAGAGGATTTGCAAAAATAAAATAATTCCGCTAGGGGCGCTGGTGTAGGAGTGAGGTCCTCAAAATGTCAAATTTCATTGTGTTTTGACTTCTAGCGCGAGTTTATTTTTATATTTTTATCGTTGCGAATATTATAAGATAGGTACAGGATTTACCAACCACTGCTTAACTAGTTTTACGTTTCGAAAAAAGGGGTTGCGCAAAACTGCGGTATACTTGATTTTATATTAAATCGCATTTCTACGGCATTAAAAATGATTTTAAATCAAACTTTGCTTCCAGGCGCGTATTAACAACAATATACTTAAAGACCTTACTCAACAGGAGCTCGTGGCTAAATAATAACAGCCGCACGAGTCGATCATCAAGGTTAAGCAACGATTGACGAGGTCGGTCCGTGGATGGGTGACCATTTCAACATACCGAGTTTCCTCCGTGCCTCGGAAAGCACGTTAAGCCGTTGGTCCCGGCTGTCATTTGAAGATCTTTGGCAGTCGTTACGGGGAGTCAGAAGCTTGAGATCTGACACCAGTCTTACCAAGAGGTACCGTGTTACCCAGTTACTGGGTTGTGGAGGTCAGATAGGCAGTCGCTCCATGTAAAACAATGGTACGCAGCTGAATCCGGTAAGACTGGAAGCCGACCCCAATATAGTTGGGACAAGGCTAGGTAGATGATGATGACTAAACAGTGGCGCCAACTGGTGAGCAATAAAACGCATCGTATTTGGTCCATGTGAATATACTTACAATTTTAATAGTCGAGTCATCAGAACGTCGGTAATGCTTTCTGTTCTTAATGTCAAAACCTATTGTAGGTATGCACATCAATTTTAAAAATTGTTTTGTGAACGCAAATGTTCATTAGATTGATGACAAAATTACAGTCATTAAGAATACTTACTCGAATCGCCCGAGGGTTGGACCGCTTTGAAATATTTACAACATTTTTAATTTTAGCAGTACGGCGGCAAGTACCGGTTTTAGACTTTTTGTACGAAACCCTAAAAATAAGGAATACTGTATTGATAAAGCTTTAAGAGCTAATTAAATTGAGATTCATTTAATAAAATTAACGATATGTATTTACGGTCGTCGTTTTTTGTAGATTAAAATATTTTAAGTCAGTAGGTATTCACGATTATTAAATGTTTTGTATAAATCTATTAAGTATATTTACCGAGCAAAAAAAAAATTATATCTGGTGACAAAGATAGCAAACAAAAATACGGTGTGTCGTTAATAAACAAAATGTTTGAACGACTCTTCTAAAATTAAATGGTTATAAGTCTTATTAACAACATTAACATGACGTAACACTCAATAAAAAGTAAATAATCTTCACACAAGATAATTATAAACACAAAAAAAAATATTAGGCGAGTTTAGCACTGACCAGCAAGCAAACTTGGTAGTATTTTAGTAAATTAAATAAAAGTATAGATATTCCCATAATTTAAATGGACGCCTAGATTAAATCCGCTAATTGAAACACATAATATTACCAGGAAAATAATTTTCAAAAACGAAAATAAAAAAAAAGTGTCCGTTGCCCGACTTTTTTCCAATCTGTAGCAAGCCTTATGTCGTAAGTAAAAAAGATTATCTAAACACGTTCTAGCAAAAAAACAAAGCGTCATGTTAAGTATTGTAATAACATTATAAAATGTTCATGTTCAATAAAATATTGATATCGAATCAATCAAAATAATAATAAAGAAATAAGTTGGTATCTTAGCAATCACTATGTCCACTGTCGTTTTTAAAATGCTGCTCTTTATTTAAAATTATTTTTTTATTTGTCCAGGGTATAAGATTGTTTTCGATTACCGGTTAATACAGCAATTTTGTTTTTTTTGGTAGGTAGGTATCACTCCAATGTTTAGCAGTATCATTACTGCATACTGCATAAATAACGGCAGTTAACTTTATACACGACGATAGTTATGATTCCATTTTGATTTGAATATCATATATAATACCAAAAGAACATAACAAACAAAAACCTGAAAAATATACAAAAAACCGCATACAAACAAAAACAACAGAAATCATGCAATAATAATCACAAGGGCGTACACAGCAAACCAATTAAAAACTAATTAAAATTAACTTTTAAAGCGTCCAATAACACTAAAACTTGAATTAATCGATGGCCTGTATAAACCCTTGCGAAGAAAAAATAAAGTTTAACCTCTAAATGTCAAGTTGACAGCTCCCGCGTTCAAGATCCAAGATGGCGGCGCACCTTATGTGAGTCAAGGACAGTCTTGCATACAGCCAGATTCCGAATTTAAATGTCGTCGTATACAGCCAAACATAGTCTAACCAGTTTTTTTTAAAGTTACATGTGGTTACGAAAGGCATCGATTTATTCTGCCAAAACCATCGTATCTAATTATGGTTGTTGAAGTTTTTTATTGCACGCATCTTTCGGTTTCTGCAACATGTTGTTTAATGTTCCATCATGTAAACGATATAAGGAAACTGGCTTTTCTTTTTTTGGTATGTTGTATAACATTTTTCCATCATCCTCTTTAAGGGAACTGTTTTGGTGCATTTTACAACGGCTTACACAATACTCAAGATTTCAATGTATTAAGAAATCCAATAATCAAGAACCCAAACAAACCATATATGGCTCTTAACGACAACAACGTTATCACCTGTCCGCATTGGCATAAAAACCAAAACTGATTTTACATCATCGAAATTTTTTACGGTCCGTAAAAAAATACAGGGTATGAAATGACCAATCAAAACTCCACTGATGTGATAAGTATCGATATGTAATGTTTGAAAATACAACAACAAAAAATCTTTTTTTAATTTTAACCATCTTCCCCAAGTGTCGCTACATTGACCGATTCCGTGCGTCTCGCATCCAGTCGATTGCCTCAATCTTAACCAGGTCATCGGTCCACCTAGTAGGAGACACATGGCGGCGGCCTATGGTCAGCACTGGACGTCTTTCGGTTGAAATGATGACACTATCTACATTGCCAAAGGTTGTTGACACCGTAGACAGCTAGTTATCAACATAAAATTATAACTTCAGACTTATTTTGTTTTTATTCAGTCCAATCATGTCTGCAGAGTCCACTAGCAAATTTAATTTTAACTTACATTAAAAATATTCAAGAAAGACTTAGAAAAAAAACTGTCAAAAATGTCCTAAAATTTCATTTATCGACTCCACATAGTCTCTCTGAACAGTTACTGAATAAAATAAAAATGACGTTATCTAAAAAGTCGAATTAGCGGAAAAGATACATTAGCTAAACATTTTAACTGTTGTTTTCTTCAATAAAAGAAATATACCGTTTTTTTTAACTGTTAAAATGAGCTGTTCATGTTTTATTCACACAGTTGCGTTGTTAGCAGTAAATCAACTACGATTTATTTTTTATTAATAAACTGGTAGATTTGTTGGTTTGTTTGTTTATATGTTTTTATAAAAGGTAATCGTTGGAAGATCTGCCCTGATTAAACTTATTTTCACTGATATAAAGCTACACCATAGCTAAATACCATAAGCGACTTTATATGCTTTACTATTACTACAAGTATTTTTATAATACGCTGATAATTATGGACATTAATATTTTTTTTATAATAACCTTATACTTTTTTGCCGTCTGATTTATGTTATGTTTCCTCCACATGATATTTTAATAAAATCAGATAAACGCAAAAAATAAAAAAATACTTTTCGATTTCAAGTGTTTTTTTTTTCCTTTTTATTAAAATAAATAAAAAGTTTTGGTTATACATTTTATGATCTCAAGTTCATGTCAGGGATGCCCCTAAGCCCCTTATAACACAATATGATATAAACACTTAATGGTACAGGTTTTTATTTTACCCAAATCTGTGAAGGTCAATATCGATATGTAGTTTAATAAACGTGTTGAACCTTGTTAACAAAACCGTTTAAAATTTAACCGTTTAAACTACCGTGGTTAATTTTATAAACCCGAACTGTGCGTCATAGAAGATATAGGATAAGTTTTATTTAATTTCAACGTTTTTTTTTAACGAGCTTAACTGTATTTTGTTCCATGGAGTGACTCCCTATTTCTTAACACAAATTAAGCCAGTCTAGATCGCAAATTGGTAATTGATTAAGCTCATTGATTAGGATAACTCCTAAATAATGTTACTTACAGTATAACTGTTAAAGTTTTGAAATGTAAATATTAATGTTTTCGGTCGAATTCAAAATTTAAAAACGCACGCTTGACACTGCTTGCTAAGAAAGAACTAACAGATCAAATACTTTTCAGCAACAGTTTTACGTGTCAAAAATATTTTTAAAGTGAAAAAGGATAAAAAGTAGCCTATTCTTAGAATGCAAAGAATAGTCGAATATGTAACCAATCAAAATAATTAACAAACAGGTGTGAAGCAAAAGAAATAAAACCATCAAATCTGTTAACTTATGGCTCATAAAACTGTTCAATAAATTCTATATATACTGACCTTAGAGTAGTGATATCAACAAAATTTTAGCACATTCGCTATAAGATACTATATTTTTTTTTTGAGCCCTATAGCCCAGTGGTATCGGCCGCGACTTACAAGTTGTAAGTCGTGGGTTCGAGCCCAGGCAGGCGCTTTACTTTGTGTAAATTATTTCATCACCACTGCTCTCAAAAACGGTGAAGGAAAACATCGTGAGGAAACCGGCATGTCCTAGAACCAAAAATTCGAATACGTGTGACATCCAACCCGCACTGGGCCCGCGTGGTGGATTACGGCCCATCCCCTCTCACAGAGAGAAGGCCTGTCTCCCAGCAGTGGGAACATTAATAGGCTGATGATGTATGATGTACTATAATTTTTGACAGTTGATTTTTATGGATCTTTGCCTTCAACTATTAATAAAAAACGTTTGAACTTAGAGATATTTGGGTGTACTGAACAACTTTGTCTACCCTGAGAAAAACACGCACTAAGTTCTGTAACATCCCATCCCTGGAAAATTCCTTTAATTCATCTACTACATGTTTTGCGTTCGACATAAAAACACCATCATCATCATAGGGCTTGTCCCCATCACCACGTCACGACGTCGTCTACGTGGAAAGGAGCGATGTCGCGGCGCGGTGCAATCACATGTCGTGCTATTGCACGGTACGGCAACGTCGCCGCGGAACGACGCGTCGTTCTATTTTGGAAGCGATACGTAAAGCGCTCGCTCAGTTGATGTTTAAGTGTCTTAGCGATTAGTTGTGCAAAAAAAGATGTCGGAAATGCTGTAACTGTCAAAAATTATAAGAAACGAAACTAGACGTTGTTTCGTTCTGTCAGAAATGCTGATAAATTTACCGGATTTTTTCACGTGTTATGTCGCGGCATCGTTACGTGTATATTTACGACACGGTAACGTAAATTTGCTGGATATGCGACCGTGCTGCTACACGACGACGTCTTGACGTGGTGATGGTGACAAGCCTTACTATCCTTGACGTATGTTACTTGGGGACAGCGCAATATATTGTCTTCTTCAATACACCACTGTCAACCGTCACGGTATCGTTCACTCCCTTTTCTTCCATATCATTATTATCCATATATTCTTTGGCCTCTGTCTTCCTCTCCATCCATCTACATTTATATTCATAAGTGTTTTGTTCATCAATCAATTTGCCTAGCCTTTTTCCTTTTGGTTATCTAACAGCCTAACCGGCTGCCGCTGAACTGATCGCAGGTCTTTACATGTCCATCCATATAAAGGCAAACGTTAACTTGGACCACAGATAATTTAATACTAGAATACAGATGCCTCATCCCATACAAAGAAACGGTGCCGACGTAACTAGCGTTTTCCGTCTGATTAAACTGATTATTTTTTGTACATCGATCGCGTTCGGTTCCGTTGCACGGCAATAGATAGATGGTGTTAGCAGCGACTTGCAAGTAAAAGGGTATACTAGGTTCGTGAATATGTTTTTCCATAATACATTGACGATTTGTTTTATAGTATGTTTTGCACGATTTTACAGTTTCATTGCACCAAAATGTGTTACAATACAAATTTAAACAATCGAGTGGAATGTCCCAGAAATTTAAAACCGCGCCATCTATTGGCATCAATTTTAAATGACCCGTTCAAATTATCTTTGAAATGTGAATTAATGAAATTTGAAATGTTAATTTTACACGCAATTCAATAAGAAATCGATGCATATCGCGCCATCTAGTGACATTTATTTGAACCAAATTTTCTTTCTTACCGCTGGGACCCCGTGCTTGGCTTTAATTATCATGCACGAAGCATTACACCGATAATAATTAAAATCACGGTCATTTCAGCCAATACCTCAAATCAATAGAGTCCAAAAATAGTCCACATTAACTAAAGCCTTTGTTTGTTTATTTTTGGCATGCCGACCTGACCTTTCGGCCTGACCTAACCCAATATCGGCGCCGAGATGTTTACGTCCGTGAACCTGCCACCCTATGGCCGGTAGATAAGATCTGCCTTTTCCGGGATTTGTAATCTACACGCGTTTGTTATTTTATTCTATCTTAAATGATTATGATAATGTAAATTATATGAATGGCGGATATAATTACAGATAGTCGTCAAACGCGAGGTTATATAAAAAAAAACTGGCCAAGTGAGAGTCAGACTCGCGCACGAAGGGTTCCGCACCATTATCGCAAAAACGGCAAAAAAATCACGTTTGTTGTATGGGAGCCCCCCTTAATTTATTTTAATTTAATAATTACTATTTTTAAAAGTGAATATACAACTAAATATTCTGTGAATATTTCAAGCTTCTACCTGTTGCCGTTATTAATATCGAGCAAAAAACGGCAAAAAAATCACGTTTGTTGTATGAGAGCCCCCTTAAATATTAATTTTATTCTGTTTTTAGTATTTGTTGTTATAGCGGCAATAGAAATACATCATCTGTGAAAATTTCAACTGTCTAGCTATCACGGTTCATGAGACACAGCCTGGTGACAGACGGACAGACGGACAGACAGACAGACAGACAGGCAGACAGACGGATCGTGAAATCTTATTAATAGGGTTCCGTTTTTACCCTTTGGGTACGGAACCCTAAAAAAGGGTGAAATATACAGATTTCTTTACTATAGGCCGTATTTCCGATACACCTATTACTATCGCTCAAACACGACGCCAAATTTGCATACAAACCTTTCAAGGATAAATTTTCTGTAGTCTTCCTAAGAGCTACCCTTTGTTATTAAATGAATTGTACGTTATCTATCCGTAAATGTAAGATTTTTAATAAGTTGATGTTTTTTTTACTGTACTGTATAAAGCCGTCGAATAAGGGTAGCATATCGACCATTTTCTTTGTAGACAAATTTTCAAATGATAAAAAGTGCGAACACGCTCGAATCGAAATGCCACACACATGTTAACATCTCTTGCACGTCAAAACACTTAGCGCCATCTCGCGTAATTGCAACGAAGGTTTCAGCAAGGCACTATTGCTTTGAATAAAAATAACAAACAATTAACGCCATCTATGCGGCGAAGTATGCATACTGAGCCCATCAACCAATGAAAAACTGCTCGAGCGGTTTCCTACTCTGCCTTGGCCGACCCTAATTTATGACTATAACAAATAAATTGATCTAGCTATGACTAAACAGACTATCAACTAAAGCAAAGTGTGTTATGAATCATTTTTTTTTTTTAAATAGCTCAATCTGCTTCATGAATCATACAAAATTAGACAAGCAAAGTAAATTTTGTAGCAATTTTTGCCTAATGAAATCCACATTCAACAACACTAAAATGACTCACGCATCTATTAAACACAAGATGTATAATCCTTTAACCGACAAAACCAATGTACTTCAAGTTCAAAGTACAAAAATAAATAAAAAAATACACAGGCAATTTCTGCCTCATGACATTATTACTACAAAATTTGCATATCTTCTATCATATAACAAAAAAAAATGACTCACAAATCTTTATAACACAAAGTTTATAATCCTTTAATCGACAAAACCTTTGGCCTGTACTTCTAGCCCAAGATAACAAAAAAAACTGACGATTTTTGCCTAAAATTTGCAAATCACCTCACATCTATCAAACAAAAATGACTCACAAATCTTTACAATACAAAGTTTATAATCCTTTAATCGTAAACCTTTGCCCTGTACTGTCAAGACCAAAGTTTACAAAAAAACAAACAAGTTCGACCTTCACAGACCGGATCGATACACCATAACGTAACTATTTTAATATTCAAAAGCTAAGGCCTATTGATCGGACTACTTATGTATGTCACAAATTCACGACTTTGAAGGTTTTAGTATCAGCCTTGGACGCGCCAAAATATTATTTTTAAATTAACGATTGCCTCGCGTTTGGCCACTATCACACCTGGTGGTAAGCGAAGATGTGGTCGACGGTGAAGCACGCTTGCCTAGAAGTAACCTATTCACCCTTCTACTTCTAGGTTGTAGCTATCAGGAAACACAGAATCAAGCAGAGAATTCCACCCACAATGAAAGCATTCCCAAAACGCAAAGTAAGTCATTGTGGCAGTTAACAGTTTCAAAGCACATGGGACAAAATCACAGGAGTTCATCATCTTCCCGACCTCCGACCTCGTCCCATGTCACTTTAGTACAACGCAACCCGTTTCCTTTTTCTATTATCCCTTGTCAACTCGTCACGCTATCAACCGATCCCTTTTCTTTTACACAATCCATTAACAATTTCTTTGCTTTACGTCTAGAACTAATGAGCTTTTATACGAGTATGTGTACTACTGCAGGGGAAAAATCCGCTCCTCATACAGAAACGAGCATTGATCACCACACGCGTGCACACTGCGAGATAGCTTTTCCTCTAGAATCTTTATTTCTGTTCATTTTTGAAATCTAGCTTTAGCACTTCCAATCTGTACATCAGGTGATAGAAGTATTTTTTAATATTTTTTGTGTCGTAATTGTTATTCTAAAAACTGTGTATAAAAAACTTGGTAAAAAATAATATTTCGTTAATTTCAAAGTACGTCGATAATTGATTTACTGCTTTAACAAAGGTACTGTGGCTTAAAACACGACAGTCATTTTTAACAATTTTTACTTTAAATATGCCGTCTATTTTACCAATATTCAAATACCCTAACTAATTTATAAGGTTACTAAAACCGTTATAACACTTCTAAACCGTAAAACTATTAAACACCACTGTAAAACACCACTAAAACACGCGCACTTATTAATAGAACTCGTAACAATAATTATTATTGAATCATTCACAATGACACGAGCGCACTTCACGATATTGCGTTATCAACTAAATTAAATTATATAAAACAAACGATGGGCCGTATCAGTTTGATATATAAAGGCGGTTCCTGATTAGAAAAAAATAGAATATTATTATTTTTACTTTTTTTTAAATAATTAGGTCAAGATATTGTTTTGACTTTGGTTATATTTTTGTAAAAAAAATGTTTGATGTTTGTTATCGGTTATCAAACTTGACATAAAATAAGAGTTGATTGCCCCTGAGTGCGCTTCATTTGAGTTTTTATTATTGTTTTGAGAACAAAATCAGTGATGTCTTATTTAAACGCCTTCAAAAAAAGAGGCGATTCTGAATTCTTTATTTTTAGGGTTCCGTACCTCGAAATGAAAAACGGAACCCTTATAGGATTACCTTGTTGTCCGTCCGTCCGTCCGTCTGTATGTCTGTCAAGACCCTTTTTCTCAGGAACGCGTGGAGGTATCAAGCTGATAAGAATTACTCAGGTCTACTGTTCCTTAAAGCTGTGAAAAAATCAAACTTCTAAGCCAACGCAATCTAAAGATACAGCCGTATATGCCGCAAATTTTCGACACTCGCAAGGGAATCAAAACCTACAGGGTACTTCCCGTGAACTCTGATTCTTGAAATTTGGTACGAAGCAACGTCTTATAGCACAGATAAAAGAAAAATTGCGACAACCTTAAATTTTTTGTTACATCATATAATAAAAATATTTTTAATAATTATAAACTTACTACCCCTTTCTTCATGAACGCGTAGAGGTATTAAGGGCCTACATACGCTTTAGTGCCGTAAAACGGTAACTTTCTAAATCATACTCCTTAGTAACGGCTAGGTTAACTGGTTTGAAAAAAATATATATTTATTATTGATTCAAGTACATAATTTTGAACACAAGGTTTTTTCGTGTTACTAATAGTTTTGCTTTAAAAAAATAATTAACAACACAATATTTTTTCCCAACTTTTGGAAACCCCGCCAAAAAGAAATGGATGTTTAAAAATATTTTTACACAGAAAAATTGATGGCTGGTATTTCTTCATAACTAACATAGCATATTAAAATCAAATAATATTTTGCAAACAACCCTGTTCAAAAGGAGGTTCAATTTTGATATTTTGGTATCGAGCGGGCGCACGGCCAGTACTGCGTTAGCATTGGGGTGTATATATCGCCTTAAATTGAAATTCATATCAAATACTCAGGTCTATAATACCTTTAAGCTGAGGTTTGTACGGAACCCTCGGTGCGCGAGTCCGACTCGTACTTGGCCGGTTTTTTTTTAAATTAACAACTATGGAGTCAAAAATAAATTCCTCGCGAGTTGTAAAAATAAATTCCTAAGTCTCGAAGTTCGCTTTGAAGTTTCAGGCGTCTTGTAATGTTTTAATAAAAAAAAAACACCGAATTCAAGATAACAAGCGAAACACCGCAGTCGTGATCGGTATTGATTGATATGAAATGACGAAATAACAAAAAATAAAATCTCATAACTTCAAGTAACCAGGTTCAATTGCAAACAATCACATTTTGCATAGTTTTGCTAAATCATTTAATTTGACCCTGTATTAGCAGCTCAAACTAACTAGTCTGCAATAATAAAATAGTTAACATTTTAAAAGCTTATGCCGATAAGATAAGCCACTAATCAGATTTGTATTATTATTTATTTAGTAATGTTTTGAAGCGTATTCCACTCCATACGTAATAGGTGAATGAACGGATTGAACAAATGTTGAGGGGTCATATATTCATTCAGTTTATTTATACATAGGAAATAGGGGCCCTAATTTTTGATACGTACTAACTATGTAGGGTAAAATAAAGATTATTTAAGATACCTGGAACATATTTTTTCAACTATGAACATAATCATCATGACTTCATCAGGAGTTGTTTACTATACGGACCTTGTGGAAACTAGAACAAATGTCCAAGCGCTTTTGCCATACCTATTATTGGAAACAAATATAGCATCTCACAATGTTAGGACCCACTAATATTAATGATAATTTTATCCGTGGTGCTAGGCAACTGGGCTTATCCCAGTTGTAAACGACCCTTGGTGCCTATGGCCTTGTTTGTTCTGTCTTCTGCTTGATTTGGAGGAAAGTGGAAATTAATTTTTTTCCTACTCCTCCGTTATTCTTTTCTGATTAATTTCGTTGCGGGATCCAAGACGGTTAAATTCATTCTTCGGGACTTCGTCGAGCTTCATTGCCTCGGCGCTTTTCTGGTGGTCGCCACTGTTGATTCTGGCTTTCAGGAGTTGCAGTGGTTTGGGAATAGTGTGGTGGGATTGTCAATAATTTAATCATCATCTTACTGCTTATGCCCCACGTTACTTGGGGGTTCTCTTATTTTAGAAGTTACAGAGGGGGGGGGGGGGCACACATTTTACCACTTTGGAAGTGTCTCTCGCGCAAACTATTCATTTTAGAAAAAAAAAAAATTAGAAACCTCAATATCATTTTTAAAGACCTATTCATAGATGACACGTATGTATGGGTTTGATGGAAAAACCTTTTTGAGTTTCAGTTCTAAGTATGGGAGAACCCCCAAAATTTATTGTTTTTGGAACGAAGTTCCTTATCGCGCGTTGCGAAAGGGGGCTAGACGGAAAAAAATAAGACGAAAAGTTGTAACGACACTTTTTGCTATAGTTGTAAGACGTGCGGCGTGCGCGTGTTTCGTGCGTGTTCTAACCTATACGCTGTTGTGTTTATGAAGTCGAGGGAGTATATATATGTATATACTCCCTCGACTATATACATATATATATATATATGTGTATGTATATATATATACATACATATGTATATATATACTAAAGGAACTTCTTTCCATCCGGGTGTCCCTTGACACCTCTCAAGTTTTTTAAAAATATATTTTTGTGAAAATCTTAATGCTATTCACAGAATACAACTACTTACCAAGTTTCAACAGCATAGTTCTTATAGATTCGGAAAAAAGTGGCTGTGACATACGGACGGACAGACAGACAGACATGACGAATCCATAAGGGTTCCGTTTTTTGCCATTTGGCTACGGCACCCTAAAATCATACTAAACCCACATTAGTCCACACCCTAATCTAACGCATGCCGCCGAGCCGTCACTTACGTTTAACTAGGAAGCCTGACGTAAGCAAAGTTAAAAGGTTATCACTAGTCTAGCTGTCAATGGATATCTAGTTAGAGATCATTAAAGATTTGCAAGGTTATTTGTTAACGCTTTCCTATATCCGATCGTTAGAAGTCTGGAGTTGGATTATTGTTAGAGATGAAGTTGAAATATCATGGCCCAAAATCAATCAAAATTCTGACGTATATTCCACATTGGGCACCCATTTCAACGGCACCTCACATTCGGCACATATCAATATTTTTCGCAGGTGCCTTAAGTGGAATGATTTATTATTTAAAATTTTATTCCACTACATGTCAGTAGGTACACTACTAGTGTATGTTCTGCAGTGTGTATAGTTTTACGGTTTAGAAGGTTATAACGGTTTTAATAAACGTTTAAATTAGGATTTAGGGTTTTTGAATATATAGCTAAAATAGATGGTATTTTAAAAATAATAAATGTTAAAAATGAGTTTGTATTCTTTAGCCACAGAAAATTATGTTAACGCAGTAAATCAACTTTCGATGTCCTTTGAAATTTACGTAACTTAAAACATGATAGAAAAATAACAATATAAAAAAATATTTTCTTGCACATAAAAAAGTTTTAGATTCTATATACAGATTTTGGAAGAATATTTAAACCAGCTAAACAATGCAATGTTTAGTTTGAAAGTGCGTAGACTACTTTTCTTAAAATAAACAAATTATCTCCAGGAAATGCCATCATGCAGTGAGCATACGTAGTGATCAATGCTCGTTCCTTCTCAGTATGAGAAGTGGCTTTTGCCCTGCTGCAGAACCAACACTCAGGGTTACCATACATTCGAGACGATCATGAATTCATTATTAGATGTAAAGAAAACATGAATGATGGAGTTTGGACCATACTCTGACGGAGTATCAAGATTGACGCAGATGACATAATCAATTTCGAAGAAAGACTAGTTGTCATATAGTAAATAATGTACATACAGACAAAACATGATGTGAATGTAATCAAGAACGGTTAATTACATAGATGCATAGATTTACTTAGCCTCAATAAGATAATAAACACTTATGAGAGTAATAAAGACGATGGTTGAGCTGAGTGGGGCCGATCCATGTGTCATGTTCGTGAACGGGCGCCATCAGTTGGGATTGGTCATAACTTAGCTGCCTCGGCCTGTTTTTAATTACCTATTTATTGTATTTGTAATTGTTCGTTTTACTCTAGACGCTTTTACGTGCACGTCTTTTTAAATCGTCCCCACATATATGTATTTTAACACTTTTTATTTTAAAAGAGTAAGTGTGGAGTTTCTTGTCCGTTCTTCTCCATAACAAGTGTGTTCGAGTCAAATCCTGCAACTGAATTTTAAAGCAGTTATCCTCCACCGATTAAGATGAAATTTTGCATACACGTTTAGTTTGGATGACAATGCATGGTTAGCTAAGTGTCTTCATTCTAAATCCAATATGGCGGACGGCCCAAGATGGTGGACTAGTCATTTTTGTGCACTGCCATGATATGGGTATCAAATGAAAAGGGTTTGCTGAGAAGAATACGAAAAATTAATAATTTTATTCACTTAGGCATAAAAACAACAAGAGAGAAAACTTAGTGCTCTATTAGAGACCTCCTTTTTTTTTTGGGTGTTAAATCATCCAATGACTTCTCCCGCTCTGGGTGAAGCGGGAGGGCGTGTCAAACTTTTACTGACTAAAACCCACCCGTGTTTCTTCAGTTGCTTGTACCAGGGCCGCAGTAACTCTCTTTCAAATTTATCCGCGACCCAGACAGGACCTCCTTAACACAGTGATGCGTAGTTAGCGTAGTTACCAGTAAAATTATACTAAATAAGACTGATTTAGTGTCTACAAAACAAGAAATAAAACGTTTCATTTGATTTGGTTTGATTTAAAGGAATTTTGCCTTGGTATTTCGTGTTATTCTTACTTTTTCTCCGTTTCAACACTTTCAACTCTACTATTTTATAAAGACTTACTAAGTATTGAAAGTACTGGAACCCCGGTTCCGTTCGGCCAGACGGTCAAAAAATCCCAGTTATTTACAACAGAACCGTTTCTGCATTCCCTAACACAGTCATGTGTATGATGTAAGATATTGATGTAACTATGGGTTTCGATCGATGCATCGATGACTGAAACATCGTCGATAGCAGTTCTGTTCAAGATGATGAAAGATGGTGACTAGTTGAAACCATTAAACGATCAACCTTATGCGAATCTCGTTGTAAAACTCATGAGGAAGCTTTTTTTAACGAGATCAAGGAGGAGTAAGTTATTTAGGGGTCCGCAAACGATCCCAATGGTACGAAGTGACCGAGTTATTTCTCGGCCCCTCCGCAAGATAAGATATGCGAATTTAGAGATTGGTGAATGAAAGCAAAGTGATCGAATTGAATATCCAGATATTACAGGGCTAACGTTAGAATCAATTTTTAGTTTGTAATAATTATGTCCTTTTTTTTCAGATACCCTCAAATTCAGAGTAACGGGTCCAGTAGCAAGCGTTAGAGACTCACAACTGGTTGATGAATATGGAACTGAATTGGCTAAACTACCTTTCAGGTATGTAAAGAAAAGTGTCACACACACGTCGTTTGAAAAAAAAAAGTGTCACACACACGTCGCGTCGTTTGAAAAATATAAAAATTAACTGATCTGCTTGGTGGAAATTGTTTGATAAAGTAGGAACAAATGTTCTAATGCTTTAGGACGAAAATGATAATTCTTGTTGATCGTATTTACCGACCAAAAACCGGCTAAGAGCGAGTCGGACTCGCGCACAAAGGGTTCCGTACCATTATCACAAAAAACGACAAAAAAAACACGTTTGTTGTATGGGAGCCCCACTTAAATATTTATTTTATTCTGTTTTTAGTATTTGTTGTTATAGCGGCAACAGAAATACATCAACTGTCTAGCTATCACGGTTCATGAGATACAGCCTGCTGACAGTCGGACCGCAGAGTCTTAGTAATAGGGTCCCATTTTTACCCTTTGGGTACGGAACCCTAAAAAATCAATAATTGTATCGGTAAATTTGGACTCTATTTCTTAGTCACGCAGAGTAAAATTATCGATATCTACTGCCGGCCGATACATAAAAGGCAACATGCAATTTTACAGCTCGGACATGTTCTGATCAGGGTTTTAGAAACCAAAGACTAACTAGAATAGCAAAACCAATGACAAATTGTCTATGTTTTTAACTGTCTCCCTCCATTTACAGCTACCAACCCTTGGCAGGAGACGGTCAGGACGAAGAAATCGATCCTATTGTGGAACTGGTCGCCGACGTTGCTCTACCACTCGTGAAAGGATCCAAGGTGTACGCTAAGATCGTCGGAAGAGACTTGAGAGGTAATTTATTAACTGTGACTCTGAAAACGGTGGCAGAAAATATCAAGACGAAACCAGCATGTCCTAAAAAAAAATGGGACCAATTTCGGAACAAACTCTTTCAAACAAAAAAAGAATGATCAAATTAGGTGTACAATTGACGGAAATATCGGTGAACATACATAAAAAAAACATACAAGATGTCGAACATAGAACCTCCTCCTTTTTCGAAAGTCGGTTAAAAAGTATTCATAACAACAACCTGTCGGTAAAATAATTAGGTAGAATTTGAATCTGTCATGTACTGTATTAATTTTGAAAAACATTCATAAACCACGTTCTATATCCTTAGGGGCTGCTCCAGTATTACGTAAGCAGATTTATTACAATTATTTACCCGCCCCTCCCCCTTGTCAGGAAAAGTAAGCAAAGCTCTTCCTCCCCCTCTCCCATGCTTACGTAAAAATTGGGATATGCATTTTTCTTTTAATGTAAGTATTTTTTTTTATTGATTCATGAGATTGAATCTCCATACTCGGTTCTAAGCGAGTACCTAAACGAACTCATTATTTGTGGGAATCTCCGAATATGCGTTTCGTTTTCAAGCATAGACAATGTGAGGGTTGCCATATGTGTAAAAAAGTAAATAATTACTGCTGACGTAATCACCATCTAGACCCCCATGTCATCAAAAATAAGCAAAGCATAGACCCTCCGCCCCCTAAAGTGCTTACGTAATACTTGAATGGTCCCTTATGTGTTTTAAGGCGAAAGAAACAAGTAGTTTTGAAGACTCCGAACTAATTTTTACCAATCTTTATTTCCCAGGCGAACCCTTCACCCGTCTCTCAGGACCTCTGAACCAGCCAGAGATTCGTATGGGCAGATCAGCCAACATACTCTCCTCGGACTCTTCAAACGATTTGGAAAGGATGGAGGATATGAACTCTAGAGCTCATCACGCTCGGCTGCTGTATAACGACAGTGCTCAGCCTTATGCGAGTAGCAGAGCTGTATCACAGGTACAAGTAAACGTTGTTTTAATGTTTAAATAGATGAATTGTGTGTGGCAGATAGGGGAGATAGCGTAGCATTTTCGCGAGCATTACAATGTAATGCAACGTTCTTACGAATGTTACAATACAAACAAATGCTCAGTTTCCTAAAGCATTTCCATGAAATGTAACGTTCTTGCGAATGTTCGACGCTGTGTTCGACGTAATGCTCACGGCGAGTGTAACATTTATTTGTAACTTGCGTTTACTATTGTCCTCACTACACGTCACCCGCGCTCCTGCCTTTGCTCGATAAAATGTTACACCAAAACGTTTTTAAAATCAGGTTGTAACAAAACATCGATCGTCATGTTCGAAGTGTGGTTCGAGTAAATTAAAAAACAGCGGTTGCTCGATGTTCTGTTACAAGTAAATGCTAAAATAGAAAGAAAAAAACGTGCAGCTCCCCTACTTTTACGAAAATCGACAAATTCTTTCCTAACCTTACTAATTGATATTGCAGGTGGTAAATCAACAAGGAACATTGCTGACAGCAGTACAGATTGGTCTTGCCAGCAGATTATACGGAGCTCCTGGCGAAAGCCTGCAGGTAAACACGATCTTTAAAACCTCCATCAGCGTTAAGGCGCCGATTCCCTTGAGTAGCTGATTTTAAAATGAGAATCACGTCTAAATGGCTAGTCGTAATTTTTTGAAAAAAATATATGTTATATAAGACTATTTTCTTAATAATTTGATCTAAGCAAATTTTCAGTTTTCTTCGTATAACATAGTGTAATTAATTTGTAAAGTTATGTCTAAAACGGACAAAAACTCGACAATCACACCAAAACCGCTGGGCGTATTTTAATCAAATCGACACCATCTCAAAGACAATTTAACTATCTACATTTTGATCTGAGCCTTTTTTTTTAAAGTCTTAGAATAATAAGGAAAGTACAAAAAACTACAAAATTTTGGGTCGCGCGGGTGTGAAACGAGTGCGCGTTTTGTTCCCTCAAGGTCGTTGGCGTTAGTCGTCGTCTTAAGAGGGCTTATACATTTCAGATTTAATCGTTACTTAAACTAAAGGGATTAAACATCTTACGCACTAGCGGTTGGCCGCCTAGGCGGTTCATTTGAGCAGTCAGCCGCCTGACGCGGTTGGAATAGCGGTTCGGCGCAAACTTAACCACTCATAAACCGCCAGTGCATATAAGATGTCGGCCAGCCGTGGTCAACCGCCGCGGTAGAAGTTTTGTGGCGGTTAAGTGCGTACGATACCAAGCGGTTGCATATTCAAATAGAAAAGCGGCTCGCCGCATGGTTAGTCGCCCCGCGGTTAACCGCTTTTGCGAACTATTTTGCAGACTAACCACAAAACTGATGAGGAGTTTGTTAAATATATTTTTCAATACAGTTGTTAAACATGGCGTACTTTCAGAGGCTATAATTATGATTCGAAAGTTAAATCTTACGCATAGGCATCTTTCTGTTACGCGGTCGTGACTTTTGTTTACGAGCTCGATCATTATGTTTGCAGTTTAGTTTTAAATTTATAAGTCAATTTAAAAAAGTTTAGTAACAAGGAGTTTTCAAACATAGAATAAAATGGGATAGATTTTCTACGAGGAAAAATGAATGATTCCGTACGTTTTAGCATTGAATTCTCAAAAGTCTTTTAAATGGTTGTTTAATATATTTAATTACCAGTTTTAATTTAATTATTTTCACATCAACATTTGTCAAAAATCGAATAGGCTGTATAGGCAGTTTTCGTTGAAAAAAAAAATGTCCAGTTGCAAAAACGCGCCATAAGTCAATTTAAAAAAGTTTAGTAGCAAGGAGTTTTCATACATAGAATAAAATGGGATACGATTTTATACGAGGAAAAATTAATGATTCCGTACGTTTTAGCATTGAATTCTCATTTTTTTTTTAATAGTTGTTTAATATATTTAATTACCAGTTTTAATTTAATTATTTTCACATCAACATTTGTCAAAAATCGAATAGGCTGTATAGGCAGTTTTCGTTGAAAAAAAAAATGTCCAGTTGCAAAAACGCGCCATAAGTCAATTTAAAAAAGTTTAGTAGCAAGGAGTTTTCATACATAGAATAAAATGGGATACGATTTTATACGAGGAAAAATTAATGATTCCGTACGTTTTAGCATTGAATTCTCATTTTTTTTTTAATAGTTGTTTAATATATTTAATTACCAGTTTTAAGTTAATTATTTTCACATCAACGTTTGTCAAAAATCGAATAGGCTTTATAGGCTGTTTTCTTTGTAAAAAAATATGTCCAGTTGCAAAAACACGCCATATTGAAAATTTTATTTTTTGTGAATAAACAAATCTAATTCTTTTATTTGTTTTTACTGTTTCTCACAACTGTATTACAAAACGTCGTGTGATACACGGGTGTGTAGGTTATTGCAAACTCGTGTCATTAAAAACCCTCGCCTTCGGCTCGGGCTTGTTAATGACAGCTCGTTTGCAATAACCTACTTTCCACCCTTGTATCACAATGTACTATTTCAGATATAAATACTAAGTAAAGAAATCGCTGAATAATGACAATATTTTTGGAACTGACAAGAGTGACAAGCTTGCCTGCAATAACACAACAAGAGGCACTCTGAACGATTATGTATTTTAAAATGTTTGTTTTAATTTACAGGTACACTTCGAAGTAACAAACTACAGGGAACAGACAGTAAGATTCAATTTCGGAGCGTCAGGGGAGCTAAGGTTCTTGACAGGCATCAATCCGACGTCGTAAGTTTATTTGCTTATATTTCACGTGATATATAAAACCTAACCAAACTACAAAACATGCAACCAATGAAGTCGAAACAATTTATAAATCGGATAAGGATTTTTATTCGTTTCCATAAAACAATCGTTGTAATACGTTATATTCGACAATGGATCCCAGAATAATGTACCATGTGTAGCAGCATTCAGTCTCTTTCGACAAATATGGTAAGATTAGATTACAAATTAAATAGTTTCAGGTTATTTCAAGCTTTTATTTAACTTGCAATGTATGTATGTATGTAATTGTGTTCGGGTAAAATCTTGCAACTGAATTTTAAAGCAGTTAACCTCCACCGATTAAGATGAAATTTTGCATACCCGTTTAGTTTGGATGACAATGCATGGTCAGCTAAGTGACGTCATTCTAAATCCAATATGGCGGACGGCACAAGATGGCGGACTAGTTATTTTTGTGCACTGGCATGATATGGGTATCAAATGATGAATGCTGAGAAGAAGACGAAAAAAGCTTGTTTATTTTTCTTTTAACTAAAGACTAAACCAAAGTAAAAGGCAACTAAATGTGTAATGGCGACTGAAAGTGGTTATAGATTCTTCTAAAGTTATAAGTATAGCAACGTAGCAAGCAGAGACGTTGCATTTAATAATATGGAAGGCGTTCGGTGATAACTTTCTTCAAAAATTTGAGGTGCAGTAGGCTACTGAATTTCGGTGAAAGATAAAATCTTTTGAAAGGCTGGAATTCGTATAAATCACCAATAGGGATGTTTCCAGGGTAGAAAATTTATAACTCTATTTAGTTCGTCAGTGAGATTATCAAAGAATATTGGACACGTATTTTTTGCTAAATAAATACAAATTGACAAAGATAAAGCCCATCAAAGTTCAGGAGTGGGGGCTTGTGACGTCACTTTGTCAGTATAGAGTGTAGCACACCGTGACGACACACGATATTTCAACGCACTGTATCGTCGTAATTTTTTGTGTACGACGCAAAAGAAAAAATACGTGTCCAATATTTTTAGGTTATCTAACTGACGGCCTAAATAGTTTTTTTTTTGTCAATTTGTCAATGTTGATCCGTGCTCGTTCTGTCATCAACTCATCATCATCATCATTGAAACCTGACAAGTTCATCATCTTCCTGCCCTTGTCCCATGTTACTTGCGGTCGGTGCAACACGTTTTCTTCGTCCATACCGTCCTGTCCCCCGTCACGCTATCTCTGACTCCCTTTTCTTTCATATCACTCCTTACACAGTCCATCCAACTTTTCTCTAGCCTTCCTCTCCTTCTCCATCCATCCACATTTACATACATAACTCCTTTAGTAACATGCGCTTCATCCCTCCTCATCACATGACCATATTTACTGTCACTGGTCTGACAAGTTATTGCCATGATATTCTTTCCATTCCAGATCAAACATAGCATCAGGACAGACCATCAACGTAATAGTCAGTTTGACGATACCAGCAAATGCGCAGCCAGGGTTGAGGGACACCATTACATTCACTGCTTATGGTAAGTTAGTTATAACTTCTTGAATGTTTAGCAAAGCCGAAGAGGCCGCAAAAAAGGCTTGGCAAGAAATAAAATTGCAGTAAGCAATACCGAACATTTAAACTTCGTCAACATTTCAAAGTTTCTGGTAGGCACGCTAAACACACCGATAAATGCCTTGGTCAAGCAACAAAACGAATTTACTATGGTTAAGTTACTTGTCTGTGGTTTTTAACGTTCAGATAAACTTAGGCCTTGCTTTCTTTTTAAGTTTTTTTTAACATAAACTCCCCGTACTGCATTTTTTATTGGGACAATCCCACCGCACTATTCCCAAAACACTGCAACTACTAGAAGTCAGAATCAAAAGTGGCGACCACTAGAAAAGCGCCGAGGTAATAAAGCTCGACGAAGTCCCGGAGAATGAATTTAACGCAACGAAATTAATCAGAAAAGAATAACGGAGAAGTAGAAAAATACAAATATCCACTTCCCTCCATATCAAGCAGGAGACAGAACAAACAAGGCAAATAGGCACAAAGGGTCGTATACAACCGGGATAAGCCCAGTTGCCTAGCACCACGGATAAAAATTATCATTAACATTAATGGGTCCTAACATTGTGCGCTGTTATATTTGATTCCAATAATAGGTACGGCAAAAACGCTTGAACGTACGTCCCTATACTGCATTGCTGAATTGGTGCAAATCGTAGAAACAATTACAAGGACTAATAGAGACTACCATCAATATTTGCCATTAAAATGCTTAGAAATGCCGACCATAATTGGCGCAAATACACTTGTTTATTTTCATCCTTATGATGACTCTTTAAAGTATAGGTATATAATTATGACAATAGTTATTTATGCTACAAGTGCGGAAAGTAGGTGATTTCCGATGAGTGGTATTCGACACGAGTCGGAAATCATCTTACGCACGTGTATCATACAACATTTTACTATGCATTGTGCGAGGAAATAAAAAAATATATCTGAACTAAGCAAGAAATTAATAAAATGGCAAGAAATTAATAAAGTTCCTCGGGCATATCTACTGCGCATGTGCAAATAGCTGTCACGTCGTAACTCCAAAAGGCTCGAGCAAAATACTAATTCTGCCAAATATATTTAATGAATATTTAAAAATAATTTATTGATCAAAATCTAAATCTAGAGTAATTAAAAACACCTAAAATTAAGGATTAGTTTTGTTTTACCTTTTATATGAATGATAATCTGTACATAACTAATTTTTAAAACTTTTCTCATAAAACTCTATGCGGCGGGCTGACGTTGGAGTTAAAAATTAAAAAATTACAGGAAAGTAAAAAGCACCAGTAAAAAAAGTGACACTTTCCGCACAGTTTGGCTGCTTGGAAAACGCTCTTTTCGAGGACATGCATTGTAAAAATATTTTCCAAACTTGTCGTTATATCTTGAACAATTAAAAACCCCATTTTCTCTTCGCAGGTAACGAGCAAGTCTCTCTCGCCGCCTTTGTCTACGTGGCGAACTCAGCGGAACCCGCAGACACTTGGCCACCAGAAATCCGTCACACCTTCCAAGGAACCTGTCTTGGCAGGACTGGAGATGACTGTGCTCAGCATTCATGGTCTACCACTATTGTGGCGAGGGATGCGTTGTCAGGTGAGAATTAAGCCGAATATAATTCAAATAAATCTTTTAGTCTGTAATTTAAGACGCGCACAGATTTTTGTGGAGAGACATTAATTATATAGCGCACTTCAAGTCATATTATACAAGACTTGAAGTGGAGGATTGCTTTCTTCTTTTGCGAGGAGCTGATGTCCAAAAATAGGAGGTTTGTTTCCCTATCAAAAACATATCGGAAAAATATGGCATGTAAATATTCACGAGCTTGGTATGTGCCTCATAGGCGCTCTTAAAAAGGCATTTTTCAATACAGTTGTTAAACATGGCGTACTTTCAGAGGCTATAATTATGATTCGAAAATTAAATCTTTTGCATAGGCATCTTTCTGTTACGCGGTCGTGTCTTTTGTTTACGAGCTCGATCATTATGTTTGCAGTTGAGTTTTAAATTTATAAGTCAATTTAAAAAAGTTTAGTAGCAAGGAGTTTTCATACATAGAATAAAATGGGATAGATTTTATATAAGGAAAAATGAATGAATCCATACGTTTTAGCATTGAATTCTCAAAAAGTCTTTTAAATGGTTGTTTAATATATTTAATTACCAGTTTTAATTTAATTATTTTCACACACCAACATTTCTCAAAAATCGAATAGGCTGTATAGGCTGTTTTCGTTGTAAAAAAAATATGTACAGATGTTAAAACGCGCCATTTCTTTTTGTGAGTTATCTAATCTAATTCTTTGATTTGTTTTTACAATTTCCCACAACTGTATTGTAAAACGTCGTGTGATACACGGGCGTGTAGGTTATTGCACCCTTGTATCACAATGTACTATTTCGGAACTGATTGACTTCCGTAATTATCATAGGAAAATAAGGGTCCAAGACTTCAAACGATTGCCCTATTAACCATGTTGTTATGGTGTACAATAAAGAGCATATCAAGCTAGCTATCTTCTATCCCCAAGATTATTCAGACAACCCTCCATCCTGTGTTAAACCAAGTTTATCCTGAACCAATGATTCTCTCTCCACCAGGACTCCTCCGCCTAACCTCCACACCAATCGGAGTGATGTACAGCGGCGACTTCACCTCAGGCACTCGCCAGGAGGTGGTGGCAACTTACAGAGCTACCTGCTGCGCGCCCAGGCTCCGGCTGAACGCCGTGGATGCTTATGGGAATACCAATAGTTATACTATAGATATATCAAGTGAGTATTCTGGTGCTGTTGCATTTACTACTGCTTATTTATAAATTTTTACTCTCAGTGTTGAAAGACATAGGCTCGCGTTTGACCACTATCTCGCCTGATGTTAAGTGATGATGTGGTCGAAGGTGAAGCACGCTTGCCTAGAAGCAACCTATTAACTCTTGACTTGAAGACCTCTAGGTTGTAGCTATCAGGAAACAAAGACGCCGAAAGTATTTTCAAAACGCTTTGTGCGTATGGGTGGGATATCCACCATGTACTGATGGCGCATTGCCGTACGTCTTGTAGTCCGATGATGGAAAGGGCTAGACGGAATCAAATAGTGCAGTTCCATCACACACTCTCCGAAATGTAACCGATAGAAAACCGACAGGCTGGCAACTCGTCGTCGGTGTTCAAGGCTCTGGAGCTTTGAGTCTTTTTGTCGTCTGATGTATTCGTTTCTAGAATACGTAGAGGATTCAAGCAAGGAGTAATGTAAATGAAAAGCCAAATCCACTAACATTCTGCAGTAACTTTTAAACACAGAAAGCGCCAGATTTAACGTTCCACCAAACTAACTACCAATATTAATATACATATCTACCTACATGACAACCTTGAACTGAAATGTCAAGCGGCATGCGTTTAAGTGCACCAGTATTGCTAGGGTAGGTACCCTAGAAAGATGTATAGCTAGTTAGAGCTATATCAGAGGTGGGATGGGGGAAACGGGTCGTAGATTTGTTTGGCGTTTGATTTGAACTTGATATTTATTTAATACTTTATGCATACAAACATACAGAGGCGTGGCATTCTCTACCAGTCGACCTTTGGGTGATGCAGAGACAAATATGTAATGGTAGATGCAATATTGAAAGTAAATAACGATACTTAAGGTAGCTTTATTTAAATGCAATATATACTCTAACAAATAAACTAAATACACGAATATACTTAAACAGTTAATGGTAGCAGATAATTGGAAAACGTTATCGTTGTGACGATACTACTGTTAACTTCTTACGAACGTGCTCGCGAGCTTTCACTTTGAATACCAATCGGTTGCTTGCCATCCTGATTTTTTAGGAGATTAGGAAGAGGGTTTTTATTTATTAATGACTATGTCCTTCCCGGGGTCTCAAACTATCACCATGCCAAATTTCATCTAAACCGGTTCAGTATATCCAGTGTCCCTACAACGTCACAAACTCACAAATTTTACCTCTTTATAATATTAGTATAGATAGGCTCGCTTTTGACTACTATCTCACCTGATGATAAACAATGATGTGGTCGACTGCGAAGCACGCTTGCTTAGAAGTAACCTATTCACGCTTGACAAAGACCCCTAGGTTGTAACTTGTTTTTGTTAGCGCATATTTTGGCACAGCAAGTAAAGACTAAAAACTAATTTGTTTTCCCTCTTTGCAGACTACTTAACAGAAGCAGCAATTGCAGCTATAGTCCTCGGAGTCTTCTTAGCCATAGCCCTGATCATTCTCATCGCATTCCTGATAGTCTGGTGCGTGAGAAAACGGAAGGAATCCAGGGAACTGCCCTCTTACAATACAAGAACTTAGTACGAAGAAGAGACGGGTGCAAATATTATAAGTTGTTTTTCTGAAGGTCGTGCAGTAGTTTATGTTATTAATTTTAATGCTCTTTTACCAAAGCGTTTGTGGTTGGCGCAACACGTCTTCTTCTACTCCCTTTCGAGCCATGTCTTCTTGCAAATTGAAAGAGATTTTTCCCCAATAATTTTGAGAGGGTACAGCTCAGTGTCGAAAGTGAAATGATAGAGATATTAGGAGTTACAAACCTACTAAATATAACGAATCCCCGCAAACTTTACCAGGTCATCAATCCACCTGGTGGGAAACCTTCCAACGCAACGTCTTCCAGTTCGCGGTCGCCACTCCAGAACCTTTCTACCCCCATCGGCCATCCGTTCTGCGAGCAATGTGCCCTGCCCACTGCCACTTAAGTTTGGCAATTCTTCGGGCTATGTCGGTAACTCTGATTCGATCACGCAAGGAAACTCACAGCATAGCCCTTTCCATTGCTCTTTGGGTGACTGTAAGCTGACAGTTGGGTGACAGTTGTAATAAGCAGAAGTTATCACTCAACATCATGTGGGACATCTACCAGCAATCATTATCTGCCAAGCTCTGTCCAAACTATATTTGGGTCTACCTCCAGTCTAATCGGCTGTAGCTGGTCCATATACCATAATATTCGTCACATAATAGTGTCCCTGATCGAATTCAGATCATGGCCGCCACTTTCGGCGTAGACTAGCCGTCGACGCGGGTGATATTATCCATCCTTTTCGTTTTATAAGATTACGGGGGTACTATACATCGATCTGCCAGTACCACCGAATGCAGCCCCATATCAAA
Organism: Orthosia incerta; assembly: GCA_948252205.1. NCBI lineage: Eukaryota > Metazoa > Arthropoda > Insecta > Lepidoptera > Noctuidae > Orthosia > Orthosia incerta. Next base: position 12,112,662 of record OX411767.1, read on the forward strand.
ATTTCACATGAGCGACTGCCAGAGTAGGTATACATAAATAATTCATACGATGAAAATTGTTTTTTTAAACAAGCTTTTTTGTATTCTTCTCAGCAAACCCTTTCATTTGATACTCTGCACAAACATAACTAGTCCGCCATCTCGGACCGTCCGCCATATTGGATTTAGAATGACGTCACTTAGCTAAACATGCATTGTCATCCAAACTAAATGTCTATGCAAAATTTCATCAAAATCGGTGGACGATAACTGCTTTAAAATTCAGTTGCAAGATTTGAGCCGAACACACTTACATACTCGTAAATTGCAAGTTAAATAATATAAAATGCTAAAAGCTTGTAAAATAAGAGAATTTAAACTACTGCACACCTTCCAATGAAAGTCAAATCGACCGTATTATTAAATCAAGTGAAAGAGTAACTGTATGTGATTGTAAGTTGAAGTGATTAAGAGGTAATATCGACAGAGAGCGCCGACTGAATTTCCTTAGTAAAAAGTCATAATTCGAGGTTTGGCTCTCGTCTCTTTCCTCCTCCAATATTGGACCAATTTCAAAGATATTTCATAATCTGGTAAAGTAAGATATGTACTATGTCCCTATGTTTTCCTTTTTTCATTTATATTTGTCAAATTTGTAAACTAAGCCTCTGTTGACAGCGCAATTTTGAGCATTTTTTTAGGGCTCTAGTGCTTCTAAAGATAATGTATCATCAAAAAGGAAAACATAGGGACATAGTATATATCTTTAATTTTCAGTTTACGGAATATCTTTCAAATTGGTCCAATATTGGAGGAGGAAAGAGACGAGAGCTAAACCTCGAATTATGACTTTTTACTAAGGAAATTCAGTCGGCGCTCTCTGCCCCCGTTTCCTCTCAAGTTAAAATTAAGTTACCTTTAGATTAAGTTAAGTTATACTTTTATTTAGGTGTAAGTGATTATGAAGAGCATCTATAGATGCGTTGACGATGACAAGATGCGGCCTTACATAACTTAAGAGTTGGAAAGCCAGCTTTCAAGTTAAAAATAAGTAAAGAGGTTACGGTTAGGATGTAAAAGCGATGAATGTAATTTTGATAATGTAACTTAAGTATTACCAGTCAAAAATACACAAAGATAAATAAAGGGGGATATATTCATTTGGATGATCAGAATAACTGCAATGCCGAGAATAAAAGATTGAATGAAGGTATTGAAAGTTTCTAGCAAAACACTTTCAAATTCTTCATTCAAACTTTCGCGGTCAATTATTCTAGCTACTAAAGGATCAAAAGATATAAGACCATATTACTTACGGACAGCATTTAGTCTGTAGGAGTCTAGAAAATTTAGGGCTATTTCAAAGGTTGACAAAACGAGAAAATAATGCAACGAAGGAACAAAGAATTGAGCACAAATTTATACACGTATTAAAATAGTAGCCAAGATGCAACAACACTTTTCATGCCAGAAAACAAGTAAAATTTAAACATTCAAAACCCCCGACACGATATCCTGCGCAAATACCCTGATTCAAAGAGTAAAACGCCCATATCTTTGGAACGGCTGAACCGATTTTCATCGAACATAGCTAAAAGCTAGCTAAATAATCGGTTCAACCGTACACTTCCGATAGTGTCACCTTTCAAACAAAGACTAAATCAAAATCGTTTCATCCGTTTAGGAGTTATGATGCCACAGACAATCTGCCTAGCCTTTTTCCCAATTGTTATTGGAGTCGGCTTCCAGTTTTATCGGATTCAGCTGAGTACCAGTGTTTTACATGGAGCGACTGCCTATCTGACCTCCATAACCCAGTAACTGTGTAATACGATACCCCTTGGCAAGACTGGTTTCAGATCTCAAGCTTCTGACTACCCGTAATGACTGTCAAAGATCTTCAAACGACAGCCGGTACCAACGGCTTAACGTGCTTACCGAGGCACGGAGGAAACTCGCTATGTTGAATTGGTTACCCATCCATGGACCGACTTAACCTTGAAGATCGACCCGTGCGGCTGTTATTATTGTGAAAAATACAACCACAAGAACAGATGAAGCCAGGGTCACAACTTTTAACCCAACAATCCTATCTGAATCATCCACAAACGATTCGTTCGATGCGAGTCTCAATTTAAATGGCGGATTTCCGTCCTTAACAGAACCCATCCCAATGTAATGATCGTGGATCGCAACAAATATATTGGATGAATCGACAGTAAGGAGGCCCAAATTCGATACTAAACTTCTGTAACTACGCTGGTAAAAATTACAATAATACGCGTGAAGGGAGAGAAGATGAATTTCATATCACCAGCTATATTAAAGTCCCATGCTATAAGGGAGGAGCTCGTGGCTAAATAATAACAGCCGCACTGGTCGATCATTACGGTTAAGCAACGCTTGACGAGGTCAGTCCGTGTATGGGTGACCATTTTACCGAGTTTCCTCCGTGCCTCGGCAAGCACGTTAAGCCTTTGGTCCCGGCTGTCATTTGAAGATTTTTGACATCGTTACGGGTAGCCAGAAGCTTGAGATCTGACACCAGTCATGCCAAGGGGTATCGTGTTACCCAGTTATTGGTTTGTGGAGGTCAGATAGGCAGTCGCTCCATGTAAAACACTGGTACTCAGCTGAATCCGGTAAGACTGGAAGCCGACCCCAATATAGTTGGGAAAAAGCTAGGCAGATGATGATGTTATAGGGGACGAGTATATTGTCATGTATGGGGCACTAGCCTATTGACATCAATCGAGCTCAAAGTTGGACTTCGAGCTGCTACCGGGTAATTGCAGATGCAAAAAAACAACGATTCGTTGCCCGGCCCGGACATCGACACCAGGATTCCCAGGAAGGCTTGGGAACCAGAACAATTACAACCGGTTAACGCCTAAGTACAATACAACTATTTTCTTAATGGCCCTCGGCAATCATCGCATTTCCGAATACAAACGAATGCTAATTTCCATGTCCATCACTTATTAAATTTATCGTGTATAATAATTTGAATTCAGAGAACTAAGTACTTTATTGTGGTTTTGTTTTGATTTCCGTATGATCTACATGTAAAACTATTGTCCTATTTTCCTTTAGCAGCATTTTTGCCATTTTTTAAATAAATTAAGTTGAGTTAAAAGAGTATTAACAACTCTATATACTTCCAAGTTGATTGAGTGAGAGCGTCCGGCTCCGGTCTGCACCAAGTGCAAAGGGCAACTGATAGAAATCCGTCGACTGGCGATACACGAAGTTTGCCGAAGGACACTAAGAAAATAGTTGAACTGTAGGTACATAGGGAACAATTTCTTTCGATTTTGTTCTAACTTTAACCACAATTAAATGGTTATTTTCGGCAACAAAACTTCGTAAAAAGCTTTTGTGGCATTAAGCGGTTATGAACGGTTTTTGTTTCCTACCTCCAATGCGCAACCATACTGAAGTTCAAAAACGATTCAGTTTTAGGCGCGCGCCCTGCCTGAATCGGTGACTTAGTGTTTTCAAAAACGCTCTTTTAATTTTTAGACTCCGTACAATAAAAGATAATATACGATAAAACCGATATCATTAAATAACCGGTTATTTGTAAATCAATTCCAAGCCTTGCCCAAGAGTTCAGTTTCGGCAGTGTTACTTGCAACCATAGACCAACGAGGCAGTCGCGGTTTGAATTATATCTTGATGCATTAGCATCTGCAAACTCGACTCCAGGTCTTCATCTGCCTAGCCTTTACCCAACTTGTTGGGGGCAAATTCCAGTCTACCAGGATGCAGCTGTAGACCACTATTTTATACGGAGGTACTATCTTAGTACTCGTTCACACAGAGGTCCGTTTTACGGGTCCGTTTTTATCGTATACGTTTTTATTCGGCGTTGACGTATGTAGTTGTATAAGCGAGTTCACACACATTACAGTATTGCAGATCCAGTAAAAAATATCGATCCGACAAAATACACAGCAGTCCGTTTTACAGGTCCACTTTATCGTAAACGTTTTTATTGAGCAATGGCGTAGGTAGTTGTATGAGCGAGTTCACACACACGACAGTATTAAAATACTGATACGTTTTATCGGATCGAAGCCACGAGGGGTGTGCCATTATCCCCAGTAGTGACGGATCCGTTAAAACGGTACTGTAAATGTGATGCGCATATTATCCCTAGTAGCGACGGATCCGTTAAAACGGTTCTGGAAAAACGGATGTTCTGTATGAACGAGCCCTAACACGGAGTGACCTCCACAACTCCTGGGGGACAACTACATGATACCCCTCGGTAAGAATGGTTTTCAGATTTTGTGGCTTCTGAATATCCGGAACACTCGGATTGATATGGTTTGAAAATAAAAAGCCGGTTAAAAACATAACCCTCTTTTTGAATTCGCCGTAGTCGGGTAAAATGTGGATTGGTCTACCACACACGTACTTCAAGTACTCATTAGTACTGATAGCACTTAAAACTTAATCTATAATTACAGATAGAACCAGTTATAACTAGTTTTAACTAGATTTTAACTGCTTCCGCCATGTTTGTTTTATTATTTAATTTAATATTGGACAAATATTGTGTTTTTATTTATTAGCTTTAGATTTAGATGTTAGAATAACACGTAGGGTGAAGGTAGATAAAATATTACTGAAACTATTGCCAAGTATTACTGGGACTCAATTTCTGAAAAGAAAATTATTTGTGACAAATAATCAAACGAGTATTAGCTGCCGTGATTGGTTGAATGAATTTCCAACAGCCAATAGTACCACTTGAGTTGAGTTGCATCAATTTTTAGGGTTCCGTACCTCAAAAAGTAAAAAAGGAACCCTTATAAGATCACTCTCTTGTTCGTCTGTCCGTGTGTCACCACCGATTTTCTCAGGAACGGGTAGACCTAGCAAGTTGCAATTTATACCAGATACTGAGGTCTGTAGTCCCTATTAGGTGTATAAAAATCAAGGTCCTGAGTCAACACGATAAAAAGATATGGGCAAATTTAGATTTTCGCGTAAACTTGTAAGTACCAAAATTTACCTTAATTTACAACATTTTTAATTTTCGGCATTTACCCTTAACTTGTGCTGTAAGACCTTGCATTTAACCAAAATTGTCAATTCTAGGTCAACCAGAAGTACCCTTTAGGTTTTGGGTCGAAAACCTATATGGTAGTTCCTATATGTTATTTTGCCATTATTACAGCTACATAATCAAAGAATAGGTTATTACAAATTTTAAGTTCATAATATTTTTTACTAAACATCTATTCTATTGCTCAAAATTTGCCACCTTCACCCTAACAATTAAAAAATAAATATTTCGTAGTTAATTTTACTAATACGGGTAGTACAATAATTTAACATTTAGTTTGTAAAAGAAAAAGCCATATTTTGTAAAAAGAAAATCTAAGATTTTTATGAAATAAACATTGAAATTGAAATATTTTTATTGTGTTTCATTTTATTGCTAAACATAAAAACTGTTGCAACACATGTGTGATAACCCTCTTTTACTTATCTGAACTAAGTTTGTTTTTTGTTAGTCTGAATTGTCCAATTCCTAGGTAAAGACTTCGCCCCATTCCTTACCAATCAACTAACTAATATTACAAAAGGCAGAGATAATATAATACTAGCATACAGATGCCTCATCCCATACAAAGAAACCGTGCCGATGTAACTAGCGTTTTTCGTCTGATTATTTTTCTAAGAACACCGATCGCGTTCGGTTCCGGTCCACGGATATAGATGGTGTTAGCAGCGAATTGCAAGTAAAAGAGTTTACTCGGTTCGTGAATATGTTTTTCTTTAAATACAGTGACGATTTGTTTGATAGTATTTTGTTGCACGTTTTTACAGTTTCATTGCACCAAAATGTGTTACAATACAAATTTAAACAATCGCGTGGAATGCCTCAGAAATTTAAAACCGCGCCATCTATTGGCATCAATTATGTGTAATGGTCCGTTCAAATAATCTTTGAAATATGAATTAAAAGCCCAATATTCCATAATTAGGAGAGTTGATTAAACAAGAACATAAAATTTGTATGTTCATTTCCAGAAAATGTTAATTTTACACACAATTCAATAACAAATCAGTGCATATCGCGCCATCTAGTGACATTTATTCGAACCAGATATTCTTTCTTAGCTCTTAGACCCTGTGCAAAAGGTAAATTGAATGTTTGTTTAGAGTTAATAATCTCTGGAACTACTGACAAAATGACGAAAATTCCTTCTCTACTATAGCTAAGTGTCATAAGCTAATTTCTTTTTTTAATTTTTATCTTGGTAAAATGCATGGTTTATGTAAGGTAAGCCAGGGAAGCGGAGCCGTCGATAAAAGCTAGTGTGCATATACTGTAGGGCAGGAAGGACGATAATGACGACAAGAGTCATGACATAAAAAAATGTGGTGCAATCCAGTCAAACAATTTTGAATGAAAGATGAAAACTTGTTGCACCGACCCCAAGCAACATGGGATAAAATTTCCTTTATGGGCCGCTGATTTGGAAGTCCATTTTTTTTTTATAGATAGTACTCATAAATAGAAAGCTTTTTCCAAAGTGTCTAAACTCGGAGCATCACGGTTTTCGAGAAAAAAATGTTTAAAATTCCCATAGATATTTTGTTTTGTGCAAATTTTAAGGTTAGATAAATTGTCATGGTAAACGTCAAAGTTCACATTTCACGTTCCGTTGACGTAGAGTAGTATTTTATTAAATTTGAAGTCATATTTTTTATTTAAATATAATTTTATTTTCACTTACTCACATATTTTATTTGGTGTGTAATTAATGTGCACAATAACCATGGTGTATTATGCAATTACATTGACTTTTTTACACAAAAAATACCGAATTTTGTTTACACTGTGGAACGGAACGTGAAGCAACGCCACGCTTCTTTGTTTGTGTTAACTGTCAGTGTTAGTCATCGTGTTTTATTTACTATGTGAATATCCGAAAAACCCAAAACCGAATCAGAGCACCCACTGGTCTTTATGAATTAGTCCAAGAGCGAGCGAAGCGAGCTCGGGAACTTAGGGCACCCCGACACGGACAGGTTAGGTTCGAAAAGATGACGGCAGCTGAAGTGAGCGAGCAAAGCGAGCGAACTCAGCTCCCGTCATCTTCTTCGTGTTAGGTTACTTGAGACCCTTTAGACTCACTAACATCAGGGGGTTGCACTCTAATCTCGATCCGGTCCACCACCACCTCGAGACCGAGAAGCCGCACCTGTTTTTTTTTCTAACGGAGACGAAGATAACAACCCCGTCGGACGTGGCGTACCTCAACTACCCGGGTTACTCTCTTGAACACAAATTCAAGAAGCAAGCTGGGGTCTGTGTGTACGTCCGCGATGACATTTGTTGTCGTCGTCTCCGTTGCTTTGAGAAATCGGGCTTTTCTGCCATATGGCTACTTGTGGACACTGGCGTGGAGAAGTCTCTTTACATCGGCGTCTACCGATCGCACTCAGGTGACCAGGAGACGACAGCGCTTTTTAATTGCCTCGTGGAGTCGGCTGACATAGCCCAGCAACGGTACCCAACAGCGAAGCTTAATTTTCTGGGGGACTTTAACGCCCATCATAAAGAATGGTTGTACCCATACCGGAAAACTGACCATGCCGGGTTAGAGGCGCGCAAGTTTTCTCTATCCCTAGATCTGACCCAGCTGGTGAATGTGGCAACGCGGGTACCGGATGTTGACGGCCATACACCCAACTGCTTGGATCTTCTACTGACAACTGATCCGGACAGTCATTCGGTGTCGGTCTCAGCCCCGCTGGGATCGTCTGACCACTGTCTGGTGAAATCCGTTTCGACTTGCTCCCCTCCAGATGAGAGCCCTAGAGGCACGAGGCGAGTATGGCGATACGAGTCAGCAGACTGGGACGAGATGCGGCACTTTTTTGCGTCTTATCCTTGGCGGCATGTGTGCTTCTCCTCGGGTAGCCCCTCGAGCTGTGCAGACGCGGTTGCGGATGTGATTCGGCAGGGAATGGAATATTTCATTCCATTCTCCGACATTCCGCTCGGTCACAAAACCCGACCTTGGTATAATGCAGAATGCGCCCATGCTGAGGCCCGAAAAGAGTCTGCTTACCAAGCCTGGGTCGGGGCCCGCGACCGCAAAGTTAGAGCGCGTAGGGTTCGCGCGAGGAAAAGAGCCTTTAATTCTGCCGCCAAGTTCTGCAAGCGGGTTCTGCGTCGGGCACGTTTTGACCATATTGAACGTATTGGGGCCAAGCTGGCATCGCACCCTCCGGGTAGTAAACAGTTTTGGTCCCTGTCTAAAGCGGTTGAAACGAATTTCTGTCGGCCCACTTTACCTCCGATGCTGAAACCTGATGGGTCGCTGGCTCACTCTGCAAGTGACAAAGCAAATTTATTTGCATCTCTTTTTGCTAGCAATTCACGTCTGGACGCTGGCTCCAAGCAACCGCCTACTGTACCTCATTGTGACTCTTCGATGCCGGAGATCGCTGTGCACACTAAAGAGGTCCGGAGAGTATTGTGCAGTCTAGATGTGAACAAGGCCAGTGGACCTGACGGCATTCCAGCGAGAGTGCTGAGGCAGTGTGCGCCAGAATTGTCTCCTGTGTTGACTCGCTTGTTCCGCCTCTCTCTTGTAAAAGGGACGGTGCCGAAATCCTGGAAGCTTGCAAATGTGCAACCAGTGCCCAAAAAAGGCAACCGTGCAGACCCTGCCAATTACCGTCCGATCGCCATTACCTCTATTCTGTGCAAAGTTATGGAAAGGGTACTGAACAGAAAGTTGCTGACCTACCTTGAAGACAACAATCTCCTCAGTGACCGTCAATATGGCTTTCGCCGGGGACGGTCAACTGGCGATCTTCTTGTGTATGTCACGCACTGCTGGGGCGAAGCCATCGAGAGACACGGCGAAGCACTTGCTGTATCGCTTGATATCTCGAAGGCCTTCGACAGGGTCTGGCACGCGAGTCTGCTCAGTAAGCTTCCTGCTTATGGCATCCCCGCTGGTTTTTGTAGCTGGATATCAGACTTCCTTAGCGAACGGTCGATCCGAGTAGTCATTGACGGCTGCTCCTCAGACCTTATGGCTATTGATGCCGGAGTTCCTCAGGGGTCTGTTCTCTCTGCAACTCTTTTCCTGCTGCACATCAATGACCTACTTCAGCCTGGTATTGTTGGGTACGCAGATGACAGTACTGTTTCAGAGAGATACTTGTCCAGCGCAAAAACCAGCATGGATGAAGTTCGTTCCTTGAGGGAGACTATGGTTGAGCGGACAGATTTGACCTTAAGCCTTGTCTCCCAGTGGGGTGATGACAATCTGGTCTCTTTTAACGCCACCAAAACACAGGCGTGTCTTTTTACCGCCAAAAGGAGTCTGTTCGATCAAACGCCTACTTTTCGGGGTGCGTCTGTTCCTGTGACTGATCGGCTCGAGCTCCTAGGCATGGAGTTGACATCCAGTCTCAACTTCGGCTCCTCCATTGAGAACAAAGCCCAAATCGCGGCCAAAAAACTGGGCATCCTAAATAAAGTGAAGCGATACTTTACGCCTGGACAGCTTTTAACCCTATACAAAGCACAAGTCCGATCCTGCATGGAGTATTGCAGCCACCTTTGGGATGGTTCAGCTAAGTATCAGCTTGCCGCGCTTGACTCAGTGGAACGCAGAGCCAAGAGGCTCATTGGCAACGTGGAACTGGTGGACGCCAAGCTTCACAGCTTGGCTCATCGCCGCAAAGTTGCCTGCTTGTCGGTCTTCTACAGGCTGTACTTCGGTGAGTGTGCTCAGGAACTCCACGACCTCATCCCACCAGCCCCCTTCTACCATCGGACATCTAGACGCACTGCAAGTTATCATCCTTACCTTGTTGCCATTCCACCAATTCGAACCAAGCGCTTCCAAACATCCTTTATAATGCGCACAGCGAATGAGTGGAACTCACTGCCTGCGTCTGTGTTTCCGAACGCATTCAACCCGAATCTCTTCAAAGTTAGAGTGAACAGGCTACTTCTGGGTAAGCTCACTCCATCGTAGACTCTGTCTCTGTCACCTATGACCTAGACTAGAGTCAAGAGCAAACCCATTACAAATAAAAAAAAAAAAATAAAAAAAAAAAAGACAGAAATAGGAGCCCCGCGCAGCGGGGTTCCGTCGACATTGTCGTTAAATAGTAATTGTAAAAACTTTAACCATGGATATCTCCATAACCATGGGGCTCCGAGTGGTGGGGATGGTACAGGAGGGTAGCCCCCCTACCCCCCCACATCCCTAACCCCCTTCCCGCCCCAAAAATCAATGGAAATTGGTGAAATTTTTATTCTAACCTCAAAACTTTAACCATGGATATCTCCATAACCATGGGGCTCCGAGTTGTGGGGATGGTACAGGGGGGCTTCTCCCCCTCCCCCCCCCCCTCTCCCCCTCCCTCCCGCGCCTTAAATCAGCGGCCCATAATGGAAATTTTAGCCACGATCTATTCAATATTCACGAAATTATGACAAACAAATTTAAGCTCTTTGCTAAAGTAATATTGTATATTGCTGTAAAAAATATTCCCCGTGCGGTAGGCTAAAGCGCACGGCGAGAGTTCATACAATTCTACGAGAAACAACCGAAAACGCCTGGCGCGTGAGACAGAGATAGTTCAATAGAAAATGTACGGAAAAATATGACCACTCTCGTGCGCCGCCCCAGTACCGAAGATTACCGAGAGCGGGCGAGGTTTGACGAACGAAATTTATCTTCGGGTCGAGTACCAATATTACAAGTTGTACAACGACGTAACTAGATGGCGTTGGCGTCGAATTAGAAGTCGCTAGCGAGATGGTTTGCCGATTTACATAGCCTCCTGTGAATTTTAGTAAATCTAACACAATTACCCAGTGAGACGACACAAAGTGCACTACTACTTCTATAATCCACCAGCCGCCACTGCATGAGACAAGGGCAGGCAGAACGAAAATGACGACAAAAAAGACATGACATTAAAAATTGTGGTGCAATCCAGTAAAAAAAAATATGATTGCATATTATTTAGGCTTCCTATTACTGATAAGTTAAAATGCAAGTAATGGTGTAAATTAAGATTGACATTATCATCTTGCTAGATAGAAACGTTTTTATGTGATACTTCTATACTAATATTATAAAGAGGAAAGATTTTTAATGCTAACTTTAAAACTTTTGCGTTTCATAATTGAAAAACAATATATCACGGGCATTTAACCTCGTTTTGTGCAGTCGGACAGACACAGAATAAGGACACGGTTAGTGTTGTGTGTAGAAATGTGAGGGTAGAGGAAGAATTTACTGCCCCAACGGAGCCAGTACAACGTAGTGTTACATACTCTTTGCCAGTACACCGAGACACCAGTCTACCCAGGACCACGGTTGTTGCAACACGGCCGGAAAAAAAAAAAAGATATTTGTAAGAGGTATAAAATAAAATTTATCTGATAATAATCTGTCAAATAGCCAAATATATTTAAGTCCCATGTTATAGGAGATTGAGCCCAAAACCCAGACGCCAGGCTGCTACTCATATATTCCAGATGGAAAAACCCAATAACACTTAACCTGACCCCGGAATTGAACCCAGGACCTCAGGCTCAACAGTAGTGCTTGCAATCACTAGACCAACGAGGGAGTAATGCGTTTTTATTTCTCCTATATTTTATGTATATTTTAAATGCGAAAGTTTGGATAGATGTATGTATGTTTGTTACTCAATCACACTAAAACACCTGAATGGATCTGGATGAAATTTGGAACAGAGATAGATTATAGTCTGGAATAGCACATAGGCTACTTGTCATCCCGGTGTAATGTTCTCTTAGGATAAGAAAACACTTTTCACGCGCTTTTTTATTTTTCTCGGCAGACAGTTTTATATTTTTTCGGATATTGGAAACAAAGACATTAATTTGTTTTGTAAATAGGTCTGCTCTAGATAGTTCTAAATTGGTGGAAGGCAATGGACGAGATCTATTTTTACAAAGATTAGGTTTTAGATGTTTATTAAAGTTTTTATATAGTTTTATTAGTTTTTCTTTATGGTTTGCGTAAACGGTTACCTGGGGCAATTTTTTTTTTCATATTTCTTTCTTTTATTTAATTTTGAATATCACATCACATCACATCACATCATCAGCCTATTAATGTTCCCACTGCTGGGACACAGGCCTCATTTTGAAAATAAAAAAAAAATTAGTTCAAAGCAGTTTTTACAGATTAATAAATAAATAAAATATAAATGTTTATTCGACACAAAAAGGTGGCACATAACATGATGATGCTAACTCCCAAACTAGGCCTGGGCCTGTATTTTGGGGGCTAGTGATACAGCCAATGTATTATTTTGTAAAAATACATAAATCGATACTAATATTATAAAGAGGAAAGATTTGTATTTTTGTATGTAACCAATAAACTTAAAAACTGCTGAACCGATTTCAAAAATTCTTCACCGTCGGGAAGCTACACTATCCCCAGGTGACATAGGCTACTTCTTAACTAGTCCGCTAGTCACACATATATATATATATATATTATTAAGTTTCTTTTCGTTGTATGATTCAAACTATGATGGGAATACTGAGACTAAATGCCTATCTGACGGCCAGTACCCAGTAACTAGGTAACAGTATACGGTATACCCTTTGGCAATACTGGTTTTAATTTTTTCTAACTACCCATAGCAACTGTCATAAATAACAGCTGTGACCAAAAGCTGAGCATGCTTTCTGAGGCACAGAGAAGTCTAGGTATATAATCTTGCACCCTAAACACAAGTTAAATCTTAAATTGGGTGCCAGAGTAAACACTCTTTTCCCTAGTTTTTTTTTTTTTTTTTAATAACGTTGCTCCACACTAGGAATTTCTTCCTGTATCGTGGGTGCGTTTACAAACATATAAACTCACATACACAACACCCAGAGCCGGAACAACTATCTGTAGGCCATACAAATATTTGTTCCGTGCGGGAATCGAACCCGCGACACGCAGCGCAGCAGTCAATCGCTCAACCACAGCGCCAACCATGCGCCCAAACTCTCACCTGTAAGAGAACATGTGGCCAACGGTGAGCGCTTACCTAGATGTAACCTATAGACTCTTGACTTAAAGACTCCCAGGTTGTAGCTATCAGAAAACACAGACTCTGGCAGGGAATTCCACTCCTTTGCTGTATGGACAATTCAAATATTCCCAAAACAATTAGAACATATGGGTAGGATGGACATGGACCTATGGTGCATCGCCGTACATCATGATCAGGAAGATGATTTAGCTAGAAAGGGTGTCTTGGGCTAGAGCAGTGATGGCCCAGTGGTATCAGCCGTGACTTACAAGTTATAGGTTGTGGGTTCGAGCCCAGGCAGGTTGTGTAAATTATTTCATAACCACTGCACTCAAAACGGTGAAGGGAAACATCCTGAGGAAACCGGCATGTCCATGAACCATTCATTCGAAGACATGTGGCATCCCGCGTGGTGGATAACGGCCCATTCCCTCTCATAGAGAGGAGGCCTGTGTCCCAGCATTAATAGGCTGATAATGTGTGTTCCAGCTGTCCCCAAATATATTGGGATATGGGTATGTGAATGCTGATGATGAAATTCATATCTGTACTGGTCAAAATGATATTTTTTTAGTAGCCCATGGCTTTCAAAATAGTTCTTTCAAATGGCAATTACTATAATGCTCGCTAGCAGACCATGTTGGGTTTCTTATATTTACAATAAGCAAATACTGTGCTCATGATTTTGTGAAATGCCATAACTAAAAACTAGACTTTTATAGGATCAATGGCTTTTTATAAAGTATATATATAAATTAATAAGCTCTATTGCATCACAGTCTGCATACTATTACTACATAAAATCATAGAAGTTAGAAAAACTTAGCATTTAAATAGTATCAATAAGCAAAAACTGTATCAACCTACTTTGTAATCAAGCCTACTTGGTCAAACAACCAAAGACAATTTGTTTGGCATTGTTACTATTTATTTACTCACAAGTGTAGCATCATAAAAGTATTTCTCCATACTTTTGAAATTGGAACGAAACGAAAATCGCATCTCTGGCGTGAAACCATAATCAAAAGGTGCATTTTTGTATGATTTGTAGAGAAACGACATAACAGGCACTAAGTTTTTTGTCACAAATTAAACACTTCTCACTGTTTATTTAGCAATAAATTGCACTCACGAGCCATATAACACTATAACAAGTACTGAAAAACGTTTAATAGCCAAGAATTCGCGTGAAAATTGTGAATAATGACATTGGATCGCGAAAAACAATGTCGATTATTTTGGCTTCTTTCGCCGCACTAACGTCACGAAAAACGTGTTAGTAGCGTACAAATAGGATAAAAATAAATAATAGTACTCACCTGATCTTGTGATTAGTCCCTGGGTAGCCGCAACGGGAACTAAAACCGCGTTATGCGTCAAATCCTCTATCGACAGCCCAGTCACGGCAGTGGAGAGAAGCGGGTTTTTAACAATGTTCCTGCTCGGGCAGTCGCCGAAACTTTTATCTGACATGTTGTATACTATATTATTGACCGGTTGATGAGAAAATTTTCACGTTTTCACACATTTGGAGGTCATAAATAGGTAATTTAATTATATAAAGTTACGTGTCACTTGCATATTTTGACAATTTGACAGATGACAACACGTTGATCGTGTGATTGTTTGACAGAGAATTATTTTGCAATCTTTGCATTCAAGTTTTAGACAATGAAATTCTTCCAAAAAGTATAAACATTTTTGGACAATTATACGTTCATAATATAATAAGTTTAATAAAACGCTTTCATAAAATCAAGGGTAAAAGCTTTAACTTAAGTAGTTTTTATTAGACTATGAGTTTTATTGGTTTTAATACTTTTAAGATCAAAGGGTCTAAAGGTCTAAGATTACGATAGATGTTGTGTAAAGTGCAACAAATAATTTGTTATGTAATCAATACGAACAGTTCGATGGTTTGATCGACAAATTTGACTAAGCTATTCAAGATAACCTTAATCACAGCCAATTTATTAATATTTATACTCAACAATACAAGCAGAATATAAATGAGCACCAAGATAGATGCCAAGTGCCACGATAATTTTCTTCCAAAAACACGAAAACGATCAACCGTACATCGGAACGTATTTACAGAAAAACTTCAACTGTCAAATCAATTCGTTATCTATGGTAAATATTTACAAATTCTGCTGTGTTTTGCTATTTTCAATTTTTTACTATAAAATAGTTGAATTCTTTAAAATTAAACATTGAAAACAACAAATGGAGGACAAAAAGGACAATCCTCCGCCTATTAAGCGTTATAGACGTGAAGAAAAATCGTCAGAATCGGAAGAAGATATAGATAACTATGAACCTTACGTTCCTGTAAAAGAGCGTAAAAAACAGCAGTTATTAAAACTAGGCAGGATTAGTCAGCTTGCTGCTGAAGCTGCTGCAGAGCCCAAGAGTTCTAGTGACAATGACCCTGATGATGAAAGTAAGTATATAACACGGATTTTTGAGGTTATTTAAGTTTGTTGTTGTTTTGCCCAAGGCTACGTGTAAACAGCCTTGAGCTCATAGATTTCAAATACATAAGTTGCTCATAATTTCAAATACTCATCTTTTGCAACACTGTAAAGTTGAATCTGCAAAAAAAAATCCAATAAACTATAAACTTGCTCAATATTTTGCTATCTTTAATAATCATTTTATTTATTTTAATATCGACCCTAAGGCAGAAGGCCATTAAGTTCTGGTTATTTCAAATTGACTTAAATTAATAAAAACTTCATTTTGAAACCGTAGGTACAATAATAAAACAATAATGCATTACATTTTTTTCTTTCAAGTTACTTGTGAAAGGTTTATTTTGTAAGCTTAATTGTAACCCCAATTTACAACACTCTGTAAAATGATAATTCAGTGTCATAGTAATTACCAAAACAAGTTAAGTACTCATACTCTTTTTACCGACTTAAAAAAAAGGAGTTTTATTTATTTATTTAAATTACACACACTGTCTTACAGGTTGAACCCAATACAATAGAGTTGTTATAATCTTAATCTAAAATCAGACTTTACATAAATGTATAATAATAATATAAACCTAAACTTCTAACACTATTAAAATCTTCTAAACTAATATAAAATAAAACTTTACTTATCTAAATTTTAATTATAACTAACAAAATTCAACAAAAGTCTTGCGAATTCACTCGAATTGCACGAAAATATGTCCAGCCTCTCATGTAATTCGTTGAGCACACAGATTGTGCGGGTGAGAGATGTTTTTGCCAATAGATTGGTTCTAGCAGCAGGCACGATATGCATGTATGTAATATTGTTGGAAATGCACAATATTTAGATAATAGATGTTACCTACTCTATGTGGGCTTCTAAACACACATGCCAAATTTCATAAGTGTATGTATGTATGGTTGTCCATGCATTTCTCCGAAGCCACTTATCAGATCATGATCATTATTTTTGTGTTGGATTGAGTATCTCTCAACTTAGGGAATAGTGCAAGTTTCATCAAAATCGGTCAAGCAATTTTCAAGATATGGAGCATAAAACCAAACTCCTTAGTGACAAACAGCACAAATGTGTAAATTGACTTGTTATGGGTATTTTGTCAATCCTTTACATACTTTATTTACTATAGAACTTGCAAATTTTTGTTGATGGTGTACTAAAACTAAAAGAGAAATAAAAACTTGTTCACAAAAAATAAACAGATTTCAAAAGCAAAACACTAAAAAGTGTAAAATAACTTTCCTTTCGGAAGTCTGTTTCGAAAAGTGATAAAAACAAGAGGTAAGTACCAAAGATACCGACTTCCGAAACGAAAGTTAGTTTGCAACTTTTAGTGTTTTGCTTTTAAAGTTGGTTTAATTTAATGTGAAAAGGTTTTATTATTGTTGGTAACACCTGTGGGCGTCACAAACTTATTAACCAACATTCCTCTTTACAGCATCTCAAGAAGAATGGGGTCGCCGCTACAATGTCTCCCTTCTCGACCAGCACAGCGAACTGAAGAGGATAGCAGAGGCACGAGCACTGTCTGCTGCAGAACGACAGGCGAGAGAGGAGGCGCATATCCTGGAAAGTGTAGCCCAGAGCAAGGCTCTGATGGGTGTTGCTGAGTTGGCTAAAGGTAAGACTGCCCAAGCTACCCCTAAACTATAGTCACCGCCAGATAACAATAAAATTAAAGTCATTTATAAATTTCTGTCTACCAATGTATTCCAAAATGTAAAAACGATACGAAAAAAATGTAAAGGCATTGTCGCTAACACGATCAAAACAAACGTATCGCGGTAAGGGGCGTCCTTGACCTTTTCACTTGGCATGTAGTAATGAGTTAATATCTCATAAACGCGTGGGCCGATTTACATGATCTAAACGGATAAAATGGTTCTATGCCTGTACCTTATATTTGAGACCAAAATTATCAAAATACAAATAAATAAAATAAACAAAAAATCATGTTTTTAGTTACGTAATTTAAATTTAAATTTAGTTCGTGGTTAAATAATAACAGCCGCATGGGTCGATCTTCAATGTTAAGCAACGCTTGACGAGGTCGGTCCGTGGATGGGTGACCTAGCCTAGACCTAGCTACTTATTAACTATAGCAAACAATATATAATAAACTACCGGATAGCATAAAGGGTGACACCCTTCGACAATTTAAGAATAAACTCAAGGCTTTTTTGATACAGAAATGTTATTATTCAATAAGTGATTTTTTAAATGACCCTATGTGTGATAACTCAACATTTTAATATTATTGTCATTATTTAATACACTTTTGACTTGTTAGAATAATTTATTGGTATCCACACTTTTTCATAATTTTATCTATAAGCTTATTGATGATGACATTATTGTTGAATTTTGCATGCCTAAACTCGGGCAGAATGTACCCGGCTCACTATATTTTATAACAACTTTATTGTACAATACCTACATTCTATGCGAATAAATGTTTTGATTTGATTTGATTTGAAACAAATATGAAAGATTTTTTAAAAGATCTCTATCATAGACGAAGTTATAAATCGTCAAAGTCGAGCGTCAGCTGCCATAAAAAACGGCGTTTTCGTAGCGAGGGACAGATGTATTTCATTAAATTGCTATATATCTTTCTTTTTCCGATCAATTTTGATTTTGTTTTCACTTTTGGTGTTCTATTTTAGTCTTTTTATCGATAAACTGATCAAATAACAAATATTTTTTCATGTATATTATCTTCTTAGGATTTCATAGTGTGATATTTTCCAGTAGTATTATCAAGCCTTTCCGTACACTTGAAAGACTTTTTACTCATTATTCCACTCTTGTGAAGTCTCCTATTTTGTGCAATCGCCTAATCTTTTCTAGTCTCTAGTTTTCTTTCTCATAAAACACCGCTTCTCCCCAGGAATCCAGTACGAAGACCCAATTAAAACATCCTGGCGTCCCCCGCGCTGTATCCTGGAACTGCCTGAGGACCGTCACGAGAGGGTCCGCAGAGAGCTGATGATATTGGTGGAGGGGGAGGACGTGCCGCCGCCCATCAAGACCTTCCAGCATATGAAGTTTCCTAAGGGTAAGTGAGAGAACAGCAGGCCTTCATTATCATTTCAACCGAAATATGTTCACTGCTTGACAGAGGCTTACCCCAGAATTTTACATGGAGCGAGTCTATCCAACGCCTCCAACCTAATTATTCAACTCCAGTTTGGAATAGCACATAGGCTATTTTTCATCCCGGTAGTACAGGTCCCGTCACGTAAAAAGAACGCTGAGCGACAGTGGAGGGGATGTGTTTGCGTATGGGTACAGTCGCGTTCTAAAGTACTAGGATATTGTTTTATAAGAGTAATTGTTTTATTGTAGAATCATAATAGGTACTTATTAGCTAGTAGCTACTTAGAACTTTGGATGAGGCTGGATTTAAATTAGTTAATATTTACTTAAGAATATTTTTTTATTTCGCTTTTATTATTATAAATATATAAATATCTTATCATTATAAATTATCAACTGCTCCTTTCTAAACTTCTTTCTTCATAAAACAATAAATACTATAAATCATTTTTTTTCCTTCATTTTTAAAATTTTCGTCGTGCAAAGAAAGTTGTGTGTGCGACTGTATTTTGGGAGCGAACGAAGCGTGATTTCAGCGCGGGAAACATGGGTCAACTGACGAACCAATAGCGTGCGCGCACAGAAAGACAGAAACACTGGCGGAGCATTCCCCCGTCGCGCCCCCTTCATACCACCAGTTTGATCGATAAATCGCTCACTGCGCAGATTCAAGGCTAGCGTTCTTTTTACGTGACGGGACCTGTAGGATGCCTCAATGAGAGCCCACTATTGCGTTTAAAAATTTATACCATTCCCCCTCTAAAAAGCTTATTTTATTCACTGAAAACTGTGAATAAAAAGCACTTTTACTCACTGTTTTGGTGTTTGAATTTAGAACACACCAATATATATTCGACGTCCATCTCAATGCTATACAACCTCCTTGCGCATAAAATACTCGATACAAACTCCTTGTGCAAAGAATATTCGACTTTCAAAATTCTTCATCGATTTAATTTTCAGTTTGTTAATATTTAGGATTTTCATGATTTTGATATTAGTCTGGGATGTTTAGTGAATAGTTATTTGGATTGTAATTCTAATATTAATTGTATTGGTGTTTAATTATGTAACGTAATGGAGATGGTCACTGGCCCCTGATACACAGATGCTGTTACCTAGCTCAGCTTCAATTTACAAAAAATGTGAAACCCTGAGTTTTCACATATTTAAATTTTGAAAGAAATAAAACATTCATTTATTATAATTCCTTGTGCTTTTCGCTTAAATCTTTCTTTTTCTCGTAATCATGGTATAAAATATAGTATGCAACTCTTGAATAAAACGGATTTATATCGAGGGCCATGAATCACTCGCGTCGCTCAGGATTCAACACTTGAATCACTCGCTATGCTCGTGATTCAGTTGTTAGAATCCTTCACTTGTTCGTGATTCATCTATGGCCCTCGCTTTAGATCCGTCCTTTATTCACTAGTTGCATAATATACTATTTTTACCCGACTGCCGAAGGAGGGTAATATATTTATCAGTCTATGTATGTTTGTTCCTATGTGGCGTTCTAGAGACCAAACGCATTGGCCGATTTTGATGTTTCTTACGTCAATCGATTCGTTTTAACCTTGCGAGGTCACTGGCTACATTCAAATTGGAAAATAAAATTGGCGGCTTTTGGGCGCCATATTGAGGAGGCCCAATATCTTTTTCTTCCATAGTCATTGTTGTGGGCTATCAAAATAAATAAATTTAAGAGGTGATTTCAAAAATGTATAACACATTAAATATTTTTGAATGTACCTACATAATTCGCAAAAAAAAATTAACACAAAAAATCCAAAAACCCGACTGACCAAAACCAGATGTATCCTCCGACTGCACAGCATGATTTTCTTCTCATTTACGTCTTTTTAGTTCGCTTTTTAAGGCGATATATACGCCCCAATGTTAACACAGTACTGGCCGTGCGCGCGCTCGATGCCAAAATATCAATATTGAACCTCATTTTGAAGTTTTGTTTGCAAAATATTATTATTATTTACATATGCTATGTTAGTTATGAAGAAATTCCAGCCATCAATTTTTCTGTGTAAAAATATTTTTAAACATCCAAGTCATTTTGAAGGAGTATCCAAAAGTAGCGAAAAAATTGCGTGTTGTTAATTATTTTTATATAGCAAAACTATTTGTTATACGAAAAATCCATGTGTTAAAAATAATATACATGAGAGAATAATAAATATATATTTTTTTCAAACCTTTTAACCTAGGCGTTACTAAGGAAAATGCTTTAGAAAGTTACCGTTTTACGACAGTAAAGCGGTTGTAGGCCCTTAAGGTTACACTAGTCGAAAATTCTTCCTTACAAACGTAGTCTAGGGATTATTCCACTGTTTGACGATGTACGTTCAAAATAAAAAGTGATATCAATTTGTCTCATCATTATCTAGCCCTAGGAAGCAAAAAAGTAAAAAATTAAAATATTTGATAGTTATGAGCGTCGAAAGTTCCACATTTTGACACTAATTTTAACGCATTTTAGGGCGCAAATAAATACCATAAGAAGACGGAAAATTGCAAAACGGCCTCCATACAGGGATAGATTAGTAGTTCAACAATGCAAATAATTTTATTTTGAACAGATAGATTTAGTCGTTTTGTCATGATATCTAGACTGCCAAAAGTCTGTTTATAAAATTTCGCGCGCTCGGTTTCGTCCTAAATCATTATACATTTCGCTACAAATTTGCAAAAGTGTGTATTCGTACGCGAACTAGCTTCCTACAGCTCATCACAGCATCTATCTCTTCCGCACGTGTTGTCGGTTGATATAAAATGCATTTTAACCCCGCGCACAAAATAGTTCGTGCCGTCAACTAGTGTACCCTTAAGGGTAAGGTAAGGATACTTTTTGAGAGTGTTTTTTCAGTCGTCGGGTTTTAGTTTCTTTACTAATCGGAAAACATCTTACATGTGACAGCTGTCGAATTTCAGAGATGCGACATAAACGAAAAAAAAAAACTAAATTTAAAAAGTACATTCTTATTGAGAAACCCCATATGTTCCCGTGGAATGATGCCCGACATCCATGCGGGCGAAGCCACTGGCAAATAATAGTATATAATAATAGTATATTATGCAACTAGTGAATAAAGGACGGTTTTAAAGCGAATCCTGAGCGACGCGAGTGATTCATGGCCCTCGATATAAATCCGTGTTATTCAAGAGTTGCATATTATATTTTATACCATGACTACGAGAAAAAGAAAGATTTAAGCGAAAAGCACAAGGAATTATAATAAATAAATGTTTTATTACCTTCAAAATTTACAAAAAATCTGAAAACTCAGGGTTTCACATTTTTTGTAAATTGAAGCTGAGCTATGTAACAGCATCTGTGTTTCAGGGGTCAGTGACCACCTCCGTTACGTTACATAATTATAATTAATTAACACCAATGCAATTAATATTAGAATTACAACCCAAATAAGTATTCACTAAACATCCCAGACTAAAATGAAAAACATGAAAATCATTGTTGAAATCCGAACTATTAACAAACGGAAATTAAATCGATGAAGAAGTTTGAAAGTCGAATATTCTTTGCACAAGGAGTTTGTATCGAGTATTTGATGCGCAAGGAGGTTGTATAGCATTGAGATGGACGTCGAATATATATTGGTGTGTTCTAAATTCAAACACCAACACAGTGAGTAAAAGTGCTTTTTATTCACTGTTTTCAGTGAATAAAATAAGCTTTTTAGACGGGGAATGGTATAAAATTCCTTTCCAATCTTTCCAGGCATCCTCCGAGGTCTTGAAGCCAAAGGCATAAAGAAGCCCACGCCGATCCAGGTGCAAGGCATCCCAGCAGTACTCAGTGGCAGAGACATGATTGGCATAGCCTTCACCGGTTCTGGTAAGACGCTGGTGTTCACGCTGCCTATCATTATCATGTGTCTGGAGCAGGAGATCAAGATGCCCTTTATCAAGTAAGTGTCTTGTGGTTTTTAGTACATTTGTAATAGGATAATCTGTAGCGACATCAATGCCGCACATACGAATTCAAGTCAAATTCTTTATTTCAATTATTCTATTAAGCGATACTTTCGAACGTCAAAAATTGAAATTTAAACTTAATAATAATTTATTCTACCGTCCATTCGGAAAAGTAGCTTGTTATGGAGAAAACGGACAAGAATCTCACACTTACTCTTTAAAAAAACCGGCCAAGTGCGAGTGGAACTCGCGCACTAAGGGTTCCGTACCATTATCGTAAAAAACGGCAAATATGTAACGTTTGTTGTATGGGAGTCCCACTTAAATATTTATTTTATTCTGTTTTTAGTATTCGTTGTTATAGCGGCAACAGAAATACATAATTTTTCAACTGTCTAGCTAAACGGTTCATGAGATACAGCCTGGTGACATTCAGACAGACGGACCGCGAAGTCTTAGTAATATGTAAAGTACAAACACGTTGGTTAATTAGTGCAGAATGATTTTTATTATGTTAACACACACCCTCACTACAACATTTTGTTAACATAGTATAGCCTAGATGTCGCTAGTATACTTTTGATAGAACTAACTACAACAATATGGTCCCGTTTTTACCCTTTGGGTACGGAACCCTAAAATAGGGTTTTAAAATATTTACATACTTATTCATATTCGTGAGGACGTTGCACGCAGACTAATACTACTATACTACTTATAGGTATAAAGATTTACTAGTAACAAGTAAATTCATTCAATTGATAAATAGGAACATGGTTCTCACATACTTACAAATATTGCAATTATAGGTAAATTACCTAATACAACAACAACGGAACGGCGACCATTCTGACACATGTTTTTTTTCTAACCGTGTCTCATCATCAGCCTATTATTTTTCCCACTGCTGGGACACAGGCCTCCTCTCTGTGAGAGGGAATGGGTCGTAATCCACCACGCGGGCCCAGAGCGGGTTGGTGGATGTCACATGTCTTCGAATTTTTGGTTCTAGGACATGCCGGTTTCCTCACGATTGTTTCACCGTTTTGAGAGCAGTGGTGATGAAATAATTTACACAAAGTAAAGCGCCTGCCTGGGCTCGAACCCACGACCTACAACTTGTAAGTCGCGGCCGATACCACTGGGCCACCACTGAACCGTGTCTATTTCACCCCTATTCCAAAATAACTTAATTATTGTCTTAATTTTACAGAAACGAAGGCCCCTACGGCCTAATAATATGTCCGTCACGCGAGTTGGCGAAGCAGACGCACGATATCATTCAGCATTTTGTAAAGCATCTCAAGATGACTGGCAACCCCGAGATCAGGAGCTGTCTGGCTATTGGAGGTAAGTTATACATACATACTTACATGGACCCACGGTGGGACAGGGTTAGCTGCTCGCCCCATCATGACTTGGAGTTAAAATGTTTTATTATTTCGGGAAAACCAACAAAGATTGCGAAAATGTTCGTCCGCATTTCCATCTCTCTCAAACATTATATTTCAGATATAAAAAGACGTAATATTTGTTGTTTTCGTTGCTAACAGTAAATAGAATTATTCATTAAAAAAACCTTTTTTTTAAACAATCTTTTTTCGTGTTCTCGCCAAACCCTTTCATTTGATACCCATATCAATGCAGTGAACAAAAAATAACTAGTCCGCCATCTTGGGCCGTCCGCCATATTGGATTTAGAATGATGTCACTTAACTAACTATGCATTGTCACCCAAACTAAACGTGTATGCAAAATTTAATCTTAATCGGTGGAGGATAACTGCTTTAAAATTCAGTTGCAAGATTTGACCCGAACACACTTACATACATACATTGCAAGTTAAACAAAAGCTTGTAAAAAGAGGTAATGAAGTCGGTCGGGATTATAATTGTTAAAATAAACTTTTTTAATTTACAAAAAAAAAATGGAATCCCCATAATATGCTGGCCAAAATCCGCCATGTTTGTTTTTTTACCACAATTACGCTACTTATCTAAGACAAAGATGGTCAAGACGTGTCTAACGATGTCTTAATTATGTAAATCCGTCTAGCAGTTTGAAAGATATGAGGTAATAATGAGTATTATATATATCGCAAATAGGAGGGGTATCTTGGATAAACACTCGATCTTGTGGGCTTTCGTGGGTATATGCATGCTACAAAGCAGGTAACTTATGCCGATTTGAAGATAGTCCTTGTTCCAATCTTATCAAAGCAGCGAATTCGGCCACCTATTCGTTTCGCTTTCTCTCAACAAAACACACTTTCAAGTTTATAACGCCACACTTTAGGCTACTTCTCAATTATTTCCCTCACAACTCTGTTTTCAACTTTTTGCAAACGCGTACCGCGCGTTCCTTTTTCTAACTTTTTCCGACCAAATATGGCGGCCGACCTCGCTCAGGTCGCCATTATCCTTGGCTACCCTGCTTTCATTGGTTTAAGAACACCTCGGGCAAAGTTCACAGCTTTTAACATCCAATCAAAATCGAGTATTTTGACATAAGCCAAATAAAGTGTTGTCAATCGAATAAAATCGAACTGAGATTGAATCGTAGGCTAAATGTTGCCAATTAAACAAAACTGAATTAATAAGTTTAAATGCGTCATACTTCTTTGTTCTAGATTGTTATTAATACCTTCCTCCTACATATACATACAAAAATACAAGATACGCGCGAAAAACATAATCCTTTCCTTGCAGTCGGGTAAAAATAAGTAAATTTTGGTTTGTGTTCATAAGAACGTTTTCTGGTATGTATTATACCTGCACTATAAAACGTCAATCAAACCAACATTTAAATACTATAAAACAATTATTGTTTCGTTCATCAGGTGTGGCGGTATCAGAATGTATGGAAGTCGTTCAAAGAGGCGTGCATATCATGGTGGCCACCCCCGGACGATTGATGGATATGCTAGATAAGAAAATGGTAAGTTTCATTACATGACATTAAAACCTCTAAAAAGCAAAAAATAAGCCTCGTATTCGGCGTCGGGGACGTTGACAATAGTTTATTTTATTTACTTAGGGGTTCCCCGACGCGAGTACGAGGCATATTTAGCTTTTTAGAGGTTTTTGTGTCGGGTTTTTTTTTTGTTTTTTTTTTATACTATATATAATATACCTACCTAGTAGTAGACACGCTTGAATCGACAATCTATTGAAACATTTATGGCATGATATCTTGCGAAAAAACCCACATTCAAAGAGTAAAATGCGAATTACTTTTGAATGGTTGAACCGATTTCAATCAAACATAGCACTCTCGACAAAGTCACATTTCAAAGAAAGAACTAAAACAAAATCGGTTCATCCGATTAGGAGCAATAATGCCGCAGCTAGACACATATACACAGCAACACACGTCAAACTTCTAACACGTTCTACACACATCAATCTTCTAACACTTCCCTCGTACACATATATAATACACAGCAACACACGTCAAACTTCTAACACGTTCTACACACATCAATCTTCTAACACTTCCCTCGTACACATATATAATACACAGCAACACACGTCAAACTTCTAACACGTTCTACACACATCAATCTTCTAACACTTCCCTCGTACACATATATAATACACAGCAACACACGTCAAACTTCTAACACGTTCTACACACATCAATCTTCTAACACTTCCCTCGTACACATATATAATACACAGCAACACACGTCAAACTTCTAACACGTTCTACACACATCAATCTTCTAACACTTCCCTCGTACACATATATAATACACAGCAACACACGTCAAACTTCTAACACGTTCTACACACATCAATCTTCTAACACTTCCCTCGTACACATATATAATACACAGCAACACACGTCAAACTTCTAACACGTTCTACACACATCAATCTTCTAACACTTCCCTCGTACACATATATAATACACAGCAACACACGTCAAACTTCTAACACGTTCTACACACATCAATCTTCTAACACTTCCCTCGTACACATATATAATACACAGCAACACACGTCAAACTTCTAACACGTTCTACACACATCAATCTTCTAACACTTCCCTCGTACACATATATAATACACAGCAACACACGTCAAACTTCTAACACGTTCTACACACATCAATCTTCTAACACTTCCCTCGTACACATATATAATACACAGCAACACACGTCAAACTTCTAACACGTTCTACACACATCAATCTTCTAACACTTCCTTCGTACACATATATAATACACAGCAACACACGTCAAACTTCTAACACGTTCTACACACATCAATCTTCTAACACTTCCCTCGTACACATATATAATACACAGCAACACACGTCAAACTTCTAACACGTTCTACACACATCAATCTTCTAACACTTCCCTCGTACACATATATAATACACAGCAACACACGTCAAACTTCTAACACGTTCTACACACATCAATCTTCTAACACTTCCCTCGTACACATATATAATACACAGCAACACACGTCAAACTTCTAACACGTTCTACACACATCAATCTTCTAACACTTCCCTCGTACACATATATAATACACAGCAACACACGTCAAACTTCTAACACGTTCTACACACATCAATCTTCTAACACTTCCCTCGTTTTCCGTCGGAGGTTACTAAAAATAAACTTCAAAACAGGTAGTTGTACATTGTAGGGCTTGTAATATCGGAAGATTTTCAATTAAAGTATTGATTTCGCATATTAGATCTCAATATCGGAATTCCGATATTAATAACAGCTATCCAGCTCAAGCTATCTAGCTCTGGCTATCCAGCTCTAGCTATCCAGCTCTGGTTATCCAGCTCCAGCTATCTAGTTTGCCAGCTCTAACTCTAGCTATCCATCTCTAGCTTTCCATCTGTAGCTATCTAGCCCTAGCTACATATATACTATGTAGATAGAACTATGTACCTAGAGCTATGTAGCTAGAGCTGGAAAGCTAGAGCTGGATAGTTAGAGCTAGATAGCTAGAGGTGGATAGCTAGATAGCTAGAACTGGATAGCTAGAGCTGGATAGATAAAGCTAGAAGCTAGAGCTAGTAGCTAGAGCTTTGCAACTAGAGCTAGATAGCTAGAGTTATGTAACTAGGCTAGATAGCTAGAGCTAGATAGCTATTACTAGCTACAAAGCTCTAGCTATCCAGTACTAGCTACATAGCTCTATCTACACAAACACAAACAATCTTCTAAACTATATAAACCATTCCTATGATAGTTCTTCTAAACTAAAACTATGCTTTTCCACCAGGTCCGTCTAAACGTGTGCCGCTACCTGTGCATGGACGAGGCGGATCGTATGATAGACATGGGCTTCGAAGAGGATGTGCGAACCATATTCTCTTACTTCGCGGGACAGAGGCAGACGCTGCTCTTCAGCGCCACCATGCCAAGGAAGATACAGAATTTTGCCAGGTAACATAAAAAAAATATATATTAAACGTCACAAGTTTGTCACAGAAATTACAAGCAATAATTAAATATATTGTGACAATAAACGTGAATTCTAATGAAAAAAAAAGGATTTTGGTAGTGCATATTTGTGCATAATTTGCCATTTTTAGTGGATATTTGCATGCATATTTTGGCAATTTCATAGTGCATAATAATTCGATGACTACAATTATCACCATTTGTGCTCATCCAAGCAGCATTGCCGTTATTATTATAGGCACACGAAACATATCAGCGTAATCTTGAGAAGTCTCTGCTATTGCAGATGTTCATAGGCGACTGTGACTTACCGTCGGCACAGATAATATAATACTAGCATACAGATGCCTCATCCCATACAAAGAAACCGTGCCGACGTAACTAGCGTTTTTCGTCTGATTAAACTGATATTTTTTGTACATCGATCGCGTTCGTTTCCGTTCCACGGCGATAGATAGATGGTGTTAGCAGCCACTTATTTATTTTAAGGAAAGCTTACAGACTAATGATATCATTTAAAAAAATCATAGGTTAGGAAAATGGCTAATTACAAGCTCCCACATGTATACATCGCCTTACAAATAGTAGATACACAGAATAAAATAATAACAGTAGACGAAGATTAAAAAAGAAATATTGAAATAAATTGATTCATAACTTCACTTGAAAGTAATAGTACATTACTGCAGCGGCCAGCAAAAGAGGCATTGATGGACGGGCACACATACGTAAGTCCATCAATGCCTAGTTGTGGCCAAGGCTTGTATAGTACTTTTCTCAAATAAAGTGTGGAAATTAAACCTAAGCAGTACCTAGAACTCATTTTGTCAAATACAATTACTTTCAAAATCGATGTCGAATTTTTGCCGCGTTAAAGTGTCCATTTGTTTTTGGAGGGTAGACGAGCACTGCCGACGACAAAATCGGCTCCGTATTATATTATTGTTTATAAATGTTTTATTTGTATTCATCGTGCAAAAAATAACGCAAAGTAAAAGTGTATTCCAATATCGCTGTGAAAGTGTTCGCAAACGATTCTGAACGTGAACAACGGAGTTTATCAACAAAACGATAACCAGTAATGGCTTGTCGAAATCAGTGTCAAATCAAGTGCTACTGTGTCTAACGCGAACAATAATCAAAATTGTGACAATAAAACATTCTCTAACACCAAGTAACATTATGCAATAATATTAAACTTAGAAAAATCAAAACGTTCTAGTGACGGTTATTATCTTCGTAAAATAAAAAACCAAGTTAACTTTGTCAGTCCACCGTCATTCGAATAAAAGTGCAAAATTCTAAAACCTGTACTATCAAGTGACCAATTTGAACCACCACTGTCAATAACCAGTTGGCCTCGTGGATAAGAACGTTGCTTTTATAACGCTGCTTCGGTGGAGGCGAGTTCAAATCCCAGTTCGGCGCAGGACTTTTGGCAAGTTTCTTTAAAATTTATAATACATACTATGGATTCATTTCAAAACAACATTTCGGACGAAACAACGCACCCAATCAATGACGGATATTTCGAAAACAGCTGACAACACTTTGGACCATAGTAGTAGTTCCATCAACATGACGATAGATGGCAGCTCTAATAGTCTTCCAAACATATCTATCGACGAAAGTGACTCACATATACAGGATCTCAGAAGTGAGATAGACAAACTAAAGCTAGAACTAATTTCAGCTCATGATGAGATTAATAGACTGTCGCTTGAAAACATGGAATTAAAAAATTCAGTTACAAAACTTAACACTAAGCACGAATTGGTCAAAAAAGCGACTAAAAAGCTAACAACCGAGACTATGACACCTAGCAAAAAGAAAACCATGATTTCGAAACACACACCAAAATCGCAAAAGGAACAAGCTGTATTTCATACAACATGCCTGTTGGGAATTCTACCCAACACTTCGGGCGGCCGGAGCGCGCCTTCTACGCTGCACACACATCTGCGTGACTCACACGGCATCTGTGTGTGTGTGTGCACAGCGCGGCGGCGACGCGGCGCGGCTCGGCGAACACTCGCTACCACGGACTCCACCGCGACAGTCGACACCTCTCTCTTAAAACCCATACAATTGTTTGACCGGGACATTAATTTGTAATTAACGGCAATAAACCATTCGCCTTTTTATACAGTCCACTCTCATTTTCATCCACGAGCTAACAATGCCCAAAAACACAAGATAATTCAAATACAACTCCAAAAATTAATCCAAAGTTAAATGAAATAAGGAAGACGACGATACGAACCATAAATAAAACACAGACTGAGAAACACGATCAACAACATTATAAACAAAACAAAATGTGCATATTAAGTACCAATAGACAAAACAAGGTCCTCTCCATAATAGAACAAACTGTTGAGAAACAATACAACTTTTGCCACTATTTAACAACAGACGGAGCTACAGGTGATCTTCTGAAAGGGATTGATTCAAAACTCAAGGATTATACGATGAATGATTTCTGTGTTGTTTTAATTGGTGAACAAGACTTTAAAATCAGTAAAAATTACTCTGAAATAATAGTAAACTTACGTAACATTCTTAGTAAAATAACTCATACGAACATTATTATTTGTTTACCTACGTATAAATATAGCATGAATTCAAACATGTATAATTGGCGAATCATGAATTTTAACAAGTCACTATGTCAAGATATCTGGACATACAAATATGCCTGGGTGTTAGATTCAAATGCAGTTATAGACTATGAATATAATACATTCTTCAAGCTGTCAGGTCAAATAAACAATTTTGGATTCCGTTCCATCTTTGCTAGTCTTCTAGCCTTAATTAATGACATACAGTGCCTCCACACTAAGTCTGTAAATAAGAACCTCATAACGTTAACGTCTCACGATCCAACACACATATTAGAAACCGAAAATCAGCCTTTTCGTGACTAAGAACCTTTACATAATGCATCAAAACATAGCGGGGCTTTTAAATAAGGCAGATTCTCTAATTGTTTGCTTAGAGGAACTAGCGGAAAAGGACATTGTTATTGATGCGCTGTGTATTACAGAACATTTCATGATGGAAGGTTACGAACGCCATTTAAATATCCCTAATTACAATTTTTCTGTAGAAAAGAAAGTAAACGAGGTGGGGCATGTATTTTAATTAAAAATGGCCACCAATGAAGAGATGTGCCACAAATAGCTCAACTATCATTAACAGGTGTAGTTGAATGTTGCGGTGTGAAGCTCATTCAATATAATTTAATCATTCTGTGTGTCCACAGAGTACCGAAACAGGATAACCTAAGAGTATTCTATGAAACGATAGAAAGAATATTGAGGTTCATTTGTAAAAAAAAGTATGAGCATATTATAATGGCTGGAGACTTTAATATAGACATAATGAAAAAGAATAGCGTTGTGTTGGAATTCGAGTGTCTGTTGCTAAATTTCAATCTTAAATTAGCGTTACATCAACCTACTAGACTTCAAAGCCATACATGCATAGACAATTTCGCGCATAATTTTAAAGCTAACTGTAAAACTGACGTCATTGAGTTTGCGCTATCAGATCACACAGCGCAAATTATGAATTGCCCGGTAAAAAAAAAAAGTATTTTATAATATTGGCGCGTAAAGCGACGGGATTTGAGTCTGGAGAATATGGTTAGGTTTAAGGATTGTTTAAAACAATTGACTTTTTCAGAAATTTATGACACAAATGATTCCAATATCGCATTTGACATTTTTATTGACATATTTAAACTTTTTTATGACCTCTATTTTCCATATAAGCTGACAACTATAAATGTTACGAAAAAAACAAAATGGATTTCAAACGGTATAAAATTATGCAGCAAAAGGAAACGACAATTGCTCTGGCGTTTCAGATTAAAACCAAATATTACAAATAAGAAAAAATATTTTAACTACACAAAAAAATTTTAAAAGATAATGAAATTGACTCGACGTGCTCAAAACAATTACTCAATTAAAACTTCTACAAATAAATCCAAAACGACATGGAACATAATAAATAAATCGAAACTTTTTTACCTAAAGAATCCATTAGCCGTATAAATGTAAATGACAAAATAATAAATGACCCTCTTGAAATCACCAATGCGTTTAACAATTTCTTCATAGAAAAAATACAACCAATTCAGGGCTCGGGAAATAACGTAACCGCAAATGTAATAAAACGGAAAGACTCAATTTTTGTTGCGCCCAGTATACCTACAGACATAATAAATATTGTGAAAGGTCTAAAATCTACAAATAGTACAGGTTACGACGGTATTTCTACTAGGGTGGTAAAGTATGTTTCTAAAACAATTTGTACGCATCTAAGCCACCTTATAAATCTATCTATATATTCAGGTGTGTATCCGGATGCCCTAAAAGTATCTGTAGTAAAACCATTATTTAAGAAAAATAGTAGAGAGCACATGGTTAATTATAGACCAATTGCCTTAATCCCGATATTATCCAAAATTTTTGAAAAATATATTTATAAAGAATTTTACTCATATTTTGAAAACAAACATATATTTGGTAACGAGCAAAAGGGGTTTAGGCAAAATAGGTCCACTAATATGGCAATTTATGAGTTTTTACATACTGTCATAAATAATATGGACAAGAGAATCCCGGTATGCGCTATTTATTGCGATATGACGCAAGCTTTTGACTACGTTGATCATAGCGTACTATTACAGAAACTGGATGCCTATGGCATAAGGGGAAACATACTGCACCTTATTGAATCGTACCTGACTAATAGAAAACAATACACAGAAATAACAAGAATTAATATCAAGACGAAGAGAGAAGAAATTTACAGGTCTAACGAACGCACACCTATGTACGGTGTTCCCCAAGGTAGCGTAATGGGTAGTTTGCTTTTATTATTTACATTAATGACCTGCCTAGTGCAATTGACCACCCCATGACACTCTTTGCCGACGACAGTACAATAACTATAGCATGCAATAATAATGACACATATGAAAGTGACATAAATCAATCTTTGACATCAATAGTGTCATGGTTAGATAGAAACAACCTTAAAATAAATTTAGATAAAACAACCATTATGCATTTTAGGCAACGAGCCCAGGCGGTAAATGACATTAAAGCTATGTACAATGACACATCAAACACTTCAATCGAGATCGATCGAAATCACCTTAGCCTATCAACACATGACGTTCATCAATACGCCATTTGCTATGGTTTGCTGTGCGCATCCATTGTAGCAGCAGCGGTGTTCCTGTGGCGCAGAAGAAAGGCGTCTACCAGAAACCTCACGCAGACGGAACCAACAGTAAAATTTTCGCGAAACATCAATTTAAATTCTAGTGAAGTGAATCAAGTGAAACTTCCGCGAAAGCAGAGCATAGTGGCTGACCGTCAGCCCAGTGAAGTGAATGTGATAGCTAGCAACACCAGCTTAAATACTGTACATGACCAAGCAACGTCCCCTAGGCCACAAAGACGTAACTTTTACACTGGGAAAGATATTGTTTAATTTTTATATTTTTATTAGCATAAGTTTTTGTAACATTTTCGCCCGGGAGCATGTACGGCGAACCGCACATCATAACTTTAATATTTATTGCTTAATCTGCATTATACGCGTTTACGTCAAGCGACCCAAATAACAATTAACGTCAGTACGTGATCGGTTAGCATTAAGTGCCGTCGCGCGTGCTCCCTCGCTCCATTAACAAACATTTTGTAACTTTTCCTAACAATATACAGTTTTAAGTGAACAATACTATCTCTCATTCAACATCCCAACAAACAACCTTTACACATTACTTAATAAAGTTGACAACACAAAATTTTTAGGAATAATGATAGACGCGAAGTTGGACTGGAAGGTACACATCGAATACTTAAGTAAAAGGCTGAGCTCTTCTGCGTATGTCTTATATAAAATTGCCCCAGAACTTAACACAGAGGCATTGGTAACTGCATATCATGGGCTAGTTGCATCGTTGCTACGCTATGGTATCATATTTTGGGGAAACTCGACTGACAAAGAAATAGCGTTTAAGGCTCAAAAAAGATGTATTCGAGCTATGTTCAATTTGAGTACCACAGACAGCTGTAAGCCATATTTTATAAAATACAAATTATTAACCCTACCTTCACTTTACATTTTCGAATTAGTAACATTTGTAAAACTAAATCCGGCACTATTCCCACGACTAGCTGACACCCTCCCCCGTAATAACGTGACAATAGCCAACTTTGCCTGCACACGTCAAAAACAGCCTTAATGTCAAAGAGTGTCTTTTGTATGGCGCCTAAAATGTACAATAAAATACCGCAATCAATTAAAGCTTTGCCAGCAAACCTATTTAAAAAAATGATGCGAGATTTATTAACAGACAAATTTTATTACAATATATGTGACTTCTTGAATGACGATATTGTTTTTGTTTAGTTTGTATCTGACAGCATTTTAATTTATTATATTTCATTGATTTTTTATGACATTTTACTGTACTAAGTTAACATCATTTGATTTTATTAATTCTAATTGTGCAAGACATTTTATGAATTTGATGTATTTTTCTTTGACATAATTTTATGATTTGATTGTTCTTTTTTGACATTTTATTCTTTTGTTTTTTGTTTTAACAATCCTGATTTTATGACATTTTATGATTAGACTGTACTTTTTCGACATTATTTTATTTTATTGATCTTGATCTTGCAAGACATTTTATTATTTTATTGTATTTTTCGTGGACATTATTTTTATGATTTGATTTTACTTTTATGACATTATTTTATTTTATTAATCTTGATTCTGCAAGACATTTTAGTTTACTAGCCACAATTTTCTATGGCATATTATGATTTGATTATACCATTTTTGTAAAATTTATATTTGTACGCCTCGATAGGCAGAACATGTATGTGCCTCAAATGATAAATGAACATCTTGCATGCATAACGTATGTAAACACATGTTAAGACAAATAAATTATCTTTATCTTTAACAGCTTTCTATTTGCAAGCTAGTTCGAAATTTAAATAAAATCTTTGATGAGTTACCTCCTTGGTTGCTATGTTTCGGAGTAAAAGAACGTTCCATTTTTGAACTACACGACAGATATGAGTTTACGTAATTTATTTGGCCGCTTAACACGATGGATATGGATTTTCATACAACTTTTGCCGGCCGCTGCTCGCATGTATTTGGCCAGTACAGCAATTTCGATTTATCTCGAAGAAGGTTGTCAAAATAATGCTCAAATTGCCAAGCATGTTTGAGATAGATAGATAGATAGATAAATCATTTATTTAGTGCACACAAAAGACACAACACACAAAATCTTAATAAAATTGAGAAAGAGGGTTTACTCGGTTCGTGGATATTTTTTTCTTTAAATACAGTGACGATATTTTTGCACGTATTTACAATTTCATTGCACCAAAATGTGTAACAATACAAATTTAAACAATCGAGTGGAATGCCTCAGAGATTTAAAACCACGCCATCTATTGGCATCCATTTTAAATGATCCGTTAAAATAATCTTTGAAATGTGAATTAAGAGTCCAATATTTGATTAAACAATAACATATATTTTTTTTAAGTTCTGTTCCAGAAAATGTTAATTTTACACACAATTCAATAACAAATCCGTGCATATCGCGCCATCTAGTGAGATTTATTTGAACCAAATTTTCTTTCTAAGCGCTGGGACCCCGTGCTATCGGTTGGGCCGTCTTCTTGAGAGCTATCCAAAAGCAGACTCTAAACATTTACATTTCTTTTTTCACCAGGTCAGCGTTAGTAAAGCCAGTGACGGTGAACGTAGGCCGAGCTGGAGCCGCTTCTCTCAACGTGCGCCAGGAGTTGGAACCTGTCAAGGCAGAGGCCAGGACGGTACATCTGCTGCAGTGTCTCCAGAAGACACCTCCGCCTGTATTGGTATTCGCAGAGAGGAAGCAGGATGTTGATGCTATACATGAATATCTGTTACTTAAGGGTAAGTTGTAGTGTAGTTAAGGTTAGTCTGTACGATTAATCGCTGCAATTATTTGGTGCGTTTAGTCGTTGCGATTACTCGCTACCTTTAGTCGCTGTGATTAGGAGCCGATTCTCTTAACGTTCGCGAACGAGTTGCTATTTAATCGTTGCGATTTGTCGTTGCCATTGGTTGCTGCGATAGGTCGTTGCGTTTTGAAGCTGCGATTAATCGCTGCGATTAGTCTCTACGATTAGTCGCTGCGATTTGTCGCTATTATACATGAGTAACTAAAAAGGAGGCACTCTCTAAAGTGCAAATAACTGGGTGTCTTACCCTGTTTCATCTATTACAGGTGTTGAAGCTGTGGCCATTCACGGAGGGAAGGATCAGGAGGAAAGATCCCGCGCTGTAGAAGCGTTCAGGAGAGGAGAAAAGGATGTACTCGTCGCTACTGATGTCGCTAGCAAAGGTAACAAATTCAAATATTTCCTGTTTTATTTGAATTTGAGAATTCGAGATGATGACCTAATAGTTGTGGCCAAGGCTTGTATAGTGCTTTTCTCAAATAATGCGCGGAAATTAAACCTAAGTAGTATCTAGAACTCACTTTGTCAAACACAATTACTTTTCAAAATCAATGACAACAACGAATAATAATAATTTTCCCCGTGTTTGTGTTCATTTGTTTTTTTTTTCTATAAACAGCTTTCTATTTGCAAGCCAGTTCGAAATTTAAATAAAATCTTTGATAAGTTACCTCCTTGGTTGCCATGTTTCGGAGTAAAAGATCGTTCCATTTTTGAATTACACTACAGATATGAGTTTTCTATGTAATTTATTTGGCCGTACGGGTAGTCAGAAGCTTGAGATCTGACACCAGTCTTGCCAAGGGGTACCGTGTTACCCAGTTACTGGGTTGTGGAGGTCAGATAGGCAGTCGCTCCATGTAAAACACTGGTACTCAGCTGAATCCGGTAAGACTGGAAGCCGACTCCAATATGGTTGGAAAAAGGCTAGGCAGATGATGAACACGACAGATATGGATTTGCATACAACTTTTGCCGGCCGATGCTCGCATGTATTTGGCCAGTACAGCAATTTTGATTTATCTTGAAAAAGGTTGTCAAAATAATGCTCAAATTTCCAAGCATGTTTGAGAAAATATAATATGATATCATCACTGCTGGACATAGGCCTTCCCCAAGCGTCGCCACATTGACCAGTCCCGTGCATCTCGCAACCAGCGGATCCCCGCAACCTTCACCAGGTCATCGGTCCACCTGGTGGGAGGCCGTCAACGCAACATCTTCCGGTTCGCGGTCGCCACTCCAGAACCTTTCTGCCCCATCGGCTATCCGTTCTGCGAGCAATAATTTAATTTGATATACAGACTATATGATACAATACAAAGTTTAAATGCCTTTGCAACCCATACTTTACTACTCGTGTCTGCGATTTGTCGTTGCTACTAGACGCTGCGATTTGTCGTTGCAATTTGCTACGACAACTTTGACAAATGCGCCACGTGCGAGACTGGTATAAATGCGACAAAGCATTTAGACAAGTGTGACACCTACTATTAGTCGTGTTTTCATTGCTTCATTAGTCGCAGCGACTAATCTTTGCGATTAATCGCTGCGACTAATCGTTGCGATTAATCGCTGCGATCAGTCATTGTGATAGTTTACTGCAAGTGCAATATAAAAACTCCTGCAAACTCATACTAACGCCATCTTTTCACTTCCAGGTCTCGACTTCGCAAATATTCAACACGTGATAAATTACGACATGCCGGAAGACATAGGTAAGACATACGTTATAATAATAATTTAAGTTTTTATTAAGACACATTTTGGTACAGTACAACTAATTTCTTAATGTCCCTCGGCAAACTTCGTGTTTCGTCAGCCGTCGCCTTTCTATCAGTTGCCCTTCGAACTCGGTTTAGACCGGACGCTTTCAATCAACTTGGAAGTAAATAGAGTTGTTAACACTCTTTTAACTTAAAGTAATTTATTTTTTAAATGGGATGAAAGCTGCTGCTGTTAAAAAGAAAAATAGTTTTACAGCTCTGTAAAGTTTACACGGAAATAAAACAAAAAAAAAACAATGAAGTACTTAGTTCTGAATTCAAATTATTATAGTCATAGTCAAATATATTTATTTCAACTAGGCCACCAAGCGGCACTTTTGAACGTTACACAATGAAAAATTTACAATTAATATTTACAAGTAATAAAAATTGATTCTACCGTGCATTCGGAAAAGTAGCTTGTTATGGAGAATAATGCACAAGAAACACCATGCGCACTCTTTAAAAAAAAAGTTTTTACAATATTTACAAAAATACATCTATTAATAAATTCATATATGTGAGGACGATGCACCCAGAATAGCACTACACACTAAACACGTACAGGCATAAAATATTAAAAGTACTCACACATGTAAGCTATAAATCATATACACGATAAATCAAATAATTGATGGACTTGGAAATTAGCATTCGTTTATATTCGGAAATACGATGATTGCCGAGGGACATTAAGAAAATGGTTGTACTGTACAACAATTTTTTTAACAAAATTATTACTTCGTGTGTCGACAACATGGTCTGTTTACCCATCTTTGGCAAAATTCTCCTCCTTTTCTTTGCTCTCTCTTCTATTTAGTGATATCATAAGACATACAAACATTACACTAATTTAGCTCATTAATTAATTTAAAACATTTATTTATTTCATTGAAATGAAATATGAAATATATTTACTTTCCAAAAGGATTAGCCTAGATTACATCAGTGTTTACATTACAAAAATGGACATGGCTTTTACACATAATATGATCGCTGTCCTTCAAACTAGGAAGATCCATATATAGAGTATCTTGAAGAACAGTTTTCTCTAAAACTTAAATGAAATGAAATGAAATGAAATGTTTTTTTTTTTTTTTGCACCTTTAAAAATTAACATCAAGGAACAGTTTTACAATAAAATAGGCCTAAAGGTAGTTACAATATTTAACATGTTAGAGTCACAACTAATACCTAAACTAAGATAACTTAATATTATTTATTTCATTCTTTAGAGAACTACGTCCATCGCATCGGTCGTACGGGTCGCGCGGGGGGAGAGGGTGTGGCGACAACGCTTCTCGGTCGAGCGGCAGATGACAGCGTGTTAAGAGACCTCTTGCATCTGTTGCGAGAAGCACAGCAGAAGGTACGACCTATTAAATATTACTAGCAACATCGTGCTACTCGTGTCTTGGTACAAGCAACGTTGCAACATGCGTGGTAACCAACAACTTCGCAATGTTCCTTGTTGCCGTTAACATCGCTAGTAATAAAAATTTAGTTTAGTTTCAAGTGACGTTGCAACTTTATAGTTAGCAACATCGCACCACGGTATGTTGCGTGTAACGTTACAAGGTATTTTACTGCAATTATTCGGATATATCGCTGATGCTTCTGTTGCGAGAGGCGAAATAGAAGGTAGACACCTATAACATATTACCAGCAACATCGACGACTGTCTTGTTACAAGCAACGTTGCAACATGCGTGGAAGCCAGCAACTTCGCAACATTTCTTTTTGGCAGCAACATCGCCAATAGTCTTGTTTCAAGTGACGTTGCTATCAACATCGCACCACGGTATGTTGCGTGTAACATCGTTACAAGGTATGTTACTGCAAGTATTCGGAGATATCGCTGATGCATCTGTTGCGAGAGACACAGCAGAAGGTAAGACGTAACATAACCATGTTGCTAGCAACTTTGGGAAATAGGATGTTTCTAAAAACATCGAAATCTTTCATTATGCCACAAAATAAAACCAGGCATAAAAATGAACGCTGGACAGTGGTCAAAATAAACACTTGTTTGATAAATGTCTGCACTTGCAATTTTTATACCTATAGTACTATGTACCAACTCTAAATCTACCATTTACTCCACCTATGTGTGGTTCGTTGACTTGTGTGTGCCCTGGCAGTTGAGTGTGTCATGTTGTCTCTGATGGTGGCACATGTATAGGATCATTCGGTCCCCTTCATGACGGTTGAGCTGAGTGGTGCCAATCCATGCGTCATGTTCGTGAACGGGCGCTATCAGTTGGGATTGGTCATAACGCCTGCTTTTAATTACGTACTTATTTTTTTGTGTTTTTTTTTTGTTTTACTCTAGACGCTTTTACGTGCACGTCTTTTTACATCGTTCTCACATATATGTATTTTGCGAACAAGAATGATGTAACCAAATAATTGTAATTTAAACTGATGGAAAAGAGTGTCTGTGGAGTTTCTTGCACATTCTTCTCCATAGAGACCTACTGACGCTTGCGAATGTGCAACTAGATTCTAATTTTGTTTGACTGAATATATAATATGTATAATCTATCTTCTGTTTTAATTATAAGAAATAAATCTAAATACATTGGTCCAGGTCCCATCATTCCTGTATGACATGATAGGCGAACCAGAACTACCCGTCGTGGACGGACAAGGGTGTTCGTACTGTGGCGGTTTGGGGCACAGGATTACAGGTAAATACATATATTTGATATACTATATTATCACTCATCTGTATCTGCCGGCTTTGATTGATTTTTAACCGACTTCCCAGAAAGAAGCAGATTCTCAATTCGGATGTTTATATATATATATATATTTTTTATGTATGTTCGGGCATAAGTCCGTCATATATGAACGGATTTGCAAAATTCTTTTTTTATTTGAAAGAAGTTAATGCCGAAAGGGTCCCATTTGATAAAGATCTGATGAAGAACTTCGGAGATATACAACAGAATTCTTCAATCAATGACGGCGAATCTCTCGGGATTGCTGCAATCGCATGTCTGTTTATTGTTTTCACCATTTCATAACATACCATCACGCCAGTATGCTCTCAACGTAATTTTTCGCCTTGTAGTATTTTGCTTTAGAAGTCGATTCATCAATATCAACCGAAAGACGTCCACTGCTGGACATAGGTCTCCCCCAACCCCCAAGCGTCGCCACATTGACCCGTCCCATGCGTCTCGTATGTTTTCTGGGTAAAAAAAATATAATTATATCAGGGGTGGGGGCTTGTGACGTCACAATGTCAGTATAAAGTGTACTAACGGCATGACGTCACACAATATTTCAACGCATTATATCGTCGTCACTTTTTGTTTAAGTGTCAAAAAAAAATACGTGTCCAATATTTTGTATGACGGACAAAAAAATTGTATTATTATTATTTTAATTTGTATAAGGTTAACAAAAATATTTTCTCTTTTCACAGAATGTCCAAAACTCGAGGCTGTACAGAACAAGCAAGCTTCAAACATCGGAAGAAGAGATTATTTGGCTAACACAGCAGCTGACTATTAAGCCAAATTTAATACCAACATCACGACGGTATTCCCCGCAGAGATGGGCAGAGAAGTGTAGTACACCCCATATGTCGCCAGTTAAGTTGGCGTGGCCTGTCCGGGCACAAATCGTTTACGAATTGATAATGATATGATGAAATGTATGATCTAACCAAGTTTTTACTTGATGTATGATATTGTTAAGCGAAGAATATTTAAATAAGTTATTTAAGTAATGTTTTAAGATGTAAATAAATATGTTTTTAAGTAAAGCTACTTTTATTCAAGTAATCCTATTTCCTACAAACGTTCAGACCTATGAAATTGCCGTTTTTACAAGCTTTTGTTTAACTTGCAATGTTGTGTAAGTGTGTTCGAGTCAAATCTTGCAACTGAATTTTAAAGCAGTTATCCTCCAACTATTAAGATGAAATTTTGCATACACGTTAAGTTTGGATGACAATGTATGGTTTGCTTAGTGACGTCATTCTAAATCCAATATGGCGGTCTAGTATTTTTTGTGCACTGGTATCAAACGAAAGGCTTTGCTGAGAAGAATACGAAAACAGCTTGTTTATGAAATAGTTATTTATGCTACAAGTGCGGCAAGTAGGTGATTTCCGATGAGTGGATAAATCGACACGAGTCGGAAATTATCTTACGCACGTGTATCATACAACATTTTACTATGCATTGTGCGAGGAAATAAAAAAATATATCTGA
The DNA here is from genome assembly GCA_948252205.1 of Orthosia incerta. Classification (NCBI taxonomy): domain Eukaryota; kingdom Metazoa; phylum Arthropoda; class Insecta; order Lepidoptera; family Noctuidae; genus Orthosia; species Orthosia incerta. Next base: position 12,154,741 of record OX411767.1, read on the forward strand.
ACCAAGCAAGAAATTAATAAAATGGCGCTTATTCAAGGGCGCTCAGCATATCCACAGATTAACTAATAGTTCATAGTTCCTCGGGCATATCTACTGCGCATGTGCAAATAGCTGTCACGTCGTAACGCAAAAAAGCACAAGCAAAATATTTAAAACAAATTTATCAAAATCTAAATCTAGAGTAGTTAAAAACGCCTTAAATTAAGTATTAGTTTTGTTTTACCTTTTATGTGAACGATAATCTGTACTCAATTATTTTTTAAACTTTTCTCAAATAATAAAAACTCTATGCGGCAGGCTGACGTTGGAGTTAAAAATTAAGAAAGTACAGGAAAGTAAAAAACACTAGTAAAAAAAAGTGACACTTTCCGCAGTGACACTTTTGGCTGCTTCGTAAACGCTCTTTTCGAGGATATGCATTGTAAAAGATGTTTAATGAATATTTTTTTATCAAATAAGCTAGAAACTCTAGCTAAGAGCGTTTCCACATTATCCGATCCGATATCGTTATCGGACACCGGTAGCCGATATCCGACATTCGATATCATGTGGTGGCTGCACATATTTCCGATGAAATCGTTCCGATTCGACCATTTTCTCTTTGTGCAGGCAGGGTTATGATAGACTACAATATAAAACACTATTTGTCGTATCTATTAACTATATTTGAGACGCAAACAAAGATCTGATCAGACAGTATTGAATACATCCCATTGTGCAACCTAGATATTCAGCTATTAAATTATATACATATATCCCACCAGTGGTGGCCCAGTGGTTTCGGCCGCTACTTACAAGTTGTAGGTCCTGGGTTCGAGCCCAAGTAGGCGCTTTTTATTATTAAGCCTTTATTGCTGAAGTACTAAACACAAGTATAATCTAATAGTATTAAAAAACTTAAATCTAACACATCGGGTTTTCCGGTTTAGTGATCAGCGTGTCCACACGCAGTGTGTGTAGAGTGACACATAGGCCTCTTCCAGCTGTTTCCACTCATTTCTGTCTCTAGCTTTTCTAGACCAGGTTGTGCCGTAGGCGCTTTACTTTGAGTAAATAATTTCATCACCACTGCTCTCAAAACTGTGAAGGAAAACATCGTGAGGAAACATCCACCAACCCGCACTGGGCCCGCGTGGTGGATAATGGCCCATTCCCTCTCACAGAGAGGGGGCCTGTGTCCCAGCAGTGGGAATATTAATAGGCTGGTGATGTGATGTCTGTGATGATATCCCACATGCATGGTCTAGATTCTACCAGTTCAATTAATTTAATTATTTCTTTCAATTTTTTTTTACACATACAGGAAGAAATATTGAATTATGTCGTACTGTTTTACAAACATTGAATTATGTCGTAATTACCAATCCGCACTGGGCCCGCGTGGTGTATTACGGCCCATTCCCTCTCACAGAGAGTAGGCCTGTGTCCCAGCAGTGGGAACACAGCTGATGCTGATGTTGATGAATTATGTCATATTTAAATGATGACGACGCCATTTTTACAACCAATCTCGGAATAAAACAAGATCAAAATGGCCGCCGCGAGTCGGTCTCTGCACACACAGACACAATGTAGGTACACGTATAGCACACATACAAACATTAACGTCCGACAGGTCACGGGCGTCGATGGTGCCGCCAACAAATGGCGGCGGTCTGCTCCGATATCCGATATCGGGGCGGACAATGTGAAAGGCAGGTACATATTTCATACATTTTAATTGCCCCGATATCGTATAGGCGTCCAATACCGATATCGGATCGGATAATGTGGAAAAGCTCTAACGCTGATTGGGTATCATCAACTTTAACAATCGCCTTGAATTCGTCATTGTTGACCAGTTTTCGGACGACCACCACGTCATTGTTCAGGTCGAAATTTCCAGAACGGAAACGGGCAAACAACAGGTGGTGCGTTCGTTTGTAGTGTTCGCTCCGTAAACGTCGTTGATGTTGCGTGCCGCTTGTGCCGCGTTGCTGCCACGACGGTACACGTATTCAATAATTACTCGAATTTTAACATATCCATGAAACAAAATAGAAAGTATACAGAAGGGCCACTCTCGCCGTTTTGAAAATTTACACCTAAACTTGACACTCACTAGGGTTGCTACTCTATTGATTCTGAATTTAAAAAAGGATTAGGTAGTCTATGTATAGTATAATACAGTTCCTAAAGACTAACATGAACGTCAGCGCAGCCTTCGTGCAGAGCTACTTCATCGTGTCGTCATCATCACTTCATCACGCTTTCGAGCAGCGAGTCACACAGCCAAGCAGTACCCACGGCATCTACGAGGATATCCTGACCACCAGCAAGCAGCTGAAGCGCATTCCTGCTCATCACCCTCAGCTACTGTCATCATTATCACCCTCAATCACATCAGCGACCCTGGCACAGCACACTGCACCTTCGGCCGGTCAACAAGCAGAGCCTTTTCGGCGGGATTTGAAAACATGCAACAGTTCGACAACCGTTGAGCAGTTGCCCGGACCCAGTGGTCGGAAGATCCTCTTTCAATGGAGGTTTGCGGAACTTTACACCCCTTTCCGCATCTCCCAAATATTTTTATATAGAAGAGCAGTGGTAATGGCACCGACTAACGTGTTCCCCGACTTAGGTCGTGGGTTCGAATCCAGGCAGGCACATAACTTGGTGTAAATTATTTCATCACCACTGCTCGAAAAACGGTGAAGGAAAACATCGTGAGGAAACCGGCATGTCCTAGAACCAAAAATTCAAAGAAATGTGACATCCACCAACCCTCAATAGGCGTGGTGGTTTACGGTATTTAAGGCCCATTCCCTCTTTCACAGAGACGAGATGATGATATAGAATGTTCAGTCGAGGGTGAAAAGAAAAACCCAAATAATAAAATGAAAAGTATTTATTTTAAAACACTGTTTTATTCATGGTTCTTAAATTATACAACAATATACACCATGATACTATCTCTATGATTGAATACGTGTTGGGTTAAAAATATATTTCATAGCAGTGTATTCTTAACAGTTCAGAGAAAAAAACATCATTACTTCTTCACATTCTAATTTCTCGATAAGTACAGTATACTAAAATTTTGCAATATCAAGCCTACTATTCCTGGCATATCCCCACCGGTATAGGTCAATTCAAAATTAATGGCGGCTGTAAGGTTCGGGTATTGCGCAGCGACTGGCCTCGTGTTCCGCACCGCAATTAACTTTAGATCTTAACTATATTTGTCTAGAAATGTTTAAAAAATTATTGGCGATCAAAAACTTGATTAATTTAGTTTGTACATTATTCCAATAATCATGATTCTATTTGAACGTTCCGTAGATTACATTAATTCTATTTATAATTTACAGATACAACACAACCCTTGTTTACAGTCGGGTAAAAAGCCAAAAATTACATTTCATCGCCTGTTGGGTAGGCCGAGGTTTATAGTACTACATTTCAGCAACAAGTAAAAATATTATTGTTGGTCAAACTTGTTGATTAGTGATCATGCCTTCTCTGTATAAGAAGAGGCGTTAGACCACCAGTGGGACAATGACCTGCTGGTATTTATTTATTTATACTATTATTCTTAAACAATATCTTTTTAACCCACCACTCAAAATTACTGGTCAACAAATATACATGACAGGATAGATATAATTATGATTTATTTCGCTAATTTTTCTTAAACTTCATGAAGAAAAAAAAACCGTAATAGGTAGGCACTCAACTTCGTTTTATATTTGACTGCAGGCTTCAAGAAAAAAAAAATAACTTTGAAACAATGTTGGAAGTGTCATTTGGTCTTGAATCAGTATTTTATCATGGATTCATGATACTTAGGGTTCCGTACCCGAAGGGTCAAAACGGAACCCTATTGCTGTCACTCACGTGTATATCTGTCTGTCCGTCGTCTATCACACAGATTTGACAGCCAAACGGTTGGAGCTAAAATCTTTAAGTTTTTACAGTATAATCATCTTGTTGACCCAAAGCCATACAAATTGTCACAAAATATGTTTTAATGATTATCAGCTGTATGCGGGCCCATACACCTAATAGATGGAACGTGAAAAAAAAAGAGTTGAGCTACCCCATCGAGTAGTTTTGTTGTTTAGAGCTTGTTGAGTAGATAAATACTGCAATTTTTATTATTTTAAATTTTGGAAAACAAAGGCATGAGAAGCAACCAAAGTCAGTGTTTTTTACAAAATTTTATTACAAATAATTTTTAACTTCCCATTGACCTATAAACTTGATATTTGGTGAAAATATTTATTATTACGTATACTTTACCAACAAATACAGAATATATCAGATTTTTCTTTGAAACTCTCCAATTTTTCCTATTACAACCAACTTGATTTTGCGATTTGATACGGAACCCTAAATATGCGAAGTCAGACACGCACTTGGCCGTTTTTAAACCCAGCGAATTCACTCCCGTGGCCCACACGGACCAGTAATATTTTTGGGGATGAAAAGGGTTCGGAACTGTATGTACTCCCAGAGATGCAAAATCAAGCCTATTACAAACAAACATACGAATGTATAGTTATTTATTTAAAATACAGATCTATAGATCCAAAGGCTGGGATTAGAGACACCGTTACTAATAATGCCACGAAATCAGTCAGTCACGGGCCGATAAGAGGAAACGGGGCAGAGAGCGCCGACTGAATTTCCTTAGTAAAAATTCATAATTCGAGGTTTGGTTCTCGCCTGTTTCCTCTTCCAATATTGGACCAATTTAAAAGATATTCCATAAACTGAAAATAAAAGATATATACTATGTCCCTATGTTTGCCTTTTTGATGATTCATTATCGTAAGAAGCACTAGAACCCTCAAAAAATGCTCAAGATTGCGCTGTCAACAGAGGCTTAGTGTACAAATTTGACAAATATAAATGAAAAAAGGTATATATCTTACTTTACCAGTTTACGGAATATCTTTTAAATTGCTCCAATATTGGAGGAGGAAAGAGACGAGAGCCAACCCTCGAATTATGACTTTTTACTAAGGAAATTCAGTCAGCGTTCTCTGCCCATATTTCCTCTTAATTCAAATGAGAACGGTGAAAATCACTGCCACGGTTTGTATGGAAAGATTTGACAGTGCTGTCCCTAGCCGTGGTTGGCGTGTACTACCTCATTTTGACAAAAATATTGTCAATTTAAGTCTATTAGTTGAAATGGAGACTTTTCAGGCATATTTCTGTTTATTTTAAACCCTCAGTAAAAACCAGCAATCAAATATTAAACTCCTTAAACTGTTGAACCAATAAAACAAAGCACTATTATAATGCATAAAATATAAACAAAATCTTATATTATGGCGTCGACATTTGATTTTGAATGTTCAATACAAATTATATGGAAATATAATGGGAACTATTTATCTAATAATATTAATGAATTAATAAGTAATGATAGAGCTCTTTTAAACAATAATTTAGTGGTAAATATTTGGAGTAAAAAGTACTCTTGAAAATTAACAATATTTACTTTGAGTTCAACTCTGAAATTGTTTTTTTTTATTATTTCCCTCCTTATCCAACACCACTGCATCTCCTGAAAGCCAGAATCAACAGTGGTGACTACCAGTAAAGCACTGGCTTAAAACAAAATTGTTTTATAAATTTTTAACTAACTTCAAAAAAGGAGGTTCTCAATTCGTCTGAATGATCTTTTATTACTTCAGACTTGGACCCACAGTAAAATTTTGTTTATATTCATGAGTACTACCACCCCGAATTCTAAACTATTTTTGATTGACGTGACAGACAAAACTAACAAATGTTTTATCTCTTTTTGACACAAGAAAGACTTCTCACCATTTCTCTGAGTTAAAAAGAGACAAAAACATACTAGATTTCACATAAAACATGATGCATATTTTTTTAATCACATTAACTACATTATGTATTTGGATTGGCCATGATTTCTCGTTGCGTAAATATTATACAGAATGATCTGTAGAGATAGATCAATCACTAAATCAACCTGTATAATGTCGTTTTATTTTGAAAACTATAGTTTTTTTTATAAGATTTAGATCCTGTGTGTACTTACTGAAGTATTCATGAAAAACATTTTTTTACATTTTACATCTATGTCTTTATAGAATCTGCTTGTGCGAGTATGTGAAATACTTATGGCTATTGAGACGTGATAAAACTATTTTTAACACCTGACGAAATAAGAGGGCCACAGACAGATACACATCTGTGTATTGTCTGTGGCATCATAGCTACTAAACGGATGAACCGATTTTGATTTAGTTTTTTTTTTGCGACTTTGAAGAGTGTTCTTAGCTATGTTTGATTAAAATCAGTTCAGCCGTTTAAGTTATCCGCATTTTACTCTTTGAATCTGGGTTTTTCCGCAAGATATCGAATCATAACTACGTGTTTCGAACATCGAGCTTTAGCTGTTTTAAATTCACTCGAACCACACTTCGAACATGAGGCTCGATGTTTTGTTACAACTGGCTTTTAAAAACCAACGAGAGTTTTGGTGTAACATTTTATAGAGCAAAGGTAAAAGCGCGGGTGCGTGGAGTGAGGTCAATAATGAACGCAAGGTACAAATATATGTTACAGGTAAATACTCACTCGCCGTGAGCATTACGTCGAACACAGCGTCGAACATTCGCAAGAACGTTACATTACATTGTAATGCTCGCAGAAATCGCACCAAGAGAAACATTACTGTTTTATGTTCGAATCAGCACCATCTTTAGTAAATGGTCAAATAATATTTATTGGCTTGGAGTTGTGAATTGAATTCGTAGCTTTTCCCAGCAATGGGATATTACAGAAAGTAGCCCAACATTAATTTCGGCTATTGCATTAGTCCGAGAAATTACAAATTACAGTATTTTATTTCTGTAATATTTACCCAGTCATTTCAAATTGAGATATAACTGCTCGAGATCGCGTATTTAAAAAAAGTTAACTTCTATAATAACTAAATTAAAATGTGTTTTAATGCCAAGAAAAACTTTAATTAATAATATAATATTTTTATACATTGGAAAGACTTAAAAAAACCAACTCGCCTGTAGTATATTATCAAGCACTTTAATAAGAGGGTAGGTAGGATTTTAAGTTGTGTGTCAACATTCCATGGTGATCAATGATTGTTCCCACTCTGTATAAGAGGCATTTGTCCTGAAGTCCTAAGAAAGGTATGCTCAACACTGGGCAAAAACATGATTTACATGATGTTTTTGAATTGGTAAGACAACTTCTAACAGTGAATGTAGGTACTTATTTACCGAGAGATTTTTGTAAATGAGAACATTGAAATAATTTCATTAAAGTATTTTATTTTATATCTAGTATAACACTGAAGAAAATTCTCCTACCAATAAAAAACTCTTGGATGGTTTCCGATTTGCGAATTTGGAGTTATTGTGAAACCCAAACTTATTGCCTAAATTTGACAGGTCTTAGAGCTGAGTTAGAAATTCTCAACTTCAAATGTTTATGTAATTTTTTATTTAAAATCCCACCTACCTTCAAAATAAAAAGCCTGACCCAAAATCAAATGCCGGCTCAATTTAAAACTCCTTAAGTAACAAAATCATAGCCTAAATATTTCTTATTTTTTCTTCTCACTCGCGAAGCAACCTTCTTGGGATCATCATAATCTTCGTCTTGCTCATAGACAATATTGTTTTCAATAACCCAGTCAGCGGGCTCTTGCTTGATAGGTGTGCTGCTAGACAAACGTTTCTTCTTTTTCCTCCCAGAATCATCTTTAGACCGCTTCTTTGGTCGTTCATCTAGAACAAGATGCTGATATTCTTCAACGATATAGTTTTCAGGTTCATAACTGGTAGTAATTTCCACACCAACGGATGGATCAACATCTGGTAGGATATAGTAATTTTCAAAGTCCCCTTGTAAGGTGATTTCGTTCATATCTGCTGTGAAATGTCGCTTCTTTTTTCCAGAAGAGCAGTGTTTGATATAGGCATATTTTGGTTTAGTATCATCGGGTAAAATGTTCACAGTCCATTCTGGGTTTTCAGTACTAGTAGCGGGGATTTCTTTAACTTCCTCCATGGTGATTTCTTGTTCCTCAGCTATTTCATAGATGAAATTGTCAGAAATAGTGTTGTCTTCCATGATTTGAAGTACTTCTGAGTTTTGCGGTTCGGCGGTCGATGTTGAAGAGGTTTGCGGGATTATCTGTGAAGGAGGGTAGATTGATAAATAATTACATACGAAAGTTAAGAAAAACGTAAACGAAGAATCAAAAATTAATGCCTCCTGTCTCCTGTGTCATAGTATTGAGTGGGTTGGTTAAGGGTACACTAGTCGACGGCACGAACTATTTTGAGCGCGGGGTTAAAATGCATTTTATATCAACCGACAACACGTGCGGAAGAGATAGATGCTGTGATGAGCAGTAGGAAGCTAGTTCGCGTACGAATACACACTTTTGCAAATTTGTAGCGAAATGGATAATGATTTAGGACGAAACCGAGCGCGCGATATTTTTATAAACAGACCTTTGTCAGTCTAGATATCATGAAAAAACGACTAAATCTATCTGTTCAAAATAAAATTATTTGCATTGTTGAACTACTGATCTATCCCTGTATGGAGGCCGTTTTGCAATTTTCCGTCTTCTTATGGTATTTATTCGCGCCCAAAAGTGCGTTAAAATTAGTGTCGAAATGTGGAACTTTCGACGCTCATAACTATCAAATATTTTCTTTTTTTACTTTTTTGCTTCTATACAGGGCTAGATAATGACGAGACAAATCGATATCACTTTTTATTTTGAACGTACATCGTCAAACAGTGGAATAATCCCTAGACTACGTTTGTATGGAAGAATTCGACTAGTGTAACCTTAAGAACAAGCCATCAAGGCGTCGTGGGTGGCATAAAATGTTGGATAAGAATTCAGGACCTAAAGAAGGCAGTAGTATCCAGTAACATAATACTGTGATGACCAAGAATTGTATCCTTCAGTCATGATCAAATTGAACTGTCATGTTCAGTAGTTGTATTTTGCAGTTATTTACTTCCAATGGCTTATATTTCTCCGTAGGCATCTAGAGAAAGTATAAATCTACCATAACTTCAAGTTCCCAAGTGCTTGTTTAGTATAGCCACAGATAATATAATACTAGCACACAGATGCCTAATGCCATACAAAGAAACCGTGCCGACGTAACTAGCGTTTTTCGTCTGATTATTTTTATAAGTACTTCGATCGCGTTCGGTTCCGGACTTGCAAGTTAAAGGGTTTTCTCGATTCGTGACTATTTTTTGCTTTAAATACAGCGACGATTTTTTTTGTAGTATTTTTTGCACGTTTTTACAGTTTCATTGTATCAAAATGTGTTACAATACAAATTTAAAAAATCGAGTGGCATGCCTTAAAAATTTAAAACCGCGCCATCTATTGGAATCAATTTTAAACGATCCGTTCAAATAATCTTTGAATTAAGAGCCCAATATGCCATAATTTTGTGCTTCGGAGAGTTGAATATAATTTTATGATTAATTCTAGAAAATATTTATTTTACACACAATTCAGATGCATATCGCGCCATCTAGTGACATTTATTTGAGCCAAATTTTCTTTGTTAGCGCTGAGACCCCGTGACATAGTTTAGTCCAAGCAAGTGATGTCACAGATTTGTACTCGACTTTTCGGGACGTTGCTCCACTTTAAATTGACCAGATATTTTATTTGATAATTATTTCTACAGCTGTCATTGTTTTTATTTATTAAAGTAGGTAATATATTGGTAGACATTTCATTAAAAATCAAAATCAATTTTTTTAATTTTATTAAGGCCTACATGGGCACTTATAAAACGTCGACAAAAGGTGCATTGCCATCATAATTCCATTAGCTTGGTCTCTCTCATACAACGGAATCCATCATGATTGGAAATGGAATACAACATTGGCACGTCATATGTCGTCGTCTTCATAATCATATCAGCCAAAAGACCTCCACTGCTGGATATAGGCCTCCCCCAAGCACGGGTCGTTGTCAGAAGCAGCGTTGGAAGGCCCCCTCTAGGTGGAGCGACGACCTGGTCAAGGCTGGGGGAATCCGGTGGATGCGAAACGTGCAGGATAGATCAGTGTGGCCCAGCTGTTCTATGTCTGCACAAAATCTAATAAAACCAAGTCCCTTACCTCAATGATCTGCCTAGGATCAGGCATTTTGGTGATGACCTGCTCCGACTGCGTGATGGACGCCTCCGCCTTGTCAGTCTCTACCTTCACCACCCACAGCTGCTTGCGCTGCAGATTCTTCATGGATCTGGCGAACAAAATTTTGTGTGTAAGTTAATGTTCGGAATTGGTAATTTGTTGTTCGATTGGGGTGGTAATATGTGGTTCGATTGGGGTGGTAGTTTGTTGTTCAATTGGCGTGGTAATTTGTTGTTCGATTGGGTTGGTAACTTGTTGTTCGATTGGGGTGGTAATATGTGGTTCGATTGGGGTGGTAGTTTGTTGTTCAATTGGCGTGGTAATTTGTTGTTCGATTGGGTTGGTAACTTGTTGTTCGATTGGGGTGGTAACTTGTTGTTCGATTGGGTTGGTAACTTGTTGTTCGATTGGAGTGGTAATCTGTTGTTCGATTGGGGTGGTAATTTGTTATTCGATTGGGGTGGTAGTTGTTCAATTTGGTTGGTAATCTGCTGTTCGATTGGGGTGGTAATTTGTTGTTCGATTGGGGTAGTAATTTGTTATTCGATTGGGGTGGTAGTTTGTTATTCGATTGGGGTGGTAGTTTGTTATTCGATTGGGGTGATCCACACGATCAATCTACAATACAAATATTTTCTTAATGTCCTTCGGTAAACTTTGTGTTTCGTCAGTCGTCGGATTTCTATCAATTGCCCTTTGCACTTATTGTGTATAGAAAGTATTTTGAACTAGCTTCTGCCAGCGACTTCAATCGTATTAAAATCGAAAATTATCCCGAGGGCATATATTCCTGGGAAAAAAAAATTAGAACCTACGCCATCAAGCACAAGAGGCGAGGTCTTAGCCATTGGGCCACCACGACATATCATCACGTCATATCTAGTACAACTATTTTCTTAATGTCCCTCGGCAATCATCGCATTTCCGAATACAAACAAATGCTAATATCCATGCCCATCAATTATTAGATTTACTACTAACTTGTGCAATGATGAAACTGGATATCATGATTTTCGAAAAAATTGATTACTCCATTTGTTTTTCAAATTTTTAAGTAGGCAAAAATTTATTGGATGTTACACAAAAAGGTGTAATGATATGTATGTACTCACAGATATCCTAGGGTGTCCACCAGTTGTCTCACGTTGAGTCTGGAGACACTCTCCTGCGTCTCTTTCACTGGCTCCACAGAGTAGTTGTGCTCCATGCGAATTATTTCAGCCACTGGGGACAAAAGATAATCAGTGTTATACAAAAGATAGTCACGGAAACTTAAGCTATTAACAAAATTAACATCATTACTGGGAAGGTTTTTAAACAAGAATATTTAGGTCGAAACTTGCGATTTAGGCAATTTTTTAAGTCTTCTGATTTAAGAGTAAATAGAGTAAATACGGGCAGAGAGCGCCGACTGAATTTCCTTAGTAAAAAGTCATAATTCGAGGTTTGGCTCTCGTCTCTTTCCTCCTCCAATATTGGACCAATTAAAAAGATATTTCATAAACTGGTAAAGTAAGATATATACTATGTCCCTATGTTTTCCTTTTTCATTTATATTTGTCAAATTTGAACGCTAAGCCTCTGTTGACAACGCAATTTTGAACATTTTTTGAGAGCTAAAGATAATATATCATCAAAAAGGCAAACATAGGGACATAGTATATATCTTGATTTTTCAGTATACGGAATATCTATTTAATTGGTCCAATATTGGAGGAGGAAACAGACGAGAGCCAAACCTCGAATTATGACTTTTTACTAAGGAAATTCAGTCGGCGCTCTCTGGCCCCGTTTCCTCTAATGGCAAGCCCATAATTTCTTCGTCTGATTTGCCTAGTTATGCCATATTTCGTCAATTCGATCAAATCAAAATGAACGGCCCTGCACGTTCAGTATCGTTTTTGAAAAGAGATGGCCCCCTACCTGAACCTCTTAAAATATATTTTCACAACTAAAAAGTGAAAATAAAAATTCGGTGTCAAAAAACGAAGACACAAAAACAAGAACACCTCCTTCCGATATTGAAATTATTTTTCACTTTGTAGTATTTTTATTTGGAAGTCGGTTGTATCTTTTTTTGTAAAAAAGTTGTTATTTTTAATATGTTTATAAATTAGAAATTCGTATGGTGTTATTTTTAATAGCTTTTATATAATTTCACCTGTCCCGGAGTCAGAGTTTAATCATAGTTAGCATGTAAAATTTGACCTACTTCCTAGTGTTCGAATGAGCCGAATTTAGCACACACGTGAGTTTCTCGTGTCATTGCATTTTTTAAATATAAAAGCTTGTTCATAAATATTATTGCTTTAAAAATATTATAAATGTCTTATTTCGAAGTCTCAAATCCTATCTAAAATAATTAAATTACTACAAGTATAATTAAATTACTTGTGATTTTTACTAAGTACAGCGATTCTCAAATATTATTTGTATGGGACCCGCATGCATTTAAATCTATTCGCTTTTAGTGCTGCAAAATACGTCCAGCTCTTACCAACCGCATAAAATAATTCGATGGGCCGCAAAAAGTTGTTCGACGGGCCGCAAATAGTTGCTCTACGTGCCGTATTTTAAAATTATAGAGTCGCGAAAAGTAGCTTATCGGGCCGCAGAGATGTACGTTGAAAGCTGCCTAAAATGGTTCAAACGGCCGCAAAAAGTTGCTCGACAGCCCGCATTTCAATATGAACATCACACAGCTAAGGCAGCTAAGGAGTGGAGTTCTCTGCCCGAGTCTGTTTTCTGATAGCTACAACCTGGGAGTCTTTAAGTTAAGAGTGAAGAATATGTTACTTCTAGGCAAGCGTGCTTCACAATCGACCACATCATTGCCTACCATCAGGTAGTGGTCAAACGCGAGCCTATAAATAATAATAATAAAAAATAAACAAGCCGAAAAATGTTGCTCATTAGTTCGCTACTGAGTATCGCTGGCATTTTTGACTATACGCTCCTACCAATTTTTACTATAGATTAATTCCTTACAAATTTACGTTATAAGTTAAATAATAATTGATATTTCTGTCTGTGACAAATTGCAGTACCTTTGGGGCGTCCTCCTATGAACTTTTCGAATAGACCTTGGAAGGACGGGCCCCTGACAGCGCCTGCAATAAGGCAGAAATGTCACAACACTAACTATTGAGTTGGCAGCGATACTCAACTTTGGACGGGCCGCATGAATTTTTCAACTGACGTATTCCACATTGGGCAACAATTTTAACGGCACTTGAGGTATTCCACATTCGGCACCTATTCGACACTTATGTCGAATAGGTGCCGAATGTGGAATACCTCAAGTGCCGTTAAGTTCCTAGTCTTTGTCCTAGTCTAGGTAGTTTCGGTATAAATGCCTATAATGTTCAACATCTAACTAAAAAAGCAAAAGAGAAAGTTATATTTTTATCATGTTATTAAACTCACTACTGATTTTAATCGCGTTTTTGATTTTAACGTCCTAAAAAGGATAAACGTCCCAACACTAGTACCTACTGATCCGTAGGTGCCAAATGTGGAACAAAATTTTAAAATAATAAATCATTCCACTTACGGCACCTGCGAAAAATATCGATAGGTGCCGAATGTGGAATACCTCAGGTGCCATTAGAACGGGTGCCCAATGTGGAATAAGTCGGCGTAATTTGTAAAATTATGATATTGTTTTTTCGTTCGTTTGTATTTTCGCTATAAATTTAATTAATTGGCTTCCATAGGAAGGACATTAATGGTTTTTTTTTAAATTACTAGTCAAATGAAAGAATAAATCAAGCGTTCTTACTCTAACTTATGTGTACAGGCAGGGTCCTATTTACCTACCGTGATTATATACCATGTGCTACATGTTTTAAATATTTAAATACTTACCTACAAAAAAAATAACAAAGTCTCATCAGGCCGCACGATTACATCGTTGGGCCCGCGGCCCGCTGTATGTTGAGTATCGCTGCTTCACCGTAAGCACGTATTTACTAACAGGGTTTTTGGCACTTTTTTTTCTAAACTATTTGATAATAAGTTTAGAAAAACCTACACCTTGACCTTTTCTGCCATATTGCGACATCGACATAGTGAAACCAGTTTCATAGAATCGTGCAAGTCGATATGTAAGTACCGTACATACATTAAGAGCTTCTACAAGTTTCACGAGCCTAAAACAGAAAACAGCTACTTTTTCAGCGAAACTATCTCATTAACTACAAGATGTATGGTATAAAAATAATGACAAAAATAAAAACGACACAGGTCCGTCGTCTACAAGCCCTTGAGCGAGACTGACTGAATGCCTCGCGCGAGCGCAACGGTTTATAAGGCATTATTTAGATAATTTATTACAATATAATATGTAATCAAAAATATAATATAAAATTGTATTCGATTGATAAACACCTCAAATTTCAAATTATTTACCAGTTAATTTTATATTAAACATATTCTTAGGCGTAAACGACGCTTTCGCACATGATAAAATTGCCATTTTCCGCGTGGACAATTTTTTAAAGTACAAATACAATAAACTTTGAAAAACAAAATTGGTGGCTTACTAATCTTACTATATGCCCAGTCCATACCATTTTTTGCAGATTATTATTCGCCACCAGTAAGTTGAAAAAGCAATTGAAAAACCTGGTGTTTCGCGATTAAGTAAAAACGTGTGTTAGGAATTTATTCTAATTTAATTTCAGCAGTTATCAAAAATATTTATTGTACATTTACTAGATAACTATGTGACGGAAAAAATTGCATTAAAAGATTTATCATATATCTTGTTGTTATTGAGTAATTTGCGCTGAAAATGTTGCTGTTTTCTGTTTTAGCTCGTCAAACTTGTAGTGGATATTAACTGGGGGTAAACTACAAAACGCTACTTGTTACGATTCTTTTATAGGGACAGCAAAAAATTGTGATGTGCTGTGGGTCCATCATGGCACAGCATAATGCTAAGCCTTGACTTGCATCTGTCTGGTTTCTGTTCCGTCTTTTTTTTTATTTTTTTTTTTTTATGTTAAATGTAGTTTCAATACAACTATTTTCTAAATGTCCCTCGGCAAACTTCGTGTTTCGTCATCGTCAGTCGTCGGATTTCATTTCTATCAGTTGCCCTTTGCACTTGGTGCAGACCGGACGCTCTCAATCGACTTGGAAGTATATAGAGTTGTTAATACTCATTTAACTTAATGTAATTTATTTTAAAGGAGAATGCCCAAAATCAGTATCGCTTTATAATAAAAGAGTATAGCCGCAAAAATATAATCATAAATTATACATTTTTTTTTAAGTTTTCTTATTTTACTTGATTGAAATCGTATGTGGGGTTAATATTTAGTGTTTAATTAGTTATTTATTCGATTTTATTTTAATGGCGTACTTTAGTGAAAACAGTGTTGCCATTTTATGAACCTCCCCATAATCGGTGTTACTAATAGTGTAAGGGCAGACGCTGAGTTTTAAAAATCATTTAAATTATGACATTTCCCGCTTCATTAATATTTTTATTTATATATAACATAATTAAAATGATATTACTTTACGATTTAAAAATCTTTCTCTAATTAACAAATCACTTATGGTCAGGGTGATTTAGATTAATTGTTGGTAACACTACCACAGGCGATGTAAATGAAAGGTGAACTGTCAATTATCAAAAACGTCATTGTCAAAAATGTCATTGTCAAATGTCAAGTCAAGCTAAGTGCCAAACAAAGATTCGTGTCGGCGCGGCAGCGAATTTTTGCGTTTATATTTGTTGAGTTTGTTGTGCTAATTAAAAACTTATCATTGCGTTGAGTTCGTGTTCAGTAGTTTTCGGATTCCTGCACACTCAAGAAATCTTTTTGAAGACTATTGTACTGTTTCTGTGCTGGTGGTGTGGATTGTGTAGAACGAACAAAAAATCAAAGAAAAAACAAAAACCCCACAAAATAAATGGATAATTTTTATTTCCTTTGAAAGTATGACCTCTCCCTTTTTTTATATCCAATTTACGCTATCATACAATTTTTTTTTATGCGCAACGGCGGTCCATAGAAGGATGGGCAATCTCCTTTGGGAGGAAAGCTGCTGCGGTTAAAAAGGCAAATAGTTTTACAGCTCAATATAGTCCACACGGAAATCGAAACAAAACAACTATAAAGTTCTTAGCTCTGAGTTCAAATTATTATACAAGATAAATATATTATTTGATGAACATGAAAATAAGCATTCGTTTGTATTAGGAAATACGATGATTGTCGAGGGACATTACGAAAATAGTTGTACTGTAGTATATCGTAATTTTGTCTTTTTATAATTTTTAAATATTTTTTATATAAAAAAAACGTTGCCCCACACTAGGAATTTCATCCTGTATCGTGGGTGCGTTTACAAACATATAAACTCACATACGCAACACACAGAGCCGGTACAACTATCTGTAGGTCATACAAATATTTGTTCCGTGCGGGAATCGAACCCGCGACACGCAACGCAGCAGTCAATCGCTCAACCACTGCGCCAACCGTGCGCCCTAGAAGATTAAAAATATTGGACAGTAATTGTTTATTTTGTCACGTAAACAAAAAATAACGAAGTCACATTTTAGTGAACTTTTACTCACCCACTTCTGAATTTTGATGTGGTTTATCTTTATCAATTTTTATTGATTTTCTATAGCAAAAAATACGTGTCCAATATTTTTAAATAAAACTAACTGAAGGATTACATAGTATTTTTTTTTTACCCCGGTTTCTGTGAAAATTAAAGCTTTTTCTTTCTACATAAAAATAGGTAACAGTTTGATCATGTTATTTGCTGAAAAGTACTTACTTTTCTTATCGTTAGGCGACTGAATGATGGGAGCCGGCTTCTCCTGGTGCGTGAGGAGTTCAGGCAGCATCGGCGAGTCGATCCACAGCCCTTGGTTGTCCAACTCGAAGTGGTAACTGGTTGACAAAAGAGGGAAACTTTATTTTACAAGTTTTTTTTTTAATTTCCATGCGTTCAAGCGTTTTTACCCGACTGCCGAAGGAGGGTCATGTATTTATCAGTCTTTGTGTGTATGTATGTTTGTCCCTATGTGGCGTCCTAGAGACCAAACGAGTTGGCTGTTTTTATGATTCTTACGTCAATCGATTCGTCTTAACCTCTCAAGTGTCACTGGCGACATTAAAATTGGAAAATAGAAAAATGGCGCCTTTCGGACGCCATATTGTAGGCGGGCAATTTTCTTTTTTCTTCCAAACCCATCGTGTGGAGTATCAAAATAAAGGTTTTCATGACGTGATTTCAAAAATATATAACACATATGTTTAAATATACCTAATTCGAAAAAAATGTTAACTAAAAGTTAAATTAATATAAAAAAAAAGTTAAATCAAAAAATCCAAAACCCGACTGCTTAAAAAGCGAATACATAAAATTCACAAGCTGGCTGATCAAAACCAGATGTATCCTCCGACTGCACAGCATGGTTTTCTTCTTGTTTACGTCTTTTTAGTTCGCTTTTTAAGCAGTCGGATTTTTTGTCATACCTATTATTGGAATCAAATATAACAGCTCACATGTTAGGACCCACTAATATTAATGATAATTTTATCCGTGGTGCTAGGCAACTGGGCTTATCCCAGTAGTAAACGACCCTTTGTGCCTATTGGCCTTGTTTGTTCTGTCTCCTGCTTGATAGTGAAGTGGAAATTTGTATTATTTTCCTAATCCTCTGTTATTCTTTTTTGATTAATTTCGTTGCGGGATGCAATACAGTTAAATTCATTATCCGGGACTTCGTCGAGCTTCATTACCTCGGCGCTTTTCCGGTGGTCGCCACTGTTGATTCTGGCTTTCAGGAGTTGCAGTGGTTTGGGAATAGTGCGGTGGGATTGCCGCAAAAAAAAAGATTTTACTTAATGTCAACTAGATTTGGGGGAGTTTTGGGTCAGCGGTTATAAGTATTTATATACGAAAATTTAGGGAAATATTAGTACAATGGTATCCCTAAAAATTACTGTCAAATAATCAACGCGGGCTCTATCTTTGTAAAACGGTACCGTAGGCCTGTTATTGTCTTGCTCACTTCAAGAAAACATCTCTGCCAACATTTTAAATGCGCCTGCCTGGGCGACCCACGACCTACAACTTGACCGATACCATTGGGCCACCACTGCTCTACCCTCTGCTCTGCTCTACTGGGATACCCCTCGGTAGCTGATTTTAAAATAAGAATCACGTCTAAATGGCTAGTCGTAATTTTTTGAAAAAAATATATGTTTTATTAGACAATTTTTTTAATAATTTGATTTAAGCAAATTTTGAGTTTTATTCGTATAACATAGTGTAATTAATTTGTAAAGTTATGTCTAAAACGGACAAAAAAACGGAATTCGCACCAAAACCGCCGAGCGTGTTATAATGAAATTTTACCATCGCAAAGATAATTTAATTATCTACATTTTGATCTGAGGCTTTTTTTTTAAAGTCATAGAATATTATGGAAAGTACAAAAAACTACTAAATATTGGGTCGTGCGGGTGTGAAACGAGTGCGCGTTTTGTTCCCTCAAGGTCATTGTCGTTAGTCGTCGTCTTAAACTCTTAGCTTTAAGCCACAGATTCCTCATCAACTCCCATGAAGATTGAAGCTCGTAATTTGGAGCAAGAGTTTCGCTTCTAATGCAGTCATCATTATCATTCTTCGGTCTATGTCAGTAACCTTCGTCTTCCTGCGGATATTTTTGATTCGACCACGCAAATAAACACCGAGCCCTCTCCATTGCAATTTGGATGACTTAGAAGCCTTTCGATTAGTTTCGATGAGACCGATTATGAGCGGTCACATTTCAGAATACATTAGTGTTCTAAAGCACTTTTATTTTATTATACTGTTGATTCACTTACCCGCAGAGCTGAAGACTAACATGTCTCCAGAGGCATTCGCTCTCGTCATGCATAGCACCCTCGATCCAGTCCTGGCGTTTGATTTCATTGTCGGTCGATATATTTGCACTGTGGACAACAACACACATTTCATTAGGAATTCAGGCTCCATCTTTAATTACGCAACATCTTTACCACAGATAATATAATACTAGCATACAGATGCTTCATCCCGTACAAAGAAACGGTGCCGACGTAACTAGCGTTTTTCGTCTGATTAGGCTGAAATTTTTAGGGTTTACCTAAGGGTAAAAACGGGACCCTATTACTAAGACTTCGCGGTCCGTCTGTCTGTCACCAGGCTGTATCTCATGAGTTGTTATAGCGGGAACAGAAATACATCATCTGTGAATTTTGAAAATTTCAACTGTCTAGCTATCACGGTTCATGAGATACAGCCTGGTGACAGACGGACAGACAGACAGACGGATCGCGGAGTCTCAGTAATAGGGTCCCGTTTTTACCCTTTGGGTACGGAACCCTAAAAACGATGCATATCTCGCCATCTAGTGAGATTTATAAGAACCAAATTTTCTTTGTTGGGACCCCATGCCTCTACTGATGCATGTTAAGTCACCATTTCACCAAGGATGAGACCCTTTCCCTGCCTCGGAAAGCACATTAAGCGAGGCTCCCATTTGACATTCGTTACAGATAGTCAAACCCGAATCTCTGTCAACCAGTCTTACCAAGGCGAATCCAAGGCAGTAACTGGATTGTTGAGGCAGTCACACCATGAAATATACTAAAGTCACCGCCAGATTACAAAAAAATAAGTCATTAAAACCTGTCCACCAATGTATTCCAATATTTGAAAACGATACGAAAAAAATTTAAAGGCAGTGTCGCTAACACGATCAAAACAAACGTATCGCGGTAAGGGGCGTCCTTGAACCTTTCACTTGGCATGAGTTACAGACCTTTTAGTCGAAACCATGTTCAGACGTATTTTTTTTAGGTAGGTACTTACTAGTACAATGAAACTTATACAAATTAACCTTTATTTGACAATTATTTTCAGTAATAATTTAATTTAATATAAGATAAAATGGTTCTACGCCCATACCTTTTATTTGACACCAAAATATCTCCTTAAACAAAAGATCACGTTCTACGTTATTATACTTTTTCAAGTCGGTTCAATCTGGTGGAGACTTTAGTATATTTTTTTTTTTATTTGAGATGGGTTTGCTCTTGACTCTAGTCTAGGTCAGAGGTGACAGAGACAAAGTCGACGATGGAGTGAGCTTACCCAGAAGTAGCCTGTTCACTCTAACTATGAAGAGATTCGGGTTGTATGCGTTCGGAAACACAGACGCAGGCAGTGAGTTCCACTCTTTTGCAGTGCGCATTATGAAGGATGTTTGGAAGCGCTTGGTGCGAATTGGTGGAATAGCAACTAGGTGAGGATGGTAACTTGCAGTGCGTCTAGATGTCCGATGGTAGAAGGGGGCCGGTGGGATGAGGTCGTGGAGTTCATGAGCACACTCGCCAAAATACAGTCTGTAGAATACCGACAAGCAGGCAACCTTACGGCGATGAGCCAAGCTGTGAAGCTTGGCATCCCGGTCCAGTTTGACGTCGCCAATTAGTCTCTTAGCTCTGCGTTCCACCGAGTCAAGCGCGGCAAGCTGATATTTAGCTGAGCCATCCCAGAGGTGGCTGCAATACTCCATGCAGGATCGGACTTGCGCTTTGTAAAGAGTTAATAGCTGTCCAGGCATAAAGTATCGCTTCACTCTGTTTAGGACGCCCAGTTTCTTTGCCGCAATTTGGGCTTTGTACTCGATGGAGGCGCCGAAGTTGAGACTGGATGTCAACTCCATGCCAAGGAGCTCGAGCCGATCAGTAACAGGAACAGATGCACCCCGAAAAGTAGTCGTTTGAATGAAACTAGTCCTTTTTGCGGTAAAAAGACATGCCTGTGTTTTGGTGGCGTTAAAAGAGACCAGATTGTCGTCACCCCAACGGGAGACAAGATTTAAGGTCAAATCAGTACGCTCCACCATAGCCTCTCTCAAGGAACGAACTTCATCTGCTTACCCTACAATACCAGGCAGAAGTAGGTCATTGATGCGCAGCAGGAAAAGAGTTGCAGAGAGAACAGACCCCTGAGGAACACCGGCATTAATAGCCATAAGGTCAGAGGAGCAGCCGTCAACGACTACTCGGATCGACCGATCACTGAGGAAGTCTGATATCCAGCTGCAAAAACCGGCTGGGATGCCATAAGCAGGAAGCTTGCTGAGTAGACTAGCGTGCCAGACCCTGTCATAGGCCTATATAGATTCGTTGTCAACAACTTAGTTCGGTACAGGCTAGCCAAGGCAGGCATCATCATCCTAAAGATGGCTACTGCTAGACATAAGACTCTCCAGCTACAATGGATTGCAGTGATCTAGTCATCAATCCACCTTGCAGCATTGTTGCTGCTCTTTACTGTTACCGATTTTAATCAACTTTTGCATCGTAAAAGATTTTTAACAGCTACCTGTCTGCAATTTTAATATGGTAGATACAAAGGATGGATGGAGAGGGAGGGGATGGCTAAAGAAAAGATGGATGGACTGTGTGAGGAGTGATATGAAAGAAAAGGGATAAGAATAAAGAAATTCAGTGATAGCGTGACGGGGACAGGATGGTATGGAAGAAGAAAACGTGTTGCGCCGACCCCAAGTAACATGGGACAAGGGCAGGAAGATGATGATGAGATACAAAGTATTCCTATCAAAGGAATTATCTTTTTTGACACTATTGTTGCATTTACACTAGCAACTCACAATAATGTAGTGTTACCCATTAATAAATGTCAGCTAACAATAGATTGCTTTAAATAAATACAGTAATCAATGAGTAACATTATAGTTGTAATAATTTATAACAATTTATGTAATCATGATAACACTATCACATGCTACCTATGTAGGTATATCAGTAATGCAGTGCAGAGCGCGACTCAGGGGAGACTCATTTAGTTTCCCCAGGGATGTGCCCTAACAGTTGTCACACAGAGGGGAGGGTTCCTAGGTCCCCTGCATGTACGGTGATAAGTTTATTGAGATAAAAATACCACACTCCCTGTTATTTTATCCCAAAACCTAACGGTTTCTCTTTGATAAAAAATGTGTATTAGTTAAAGCGGCTATTGAATTTATCATAAATCCTATGCCTTTTCGCAGTAGCTTTTTAAGTAGTTTACTGTAATTTTCAAGTGAAATACTGGTACTCAGCTGCATCAGGTCATAACGGAAGCAACCCCAAAATAGGAAAAGGCTTCCAGATTTATTTGAACATTTTGAACCTAACATCTCAGTTATAATTTCTGTATTTCTGTTTCTATATTTGCTATAACTAAACCTAAGATATATTCCAACAAGATGCGCCAATCCTATGGCATTTTAGACAGGTACAACTGCCAAACTTTGTTTAATAAGATGTAGGATGACTTAACAGCTTTTCGATTCAACAAAATAGCTACAAGACTACGAACAAAGGCAACCCATCTGTGTGGATTTTCCTATGTTACGCTGGCTTCCAGTATAACCGGGTTCAGGTGAGTATAGTGCCCAGCACGAAAGTTGGCAAGGTTTTGGTGTTTCGGTTTGCAAATATACTGCGAACTAATCAACACACGATTGGTCAGTCAATCTCTGTGTCAACTGACCAACCAATCGCGGGCTCAGAACGGTTCTAAACGTCCCCCGCGCCACGCTTCACTACCAAAGATACCTAAAAAACTACTTCTGCACATCTAACGACTCTTGCCAACTTACGTGCCGGGGATTATATCAGTATTTTACTTGGTCTTCTGAAATATACACCTCCAAAATCAATCTGTCTAGTGTTTTCCTTGAGCACAATTTCTGTCTCACAAAGTCTGAATGCCAGTATTTTACACAACCTAGTAGTTTTTTTGTTTTTTTACTTTCTAATTTCAGTAAGGGTAACATAACCTCTGTGTATAGTAATTGCCGCTCATGTTGATATTAAAATATTAAAGTTCTAATCATAACGGTTACTGATAAGGGTAAAATGTAATTGATAGGCATTTTGCCAACTACCACTTTAGTGTATTGATTGGAAAAAACCGATACTAAAGACGTGAAATTCCTTATGTTACATGAATTTTAAGGTTAAAATGGGATACCAAATGGAATATATCAGAATTTATATTTGAGGTTGTTTTCACAATACAGCCTTTGTATAATCTACAACTACAGTATGCTATTATGCATGATTTCTTGTGAGACTTATCCCCACCAAAGGGAAAAATTCATGTATAATGATTGAAATTCTGATACAAATTAGTATCAATATTTATGTTTATAAGCAACATTATTGAGATTTTTGCCACGTAAATGATGATATATATCCTGTGTGAGGGTTATATGTAAAAAATAAGAATTTTAATGGTAACTTAATGGGTCAAAACTACATAAAGCTAATTATGTTTACAATCATTTCACTACTTGAATTTTTTCGAGGTCACACGAGCAAACCATAGACACTATCTTGGTGGCACAAAAGATAAAAATAAATATTTTATTAAAGAAAATATTAACATCATAACAAACTCACTTGTAGAAGGAGAAGCTGCAGACTACATCGTACTCTAAATTGCAGCCTTCGACAACACACTTTAGAGCACTCATTGTGGAATGGAAGCGCACAACCAAAAATGGACACCTCACGATCACATCATAGTAATAAAGTTAAAATAACGAAATAATAACATTTAGCGCCCAAACCAACTTTCAAACAAACTAATTTGATGGATCTTTAGAAAATTATCAATCAAATGTCGAAATTGACGTGCTGTCACGAAAAGTCGAAAATTTTAACAAATGCGTCAAACGCGTGCCATGAAATGGTGATGTAATTGCGCGGCAAAATGTAATGGCAACACTATTTTAAGCATCGATATCTCGATTCAGATGTAATATTTTAAATATTTTTATTTACCATATTCGAACGTTTTTTAATAATTTTTAAAAAGCAGTTTTTAAATATTTTTCAGTAAATGCTTTTGAAATTAAACAACAAAGAGCTATCGATGCAATTTCATGGAAAAGATTTTATGAGAATTTTTTTTACCAAAATTCTAGGTATAAAATGTTTCTAAAATCAATTTTTTATTCCAAAATTAGATTTTACATACAAATCCATTACCTCAAAAGCAATAACTTTACAAAACATCGCATTAATACTCGAAAAACCATTTTAAAAGCAATGTTTTCAATTCTGAAACTAAGTTATAAAAATGTATTTACATGTTTGTTGTTTAGTTTAAGTTTTGTTATAATGTCTGTAATACATGAAAAACTGAATTATATAAATTTTATAAACTAATAATCGATTCTAACAAAAATATATCGATTAAGGAGTTTTAATGTTACCTGTTACAATTATTCACCATAGACAAAATAATTTACTCTTCGTTGTAATCAGGTCTATGGGACGCCATGTTGAAAGAGGAAAAAAAGTAAAATTTATTAAATTAGGTATTTTCTATTTCATAAATTTTATTGCTGGAGACACAAAAATAATATATGAGAATATTCAGAGTGACCAAATATTAATTTAGGCGTTTTGACTAAAATTGGGGTCACCATCGACAATCTATGTTAGCATCCGGATGTTACGTAACTCCTAGTTCATTGATCGTCAGTATATTGATTGCTTCTTTTTCAGGGTTTTCAGTTTTGGATGTGAAACGCGTAACGAAAATGTAGGAAGTAAAGTTGATAGTTTTTTCATCGTATTTTGTCAAAATGACACTGATTACGCATGTCACATGTCAATGCCATCATCC
Organism: Orthosia incerta; assembly: GCA_948252205.1. Classification (NCBI taxonomy): domain Eukaryota; kingdom Metazoa; phylum Arthropoda; class Insecta; order Lepidoptera; family Noctuidae; genus Orthosia; species Orthosia incerta. The sequence continues at coordinate 12,179,638 of OX411767.1, forward strand.
GTGACATTATTTTGTCATTGACTTTTTATGTCAATGATTGAAGACAGACATCTCGACTCGGCAGTCAAAACAAAGCTAACTTTTGCTTTGATGTGCGCACACCACACATACCTACTTAGGATGTGTTGCGCAATTCTTATTAAATTATAATTCTTAATAAAGAAGTATTTGAAAATTATCGACAATACAATCTTGTATTCATTTAGACTCATTCTCTTACCAATCAGATCTGATTACATATTATTTTCATCATGTACTTTTAACCGACTTAAAAAGGAGGTTCCTATAGGTAGGTAGATATCTACTCCGTGCGTATCGTATTCAGCCTGGTTGATCATTTTATGCCACGTTCTGCACTATTATATTTTATCTAGTTATCTATCTATTACAAAAGAGAAAGTAGGTATGTATGTATGTTCCTTAAAGACTTCGAAACGGCTGGACCGATTTTAATGAAATTTTCAGACATAATCCTCAGTTCATCTTTAGATTGACCCAGCGAATAATCCTGTAGTTTGGTGGCAATCGGAGCATTTTTTTTTTGAACATAGAACGCGGGCTAAGCCGCGTGCAGAAGCTAGTATTCTATTAATTAATCGTAAATTGGTTTCCGTTTTTCATTTATTTATTGACCGCACCCGTCCTAGATGCAGAATAATAGAATAGGTCTTAAGAGCAAAATATCTTCTCTTCTTAACTTGGTTACGATGCTCACACAGAAATTGGGAAAATAAACTGCATACTACAACAGATAAATGCACGGTATATTGAGGTAGGTAGGTAATTGAGAAGTCAAGGTTTCAATCAAAAATTTAAGTAAATTCAATATTTGCAAATTTTAGCCGAAGCCATCTTGAGCATTTTGGATTTTGGTTTTGTACCATAATTGTCATTAGCGACCCCGAAAACCATGAAATCGACACACATTCAAAAACCGACCTAGGTAAGTGTTGCTTAACCTGGGGACTTCACCACCCCAGCAACTCAAGGTCAAACACTGAAACATCCAAAAATGACCTTAGTAAGTGTTGCTTAACCTGCAGCCTAATTGCGTAAGTGAATTCTCCAAAGTAAACGAGTCGATTCTTTCCCAAAAACGACTTTTTATTATTAAACCTTTTTCATTTCCTTAACATACATAGTTTCTTAACATTAGGTACACAAATTTACATAATTTTTAGTTATGGCCCCTGGCGGGTATAGGCCTCCTCCAACAATTTCCAGGTTTTTCTTGTCTTTGCTAGTTTTTTCCAGTCTTCTCCAGCATTTCTTTTTATTTCATCTATCCAACGTTCTCTAGGGCGTCCTCTGGCTCTCTTTCCACTTGGGCCTAGCCAATTAGTGACTAGTTCAGTCCACCTACCATCTGACAATCTTGCCACATGCCCTGCCCACTTCCACTTCAGTCGTTTCATATGCTGGAGAGCATCTATAACTTTGTTTTTTTTCCTTATCCTTTCTGAGTTTTGCTTATCCTTCAGCCAAATATTCAGGATACTCCTTTCCATAGCCCTCTGGGTCTTCTGTATTCTGTCCCTTGCATATTTGTTGTATATCCAAGTTTGTGATCCGTTTGACATGCAGGGTAGCAGACACCCATCCTTAACTATCTTTTTCAGTTTCAAGGGCAGTTTTGATTTCATTATTTCTTTTAAGCTCCAGAACTTACTCCATGTCATGTTTATTCTCCTATCAATTTCATCTTTGTTTCTGAAATTGCTGAATGAAATGCATTTTCCAAAGTTCCTATATATAGTTTTCCACATACTCCAAACTCTGCGAATTGTCAGCTAGTATAGGCGTTTGGATAGCGTTTGTCATTACTTTCGTCTTTGATGTGTTTAAATGTAACCCAATACTGTTGCTTAACCTGCATAGCTCCGACACCATCTCTTCTAGTTGCTTAGCTGATTTTGAGAAGAGGACTATGTCATCAGCGAATCTAAGGTTATTGAGGTTTTTCCCATTTATGTTAATACCTTTGTGTTTCCAGTCTAGGTCTTTCATTATGTGTTGTAGAACTGATATAAAGATTGTAGGTGATAGCGGGTCTCCCTGTTTCACACCTCTACATATTTTGATTATTGGCCCCAATCTGTCAAGTTTCACACGGCTTACACTTTTGCTGTAGATGTCTTTCAGGATGTTTATGTACGGTTTGGGGATATCTTGATGACATAGTGCTTGCCATATGCTGTCATGGGATATGGAGTCGAAGGCCTTTGCATAGTCGATAAATGCTAGGTATAAGGGTTGTTGACGTTCTTGATGTTTTTCAATTATTTGTTCCAAGGTATGGACGTGGTCGATTGTGCAGAAAACCTTTCGGAATCCTGCCTGTTCCGTGGGTTAGTGTTTTTCTATTTCTGGCTCGATTCTCTTGTTTAAACAGACGACTTTACGTATTGCATATTACACTCTGAAACGGAAAAGTTATGCTCCTTTCCATTACCAATATGATGACGTAGAATTGATTGTAAAGAATGGACGAAAGCAAGAAATGTCAAGCTGGATAAGTCCCATGTTAATTTTAATGTGGTGGATTCCAAATGGATATTTAAAATTAAAAAGGAACAAGGGGGGAAAGAGAGATATAAAGCTAGACTAGTAGCTCGTGGCTTTACACAGAGAGGGTGTGATATATATGACAAGGATATTGGTGAAAAAAAGAACCAAAAGTTACGATGACTTTTATTTATATAATGCCACGGAAGGACAAAGTGATGATCCAATCACTGTCGAAGAAGCTCTCAGCAGACATGATAGAGACAAATGGCAGGAAGCCATTAATGCTGAACTAAATGCCCTGAAGAAGAATGGCACTTGGAGCCTAGTCAAGCTGGATAAGTCCCATGTTAATTTTAATGTGGTGGATTCCAAATGGATATTTAAAATTAAAAAGGAACAAGGGGGAAAAGAGAGATATAAAGCTAGACTAGTAGCTCGTGGCTTTACACAGAAATTTGGACATGACTACACGGAGACTTTCTCGCCTGTGATTCGGCACAGCACGTTGAGACTATTATTCGCTATTGCTGTTGAGAATGGCCTTTCTATTGATCAGATGGATGTGGTTACAGCATTTTTGAATGGGGATTTAAAGGAAAGAGTTTATTTGAATCAACCGAAGCTTTTTGAAGTGAAAGGCAAAGAAGACTACGTATGTCTGTTGAAGAAAGCCCTGTATGGTCTAAAACAGGCACCCAGAGCATGGAATAAGAAACTACATGATGCTCTCATTGAGATGAAGTTCAAGAGATCTGATAATGAACCATGTGTTTACTTCAGAAAAAGAGGCAATAACATTGTCTACATTGCAGTGTATGTGGATGATATCTTGATATTTTACGACAATGATATTGAGAAAGAAAAAGTCAAGAACGAATTGAAAACCAAGTTCGAAATGAAGGATTTGGGAAAAGTAGATAACTTTCTAGGGATGAAGATACATCAAGATGATACTAAGATTACTGTTGATCAGGGTGAATACATTCAGAAAATTCTGAAAGAGTTCGGAATGTCTGACTGTAAACCAGTAAAGACGCCGTTAGAGACTGGTAGAAAACTGGAGAGACCTGTGAAAGAGAATTTCATCCCACCTAAAGATATTCCCTATCAGAGACTAATTGGTTCACTTATGTATCTTGCTGTTTGCTCGAGACCTGATATAAGTTATGCCGTTGCCTATCTTAGCCAGTTCAACAGTTGTTATACAAGTGAACATTGGAGTGTAGCAAAGAGATTATTAAGATACCTGAAGGGTACAATCAATTATAAACTTAATTTTGAGAAGACAGGGAAACGTATAGTTGGCTACGTAGACGCTGATCATGCCGGAGATATCAGTGATAGAAAATCTTTTTCTGGCTATGTATTCATTTATGGAGGAGCTCCTGTATCATGGGAATGCAAGAAGCAACGTACAGTAGCCCTCTCTAGTGCAGAGGCTGAATATATAGCCATGTCTGAAGCATGCAGAGAGTCAACGTTCCTCAAGCGGCTTATAGAAGAGCTTACCGGAAAAGAACGCCAAGCTATCATGCTATATTCTGATAGTCAGTCAGCTATTCAGATAGCGAAGAATCCAGTTCATCATCAACGGACAAAACACATAGATGTGAGGTGTCACTACATACGAGATGCATTGAATGATAACATTGTGAAGGTGGAGTACCTGCAGACTGAGGCAATGACTGCAGATATTTTGACAAAGTCCTTGCCACGATGTAAGAATGAGTTTTGTGTGAAAGAGATGAATTTGAGTGCTTGATAATGATGATGAGGATGCAGATACTATATAGTTATTTCATTGAGGAGGAGTGTTATAAAGGAGGTTTTTTATACTGCAAATGTAAATACTATATGGTCGAGTAAACTCTCTAGACAGAGTTTAAAATCTGACATTCTTTTTGTGTTAATTGTTTTTTCCTTGTTGTGTCATGAATTTTCTGATGGTTTAAAATAAATCTATTTTTACCAAAATCCAAGTATCAGTGAATACATTCCACATCTTTATTCAAGATAACTGCGTGCAAGTTAGTTGGTGTGAACTGTGAGTTATACAGCTATAGGCTCACACCAACAAAAACTTCACTATTGTTATTGTGTAATGTTCGAGTTTGATGAAACATAACGCAGTAGATGAACTGCAACTCAAAGGAGGATGTTTGTACTCTTTCCAAATTAGTTTCGCAATACCGAAAAAGTTGAAAGAAATTATTCTGATTCTTTGAAGGAATCGACTCGTTTGCTTTGGATAATACATACATACATAATCTCACGCCTTTTTCCCATGGGGGTAGGCAGAAACTACAGAACGCCACCTGCTACGATCCTTACATACTTCTTTTGCTTCACTCACATTCATACATCTTGTCATACACACACGCCGGTTATGAGTACTGCGCACCTTGCCTTTCTGAAGAACATCACCTATAAGGTCTATATATGTCTTCCTAGGGCGTCCCCTCCCGGCGTTTCCATTCACGTCTGCCTTGTAAATACCTTTCGTTAGTCGCCTATCATTCATCCTTTCAACATGGCCAAACCATCTTAACATACTCTTTTCAATTTTAGTCACTACATCTTCTTTTAAACCACAACGTTGTCTTATTACCTCATTCCTCAGTCTATCATTTAAGGTTACACCACACATACTTCGCAAGGACCGCATTTCTACTGCATTAATCCTACTTTCATGTCTTTTTTGCCATACCCACCTTTCACTTCCATACATAAGTGTAGGCACCAGCACGCCGTTGTGAACGGCGAGTCGAGCTTCCGGAGACATCGATTTGCTGGTCACAACGGCATGTATAGCACCATTCACTTTATTCCCTGCATTCACTCTCCTTTCCACATCCTCTTCAATCTTTCCATCCCTTGTGAACATACTTCCCAGATATACAAACTCGTTCACTTGCTCCACACTCTTATCATTTATTTTCACTTCGCACTCCGATACATCGTCTTCCCTTTCAAACACCATTACCTTAGTCTTGTTCACATTTATACTCAGCCCTTTTAACTTAAAAGCTTCATTCATCACAGTCACCATGTCTTGCAACTGTTCTGCTGACGATGCAAGTAGAACTTGATCATCTGCATAGAGAAGGCATTTGACAGGCAACTCATTCATCCTCAATCCGCACTCATGCTCTTTCAAACCTATCAGACAACCTTTGTGTTTCCAGTCTAGGTCTTTCATTATGTGTTGTAGAACTGATATAAAGATTGTAGGTGATAGCGGGTCTCCCTGTTTCACACCTCTACATATTTTGATTATTGGCCCCAATCTGTCAAGTTTCACACGGCTTACACTTTTGCTGTAGATGTCTTTCAGGATGTTTATGTACGGTTTGGGGATATCTTGATGACATAGTGCTTGCCATATGCTGTCATGGGATATGGAGTCGAAGGCCTTTGCATAGTCGATAAATGCTAGGTATAAGGGTTGTTGACGTTCTTGATGTTTTTCAATTATTTGTTCCAAGGTATGGACGTGGTCGATTGTGCAGAAAACCTTTCGGAATCCTGCCTGTTCCGTGGGTTAGTGTTTTTCTATTTCTGGCTCGATTCTCTTGTTTAAACAGACGACTTTACGTATTGCATATTACACTCTGAAACGGAAAAGTTATGCTCCTTTCCATTACCAATATGATGACGTAGAATTGATTGTAAAGAATGGACGAAAGCAAGAAATGTCAAGCTGGATAAGTCCCATGTTAATTTTAATGTGGTGGATTCCAAATGGATATTTAAAATTAAAAAGGAACAAGGGGGGAAAGAGAGATATAAAGCTAGACTAGTAGCTCGTGGCTTTACACAGAGAGGGTGTGATATATATGACAAGGATATTGGTGAAAAAAAGAACCAAAAGTTACGATGACTTTTATTTATATAATGCCACGGAAGGACAAAGTGATGATCCAATCACTGTCGAAGAAGCTCTCAGCAGACATGATAGAGACAAATGGCAGGAAGCCATTAATGCTGAACTAAATGCCCTGAAGAAGAATGGCACTTGGAGCCTGGTCAAGCTGGATAAGTCCCATGTTAATTTTAATGTGGTGGATTCCAAATGGATATTTAAAATTAAAAAGGAACAAGGGGGAAAAGAGAGATATAAAGCTAGACTAGTAGCTCGTGGCTTTACACAGAAATTTGGACATGACTACACGGAGACTTTCTCGCCTGTGATTCGGCACAGCACGTTGAGACTATTATTCGCTATTGCTGTTGAGAATGGCCTTTCTATTGATCAGATGGATGTGGTTACAGCATTTTTGAATGGGGATTTAAAGGAAAGAGTTTATTTGAATCAACCGAAGCTTTTTGAAGTGAAAGGCAAAGAAGACTACGTATGTCTGTTGAAGAAAGCCCTGTATGGTCTAAAACAGGCACCCAGAGCATGGAATAAGAAACTACATGATGCTCTCATTGAGATGAAGTTCAAGAGATCTGATAATGAACCATGTGTTTACTTCAGAAAAAGAGGCAATAACATTGTCTACATTGCAGTGTATGTGGATGATATCTTGATATTTTACGACAATGATATTGAGAAAGAAAAAGTCAAGAACGAATTGAAAACCAAGTTCGAAATGAAGGATTTGGGAAAAGTAGATAACTTTCTAGGGATGAAGATACATCAAGATGATACTAAGATTACTGTTGATCAGGGTGAATACATTCAGAAAATTCTGAAAGAGTTCGGAATGTCTGACTGTAAACCAGTAAAGACGCCGTTAGAGACTGGTAGAAAACTGGAGAGACCTGTGGAAGAGAATTTCATCCCACCTAAAGATATTCCCTATCAGAGACTAATTGGTTCACTTATGTATCTTGCTGTTTGCTCGAGACCTGATATAAGTTATGCCGTTGCCTATCTTAGCCAGTTCAACAGTTGTTATACAAGTGAACATTGGAGTGTAGCAAAGAGATTATTAAGATACCTGAAGGGTACAATCAATTATAAACTTAATTTTGAGAAGACAGGGAAACGTATAGTTGGCTACGTAGACGCTGATCATGCCGGAGATATCAGTGATAGAAAATCTTTTTCTGGCTATGTATTCATTTATGGAGGAGCTCCTGTATCATGGGAATGCAAGAAGCAACGTACAGTAGCCCTCTCTAGTGCAGAGGCTGAATATATAGCCATGTCTGAAGCATGCAGAGAGTCAACGTTCCTCAAGCGGCTTATAGAAGAGCTTACCGGAAAAGAACGCCAAGCTATCATGCTATATTCTGATAGTCAGTCAGCTATTCAGATAGCGAAGAATCCAGTTCATCATCAACGGACAAAACACATAGATGTGAGGTGTCACTACATACGAGATGCATTGAATGATAACATTGTGAAGGTGGAGTACCTGCAGACTGAGGCAATGACTGCAGATATTTTGACAAAGTCCTTGCCACGATGTAAGAATGAGTTTTGTGTGAAAGAGATGAATTTGAGTGCTTGATAATGATGATGAGGATGCAGATACTATATAGTTATTTCATTGAGGAGGAGTGTTATAAAGGAGGTTTTTTATACTGCAAATGTAAATACTATATGGTCGAGTAAACTCTCTAGACAGAGTTTAAAATCTGACATTCTTTTTGTGTTAATTGTTTTTTCCTTGTTGTGTCATGAATTTTCTGATGGTTTAAAATAAATCTATTTTTACCAAAATCCAAGTATCAGTGAATACATTCCACATCTTTATTCAAGATAACTGCGTGCAAGTTAGTTGGTGTGAACTGTGAGTTATACAGCTATAGGCTCACACCAACAAAAACTTCACTATTGTTATTGTGTAATGTTCGAGTTTGATGAAACATAACGCAGTAGATGAACTGCAACTCAAAGGAGGATGTTTGTACTCTTTCCAAATTAGTTTCGCAATACCGAAAAAGTTGAAAGAAATTATTCTGATTCTTTGAAGGAATCGACTCGTTTGCTTTGGATAATACATACATACATAAACTCACGCCTTTTTCCCATGGGGGTAGGCAGAAACTACAGAACGCCACCTGCTACGATCCTTACATACTTCTTTTGCTTCACTCACATTCATACATCTTGTCATACACACACGCCGGTTATGAGTACTGCGCACCTTGCCTTTCTGAAGAACATCACCTATAAGGTCTATATATGTCTTCCTAGGGCGTCCCCTCCCGGCGTTTCCATTCACGTCTGCCTTGTAAATACCTTTCGTTAGTCGCCTATCATTCATCCTTTCAACATGGCCAAACCATCTTAACATACTCTTTTCAATTTTAGTCACTACATCTTCTTTTAAACCACAACGTTGTCTTATTACCTCATTCCTCAGTCTATCATTTAAGGTTACACCACACATACTTCGCAAGGACCGCATTTCTACTGCATTAATCCTACTTTCATGTCTTTTTTGCCATACCCACCTTTCACTTCCATACATAAGTGTAGGCACCAGCACGCCGTTGTGAACGGCGAGTCGAGCTTCCGGAGACATCGATTTGCTGGTCACAACGGCATGTATAGCACCATTCACTTTATTCCCTGCATTCACTCTCCTTTCCACATCCTCTTCAATCTTTCCATCCCTTGTGAACATACTTCCCAGATATACAAACTCGTTCACTTGCTCCACACTCTTATCATTTATTTTCACTTCGCACTCCGATACATCGTCTTCCCTTTCAAACACCATTACCTTAGTCTTGTTCACATTTATACTCAGCCCTTTTAACTTAAAAGCTTCATTCATCACAGTCACCATGTCTTGCAACTGTTCTGCTGACGATGCAAGTAGAACTTGATCATCTGCATAGAGAAGGCATTTGACAGGCAACTCATTCATCCTCAATCCGCACTCATGCTCTTTCAAACCTATCAGACAACCTTTGTGTTTCCAGTCTAGGTCTTTCATTATGTGTTGTAGAACTGATATAAAGATTGTAGGTGATAGCGGGTCTCCCTGTTTCACACCTCTACATATTTTGATTATTGGCCCCAATCTGTCAAGTTTCACACGGCTTACACTTTTGCTGTAGATGTCTTTCAGGATGTTTATGTACGGTTTGGGGATATCTTGATGACATAGTGCTTGCCATATGCTGTCATGGGATATGGAGTCGAAGGCCTTTGCATAGTCGATAAATGCTAGGTATAAGGGTTGTTGACGTTCTTGATGTTTTTCAATTATTTGTTCCAAGGTATGGACGTGGTCGATTCTGCAGAAAACCTTTCGGAATCCTGCCTGTTCCGTGGGTTGGTGTTTTTCTATTTCTGGCTCGATTCTCTTGTTTAAACAGACGACTTTACGTATTGCATATTACACTCTGAAACGGAAAAGTTATGCTCCTTTCCATTACCAATATGATGACGTAGAATTGATTGTAAAGAATGGACGAAAGCGGAAGAATCGAGATAAAACTTCACTATTGGTATTGTGTAATGTTCGAGTTTGATGAAACATAACGCAGTAGATGAACTTCAACTCAAAGGAGGATGTTTGTACTCTTTCCAAATTAGTTTCGCAATACCGAAAAAGTTGAAAGAAATTATTCTGATTCTTTGAAGGAATCGACTCGTTTTCTTTGGAGAATTCACTTACGCCATTAGGCTGCTGGTGCCTTCACAACCCCAGCCAATTAAGGGAAAAACACTACCCATACAAAAACCGACCTTGGCAAGTGTCCAACCACCTATCCGTCGCGAATTCGCGTTGTTGTCGCAGCTGTTGGCACGCAGAACGCGTTCTGGCTTTTCCGCCCTGCCAGAACGCGTTGTGATCGAATATTGTGAAAGCCACACCACGAATTCGCGTTGTGGCCTGTTTCAATTTACCAGAACGCGTTGAGGCCGCTTTTCAAGGTGCCACAACACAAAGTTCGCATTGTGGCCGTTTGTAAGAAGCCACAACGCGTTCAGAGCTATTTTTTCGCTCAATGAGCGTTTTCGATCTTTGAACCTAACTCTCGCCCTCGATGTCGTGGTGGCCTAGTGGCTAAGACCTCGCCGCTCGTGATTGAGGACGTGGGTTCAAATCCGGGCAAGTACCAAAGTGACTTTTTCAATTCATATTTACTTTCTTAGTTTATCTTGGACATCGCTGGCAATGGTGAAGGAAAACATCGTCAGGAAACCGCAGCCGAATTGCGTAAGTATATTATCCAAAGCAAAAGAATCGATTCTTTCCCAAAACCGACTTTACGTAGTGCATATTGATACGATAAGTCGTTTTTGGGCAGGAATCGATTCTTTTGCTTTGGATAATATACTTACGCAATTCGGCTGCTGGACTTACAGTTTAGTGTTTGTAAGTTTGTGCTCCATTGGTGTAATTGCTGCAAGGCGTTCCAGTGCGAGGGTAAACAAATAAACATTATCTTCTACTAGGACGCCCGCATTTCGCTAGTTAGTTACCAACTTTAGGTAATATTAAGACCCATCTTCCCCCGTAGGGGGCGTACCTATTGCTACCAACCGTCACGAATACGGAATTCAGGCTGCTGCCGATAAATTCCAGATACAAAATTCCAGTAACTCATTGACCTGTGTGTGTGGGAATCAAACCAGCAGCCTAATTGCGTAAGTGAATTCTGCAAAGCAAACAAGTCAAGTCCTTCCCAAAAACGACTTTACGTATCAATATCCAATACGTAAAGTCGGTTTTGGGAAAGAATCGATTCTTTTGCTTTGGATAATAAACTTACGCAATTCGGCTGCAGTACAGTACATCATACTTAAAAGTGGCATTTCCGACCATAGACCTATTGCAAGATCCAGTAGCTTAGCAATAGTTGCGAGCTCCTTCATTATCATCATTCTCTCGTTCCTATTAATTTTGGGGGCGGCGCAACAAATCTTTTTTATCACATCTATTCAAAAAGAGCTAGAGTATTCCTCGTAAACAGGGACCAAAATAGCACATTAATCCCTGCGACATAGACACTGTAGTTTTTTATTTGGATGTCGGTAGTATTTTTTTGCAAAAAAGTTTTTTTATTTTACCCTTGCATGCAACTTGAACATAATCGCTGAAATGAGAGATCTGCGTACCCCTTTCGAGCGTACTGGCGTGATGTTATATTATGAATTGGTATAAACAATAAACAGATATGCGATCGCAGCAATCCCGAGAGATTTGCCGTTATTCACCAAATTAACTTCATCAGCTCTTCACCAAATTAAAATGGGACCAATTTCGGAATATGCGCTTTCAAACAAAAAAATAATTTACAAATCGGTCCACAATTGACGGTGATATCGGTGAACATACAAAAAAAAAACATACCTACATGAAGTCGAACATAGAACCTCCTCCTTTTTGGTAAGTCGGTTAAAAAATGAGTGCGTCTTCCTCAAGTGAAAGTATTATAATCAAGTTTCTCAAAAACTACATCCTGAGACACCGTTTTCTGAGACTATTTCTAATTCCCAAGCTGTAAATAAATCTACAACTGTAACGGATGGTACTAATAAAATTGTTACGATACACTTCCATAATTGTTCAAATATAAACATTAGCCTCTAATTATTTTGTTTTATATCATAAGGTTCTTAATTTTTAACCGACTCCAAAAAAAGGAGGAGGTTCTCAATTTTCGTCAGAATCTTTATTTTTTGTTTTTTATTTATGTTCCCCGATTACTCAAAGACGCCTGGACCGATTTCAAAAATTCTTCTTTTGTTTTAAAGAGTGTACTTTCTCGTTGGTCCCATAGTCATCAGGTCAGGATCTGATGATGGGATCATAGAGAAATCGAGGGAACTCCTCAAATATTATAGGCATACATATAGCGATTTTGGTATTTTCATCAAAAATGCAATCATTTGCACTCAGAAAGTATCATTTGGTGAAGTGGAACTGATGAAGAAGACCACAGATGGCCACTGGAACTCCTATGCTAAGTATGTCACGCTCACGGGTATTATTTATCTCGTATAGTTAACCAACTATGATGAAACAAATACTTATAAATAAATGGTACTGATGAAAATGGCACCATCGAACTGAGCTGATGATGAAGCCGGAAGGTAGGCACTGGAACTCTGATATAAAACAATGCATCCTAGTCGTGTTGGGGCTTATTGGAATCGTCATGATATGAACTTTGGCTATAAATGATTATCATGTTAAGTGGAGATACCTACCAAAACTAAATAGAGAAAATAAAAAACTTTTTAACAAAAAATCAAACCGACTTCCAAAACAAAAAACTACAAAGCAAAAAATTACTTTCTTTTCCGAAGTCGGTGTCGAAAAACGGAAAACAATGAGTACAAAAGACACCGACTTCGGCAAAGAAAGTAATTTTTTGCTTTGTAGTTTTTTGTTTTGGAAGTCGTTTGATTTTTTGTTAAAAAGTTTTATGTAAATAAATAAACATAGGTACCCAACGTTCTTGTTCTTAAGTTGCACTTACTTATTTTCTCATAGAGGGTGATAAAAAGTAGAGTGTCCACCTCGGGAGCAATAGCGCTCAGGATTCTTTTTACAGGCAAACAACTATTTTAAAGGCGAGAATGTTTTTTCAATCCAGAGCGGACCGAAGGATTCTAAAGTAGAATTCTGAGTGCAGCGAGGAATTCAAAGTACCTACTACTTTTTATCACCCTCTATGAGAAAATAAGTAAGCGCAACTTATGAACAAGAACGTTACGTTTATTTATTTACATAGAAACAATTAGACGCTAATGTTTATACTTGAACAATAATTATGGAAGCGCATCGCAACAATTTTATTAGTACCATCCGTTACAGACGTAGTTTTTTTTTTTTTTATTTGACTCGCGCGCGGTTTTCCAGCCAGTCACTTGTTCAATACAATGTTCCCGTGCGGTCCGAAATAGAATTACAATCGCTCAGTAGCCCTTCACCTCATACATTCATCGTAATCGATTTTAGCGATGTAATCCTATTTTGGATCGCGTGGTTTGTGATTCATCTCTTTGCTGTTTGGAACGTTTACTAACAATATCCACATTCTAAATTCAAATTACTTTTAGTCCCCAGGGATTAATGAGCTATTATAGTTCCTGTTTAAGAAGAATAAACTAGCCCTTTCTGAATAGATATGATAATAAAATATTTTTTGACAATTTGTATGGCTTTAGGTCAATAAGATGCTTAAACTGTGAAGACTGACTCCAAGCGTTTGGCTAGGGCTTGGCTAGGGGTGCAGCAAGTCTAAAATCAAACGCAGAAACTGTCATAAACAATTTACTGCCAAAGAAAACAAGAGAAATACATACACGAAATCCATACACACATGGTACACACGCAAGGATTTTTTTTAATACAGGACACTGTTTTTCTCTTTTGACTTCTGCGACTCTTTTAGCAGATTCAGGAGCAGATTTAACCACCCTGAAGTGCGTCACTATTGAAATCCAGAATTACAGATACGAGGTCAGCCACCCCATGTGTCGACGCCAGGAAAGCCGGCACGCCCACATCCTGCATACACCGCACCCTAAGACCCCCGTACCAAACAGGAAGAGCTGCCTGCCTCCAATGCGCATCATTACTGGACACATTCAGGATCGACTCAACCGTTTATTTCTGAGCACAGTCAAAAGAACATAGAAAGAAGAAGAAATGGCCTCTGGCAATCAGACAAGAAAAATCGGCGATCCCATGCCAGAAGGGAAAAAGAAAGAGGAGAAAGTGCCTTGAAGCCAGGTAAATGAGAACCAAAGCGTGAGAAGTGTGTCTGTGTACGAACTCCAACGCCACTGGGGAAAAAATTGCATTTGGCCCAGCTCCTTAAGTTGAGGAACAAGAATCTCTAGGTCCTGGCAAACCTCTTCCGGTGATCCACCAATAATGCCAACATCTAGGTACCATAGCTTCAGAGACGATTTCAATCCAGAGATGACTTTATGAATTTCTAAACTGAAAACAAGTGGTCCCAATGGATCCCCTTGCTGTGCTCCTACTTGATACGAGAAAGGGGTATAGAGAAGGAATTTTATCCTTGACTTCACTCAAAAGGACGTCTCTTTCTAGGGTATTAAAAGCATTGCTTATATCAAGTTTCAGCACAACGCAGCCTGAGTTCACAGGATCCATGACGAACACACGCGTCGCATGGATAGCGGCCTCGCACCCCGACGCGTCCCGAACCTTAGCTGATGCGGCTGCAAGTATTCTGACATAGCTACTCTTACGGACCGGCAGCTTAGCCGTCAACCTCCTAAACACACCGCCTATGGCTATTGGTCTCAGCCCTCCGTCCTTTTTCTTGAGTGCGCAAAGAAAAGCACCATACAAATAAGGACAAACCACCGGATTAAGCTGACCACTCATTAAGAAGTTTGCGAGCCTTGTCAAATACTCCAGCAAACGCCGCCCACTTTCACCCGCTAAACCAGATGTTAGCTCTTTCAAATGCCCCGGACGAATTCCATCCTCCGCTGACGCAGTTACCCTTGGAAATGACGCCCATGGTAAATTTAGCGGACGCGATGGGCTTGGTTGCTTGGCCGTAACGCTGCTTAGCGAGCCAGGGTCGTGTTGCACGAACGAGTCTTCTAAAACCAGCAACCAAATCGCCCTTTGGAGGTCCCCCTCGAACACCTGTCACGGTCCGACTCGATGGCTTTTCGAATACCACGCGACTTAGAAAATCCTGCCACACAATCCGACCCATGCACAAGCTGGTCAGCACCAACCAACTCGATGTTTGCCTTCACCTTTGCAGTCATGTTTCCAGGAGCGTCCCTCGAAGTGAGCGTCCCACTAAACGCAAAAGTGAGAAGCGCGCCCCAGTCCTCCACACCGTTATCGCTAATGCACTTATCAATAATGTCGCACAGCTTGCCCACCGCCTGGTTCCGCGCACCCTTAGGAACGTGCCTAAGTACTGGCGTAGCAAAGCGTGGCTGGTGGCGAAGCTCACCTTTAAGACCGAGAGCCTCTCCAGAGGGCAATGGTGCAAAGACAGCGGCACCTGGCTCACTGGCAGGGAATCGGTGACGGTACGCAATGTCCGAGGAGCGGCGACCGGCTGACGCACATTCCTGTGCGTACCTACGGCCCACATGGACCTTGAGCCCATGCGAGCTAAATGCGCCTGAAGACCCCGGGCAGTAATTAAATAACATTAAGTAATTAGTACACTCCTGCTTCTTTAACATAAGAAAGCGCTTACTGCTATTAAAACAGTAGGTAGGTATTTGGTGTTAATTTCAATCAGTCACTGAATAATAAAATAGCCATGAAATTTCACTAGTAACGCTGTATAATACGGACTAGGTCCAAGGCTAGTCTAGCCGCTTCAGTCAGATAAAGCTTTTAAAAAAGTCTGTAGATCTACCGATTTATTTAGACCCAGGCTTTTAAACACGTTTTTATTAGCTTGGTATGTATGTATCTATGTATCAATGAAACTTAATCTTTGAACGTGAGTTTCACCCCCTTCAAAACGTAGGATTGATTTGAAACTTTGCACACTTATCAAGGACCGATGACAATGCAATAATTTAAATAGTTTGTCCCATTATCATTACCAGGATCTTCAGGATAAGCGACTTTTTAGTTCAATTTACCATTAAAGCGTGTTTTTTAGTTTTTAGAACTACAATTTATTTTTAATCTGATCTGGCTAAACTACTCCCACGTCTCGCTCGAAATTCTTTTTCGAATTTGGCTTTTTGGCACTATCTTATCTGGCGCCTAGAGACCACTCCTCCTCCGAATTGTGGCGATATTGTTGCAGTAGTAAGTGTTTATTTATGAGGAAACATTGGATTCATTCCGTATGGTGACGGACGTAAAGAATTTCACCATCCCATATCTGCCCGTGGGTGTCGTAAGAGGCGACTAAGGGAAACACCAGAGAATGGGCAGCAGCGTTCTCTGTGCACTTTAAGAACAAACTGCGATCGCCAACCCGCCTGCCAAGCGTGGCGATTACGGCAAACCCCCCCTCCCAAACCATGAATAGCACAAGTAAAAAACGGCCCCGAGTGCCCGGCAGCCCGTCTACGGCGATGGCGTGGGTGCAAAGAATCCCCGGAGTGGACCCGGCTACCCCAATAAACACCGACGACTGGACCTGGCAACGTATAACACGCGAACACTCCGGACCGACGAGAAGATAGCCGAACTCGAGGAAGAATTGAGCAGGTTGGGATGGAGTATTATAGGGTTATCTGAAGTCCGAAGAGAGGGGGAGGACTCGATGATCCTCAAATCCGGTAACCTGCTCTATTTCCGAGTGAGTGACCGACAGTCCCAGGGTGGTGTCGGGTTTATCGTCCACAATTCCCTTGTGAACAACGTGGTGAAGATCGAGAGTGTGTCGACCAGGGTGGCGTACCTTATACTCAGAATATCCTCAAGATATTCGCTGAAGGTCATACAGGTCTACGCCCCAACCTCGGCACACTCCGACGACGAGGTAGAGACCTGTATGAGGATATCTCTAAAGCCATGCATGGTTTCAAAACTCACTTCACCGTTGTCATGGGGGACTTCAACGCAAAACTGGGCATACGAGACGAGGATTAGTTGCAAGTGGGGAAATTTGGAGTTGGACGTCGGAACCACCGGGGTCACCTACTGGCCAGTTTCATGGAGAAGAAAGGCCTCTATATGATTAACTCCTTCTTCAGAAAGCGTGAGCACAGGAAGTGGACATGGCAAAGCCCCGATGGTGTAACTAAAAACGAGATCGACTTCATCATGTCAACCAAGAAGCAAATGTTCAATGATGTCTCTGTGATCAATTCGGTGAGAACCGGGAGCGATCACCGCATGGTAAGAGGCACATTGAACATCAAGCTTGAAAGTCCCGACTGATGAAGTCCACGCTCCGTCCAGCACAGATCCAGATCCAAAATCCCGAAACTTTTCAGCTGGAACTCCAGAATCGTTTCGAGTGCCTAGGGAGCTCCGTGGACGATTACAGCGATGGGTTCGTGGAAGCTGTCCATACGGGTCTAAGTTTCTCAAGATCCGCCGTACAGATAGAAACAAAAAACTCTCTGATTCTTCTCTCAAGCCAATAAAGGTGAGGCGTGAGATGATCCTGCAGTCTTCAGACGATGCGGTGAAATACCGGCAGCTAAATAGACGGATCTTAAAGTCCTTGAAAAGCGACCTCCGCCGCTTTAATACTGAAAGTATTAAAGATTCGATTGAGCGGAATAGGGGCTCCAAGGTTTTTGCAAGAGATCTGTCTATTGGGCAGAGTCAGCTCACGAAACTGAAGACCAATGATGGCAGGATCGTATCCGCCAAACCGGAGCTTCTGAGGGAGATCGAGAGATTCTATGGGCAGTTGTACACGTCAACCAGTAAACCCGTTGCAAATCTAGCAAACGACCCAAGAGCTAGATTGACCCGACACTATACCGAAGATATCCCGGACGTCAGCCTGTACGAGATTAGGATGGCTCTGAAACAGCTTAAAAACAACAAGGCGCTGAACTTCTGAAGGCGGGTGGGAAACCGGTCCTTAAGGCCCTTCAGAAACTGTTTGATTCTGTCATACTCGAAGGCAAAACGCCACAGGCATGGTGCAGGTGTGTGGTGGTACTCTTCTTCAAAAAGGGCGACAATGCCCGGCTGAAGAACTATAAGCCCATCTCACTTCTTAGCCATGTCTACAAGTTGTTTTCAAGAGTCATCACGAATCGTCTCGCGCGCAGGTTTGACGATTTCCAGCCTCCCGAACAAGCCGGATTCCGAAAAGGCTTTAGCACCGTAGACCACATACATAAGCTGTAAAAATTATTTAATTAAATATAAAATATTAACATTACCTTCACTTTATATAGTAGAAATGGCAATGTTCGTAAAAACAAATCCACATTTGTTTCCTGGTAGATATGGCAGACAAATTTCCAAGAAATAGGCGTGATGATAGCAAGCTATGTTTACATTCATCAATAACTGCACTTATGTGCAAGAGTGTTTTTTGCATGGCACCAATTATCTACAATAAATTGCCAAAAAGTTGGAAAGAGCAAACTATACGTAAATTTAAACAAACAATACGCGCACGGTTGGCGCAGTGGTTGAGCGATTGACTGCTGCGCTGCGTGTCGCGGGTTCGATTCCCGCACGGAACAATTATTTGTATGATTTACAAATAGTTGTTCCAGCTCTAGGTGTTTGTGTATGTGAGTTTATATGTTTGTAAACGCACCCACGATACAGGAGAAATTCCTAGTGTGGGGCAACGTTTTTTCAAAAGAAAAAAATATATTGATTTTGGCACAAAAAGCATATCAGAATTTTTAAACGACTCGTGGTGATTATTATAAATAATTATAACTAACATTGTAGTAATTATGGTCATGTAGTAGTGGCGAACTTAGAAATGCCTATAATATTATAAATTTCATTATAATTGAATGTCTATTAAAGTGATGTAAATCTTCATTGTGATAATTGTAAAGAAATCACCGGGTTTTTGGGCATAATAGTACCTAATCTTTGTTGTGGGCGGAGTTAGTCCGTGTGTAGGGGTTTCGGCTGGTTGGTCCATACCAACTACGACCAGCGTTGAGAAAGACCCCGATATGATTTTTTATTTACTATCCCGGAGTTAGTCCGGCCGTACCATTCGTACCAAATCCGGACGTGTGTTAGCACTATTAGCTTGAAACCTGACAAAAATCAAAGAAGGTATGTCAGTTTTTAGGGTTTCGTACCCAAAGGGTAAAAACGGACCCTATTACTAAGACTCCACCATCCGTCTGTCACCAGGCTGTATCTCATGAACCGTGATAGCTACAGTTGAAATTTTCACATATGATGTATTTCTGTTACCGCTATAATAACAAATACTAAAAACAGAATAAAATAAATATTTAAGTGGGGCTCCCATACAACATACGTGTTTTTTTTTGCCGTTTTTTGCGATAATGGTACGAAACCTTTCGTGCGCGAGTCCGACTCGCACTTGGCCGGTTTTCAATCACATTCTCCAATTAACGAATACAGACACCGGGACAGATCCATGGACTTAATATAAATAAGGACTGAGCACTCCAAAAATCGTATCATACAAATATGAACCATGTGTGCTGCACATTAGGTTTACTTTTGTTAGGTAATCATAACAGAGGCAAAACGAGCCGAGAGAGATAGCAAGCAGAGATGCATTTGTCCCTTTTACTCACTTGCCAAAAGATAAAAATATTAAAGATGGTAGAAACATGGGTAGAAAATATTTCACCAACTACAAGTACATTTAGTAACATATAGATGTTTTTAGCTATAAGAAATTTTATTTATAGTTTTACAATCTGTACATAAAGTAAGTAATTTTATTTAAGTAAAATAATCATAATAATATGATTGTTTGGTAGGTATCATAAAATTACTCTGGTAACACTAGAATCTGACATCAGGTGGTGTCATGGCGACTTTTTCTGTTGTTTTGTGGAAACGCATAACGCATTTTAAGTTTTACTGAGTTACGTTGCTTTTTTATTGTGAAAATGAAGAAAAAGTGTTGTATCAAGACGTGTAAAAGTGAATCATATGGTGGTTGTGGCGTTTCATTTCACCGGTAAGGAAAAACAATGATTTTGTTTACTAACATTAAGTAGTTTGACCATGCTGTAGATGTTTTGTGGACAGAAGACACTAAAGTTTTAGTTTTTTCTAATTAAAACTGTAAAATAAAGGCAATAATGATTAAAACTATTAATATTAAGAATATAATAAGTACAATTTGTACCTATTTGTCTATATTACATGATTAAAATAGCATATATTTGTGTTGGTTACAGCTTTCCATCGAAAGAAGAAATGAAGCAAAAATGGTTGGATGTAATTCCTGAATCAATAACAGTTACCAAAAATTCTGTTGTGTGCAGCCGTCATTTCAACCCGGCAGATTTTTTTATGGCAAATTCACGAAAAATGTTGAATGCTAATTAATCCACCGCATCCTATCCAATGTATAACGGATGAAGAGCCACACGAGTTGCAGTTAGTTAAAGAATTAGGTAATTCGTATTTAAATTTACGAATCTTTTACACTGCTAAAAGTAATGCATTAAGAAACTTAGGCAGTAAGATTGGCCTAAGGCAGAAACTTCATAAAACCATTTTGTTTAGCCATGTGTAATTTTAATAAATGTGTCAATGGAGTTGAACAAAATAAATCTATTTCAATACTGTATATGATTATCTCTGTCTGACCATAAAGATTTAAAACTTTAACTAAACCGTCTTTCATTGGTGTCTTCATCTGCCCATAAACCCCAATAAAATGTTTGTCACACACACTTAGTTTTATTTCCCTTTGCTTTATTTAAATACCCATACACCAGCTCTGTAGAGTAAACGGAAAAAAACCGGCCAAATGCGTGTCGGACCACGCAAAATGAAGGGTTCCGTACTTAAGATGAACAATTTATCCCAAGAACAAACATATTATTGTAGTTGAAAAATATATTCTCCCATACATTCTAACTGCAAATGTAAGTTTGTACGCACAATAATGGGAGTTTTACCTGGATGGAAACATAGGTAGACCGGACGGAACCCTAACAAGAGCAATAGCGACATGGTCCCGGAACGAAATTCATACACCTTAGCCTACCTACTACAAATTATTTCAAAACAAACTTTCGCGTTTGTTAAAATAATGTTTGGTCACCCTATTAGAAAGGGATGAACGCATCTATGCTCACTATCTCTCTCTGCTCGCGTTTTTGGTCCGAGAGCTCAGTCCTGATATTTATATTAAGTCCATGGACAGATCACAGATTCACAGCATATAAAAAGATGGGCATAGCCAATAGGGATGTTTCCTGGATAGAAAAATGATAATTCTATTTTATCTGTCGGTGAGATTATCAAATAATAATGGACGTATTTTTTTTTTGCTTTGTCAAATTAAAAACTGACTAAGATAAAGCGCATCACAGTTCAGGACTGGGGGCTTGTGACGTCACTTTATACTGACAAAGTGACGTCAGCGTCACACGATATTGCTACGCACTGTTGTATCGTCGTATGTTTTTGTTTACGTGGCAAAAGAAAAATACGTGTCCAATATTTTTAGGTTATCTAACTAGACGGACTAAATAACTATTTATTGTCAACTACCCTATTTCGGTTATTTATACAAGCTTTTCTTGTCCGGCCACCTGCTCTTTTTGAATGACAGGCATTCAGCTTTAAGATCAGACCGCATTAGGCGTAACTGCGCGTCAGCGGAGCGACGCGACAAAATATATTGTATGAGATAAAGTGTCGCGTCGCGTAATTCCGCTGCCGCGTAGTGCGGTTTATTTATCTCATACAAAGTATATTTGGTCATGTCGCGTCGCGTCGCTCCGCTGACGCGTAGTGCGGTTTGACCTTTATACTTTCCTTTTGAAACCAAAATCAGACCCGCCTTCTAAAAGTTCTCGCCAAACGTCATGACCGCCCTGAAGTTGGCTTTTCGATGCGCAGAACACGGATCGGTGCTGTTTTTGTATGAGATTTACTACTGTGTGCTACTGTGCAACCATTGTAGCCAACTTCAGGGCGGCCAAGAAGTTTGGCGAGAACTATACCAACAACCCTACCTATATTTATATTTTCAACTTTAAACATTGAAACTTGTGCTTTATTTACATTGGCCAATGCAACGTAGATTTGGGTAGTAAAGCACAAGTTCACAGTAAAGTTGACAATTGATTTTAAGGGTACACTAGTCGAAAATTCTTCCATACAAACGTAGTCTAGGGATTATTCCACTGTTTGACAATGTACGTTCAAAATAAAAAGTGATATCAATTTGTCTCATCATTACTAGGAATTTTCTCCTGTATCGTGGGTGCGTTTATAAACATATAAACTCACATACACAAACACCTACAAATATTTGTTCCGTGCGGGAATCGAACCCGCGACACGCAGCGCAGCAGTCAATCGCTCAAACACTGCGCCCACCGTGCGCCCCCTATTTGAAAGTTATGAGCGTAGAAAGTTCAACATTTCCACACTAATTTTAACGCATTTTTGGGCGCCAATAAATGCCATAATTTAATTTTGAACAGATACGTTTAGTAGTTTTATCATGATATCCAGACTCCCAAAGGTCTGATTATAAAATTGCGTGCGCTCGGTTTCGTCCTAAATCATTATCCATTTCGCTACAAATTTACAAGTGTGTATTCGTACGCGAACTAGCTTCCTACTGCTCATCACAGCATCAATCTCTTCCGCACGTGTTGTCGGTTGATATAAAATGCATTTCAACCCCGCGCACAAAATAGTTCGTGCCGTCGACTAGTGTAACCTTAATGGTTAAACATGAACCTGAACCATCCTACGTTAAAAACAAAAATATAGGTAGGGTTTTTGGTATCAATTGGCTGGCCTGATGTTTTTCATCAGCATATTTAGTTTCACCGGTCAAATTTTATTGATTTCTGTTTGATCAAGCTGATATTTTGCACGCACGTTTTATTTCTTGTGACAATGCAATTTTTATTGCAAAAGCTAGCTTTAAAAAAATAGTATTTTTTTATTTAGAAGCTATAATATTGCTCTCAACAGTTTAGTTTATGAACAAGAGAATTGGCACTAGTGTCAGTGAAGAAAGTACCTACCTGGTAATAAAAGAATTCAGGTAGGTATAGTTCTCGCCAGCTTCTTGGCGGCCCTGAAGTTGGCATTCCGATGCGCAAGCCACGGATCGGTGCTGCGCAGCCATCGTGGCCAACTTAAGTTCAGTTCAGGGCGGCCAAAAAGTTTGACGAGAACTATAGTCAGGGTAAAAAAATAAAAGTCCCAAGTGTGGTTTTATTATTAATTTATTTACTTCAAATATAATATGTATATTTAACTTACAGCCTTACTTACCGCGCCTTGCGACATGACAGAGTTAGCTAAAATGCAAATTTCTTTTAAAAATCGTGAATCAATACATACACCTGTCTACGTCACACGACGAAGCAAATCTTAAAAAAAAACAAATTTTTACTTAATTTCTGAACTAACCCTACCTACATTGACTAATTTTTCTGAAAACACCTACGTAATTATTTTTTTTATATTATTTTACAACAACCAAAGTATATACCGAAAAAAAAATTGTCAACAAAAAATTGAATGCGCTGGAGTTATTGAACCTATTTTATGGTTTACTCTGCACTATGGCGCATAGAAAATAGAGTTTTAACATTTTCAAGTACCAAAAATTGTTCGTCTATCCGCCATTTTGCACAGCGTCAATAATCATTAGAATTATCAAAGCCTTAGTTTATTAGCAAGATATTTTTTTTATATTTTTCATTTATACAGTAAACCTAAGTGTTTTCTCAACACCTGTCTTAAACACCTTTGGCGCGCTTACAATAAGAAAAAAAATTGCAACGAATGAACTTAAAAAACAACTTAACAAATATTCCCGCCATAAGAATTTCATGACGTTATATTTATACGCGGGAAACTTTACAAACTATTCTTGGGAATAATTCCGAATTAGGTTTTTCTTCTACAATTACTGAGACGCGGAACGACGCTGCGTGCTCTTTTTAAGACAGCTACAATTTTCTACACGAGGATCAATTTCTCTAACTACGTATCAGCATAGCTCAAGGTTAGAATATCAGCCAGGCAACAAGGTCTTCCAAGGCGCGTCTCACATATATTTAATCATCTTTCGTGAAGGCTAATTCATTGCTAAAAGAAAAAATCAAGCTAGTTTATCACTACAAAGTCTATGCTAGACTAATCTCCATTTTTTCCTAGTTGTATTGTAGACGAAACGTCAATAGGAAACTGTGACAGCGCCTATTGCACGGTGATGTTTGACTGGAGCATTTCTTCGTTATAAATTTTATTATTAGCTTTCAATTAAGAATACGGGGTCTTACTATGACGTATCAAAACGATTATGTTTCCACTGTTAGAGAGAGACGAAGCTATACAGGACGAAGAGCACTATCCCGTTTTTACAGTCGCACCATGAATGTTTTGATATGTCAGAGTAAGATTCAAGATTATTTTATACAATAGCTGTATATTGATTTAATTGACGCTACTGTGGCTTTCAGGAAAATTGCCAGCATTTTAATGTTTTATTCGGAATTATTCACAAGAACTTATTCACTTGGTCTTTATAGATATCGTCGATCAGAAAATAAACCCATTTAAAATTGAAAAACATACTTTGGCAAAATAAATTATACAATAATGACATTTGAAAATCTGATGCAACAGATTTATACCATTCAAAATTACATCATAATATTAAAAATAACAATTTTATCATTTCGATCAAGATTTCAATGCAAATCTGTTTTTGGTGCCAAAAAGACCAAGTTTTTTTTTCACCGCGTATAAGAATAACTCTCAGCTCACGATCGCTTCTATATTAATTTGTCTCGATACAATGCAATACAAATTTCTCTATGGTAAACATTAAACATAATGCTTCTACGTTTAAAGGACGGGAGAAAAAGTAAATGGATCCGTATTGACACAAAAACCTTGAGAACCCCATCTAATTCTCTCAACCAACTATTTCATAGTTATTTAAGTCAAATATCATAGATAAAACACAACTTATTAGCTATAATTCTTCGTCTTTATATCACAAAGGCAAAAGAAATACTTAACTATATTTCGGCTAAAAGAACGCCATTTCGAATTTCAATGTTCAACATGTTACTGTTTGCGTCAATATTTGGCGCAAAAAAACTCATTTTGTTTAACCTAAAATGTTTTATTTAAGACACTTTGCCAATTTGAACGTCACTCCCAAGACTATGTTGATACCTACACAAGATTGTAATAAAAAAAATACGTCGTGTATTTTTTTTTGCTGCCTAACTTCCTGCCTAACTTCAGGAAGGCCGTATCCAAGGTTTTAGTGTCAACATATTTTTAGTAAAACCTTAAAAACAATAATCAATAATCGTATAGGAACTATTTCGTCGGGTTCGAAGCGATCTAAGCAAACTACTTGTATTTTTTTTTATTCATAATCCTAAATGTAGTAATATATAATATTAAACAGAACTGCAACTGAGTGCGCGGTACGCCTTATAAAAATATATTAAATAAAACACAAGCAAGTTTCAGTCGAAAAATACAAATACATAATTTGTGGGTTTTTTCTGAAAGAGTAACGGTCAAAAGCTGAAGTACTATCGACGTGATCGATATGGAGCAGCCATTTTTTTTTGTATTTTTTTTAGTTTTTAGTTTTGTAGAGACATACCGCGACCGCATTGCACAACAAAAAATAAAAGCACACTTAAACACTAGAAAAAAAAATAAAAAGAGCCATTTCGCACATCAGCATTCTTTTTATATGAATCCTATACAGTATTTTAAATATATATATTTTAATATTTATTGGCTAGGTGTTATGTCCAAATTGAACGCACAGACAGTCATTTCCATGTACGTTCATGTAGCAATGTGATTATTATTATTTTCTTAAAGAACAGCGGAACGGTTTCATTACGGGTTATTTACCCAGAACCGGCTTGTGGAGTTCAGATAGGTGGTTGGTTTCACCTGCATCCGGATAGAGTGGAAGCCAGCCACACAGATCGGAAAAAGACAGTCTCAAAGTTTCAACTTGATAGGCCAAGCGAAGAAAAACAGAAAAATAGAGAAGGAAATGACTAAAATTAGGAAAACAAAGGCTTTTTTTCATTTTCATTCACGACTGATCACTAAAACCACAATGTAAGCTAAATATTTACTGAAAATCAAGGCATTTAAAAATATTTAGCTTAAATTATATTGCAAGAACGATCGAGCGAACAAGTATTTTAAATTAAATAAAGGTAACCTGGCAAGAATTTTAAAGCATTTTTAATAAAAAACTGTCAGTTTAGTTCGGTATCCCACCGCTAGGGGGGCTGTATGTAGGTAAGATTAGTTCAGAGTGTCATCGTTAGGGGCGCTGTCTGTAGGTTCAATTAGTTTGGTATATCTTCGCAAGAGGCGCTGCCTGTGCAATTCAATTCAGACTAACACAACATTGAACATACCTCAAAATTACACACTCATACATAAAGAAAAACTTGAGCAAGTTAGTGTTTAATTATCGATTTGTTTGATACGAAACGATTTTCAATTAATTCATGTTTTTAAGCTTCGTCCGGTATTGTTGGGCAATTATTGATTTTCTATCAATTCTGGTGATAGTTTTTGTAACTCTTCATGCTAAAGCTGGATGGTATACGAATAATATCATGAACGAATTCCCCAAAAAGTTATGCACACACTTTTCTTCAATTAGTGTTTTAATGATAGACTAGCCTTTTCTCATCACGCGTTAGTATTTATATTAATTATTATATTGCTTTAAATATTCTCTCTAGCTTCAAAAGGCTAGATTATCTATTGAAGTAGCATTGACACCCCATCGCAATTTTGACTTTGAAGTTACAATGCACTATGAAACTGGTATACATGGGTTGAGTCTTAAATACTGCTTTCCCGAGATTTAGAGCAGTATATTCTGGACATGCGTTGTTTATTTAAGTGTCCTCAATCTATACATTTTTATTGTGAATCGCAACTTTGAAGAAAACCAAAATGGCGATGTTTACTTTACCGATTCAGTTCCAATTCTCTTTTTAAATTAAATAGATAATCTTTATACATAAATATAACACCCTATTCCCAATTCACAAATCAATTGAAAATCGACCCAAAAGCATTGCTTTGAAATTAAAACGGTTGTCGAAAACAATTTTATTAAAAATAGCACCAAAATTATGTTTTTAGAATCCCTGACATTATTGCTACTCATTTGATAACATAACATCAGGCCAGTGTACCCCGTAGGGTCATGCAGAGATGTATTAACACCGACATTTCGCTAGTATAGGTCCCATGTAGGTATTTGTATGACATATTGCATATTTAAATGCAGTAACAGCTTATATTTAAACATTAATAAGGCCTTGAACTAGTATGTTATTTAAATGACATGGATGAAATACTGAAACTCAGACACTATTCTCCATTTATTCTTAACATTCTTCACAATGATTATCATGACACAGTATATACTAGGTTCATTTTATTGATGATATGACACATGCTAAATGCTTATATGACATTAAATAAGTCGAGAGATGGTTTTTCTTTATACTTCTATTGAAAGGCTTACATTCGAACACTCTCTCAATTGTCAGTAAGCAATGATGTGGTGACGATGGAGCACGCTTACCCTAGAAGTAACCTATTCTCTTAAGACTTAAATAATTTATTAAGATAACCGTCCTTGCTACATAAGATGAGCACGGCGAGGTTAGCATCGTAAGCTGGGCGGTGCATTTGTTTGTCAGTCATGCATTCCTGCATAGGCGAGCTGTGAACGATCCCGCCTACATTTTTAAGCATAGCTAAGTACACGTGCGTAGATTAGCCTTGGATCGCCACTATAGTCAATTTCGCTTTACTTTTGAACATGTGTCATATTGATCATAGTAAATTGTACATAGTATAGTAACAACCGTTTTATCTTCAATCCCAATGCATCGATTCGGTTATGTACTAAATTAACGTGTGTGCTCAGTTTAAATATTTATAAATACAAGTGGCAGTATTTTGCAAACCGTTTTTAGAAGTTATACGTGGCGATTTTTTTAGTTCAAGATTTTTTGACATGTTTTTGGGATATAGAATTTTAAACTTGGCTTTTTTGTGTCAAATCTTATTGTTAGTTTTTGTTATTTTTGTCAACGAATCACAATAAATAATATGAAATTTTATGACTATTTCCTGATCAAGCTTCCAGAAATCTTGGTGTAGTAAATTAAATTCTATATTGCTAAGACTGGATGGCACCCAATCTATAAAAAAAAGAAAACATGATTGGGCAGAGATAATCAGCAATAGACTAGAAATCGCCGATTTTATTGCCTCCTTAATAATCTACTTTAGAATATGACAGATAATTTTTTTTTAAGATTTTTTTGTGTTATTTTTTTAAGAAACCGTCATCTTTTTTTAAACCTTAGGTTAAAATTCTATACGCCAAGAACATGCTTTGAAAATCTCCAACATACATACATTGCTAAAATCGAACGGTCCACATACAAATTAAAAGAGTATACTAAAAAATTCATTAAGTATTTTCAACATCGAGTTAGCATTACCCAATCTCTTATTTTCTCAACATTTTGTAATTTTTTCTCGCAAATTCAGAATTAAATTCCAGTCTTCTGTCATTTATACATTTTTTTTTAAACTATTTTTATACATGACACTACTTGGCTGTACAATTATACAAAACATTTTTTTTATGATTGCAGCATACAGTCCTAGTATATTTTTTCTAGAGATCCAAAAATTTGAATTGGGTTAACTCGAGTGAGTGTGGCTCGAGAATGAGTGTTACTCACTTGTAACTCGAGGGTTAGAATTCGCATACAAACTTTTCCTCGAGTCCGAGTGAAAAACATACTCCTTGAATAAAAACTTGTGTGAGTTAGACTCTTAAGAGTTCATATTACATTAAATTCAACCCGACTTATACATACAAAACCATATGAACACCCAAATACACTCGTAGAAAAACCCATACAAGTTTTATTTAATAGAAATTATTGCTAAACAACTCAAGACAGATCACTCGAGCAACCCGGATGGAGGATGAAAAAAAAATGCGAGGATTGTCGATGTCGCAGCACCATAGTCGCCACAGATAAAAAATACTTAACCTACCAAAGACTACGACAGAATATTTTTTTTTATGTCATTTTGAATTTTCTCAAGATGAATGTCGTTATTTTTATACAATGTCAAAAATATATAAATATATATTGTAATATGGTAGTACATACTTACTCTAGCTATATAGATGTCAAATTGATAACGCGTGAACATACGAGCGTAGCGTTTGCTTATTGTCGATGCATATAAGCTGGAACAAAAGAAATACATTATTAGATATTTGTAAACTTTCCCGTACAACATTCGTTAAATATTAATCCAGATATTAACTGTCAATTCAAAAAGATGAAGAGAGATTTGAAAGTGGAAACGGAAAAATATGTGTTATGGCGGGCAATTTAGATTCTCATTGCGCATGACTCCATAGACAATGACACTACTTTTCTACATTAAGTCAATGAGCCCTTAAGCGCCGATAAATTAAAAAGTAAAAGTGTGCTATAAAAATGAAAAAGTTATTTTATGATGAAGTTGTTTGAAAATCGAAGGAAAATGAAACGAATATAAGGTACGTGTTTATACAATATTTTTTGAATTCATATTTGGAACATTACGTTGTGAGTGTGGATAAAATAAAATAAAAACATAATAAAATGTAATCCAACTCACCTAGGCTCCGTAAATAACCATCGAATAACGCCATAACGAACCACATAGTGTCACAGCACTCACTATCATTAATAAAAGTATATAATAGAAAAAGAAAATGCATTTCAATGAGACGTTTAACTCTACACTCTGGTGATTAAGCACAATGCACTTTAGTCTTTATGTTTTATGTACAACAATCACTGCTTCGCTGAGAGCTGCTTCGGTTCTGATTCGGGCTTCGTTTTTGGCGTTGCTGCGGAGAAAAGGAAGATATTAGTATTTTAAAATAGTAGTTTATGCAACGGTCATATAATAGGGGTTATTAAAACATGTGGGTTTATGATAATAGTATCACACGAGTGTTTTAATACCTAATTGTATGCCGTTGCATACACTATTTTATCTTCACTCATACAGTTGAAATAAAACAAAAGTGGAAACGGAATATATATGTGCGGGCAATTTAGTTTCTCATTGCGCATGACTGCGCAAAAAATACGCGAATGCGAATATGCGAATTATTTCATCACCACTGCTCTCAAAACGGTGAAGTAAAACATCGTGAGGAAACCGGCATGTCTTAGAACCAAAAATTCGAAGACATGTGACATCCACCAACCCGCACTGGGCCCGCGTGGTGGATTACGGGCCATTCCCTCTCACAGAGAGGAGGTCTGTGTCCCAGCAATGGGAACATTAATAGGCTGTTGATGTGATGTGTGATGTGATGACTGCGCAGCGCGCTCATCCATAGACAATGACACTATTTTAGCCCATACGTGCCAATTATTTTTTCAGTTTAGTCTACGAAATTAAAAGTCAGTTATACCCTGAGTTACCTAGTGCTAGCTGTCCAGGGTTCACCGGGCGTCTGGAATCGAAGTACGATATTTTTAACGCCGTCGCTGCTCGGGAGGCTCTTTTATTAAAAGGAAGAACAATATAATAATAAATGTTGTACTCACGTCTAGGCCTAGCATTAGCGACGACGCTCTGCGCACCACAGGAGCCGGCGCGACCACGGTTGTTGTTGTTCGTGTTGGCGGGACGATTGCCCCCCGCATACTTCTGCTGTTGACTGTTAAACAGACAGGGACATAAGTATTACGTTTCTTTTTAATTGGTAAAATCCCACCGCACTATTCCCAAACCACTGCAACACCTGAAAGCCAGAATCAACAGTGGCGACCACCAGAAAAGCGCCGAGGCAATGAAGCTCGACGAAGTCCCGGAGAGAGATGAATTTAACTGTCTTGGATCCCGCAATGAAATTAAACAAAAAAGAATAACGGAGGAGTAGGAAAACAAAAACATAATTGCCACTTCCCTCCATATCCAGTATTACGTTAGCAAATAATAACTTAAATAATATCATAAAAAGATATTTCAAATTTTGTGAGTTTGTTCAGATGATATGTTTCACCATTTGAAAGGTACATTACCCCAGGCAAATCTGCGGTAAGCCACTAGTCAAGAATAAAAATAAGACATGCTATGTTTTTGAAAAATAAATAAGCACTGTTTATTTAAGATTTGATAAATTTATAAACACTAACACACTTTACTACGATGTAAAAAACAATTTGTAAAGTATAAAAATAGAATGCATGAAATTAAAGGCTTTTTCTTAATCTAAGATTCGAACCAAGATCTTTGCATATACCAGCCCGAATATAGCTGAAGCTCTAAAAGTTGCTGATAAACAACCTGGACAGAAACTGCAGAGGCCAATATGGCAATTTACAACCCAATTGCAGGACCCAGGTTGGCAATATTTTGGCCAAATATGGTATCCCGTCTTAAGCCCAGTGCCAATGTTGTTCAAAATGATTTTAATAAATGAAGTTAATAAATATGTATGTAATTTTGTTATATATTATATAGTATGTATTATGTTTATGCATTGTGTGCTGTTGTTCGTTTCTAAGTTTGTTTTTGTTGTGCGCTTTTGTAACTGTCCAAATTGTGTAAATGTCGCTTTAACACTGAGGTTTGCTGTAAGAGAATCCAATTACGGGTTAGGGTGCAGTTCCATTGAGGCGGAGCGGAGAAGAGCTGTGCCGCGATTCACCAATCACATGGCTTGAAATCCACATCTCTTCTCCACTCCGCTTCAAAGGAAACAGCATTGGCCGCTCCGCACAGCTCCACTCCGCCTCAGTGGAACCGCAGCCTTAAGCTCGCATTTGTACACAAGTTGTTCTTCTTTATTTGTATATGTTTGTTTTGTGACCAATAAAGAATATGAATATGGTCTATGGCTGTAAGCCGCCCCTTATGAGTTGCCAGGTTTGCAGATACACTGGCAACACAAAGATTGCGGCTAACTGAGAGCTGGCAACCTTATGTTCTCCTATATTTGGGATTATCTATGAAACATAAATTCCAATTAGCAAGAAGAGAGATTAAGGTAATTGCAGTTAGCCATTTCCAGGCAACCCTGCAGGAATCTATTCTACTTTAAAGCATCGTACATAATAATTAAATTAGCTCAAAAACAAAATACCTCCAGATTTTTGCAGTGGGATCTTAGGCTATGTGTTATGTTAAAGTAACGTCAAATAACATGTGTGTCAGCGTGTATGTTACCTGTTGCTCCTGCTAGCGGCTACAGCACGGTCGCTTTCGGACACGGAGCGCGTGCGGTCGTAGGGGCGCGCGTGCGGCCCGCGCCCGGGGGCCGACGAGCCCTGCGCTGCTAGCAGCTCGTTCAGTTGAGGCTGCGGGGAACATTACAATCACTATGTTATTGGGATGGAGTTCCCGATTACACAATACACAAGACATTTCAAAGTCACCTATAGTTCATTCGCGTTAAGAAAATAGTGGATCATCGATGTCAGCCGGCCGCTCGACTAATCGGGTCACAAGCTTTATAATTTGTTGCGACCCGATTGGTCGAGGGGCCGGCTGACAACAATGACTCACTATTTTCTTAACGCGAATGAACTATAGTGTTTATTAGTCGCTTTATTATTTGGTGAAATGAGAGTGTATCAGAACACATCTGCGTACCCCTTTAGAGCGTACCAGCGTGATATTATGTTATAAAGTGGCGTAAACAATAAACAGACATACTATTGCAGCAATTCCGAAAGATTTGCTGTTGTTTATTGAAGTGTTCTGTTGTTTTCTGAAGTTCTTCTTTAGATCTTCACAAAATCTAAATGAAACCAATTCGGGGACATACTCTTCCAAGCAAAAAAATTATATTCAAATTGGTCCACAATTGAATTTTTGTTTATTTTTTTTACCTTCAATGAGAAACCGGTGAAGAAAAAAAATAAACAGCCGAACATAGAACCTCATCCAAATTAAAATTTATTCCTCTATTGGAAAACTACCTACAATATCGCTAATCAAAATGTTCCATGTTCGCTAAATTCCGTCAATGGTACATAGGAATATTTTTAAAAGGAATAGGGTAGTTGAAAAAAAAATATATTTCGTCCGTCAGTTAGATAACCAAAAATATTGGACACGTATGAGGACGATACAGTGCGTTGACATATCGTGTGACGTCACGGTGCGCTACACTTTGTACTGACAAAGTGACGTCACAAGCCCCCACTCCTAAACTTTGATGAGATTTATCTTTGTCAATTTTTATTTATTTGGTAAAACAAACAATACGTGTCCAATATTATTTGATAATCTCACTGACGGACTTAATAGAATTATCATTTTTCTACCCAGAAATAGGGTAGGGTAGGGTAGGTAGGGTAGTGTAGGGTAGGTAGGGAATGAGGTAGGGTAGGGTGAGTGATGGTAACAAATTTGGTAAACGTAGGCAATGACTTACCTCCAGTACTCTGAAGTCTTCTATGGTCTGGAAGTTTTGTAGGTAGCCCTTCAGCTTGGGATCTATATATAGGGATCCAGTGTATTTGTAGTACCTCAGGAATGCCCAGAACTTCTCCAAACCATATAGTTGACCTGCAGATGGAAGAATTTATTACTAAATCATCACATACATAGGTACAGGTATATACTGTTGCTCCGAACGGGTTTAAAGTCGCACCGTTACTGAACTTTTTTGTGTAGTATGATTCTTTCAATAAATAATTGCATAGAAAATCTCTAATAATGAAAAATTCAAGTAAAATATTAAAACCATGAACCAACTAACGAAACAGTACGCCGTGCTACTGCAACTTATTTTGATTAAGGTTACA
Source organism: Orthosia incerta (assembly GCA_948252205.1). Lineage (NCBI taxonomy): Eukaryota > Metazoa > Arthropoda > Insecta > Lepidoptera > Noctuidae > Orthosia > Orthosia incerta. The sequence continues at coordinate 12,213,563 of OX411767.1, forward strand.
CTAGTCGAAAATTCTTCCATACAAACGTAGTTTATGGATTATTCCACTGTTTGACGATGTACGTTCAAAATAAAAAGTGATATCAATTTGTCTCATCATTATCTAGCCCTGTATCGAACCAAAAAAGTAAAAAAAGTAAATATTTAAAAGTTATGAGCGTCGAAAGTTCCACATTTCGACACTAATTTTAACACATTTTTGGGCGCAAATAAATACCATAAGAAGACGGAAAATTGCAAAACGGCCTCCATACAGGGATAGATTAGTAGTTCAACAATGCAAATAATTTTATTTTGAACAGATAGATCTAGTCGTTTTTTCATGATATCTAGACTGCCAAAGGTCTGTTTATAAAATTTCGCGCGCTCGGTTTCGTCCTAAATCATTATCCATTTCGCTACAAATTTGCAAAAGTGTGTATTCGTACGCGAACTAGCTTCCTACTGCTCATCATAGCATCTATCTCTTCCGCATGTGTTGTCGGTTGATATAAAATGAATTTTAACCCCGCGCACAAAATAGTTCGTGCCGTCGACTAGTGTACCCGTACCCTTAAACGGGGTATGGCGCATTTACATTAAGTCGGTTAGACCGTATTCGGCTGCAGGCCGTATTCGGTCACCGACTAATATAAACAGGTATTCGTTTGGCCGTATTCGGTTTGGCCGTATTCGGTCGAGCCCGTTGTCGGTGTCGAGTGCGCCGTGCCCCGCCCGTCGCCTTTTTTCCTCAAAACTTCTTGTATTACATCGCACACAGTTAAAAATCCTTCTAACACAAGACTGTTCATGACGATGCTTGCAACCTGACTGTTCAATATACAATCGCCGCATCAATCAAGTCGCCGAATTCGGTTAACCGACCAATGTAAACAACTCAATTTAGGTGAGCGTTTCAGTTAAACCGAATGCGGCCGCCGCCTTCGGTGACCGACTTCAAACCGACCTAATGTAAATGAGCCAGTAGGAACATAAGAGTACTTAAAATACTTTAACAAAAAACCCGACTGCAAGGATGTAAACAAGAAGAAAATCATGTTGTGCAGTCGGCGGTTACATAATTCGCGAGCTGGCTGACCCAAACTATAAATATCCTCCAACTGCATCTGCATCTTTTCAGTCGCGTTCTTTGATTTTATTAACTTTTTTATTTACAACTTTTAGTTGCACTTTTTTTTTCGAATGACTTTTAAACATAAGGTTTTTAGAGGTGATTTCAATAATATATACCACTTGTATATATTATTGAAATCAGTTCTAAAAACCATTCATTTTGTTACCCCAATCGATAGGTTTGGAAGAAAAAAAATGCAATCCCACAATATGGCGCCCAAAAGCCGCATTTTTTTTTTGTAATTTATCTGAAGAAGAACACTTGGGCGGTCAAGACCTATTTAACGATGTCTTAATTATAAAAATCCGTCAAGTGGTTTGAAAGATAAGAGGTAATAAAGAATATTACAATCATAAAAGATAGGCGGATAAAACATAACCCTTTCCTTGCAGCCGGGTAAGAACGGGCACAATTAGTTTTCCTAATTAAAAATGTTAGTGCTTGCACAAATACCACCGTATAATTAAATTTAATTCAATTTTCCAACGGTATCCCTTAGAAAACAGATGATGATCTCATGAATGCCAATATTTTAAACGCTGACGTTCAAAAACCGGACAAAGGTATTCCTCAAGTCCTTAAATTAATCGTTTTTATACTTTACATCGGATTCCGTTTTAATTCTTAACACTTACCGTTCTCGTAGTCAGCCATGGTCTCGTTCTGGAAGTGCGAGTACAGCTCGGGGCGGAATTTCCGCTCGAGCCCGTACGAGTAGAAGCGGAACAGGCACTCCAGACCGTAGCGGAAGCCGGCGGCGGCGTCTTCGCAGGCTAGCTTTCTGTAAGTGACAGATACGGTTAGTAACGTTATAGGCTTATATTTACCTAAGGCACGGTAAAGATATCTAACAGTATTGTGACTCAGCCCTGTTCTTGAAATAAGTGCCTACAAGCGCGCGTCACGTAAACACGCTTTAGGGCTGCCCGTCTCTACCTACTTGAGTTTCTATATAGTTTTGTAAATCTCAGATTCTTTTATCTAATTTGAGGTAAATACCTATTATATTTTTATTATACAGAGGAGATTGCCCATACACAGGCCCCTTATGAGGTATCGTGTCTGCGATTTCAATATTATCCAATAATAGGATTTCTATTTCGTGTTTTTTTCCATCCGTATCCTTTACTTTTTATGTAGAGACAACAACAGATCAGGTTTCTTCACTTGGACATTTGTATGCACCTTATTGCATTGTAATAAGGGTTCATTTCAAGAACAGAAACATCGTTATTTCTCGTGAACCCCACAAAATAAATAAAAAATGATTTCTAATTATGAATATAATGTGTTTTTTCTACAATATACAACCAAATTCATCAAGATACAACCATTTTTTCGAAGGGGCCCAAGTTCCCTTACAAAATGGGCATTCCCCTTTTAAATCCTACTAGGTACCTACCATTTACAATTCTCATAGGTAATCAATTCATAATGATATTTCGTCTAATTCAATAATATATGTAAGTAGCTACATAGCTGTGGTGTACATGCGAGCATGCAGTAGTACATAAGTAGTTTCATCACCCGGTGTTTATAAAGTAGATTGTAGTTGTGGTAAGTCATACATCGGTCAGACGAAGCGTACGGTTGCTTGTCGAATTTCAGAGCATATCAGGGCGGTAAAAAACAACGACACCCAAAAATCGGCCATAGCTCAACATCTTTTGGAATCAGGATTGAACCACTGGATTGAGTTACATAACCCTCAGGTCATTTCGACAGAACGCCACTATATTCCTAGACTGGTGAGGGAAGCTATCGAAATTACAAAATATAAAAATTTCAACCGGGAGGATGGGTCAACTGTCGAGAGCTTGGAATCCAGTCGTTCAGCTGTGTAAAACCCGAAAAAGTGCCGAAAAAAGTTCGCGATCGGACACAGTGAGTTTCGTGTGTCGGGAACAGAATCGAGTTGTGATTGACAATGGTAGCGGTACTGAGTGCAAAAAACGAACAAGAAAGAGGGTAGACCGTTTTGTCTCCTCATAAACACCCACCCGCAATGACTTTCAGTTTATCCGTGATCATGGTGCTTGCAACAGCACCGAAATATCGGGAACTCGTAACAAACAGTAAACATGGTAAATATCCCGTTTTTAATGTTAATGTTAGTTTCATCACCATTGCTCTCAAAACAGTGAAGGAAAACATCGTGAGGCATGAGACGAAGTTGCTGTATACAATCTAACTATAGACTCATGATATAAATAATAGCTTACCTGAATTCGTTATACATGTTCTTGTTAAATTGCTCTCGCAGGAAGAACGACCAGAATCTGAACAGCGTGTTCATCTCTTGTGACTGGCCGCTACCAAGCTTCTTGCGCTCTGAAACAGAAGTACAATAGTTAGAATACATAATAGGAATAAAGTTATAATTACAGAAGGTTAAACTGCAGTTACTGAAGTCGGCACGTGAATGAAACGTCCAAAGACAAAGACAACAATTCTTTATTTCAACTAGGCCATGAAGCGGCACTTTTGAACATCAAAAATAAAAATGTAAAGTTATTAATAATTGATTCTACCGTCCATTCGGAAAATTTGCTTGTTATGGAGAAGAACGGAGAAGAAACTCCATACTTACTCTTTAAAAAAAAACACTTTTTTTTTTTCACTACCTTGTCTATTATGTAAAACACTGCCTAAGAAATTCGTTTCGAAATATGAATATTTAGATACGTAATAATAGTACAAAAAAAAATACGTAAAAACAGTTACGAAATTACTTTTGTATGGATCATTATGTAACTGGCAGAATGATACTGAACCTGTTACCTCATGAAAAAGCGCACATTGTTTTTTTTCGGTTTTTAGTCTGAACGTTTCTAGTAAATTGTTGTTGGAACTTATTTAATTTGCATTTAATTAAGTAAGCTCATCAGGTAGTGGACAAAGAATCGTTCGTGTCTGGCATAAAAGGGTTTTATTTTAATACTCGCATGTAGCTTTCGAAATTGGCAACTTGACCGCTACCTATACTTTAAATATTGTGTACACGATTTAATTTCGTTTATAGATTGTAAAATCCGTTCAGATCCGATGCGATGCGCGCCATTTGGTGAAAATTGTACTTTAGTCAAGGCTAGGACTTGGAGCTGTTGTGTTCAGGTGCCCACCAGTTTTTAAATAAATTAAATATTGTCTTCATTATATTTGCTACATAGCAAGGGAATAGAGAGTTGGTGTGTACCAACTAACTAGGCGGGTCTTGCTGACCAGCTGCAGGTCTGAAATGACGTAGGTATTCATAGTTACCTTTCAAACAGCGCGAGTGGTACTTGTGGTAGGCTAGCTGCGTGAAGTGGTTCTCGCGCAGCAGGCCGTGGCTGGGGTGGTGGAACGCGGGCAGCGAGCCGGGCTGCGAGCCGCACGACGAGCCCAGTGTGGGCGACGTGCCTATCGATGAGCTGTGGACAATAAAAAAGGTGATATAATAACAATACAAGCATCTTTTCGGGTTCGAACCCAGGAAGGCGCTTTACTTTGTGTAAATTATTTCATCACCACTGCTCTCAAAACGGTGAAGGAAAACATCGTGAGGAAACCGGCATGTCCTAGAACCAAAAAATCGAAGACATGTGACATCCACCAACCCGCACTGTGCCCGCGTGGTGGATTACGGCCCATTCCCTCTCACAGTGAGGAGGCCTGTGTCCTAGCAGTGGGAACATTAATAGGCTGATGATGAAGCATTTTTTATATTTTATTTTTGCATGGAAATCATCCGATAACTTCTCAAGGCGTGTCAGACTTACTGACTAAAACCCACCCGTGTTCCTTCAGTTGCTTGTGCCAGAGCCGCAGTAACTAACTCTCTTTCAAATTTATCCGCGACCCATCATAAAACAAGCTTGAAATTCCCATCAGCAAAATAGACGTACTACTTCCAACCAGACTTTCATCTCTCTTAAACCCTTCTTTCTACCCCTTTCCCACTTTTGGTGGGCCCTCCCTGTAACCCTTAAGGGTGCCCTAGTCGGACATTCGTCCATACAAACGTAGTATGGCGATAACTCCACTGTTTGACAGTGTACGTTCAAAATAAATAATGATATCAATTTGTCTCATCATTATCTAGCCCTGTATGAAAACAAAACCAGTAAAAATAAACATTTATTTGAAAGTTATGAGCGTCGAAAGTTCCATATTTCAACACTAATTTAAACGCATTTTTTGGGCAGAAATAAAGGATAATTGCAAACCAGTCACCATATAAATAAGTTGAAGACTTCATTATTTGACCATTTGTTAGACTTAAATTTGATGAATTTTGCGCTTTTTACCGAAATTTGAAACCATGTTCAAGTATCAGAAATATTTATGAGGGCAGGCATCACACAGCTACAGAGACAACCTCCAATGAAAAGTGAGGATCCTTCGACCAAACGATTCTTGTGTCTGGTGATCAAGTACCCAGTGTTTGTTGTCGGGCTGTGACTATTGGTAAGCATATTTAACCAATTGGTTGAGTTAACTAGAGATAAAACAAGTGCGAGTTGGACTCGCGCACGAAGGTTTCCGAACCATTATCGAAAAAAAAAACGGCAAAAAAATCACGTTTGTTGTATGGGAGCCCCACTTAAATATTTATTTTACTCTGTTTTTAGTATTTGTTGTTATCGCGGCAAAATAAATACATCCTCTGTGAAGATTTCACCTGTCTAGCTATCACGGTTCATGAGGTACAGCCTGGTGACAGACGGACAGACAGACAGACGGATCGTGGAGTCTTAGTAATAGGGTCCCGTTTTTACCCTTTGGGTACGAAACCCGAAATCTGAGCCTAGGTGTCGCAACTGAAAAACGCAATATTTTCCTGTAATTTGGTGCCTGAAATTTACATGAAGAAGTTTCAAAAAGGCTATTGTAACTTACCCAGTACTGTGCGTCCTCGCCCTGTGCTCGCGTATGTCCATGACCCAGCCGACATGATGCTCCACCGGCGGGTTCAGACTATGTCTGGTCTTGTGTTTTCGGCTGCTACTGCAAATGTTAAAATGAAAAATAATATTAGTATGATACTAGTTTCAGTCAGCGGCTTCACGTGAAATGTGTTTTATCATCCCAAGGGATGTAAAAAAAAATGTGTCTATGTGCTCTTCTAGACTATCTATCTCTGTGCCAAATTTCATGCAGATCCGTTCAGCTGTACTGGCGTGATTGAGTAACAAACATACATCTATCCAATCTTTCACATTCATCAACATCATCATATCAGCCGAAAGACGTCCACTGCTGGACATAGGCCTCCCCCAAGCGTCGCCACATTGACCGGTCCCTTGAGTCCCGCATCCAGCGGATCCTCGCAATCTTCACAAGGTCATCAGTCCACCTGGTGGGAGGCCTTCCAACGCACCGTCTTCCGGTTCGCGGTCACTACTCCAGAACTTTTCTACCCCATCGGCCATCCGTTCTGGGAGCAATGTGCCCTGCCCACTGCCACTTAAGTTTGGCAATTCTTCGGGCTATGTCGGTAACCTTGGTGCTCTTGCGGATCTCTACATTCGATTCGACCAAGCAAGGAAACGCCGAGCATAGCCCGAAGAACTAACTTTGACATTTATCACACTTAATATTATAAAAGCGAAAGATTGTGAGTGTGGGTGTGTCTGTTTGTTACTTCTTCACACTCAAACGGCTAGACGGATCTGGATGAAATTTGGCACAGAGATAGAAATAAGTTATATCGTAATTTGTAAAAGATACTCACATAACATCAGTAGCATGTGGGTCCTTATTGGCTGCGTAGAATCTTGCGGTGCGTCGCGGTCGCTTGTGTTTGCTATGCGAGTCCGATTGTTGATCAAACTACAGATTGAAGAAAGATATCGTTATTAAAACTTGTTTGTATGAGTTATATGCAGTTAGATCATGCCAATAGTAAGCAGAATAGGAGGGTATGGCACTGTTTTTTATTTGATTGTTAAATCAATTAAAATTTCTTAATAGATAAAGTCGATTGTTTGAAAATGATTAGTTTTTGAGCTGTCAATAAAAATTACAAGCTAGACGGAGTTTAATAAAAAATTATATGGGAGATACAATATTTTGGTATTCTATTTGATAAATCCCGAACAAAGTGCTAGTGTGGAACCCCTTCACAGAATATGCACCACCACCTTTTCTGCCCAACGGGCACAACCACCAAATTCCACAACTTGAACGAGGCCAACGTCTGAGCTGTCCAGAGCAAAGCTCTTAGTGCAAGATTATATCCAAAATTTCTATGCAAGGTTACTATGGAAATAACCTTGCTCTAAGAGCTCATGGTACTGCCCCATGTGGCCAAATTCCGGTCGGATAAAATTTGATATTCTAAATATATCGACATATAAAGAAGATTTCTTGTAATGCTATTACCATTAAAAAAAAAACTTGTCGCGTCAACAATGCACCCGTTCTGTCTAAGCCGACAACACGGAACGCCTAGCCGACTCTGTTCATGTAGCACTTACATTCGCAGTGACTGAGTACAATATTGTTATTGTATACAGTGGACATTTAGTGCAATTCTTTAGAGACATTCGATTCTGATGGTTCCTGAACTTATTACTCGGCTGACTCGCGCCCGCTACGCTGCGGCAACGACGTAGCACTGCTACGGCGTAGCGCTACGGGCTACGATACCCTAACTCATAGATCGTTTTGTTTACGAAAAACAAACCTATACCATTTAATTGCAAATAGTACATTTCGTGTCGAGCATAAAAAGCGATGTAGCCAATTTCGACGTGAGCCGTAAAATAAAGCCTTTTTTATGCGAGAAACGAACGATTCTTTTTCCACTACCTGATGAGCTTACTTAATTAAATACAAAATAATAAGTTCCAACCACAATTTATTAGAAACGTACAGACTAAAAACCACAGCCTATATACACACTATCAACGCGCGCTTTTTGAGAGGTAACAGGTTCAGTATCATTCTGCCAATTACATAATGATATCAAAACTCCATACAAAAGTCATTTCGTAACTGTTATTATGTAATTTTGTTTTTTTTTTAATTTTAATTTTTATAATCTTGTGTCTAAATGTTCTTACTTCGAAACGAAACGAATTTCTTAGGCAATGTGTTACACATCATACAAGGTAGTGGAAAAAGAGTATTTATTAAACGACACAGTACAAGGTAGGTAGGTAGTATACACCCTTAACAAGTGTGGTGATCAATATATTTTCTTTCTCTGTATACTAAGGGCTTTTACTCCGCATTTGATATTATTTTTACTGTTTGTATCGAGACTGACGAAAGAAGCTTCAATTCCCTGGCTCGCACCCAGGGACAGGACAGGATGGGTTGGTGCTCGATTTAGGTGACGTTTACTGTGTTTTAATTGAACCCTCGGCTGGTACCAATGGCTTGAGCGGTTAGAATAACTGTGCCCACGGCCCACAGCATACAATAAGACAGGGCGTACGATATAGTATCTAGTACACTTACTTGAGGCCTGGGCGGAGGCGGCGGAGGCTCAGAAGGATTGCTGTGCTTCTCGTTGGGGATAGCTGCCTCGAACTGTTCGCGACTGATCAGCGATACCGTGCGGTATTGCTGGTGAGTTTGTGAGCCATATGACTGCGGAGAGAGAACATTTTGTTAAGTCAAAATCAGATAAATATATATATTATAGAAAGCCTTTAAAATACAAAATTGCATTGTCACGGGAACCAAACGTGTGGGCCAAATTTCAGCTCAATCGGACACTGAGAAGTGGGCCAAATAAAGTAAAGTGGAAGAATAAAAAAAAAAAACTACCTCATACTTAGCAATAGCGCTTGAGAACACAAGAACAACGAGGCCATTAAAACTTCATTAATTAATTACCTTGTTTGCTTGAAAATAATAAAATAAGTAACTCACCGATGGGTAGTCGGTGTCAGTCCACAAATCTTCTTCATATCGTCTCAGGCCATCTGTTATAACCTGAAAATAAACATTATCAAAATTAAAATCATAAATAAACAATTTCTGTATCATTACATATCCCTACAGAGAAGCAGGTTTATGGCAAATATTCAGAGTTAAAGCTGAAATTTCTTATGTGTCTATATTACAACGGTACCTATAGTAACAGCAACCTAAACAGCAACACATTATAAAACTTAATGTTAAGCGAATAAAGATCATTTTGATTTTGACAGAGATGAAAAATCACAGCCAAAGATCTCCGCAGTGTACTGCCATTGTTTACCTTGTCGTGTCAACAATGCACCCGTTCTGTCTAAGCCGACAACACGGAACGCCGAGCCGACTCTGTTCATGTAGCACTCACATTCGCAGTGACTGAGTACAATATTGTTATTGTATACAGTGGACATTTAGTGCAAAATAATTTGCTGAGTTCTGTAGTCGTAGAGTGGAAACGGGAACCTTTGGGTGACTTTAAACCTTCTGTCCTTCTACCTCTTCACATATAGCATTACAGCTTAGCTATCAATGTTCCCGCTGTGCCCGGGTGGTGGATTGGGATCCATTCCTACTCTCACACCTGTGTCCCAGCAGTGGGAACATGAAAAGGCTGATGATAATGGTGATCAAAGATCCCTACCTGTTCCAAGTCCTAAATGATCTTGGTGCGCGTGTTCCAGTCGCCCTGCCGGTCGTGTCTGTCGTGCTTGGGATGGCACGCCAGTTTTTGCGTCACTATCAGCAGTCGCACTATATCTCCTGGGGGTAATATATATTCCCTACCTGTTCCAAGCTCTGCGTGATCTTGGTGCGCGTGATCCAGTAACCCTGCCGGTCGTGTCTGTCGTGCTTGGGATGGCACGCCAGTTTTTGTTTCACTATCAGCAGTCGCACTATATCTCCTGGGGGCAGTATATGTTGCCTACCTGTTCCAAGTCCTGAGTGATCTTGGTGCGCGTGTTCCAGTCGCCCTGCCGGTCGTGTCCGTCGTGTTTGGGCTGGCGCGCCGGTGTTTGCGTCACAATCAGCAGTCGCCCCACGTCTTTGTCTGTGAATTCTGCGTCGGATTCGTCGTCAGACCTAATGAAGGAAGAATAAGAATTTTAGATTAAAATAATCAACAATAAAAATGGTTGCTTGGAGAAAACCATGGACTTGGATCTATGTTTGTGTTTTAAATCTTGTCGCGTCAACAATGCACCCGTTCTGTCTAAGCCGACAACACGGAACGCCTAGCCGACTCTGTTCATGTAGCACTCACATTCGCAGTGACTGAGTACAACATTGTTATTGTATACAGTGGACATATAGTGCAAAATGACTTGTAATTTTATAGAACAGGCAAATCATCATCATTACAGCCGAAAGAAATCCACTGCTGGACATAGGCTGCCGCCAAGCGTCGCCACACTGATCGGTCCAGTGCTTTTCGCATCCATCAGACCCCCGCGGTCTTGATCAGGTCGTCGCTCCTCCTAGAGGGATGCCTTCTAACATATCGTCTTCCGGTTCGCGGTCGTCATTCCAGAACTTCTCGGCCCCATCGGCCATCCGTTTTGCAAGCAATGTGCCCTACCCACTGGCACTTAAGTTTAGCAATTCTTCGGGCTATCTCGGTAACTTTGGGTCTCCTGCGGATATCCTCATTTCTGATGCGATCACGCAAGGCAACACCGAGCATAGTCCTCTCCATTGCTCTTTGGGTGACAGCTTTAAGCTGATAAGGCCCAATGGCAACACACTGGTCATCAATGACCTACAAATAATAGCCCGGACCAACGTCTTGAGGTGCTTCAGAGACACGGAAGGGTCTCATCTCTGGACACTTACCAAGCATCAGTGAAGGTGTTCTGCCTTGGCGGCGGCAGGTCTAGTTCCTCGTCGAGCTGAAAGTGCAGCTCTTCGCGTTGTTCCTCGTCGGTGACGGCGGGGGCTCGCTCGCGAGATCCTGCCTTTGTACGCCGTTTAACCTGAGGGGAAAAACTCTGTGTGAGTTTTGTGGGATAAAATAATAAATGGATAAGTAAATTTTGATTTTATTTAAATAACCTTAATAATATAACAATAAAAAGAATACTAGATTCTGCCAGCGGCTTCGCTCGCGTGAAAAGTGTATTCTTATCCTAAGGAAACCTTATACCCGAATGAAATGTAGCCTATGTGCTATTCCAGACTATAATCAATCTCTGTGTCTAATTTCATCTACATCAATTCAGCCGTTTTAGCGTGATTGAGTACAAAATATACAAATAAAAATAGTTTATTTTCTTTAACAATTTTTTTAGTACATAGCTAGTGTCAGAAATGTCCTTTTAAGCAAGTAAATGCCTGTATTATCTTATCTTATGGAGGGGCCGAGAAACACCTCGGACACTTCGACCCATTGGGATCTTTTGTGGTCAAATGCCTGTATTAGACTCCACTCTTCCGCAATTTAAATTTACTTACAATAATAACAAAAAATTATGGCACTATTTACTATTTTTACATTTTATGAAAATAAATTAAATTAATACAAAAGAGAATTAGAGAAGACTGTTATTTTATATCACCTTAATCAAATGAGTCTGAGTTGTGTATTTTATTATGTGAGTTGGGTTTGTGAGTGTGTATGGAGTGTATATGTGAGTGTAAGGTATTTATGTGTGTGAGGTGTGTTCGTGTACCTACAAGTTGTCCATGTAAGTAAATAAATGCCACGAGATTGAGTTATGATGTGTGCTGCAGGAGAATTTCCCTTTCCTCATACACACATCCATCCAAACTTTCGCATTTATAATATTAACTAGCTTCTGCCAGCGGCTACGCCCGCGTGAATGTCTAAAATTCTCCCTAAGGAACGTATTCCCAGGATAAAAAGTACTCCTATGTGCGATTTCAGACTATAATCTATCTCCGTGCCAAATGTCACCCAAATCCGTTCAGTAGTTTTTGCGTGAGAGTTACAAACATACACTCAAAAACTTTCGCCTTAATAATATTAGAGTATAGAGTGATTATATTAAGATTTGAATGTCTTTACCTCCCTAAAACCCCTGCCATCTTCCTTCACTAGGATATTTATTTCTTAATTCACTTTCATACATTCAACATCCGCATATTCAATTCATATCAAAACAGAAGAAATATTTAGGTGGAAAAACCTGCTTTATACGGGCTTCAATACGTGATTAAAAACTGTCTCCCTTGATTAACTTCATTTTGATAGTTTGATCTCGTTGATATTGAAAACAAGCAACCTTGTTGTCATTGAACAGGGTATAATTCAATTTACACTTTTATCCAACCAAGGATTTGAACCCAGGACCCAACATTCTGTATATCAACAAGGCGGTTATAAAAAGATAATAAATCGTAGTAAAGAATTTATTTTGTCGCGTCAACAATGCACCCGTTCTGTCTAAGCCGACAACACGGAACGCCTAGCCGACTCTGTTCATGTAGCACTCACATTCGCAGTGACTGAGTACAATATTGTTATTGTATACAGTGGACATACAGTGCAATAAAAAAAAACTGAATTGAATGATAACGCAGTCATTCACTCACAACTGATTCTCATGGTTATGGTGGTCTCGTGTGAAGAAACTATTGAAAGCCACTTGCTACGATCATACACACTCCTTTTGTTTCGTCCATACTTTTATTAATCCCTAACATCATGTATCGCTTTTAGCGATAAGGCCGCCCATTGTGTCACCCAGTGCAATGTTTTCTTCGTATATACTTTCTGTAACTTATATGGTGTACATAATAAAGAGTATTCTATTCTATTCTATAGAGCACATCTACTTTTATAAAAACAGTAAGGGCGAGACTGTTGCTGCTATAAAAATCTCGATAATTTAACCCAGGGCACAGGGTCCAAGCGCTAACAAAGAAATTTTGGTTCAAAAAATATCCACTAGATGGCGCGATTTGCATCCATTTGTTATTGAATTATTTGTAAAATTAACATTTATATATCATAAAAATTATAAGTTATTGTTTAATCAACTCTCCTGAGCACGGAATTATGGAATATTGGGCTTTTAAATCACATTTCAAAGATTATTTGAACGGATCATTTAAAATGAATTCCAATAGATGGCGCGGTTTTGAATTTCTGAGACATGCCACTCAATTTTTTTTTAATTTGTATTGGTACAACGATACCGCAACCGTAGTCACGAACCGAGAAAACCCTTTTACTTGCAAGTCGCTGCTAACACCATCTATAGACGAGGAACGGAACCGAAAGCGATCGATGTACTTATAAAATAATCAGTATAATCAGACGAAAATAGTAGTATAAAGAGAACAGTTAGATAATCTAAATTATGAGCTATTCTTGTATACTTCTTGATATACAGTTCTGTAAAATAAATATGTTCTTACCTCAGTCCAAACTTGTTCAGAGTTGGGACTGGCGTTGCTTGACCGTCTGATGTCCTGACTTTCCGGTTTGTCGTTGAGTTCTTCTGTAAAACGAGACAAAATAACATTATTTTAAATTGTATTATAAGCTTGATTTCTCGTATAGTTGGTTGCAAAGACTGTAAAATATTGACATTCATGTGCATCTTCAACGGTGAAGGAAAACATCATGGGATTGTTGTAATGCGTTCCAGTGACAAATGAATCCTATTAATATTATAAAACGTGAAAGTTTGTGAGGATGGATGGCTGGATAGATGAGCTAGATGTTTGTTACACTTTCATGCGAAACTACTGAACAGATTTTGATATAGCTTATACATCAGAATAACACATTATGTATGTTTGTAAGTGTGTTCGCTTCAAATCTTGCAACTGAATTTTAAAGCAGTTGTTATCCTCCACCGATTAAGATGAAATTTTGCATACACGTTTAGTTTGGATGACAATGCATGGTTAGCTAAGTGACGTCATTCTAAATCCAATATGGCCGACGGCCCAAGATGGCGGACTAGTTATTTTTTGTGCGCTGCCATGATATGGATATCAAATGAAAAAGTTAGCTGAGAAGAATACGACCTTTTTTTTTAATAATCTCTATTACTTTTCTTCATAAATCTAAGAGAAAATATTTTACTCACCATGCCTGTTGGCAAGAGGCACAAATTCAGGGACATCGGGGTTCAGTAGATCGTGATGCGCAGCACCACCAGCCAGCCCACCGCGACCCGTGCGGAACATTCTGCAATACAAACATTAATGTTACTACACCTTGAACAACTCAGTCGAAAGAAAGTGCTCCATTGTCGGCCACATCATCTCACCATCAGAAAGATAATAGGGTATTTTATTCAATACTAGCGGACGCCTCCCGGTTTCACCCACGTAGTTCCCGTTCCCGTGGGCATACAGGGATAAAAATTATGTCATCCGGGGATAGTGTAGCTTCCCAACGGTGAAAGAAATTTTGAAATTAGTCCAGTATTTTATTTGTTACATACAAAACTACAAATCTTTCCTCTTTATAATATTATTTATAGTTGAAAAAAATCTTTTCTTCCAACTATGCTTTAATTTCATCACAATCACACTAAAAACTCAGTACAAAGCGAGTCTTTATTGCTCTAGAGCAATAAAAATGTATGAAATTTCATTATTGCAGTTTTTTTTTTTAATCGCACCAAAAGGTGCCAATCCCAATGGATTAGCTCTATTCAGCCAGCCGATATCAATACTTTTTTTTTACGTACGTATTATTCGCTTCTATCCTACTTGTTCCAAATTTAAAAAATGATTGCTGCTAACTCTGATTTAAAAATGAAAGAAATTTAAAAAAGGGATTTTCGACATCGCCGCGCCCGTGGCCGCGCCCATCTACTTCCCGTGATAACGACTTCACTGTAACAAATCAGCCAGGCCCATCTAACTCGTCTGATAATATTATTCAGTCCCAAGTTAAACAAACAAATATAAATTTTCCCAACAAAACTTAACCTTACGTTTAATAATTGCTCAAGTATAACTTTTAATTTCAATAATTAAACTTCTATTTTAACTGTTTGATATGAGTTTCTTTTATCTACTATTCCTATAGGTAATAGTTGAAAGAAAAGCAGATTATGCACCTCGCCTTAAGTAATTTATATTGCCCTCGTGCCTGTTAGATTAGAGCCCTCGCTGACGCTCGGGCTCTAAATCACGCTCGGGCAATAATAAATTACTTTGTGCTCGATGCAATAATCTACTATTAAATATATAATTGAAATAGATTAGGCAAAAAGCAGTTGGAAAATGTTAGTTTTAGTTCATGAAAAAACAAAATCAATTTTTAAATTCAATTTAAAAAAATCAGTTTTATTATCTGTTTTATTATACCATAAAATATGAAATAATAGCCGCCATGTTATTACGTCATACGGCTGAAAAATTTTGGTAGACAGTAATGTACCTGGGTAGCGGTGGTGGAGGAACGGCCCTCAACAGGGACGAAACTGGAGCAACAAGGGGACCACCCATCGTCGGCAGCGGAAAGATGCCCACCATCTGCTTCTTCCGGCTACAACAAACATTTTTATTATATAACAAGTTAAACAATGTTTTTATCAGGAGTGTGACCACAAGTTCTTAGAGTAAGGTTATATTAGGAACAGATGTATATGACTTGTATACATCTGCCCCTTAAGCGCACTCAAAATAACCTTACTTTAAGAGCTTACCCCCAGGTCATTGAGGGCATAGACTAAAAAAGTTAGGTAAGAACACAATCACAGACAATTTTTCTTTTACGTAAGCACCAATTTAGCTTTTTCTAAACTGATTCTGAAAAGTTTTGAAAGGTGATTGAAGTGCTGCAAACCTCCATTGAAAGGACCATCCTCCGACCAGAAGGTTGTATGTGTTCAAATCGTGTCGAAAACTGCTTGCGCGATGCTAGAATTGCGTGACGTCAGCTCTTTAGTTCATATCAAGAGGCAAAGGTGAAACAACCCAAATACATTTCATAGCCGGAGACCGTTTACAGACATTATTAACCGAACCCGAATGATTCTAAAACAACGGTAATGCCGAAGAGAAACACGACCGAGCCTAAAATACTCTCAGGCGGCACTAACTTTTAAACATAACATGACGATTTATCGAACTTCTTTTTTTTGTTCTTGATGGGTTTGCCCGTGACTCTAGTCTAGGTCAGAGGTGACAGAGACATAGTCGACGATGGAGTGAGCTTATCCAGAAGAAGCCTGTTTACTCTAACTTTGAAGAGATTCGGGTTGTATGCGTTCGGAAACACAGACGCAGTGAGTTCCACTCCTTTGCTGTGCGCATTATGAAGGATGTTTGGAAGCGCTTGGTGCGAATTGGTGGAATAGCAACTAGGTGAGGATGGTAACTTGCAGTGCGTCTAGATGTCCGATGGTAGAAGGGGGCCGGTGGGATGAGGTCGAGGAGGTCATGAGCACTCTCGCCAAAATACAGTCTGTAGAAGACCGACAATCAGGCAACCTTACGGCGATGAGCTAAGCTGTGAAGCTTGGCATCCACCAGTTTGACGTCGCCAATTAGTCTCTTGGCTCTGCGTTCCACCGAGTCAAGCGTTACCTTCAAGTAATAATAAATTATTATAGTTCCTTACCGCTTCTCTCCAGGTTTATCTTCGCCCCCCTCAGACTGTAAAGGGGGATCGTCTGCGGGGTCGATGACTTTGTCACCATCGGACTCGCCTTCTGCCTTCTCTTGTTTTTCTTCTTTCGTCTCAGTCTGTTTGTTTTCTTCTTCTGTGGTCGTTATTGGCTGTGGAAGTGATGAGAAATTAGTGAAGGTTCTGTAATTTTGATGCTTGTAACATTAAGAGTGATATCGCGGAAAGCGGTGTGGACTTAGTACAGAAGAAAAGCGAGTTCTTTAGTATCAGGGCTGAGGGAAAATCGCTCCATTTAACTAACTTTGCATAAAGGAGGAGGTTCTATGATCTGTGTTTCTTTTTGTTTGTGTTTGTACCCCGATCCATTTCTCCGTCAATTGTAGACCGGTTTTGAAAAACTATTTGTTACAAGATAGAAAAGAACCAATATTTATTAGTATATCGTACACTTATAACTAGCAAGTTGTATCGCCTATTGGCTTTAGCAGGAAACATATACTGAACCCGGGTTTATAATATCAAGAGATCGGTAATGAAAGACCGACTAATACTTTTCCTAACTTTAGTATGAACCCTAAACACAAACTTGACTCTCTGCATTCACTCTGGCCGATAGGATAGGATAGATGAACACCTTTTTCTGCACTTAAGACTCCCATTTGGTCCGTTGTGCATGCAGGCCTCCTCTCTGTGAGAGGGAATGGGCCATAATCCACCACGCGTGCCCAGTGCGGGTTGGTGGATGTCACAATATCTTCGAATTTTTGGCTCTAGGACATACCGGTTTCCTCACAATGTTTTCCTTCATCATTTTTAGAACAATGATGATGACATTTATTTACACAAAGCGCCGGGGTCAAACCCACGTAAGTCTGGGTTGTTACCACTGGGCCACCACTGCTTTGAACTTTGATATGAAACCTTAACTCAGTCTACATTCACTCTGAACAAAAAATCAACGAGACAATCCTCCAGATTCGTTTTCAATGAACACATATCGTCACGGCTGGATCTTTGCGTCTCTGAATTGGCTGCAAGACCCTGCGCAGTAGCTATTTTTGTGTCAATGTTGTAGGTGAAGATAGTATTGTATTACTGTCTCTTTCACTCGCTAACTTTTGTCGCATCGTTCTATCTCGCTTACTCTATGTAGTATACTCGATGGCAAACTGTTTCTTGCGCAATGGTTGGCAGAGCCAACTTCAGAGACACAAGGTGTATTTTTTATTAGTTTCCCCCACCAAATTCGTCAGTTATATCCATGTTATATGGTGCGAGTCTTACGCCATTCAGCGGGCACAAGTTCAGACCAGAGACTTCAATAACATTTCAAATTATTATATTATTATTGAAAACTATACTTCAGCCATTTTGAAGATATAATATTTACTAACAAAGCAATACAGTTTTTTTGTTAGCTACCCTCTACTCAACAACAAAAACTAAACGAATTCGATATAGAATGTTGTATCTGTTGTACATTGATTTAACTGTGTTAGTACATATGAAATATAGTTTGAGAACATAAAATATCCAAGGTCTTAGAACTAGAAGATTAGATTAGCTCTGCTGTCAGCTGATTGAACTGTCAATGCTTTGTTAGTTAATATTGTACCTTCATCTTGCCCAGAGTATATTCATTATATAGGATACTAAAGACCTCACGCTCTTTCTGTACTAATTCTAATGCAAAGGCAAGTAAATTCGTGCTCTTAACTAACACAAATGTCGCACCCTCGGAATGAAAGTGACCTAACTCAAAATTCCAATACGTGGCCAATGAGCAAAAAATATTCAGAAAAGTAAAGTGTTGATATTTTTGCACTTAAGTGACCGATGTTTACCCTTTACTCATAATTTTTCAACCACAAGATTTGGGGTAATTTATAACCCCATCCTCCTCCTTGTCAGCAAAAGTAAGCATAGTTCATAGTTCATAGTTATGTTTAAAGGTTCTTCATTGTTATTCATGAGCAGCATTTCGAGGCTTGCCATATCTGACCAAATCAAAATCTGTTCAATTTTGCACCATCCGGATACCCCATTCCCCATGTCATCAAAAATAAGCAAAGCAAGTACCCCTCCACCCCCTGCCCCCCCTTTGGTGCTTACGTTATACTTGAATGACCCTTTTAGAGTAAGCTTGTAAAGGTCAGTTTATAGAAGAGTCAGAAGTTAGTGGAATTTTTAATCAGGTCACTTTCACTCTTAAGTGTGCGATGTGTTCTGTTGTATCGTAACGTCTATCTAAAGAATAGGCGCTCGCGACAGTGAGAAAGATAATGTACCCTGTCGTAGTGACCGCCACGGTATATTGTACCGAGGAGGTAAGAAAACAGGGGCTTTTTAGGTTATGTTCACATGGAATAACCAAAATTTTGATTAAAAAATCAATTTTGTCGGACTGGTATGAGCAACCTTCAGTGCCTTTTCATGCACTCGGTTGCCGGGTACCCGGTGGCGAATGTATATACGTGTGAAAGCTAACGTACATGGCCATACACTTCACCTACCCGGCAACCGGGGCGTACGAAAAGGCACTTAAAGTTCTCGCCAAACTTGTTGGCCGCCCTGAAGTTGGCTACAATGGCTGCGCAGTAATAAATCTATATATATAAAACAAAGACGGGTTTGTTACTACACTTATAACTCTAACTGTTTTTATGGCAAAACAAAGTTTGCCGGGTCAGCTAGTCTCATATAAAACAGCACCGATCCGCGCCTTGCGCATCAGCAAGCCAACTTCAGGCCGGCCCAGAATTTAGGCGAGAACTATACCATGGGCCTCTTTTAAATCTGGGAAGGTCCAGGTTCAAAATCCTAATCCTACTAATATCATAAATGTAGAAGTTATTTATTATTTGCTAATCAATATTTTTCATGTAAACATAGCCTATTTAAAATAAGAATTTAAAAGTCTTATAACATAAATCTAAGCTCACTAAAAAAAAAGACAAAGATCTAACATACTTATTCCATTTTTCAATAGTAACAGTATATATATATCGTCTTAAAAAAAAAAACATTAAAAGCCTATCGAAAAAGCCACTACAAAGACAAAAAGACATTGAAAACCTGTGAATGAACAACAGATAGTAATACTTCAGAATAAATATCAGTAAAATTCAGAGAGTTTGAAATA
Source organism: Orthosia incerta (assembly GCA_948252205.1). NCBI lineage: Eukaryota > Metazoa > Arthropoda > Insecta > Lepidoptera > Noctuidae > Orthosia > Orthosia incerta. Next base: position 12,233,290 of record OX411767.1, read on the forward strand.
GAAACGAAAAGCACCATTCCAGCTGTTGCTTGTCGTATACTTTAACTAAACATGCGACCTAACAGAACATGCAATATTTCTATACCAATTAGATGATTTGTTGAAGGTAGACCAAACGAACATTAGATCAGATTGAACACGTTATTTTCTTGGTATTCCAGTATTAATATACACACGAATGAATGCTCTGTTTTCAAAGGGATAAAGCATTTTTCAACAACAATAAGGTATTTGACTTACTAAAGTCACTGCCAGATAACAATCAAATAAAAGTCGTCAACACCTGTCTACCAATGTATTCCAATATTTCAAAACGATACGTAAAAAATGTAAAGGCAGTGTCGCTAACACGCTCGAACAAACGTATCGCGGTAAGGGGGCGGAGAGGTTGAGTAATAAAGATGAAGCTAGGTGAATGTACGAAAGCTTAGATCTCTAAGGCCCAGCTTTTGATCCGTAGTTAACTTAACGGTTAAAATGCGTAATTTTGATCGTGTTTTACCGAAATTTTAAACCATTCGTTAGCATATTTAACCATTGGTTGACATAACTACGAATAAAAAACCGGCCAAGTGCGAGTCGGACTCGCGCACGTAGGGTTCCGTACTATTGTCTCAAAAAACGGCAATAAAATCACGTTTGTTGTATGGGAGCCCCACTTAAATATTTATTTTATTCTGTTTTTAGTATTTTTTGTTATAGCAGGAAACAGAAATACATAATCTGTGAAATTTTCAACTGTCTTATTCATGAGATACAGCCTGGTGACAGACGGACAGACGGATCACGGAGTCTTAGTAATAGAAGAAGAAGAAGAAAAGTATTTATTTGCGACCCGAATAAAGTCCCGTTTTTACCCTTTGGGTACGGAACCCTAAAAAAGTGGGCCTAACGAAAAGAAAGTGCAAGACATTAGCTGCACTAAATTTGTGTGCTTATCTTTTTTTTAGTTTCGAGAGATCAAATAAAAGAACTCGCCAAATACCCTATTAAAAGAGTAGAATAAGGATTGAAAGCAGTTGCTCGTTTGGTCTAAACCTTATAAAATGACAGAATGACGTACAGCATCCTTATCAGTCGCGTATAACCGTAGACAATCAGCTGCGTGTTGCCACATTGTGAGCCGCGAGGTTGCCAAGTCGCACGAGTGCGTCATCGACATCGACCGTCTTTGCAGCAGGCATTGGGCAACACCACACCCGTTGCCTCGAGGGGACGGTTCTACCTTGCCATATTTATCCTAATGGAATACACCAACTTATGGAACCATGAAGGCAGAGAATTTTACAGACATCCCACCCATACTTTTATTGTGCGTACAGGTAAGGAGTGGAATTCCCTGCTGATAGCTAAAACTCGACGGTCTTTAGTAGTCAAGAGTGAACAGGTTAAGACTTCGATCTAGCAATTTCGTCGGTCCGGGCATAGATAATATTTGCCGCCCTCGAAGCTCTTTAAAATAACTCCTTTTAAGGAGGTAAATAACTCAGGATTTATCTATCGAAAAAAAAATGTGGTTTTTAACCACTTTTTTGACAACTTCGATCGAAGTGAGCTCGAAAATTTCACCAAAGAATTTTCGCAAAATTATGAATGTTAAGTTATTTAACGGTGGGTGGGTTTACAACAAGAATCAATAACATTCGACAGCGAAACGAACTTGAACATTTGAGCACCACACCACGAATAAGTTAGGTTTTCTAATGAAATGAAAAAGTTCAGTATGGCCGCCCTCATTTATGCCACTCTGGGCATTTGTCCTGCTCGCCCACCCCCTCCTGCATCCAACCCTGAATAGGTTACTTCTAGGAAGTCCTCCTTCGTTGACCACATCATCACTGGAATTATTTTCGTAGTGCGCACAGCTAAGTAGTCGAATTTCCTGCCGGAGTCTGTTCCCTGATAGCTACAACCTGAGAGTCTTTAGTCAAGAGTGAATAGGTTAAGGTCTGATGTAGCAATTCCATGGCTCGAGGCAAAGACAATATTTGCCGCCGGGTAAGGTTAATGTTTCAGTTTATTATCTATTGAAAACAATGCGGTTTTTAACCGTCCGGATCGGATAAAACCCCTTTTGTGAAAAACTTCGAGCGAAGTGGAAACGAATTGAGCACGATATTTTCAACTAAAAATTTTGAATATTTTGATACGATACCTCAGATGGCAATTATGAGTTACGGGTCAATGCATGTCAGTGCTTCAATGTATTAAATATGATTTAAATGTAAACTTGGTTTTCACGCCCGTAGTAAGTAGGTAACAAACTTTGACCGCTATAATTTTGAACCTTAGTCAACGCTCCAAGTTTAAATTGACATAAAATGGTTCATCCTCATTGGGAATATGGAGAGACTAATTGTTAGTAATCACGATCGGAACTAATCTTATTAAAAACAAAAGTATTATCTACAAACCTCTGTCTTCTCCACAGGAGCACTAGTTATAACTCCATCTTCTTTAACATTTTCTTCCTTCTTCTCAACTTCTACGCTCTTCTCTTCAATCTTGTCACTTTTCTCTTCGTCCTTCTTCTCAGGCTTCTCCGATTCTATACTCGGCGCTTCTTCCTTGACGATAGTCGTTTCTTTCTCTTTGACGTCATCTTCGGAAGCTTTCGGTTTGACCTCGGGCGAATTCAGCTTGACTTCGGGGGTTGCCGGTTTAGATTTGTCTTCTTCAGAAGTCGTGCCTGATGCTATGTCGAGTATCGGCCATTTCGTCGGTTCGAAAGCTGTTCGGACCTGTTTGGAGAAATTTATGTAAGTTTAAGCATTAAGTAAATATATCACACTAATAAAATAAAGGGGAAAGTTTGTGAGTGTGTATGTTTGTTAATTCTTTACGCTCAAACGGCTGTACGGTTCTGGATGAAATTTGGCACAGAGATAGATACTTTTTAAAGTTTTTATCTCAGGAATATGTTCCCTTGGGATCATTTTTGACATTCACGCGGTTGAAGCCGGTTGTTGACTCAACCTTTTGAATTGAAAGGTACTAAATATAATTTGACTTGCCAATATAGTCACCCGAATAGATATTTTGTAATTAGGACTATTTATTGTATTTTTAAATATTCGACTATTGTGTGTAATAATATTCGACGTGATTCTTTAAATTGACATAACTTTTTTTCATTTATAAACTGATTGAATTAAAATAAACACTTAATTTTAAGTGAAGATTACCACAATACAGTAGTGAACCGCACTCATATCGGGTATGCCGTTTCTATGATTGGCGCGAACATACACACAGACATTAAGACAAATATTCTAACAATCATTGTTTTGTGTTTTATTGCGTTGCCCCCGATAATGGTTCTGCTCATATATCTTTCATGTACAGACAGCGGTCAATTACATTTTTATTATAAATATGTATAAAGTAGTTTTTTTATATCTTAATCTTGTCGCGTCAACAATGCACCCGTTCTGTATAAGCCGACAACACGGAACGCCTAGCCGACTCTGTTCATGTAGCACTTACATTCGCAGTGACTGAGTACAATATTGTTATTGTATACAGTGGACATACTGTGCAAAATTGATTTTAAAGCCAGCATTGCCAAGAGCTACCCAGCCAGGGTTGTGGAGATCAGATAAGCCGACCCTGGTTACTTAGTTGTTGATAATGATGCTATAGTGCCTTCAGCCTTCAGGTGCCTCGTACACGAGGCCCATCAAAGGTAACTACGCTTGTCGAAGTCGGTATAGTGCGTGGCACGTAAGTTGAACAAAAATGTACTAACGTTTTATTGAAATAAAACAATTTAAACCGACTTTTATTCTTTTAATACGACCTAACCGGTAACAATTTGAATATTGCCAATGGTTAGGTCATTTATAAATATTAATTTCGGTTTAATTGTAATAAAACATTAGTAAATTTGTGTTCAACTCACCTGCCGCGCACTAAATATGGCTGGATGAGAAATAATGAGCATCCATTACCAACTGAGACTCCTCCATGCCCCAGAAAGCGCTAAAACTTTTTACTGGGTTGCGTGTTTCCCAGTTAATGTGCAACATGGTACCAAGTTACTGGGTGATCCATTCGATACGTCTCTATGTGAAAAAAAAAACATCAAGGAGAATTACTAGGCCATTCATTTCCCAGTTACTGGGTGTGAAGTTACCCAGTAAATGGTGGTAAAGTTACCCAGCAACTGATGGTAATATTTCCGAGCAAGTCGTGATAAAGTTGCACAGTAACAGGTGGTAGTTACCCAGCAACTGATGGTAAAGTTACCCTGCGACTGATGGTAAAGTTACCCAGCAACTGATGGCAATGTTACCCAGTAATCGGTGGTAATGCTACCCAGTAATTGGTGGTAAAGTTACCCAGTAACAGCTGGTATAATTGTCCAGTAACTTGTAGTAAAGTTACCCAGTAACTGGGTGACGTAAAACCCAGCTGGGTTTTAGCGGACGAACCGGCGGCATGCGGCAGTGTCTCAAGTTATTATATATCTCACCTTGAATCCCCCAATGACCTGCAGCTTGTCGGAGTCGCGTATAGCGTCGAGCACGAGCTGCACGTCGGCCGTGAGCGCGCGCACGCGGTGGAAGGACGCTATCAACGTCACGGGGATGGTGCCGTCCGCGGCCATCTTGTTATATCTCACCTTGAATCCCCCAATGACCTGCAGCTTGTCGGAGTCGCGTATAGCGTCGAGCACGAGCTGCACGTCGGCCGTGAGCGCGCGCACGCGGTGGAAGGACGCTATCAACGTCACGGGGATGGTGCCGTCCGCGGCCATCTTGTTATATCTCACCTTGAATCCCCCAATGACCTGCAGCTTGTCGGAGTCGCGTATAGCGTCGAGCACGAGCTGCACGTCGGCCGTGAGCGCGCGCACGCGGTGGAAGGACGCTATCAACGTCACGGGGATGGTGCCGTCCGCGGCCATCTTGTTATATCTCACCTTGAATCCCCCAATGACCTGCAGCTTGTCGGAGTCGCGTATAGCGTCGAGCACGAGCTGCACGTCGGCCGTGAGCGCGCGCACGCGGTGGAAGGACGCTATCAACGTCACGGGGATGGTGCCGTCCGCGGCCATCTTGTTATATCTCACCTTGAATCCCCCAATGACCTGCAGCTTGTCGGAGTCGCGTATAGCGTCGAGCACGAGCTGCACGTCGGCCGTGAGCGCGCGCACGCGGTGGAAGGACGCTATCAACGTCACGGGGATGGTGCCGTCCGCGGCCATCTTGTTATATCTCACCTTGAATCCCCCAATGACCTGCAGCTTGTCGGAGTCGCGTATAGCGTCGAGCACGAGCTGCACGTCGGCCGTGAGCGCGCGCACGCGGTGGAAGGACGCTATCAACGTCACGGGGATGGTGCCGTCCGCGGCCATCTTGTTATATCTCACCTTGAATCCCCCAATGACCTGCAGCTTGTCGGAGTCGCGTATAGCGTCGAGCACGAGCTGCACGTCGGCCGTGAGCGCGCGCACGCGGTGGAAGGACGCTATCAACGTCACGGGGATGGTGCCGTCCGCGGCCATCTTGTTATATCTCACCTTGAATCCCCCAATGACCTGCAGCTTGTCGGAGTCGCGTATAGCGTCGAGCACGAGCTGCACGTCGGCCGTGAGCGCGCGCACGCGGTGGAAGGACGCTATCAACGTCACGGGGATGGTGCCGTCCGCGGCCATCTTGTTATATCTCACCTTGAATCCCCCAATGACCTGCAGCTTGTCGGAGTCGCGTATAGCGTCGAGCACGAGCTGCACGTCGGCCGTGAGCGCGCGCACGCGGTGGAAGGACGCTATCAACGTCACGGGGATGGTGCCGTCCGCGGCCATCTTGTTATATCTCACCTTGAATCCCCCAATGACCTGCAGCTTGTCGGAGTCGCGTATAGCGTCGAGCACGAGCTGCACGTCGGCCGTGAGCGCGCGCACGCGGTGGAAGGACGCTATCAACGTCACGGGGATGGTGCCGTCCGCGGCCATCTTGTTATATCTCACCTTGAATCCCCCAATGACCTGCAGCTTGTCGGAGTCGCGTATAGCGTCGAGCACGAGCTGCACGTCGGCCGTGAGCGCGCGCACGCGGTGGAAGGACGCTATCAACGTCACGGGGATGGTGCCGTCCGCGGCCATCTTGTTATATCTCACCTTGAATCCCCCAATGACCTGCAGCTTGTCGGAGTCGCGTATAGCGTCGAGCACGAGCTGCACGTCGGCCGTGAGCGCGCGCACGCGGTGGAAGGACGCTATCAACGTCACGGGGATGGTGCCGTCCGCGGCCATCTTGTTATATCTCACCTTGAATCCCCCAATGACCTGCAGCTTGTCGGAGTCGCGTATAGCGTCGAGCACGAGCTGCACGTCGGCCGTGAGCGCGCGCACGCGGTGGAAGGACGCTATCAACGTCACGGGGATGGTGCCGTCCGCGGCCATCTTGTTATATCTCACCTTGAATCCCCCAATGACCTGCAGCTTGTCGGAGTCGCGTATAGCGTCGAGCACGAGCTGCACGTCGGCCGTGAGCGCGCGCACGCGGTGGAAGGACGCTATCAACGTCACGGGGATGGTGCCGTCCGCGGCCATCTTGTTATATCTCACCTTGAATCCCCCAATGACCTGCAGCTTGTCGGAGTCGCGTATAGCGTCGAGCACGAGCTGCACGTCGGCCGTGAGCGCGCGCACGCGGTGGAAGGACGCTATCAACGTCACGGGGATGGTGCCGTCCGCGGCCATCTTGTTATATCTCACCTTGAATCCCCCAATGACCTGCAGCTTGTCGGAGTCGCGTATAGCGTCGAGCACGAGCTGCACGTCGGCCGTGAGCGCGCGCACGCGGTGGAAGGACGCTATCAACGTCACGGGGATGGTGCCGTCCGCGGCCATCTTGTTATATCTCACCTTGAATCCCCCAATGACCTGCAGCTTGTCGGAGTCGCGTATAGCGTCGAGCACGAGCTGCACGTCGGCCGTGAGCGCGCGCACGCGGTGGAAGGACGCTATCAACGTCACGGGGATGGTGCCGTCCGCGGCCATCTTGTTATATCTCACCTTGAATCCCCCAATGACCTGCAGCTTGTCGGAGTCGCGTATAGCGTCGAGCACGAGCTGCACGTCGGCCGTGAGCGCGCGCACGCGGTGGAAGGACGCTATCAACGTCACGGGGATGGTGCCGTCCGCGGCCATCTTGTTATATCTCACCTTGAATCCCCCAATGACCTGCAGCTTGTCGGAGTCGCGTATAGCGTCGAGCACGAGCTGCACGTCGGCCGTGAGCGCGCGCACGCGGTGGAAGGACGCTATCAACGTCACGGGGATGGTGCCGTCCGCGGCCATCTTGTTATATCTCACCTTGAATCCCCCAATGACCTGCAGCTTGTCGGAGTCGCGTATAGCGTCGAGCACGAGCTGCACGTCGGCCGTGAGCGCGCGCACGCGGTGGAAGGACGCTATCAACGTCACGGGGATGGTGCCGTCCGCGGCCATCTTGTTATATCTCACCTTGAATCCCCCAATGACCTGCAGCTTGTCGGAGTCGCGTATAGCGTCGAGCACGAGCTGCACGTCGGCCGTGAGCGCGCGCACGCGGTGGAAGGACGCTATCAACGTCACGGGGATGGTGCCGTCCGCGGCCATCTTGTTATATCTCACCTTGAATCCCCCAATGACCTGCAGCTTGTCGGAGTCGCGTATAGCGTCGAGCACGAGCTGCACGTCGGCCGTGAGCGCGCGCACGCGGTGGAAGGACGCTATCAACGTCACGGGGATGGTGCCGTCCGCGGCCATCTTGTTATATCTCACCTTGAATCCCCCAATGACCTGCAGCTTGTCGGAGTCGCGTATAGCGTCGAGCACGAGCTGCACGTCGGCCGTGAGCGCGCGCACGCGGTGGAAGGACGCTATCAACGTCACGGGGATGGTGCCGTCCGCGGCCATCTTGTTATATCTCACCTTGAATCCCCCAATGACCTGCAGCTTGTCGGAGTCGCGTATAGCGTCGAGCACGAGCTGCACGTCGGCCGTGAGCGCGCGCACGCGGTGGAAGGACGCTATCAACGTCACGGGGATGGTGCCGTCCGCGGCCATCTTGTTATATCTCACCTTGAATCCCCCAATGACCTGCAGCTTGTCGGAGTCGCGTATAGCGTCGAGCACGAGCTGCACGTCGGCCGTGAGCGCGCGCACGCGGTGGAAGGACGCTATCAACGTCACGGGGATGGTGCCGTCCGCGGCCATCTTGTTATATCTCACCTTGAATCCCCCAATGACCTGCAGCTTGTCGGAGTCGCGTATAGCGTCGAGCACGAGCTGCACGTCGGCCGTGAGCGCGCGCACGCGGTGGAAGGACGCTATCAACGTCACGGGGATGGTGCCGTCCGCGGCCATCTTGTTATATCTCACCTTGAATCCCCCAATGACCTGCAGCTTGTCGGAGTCGCGTATAGCGTCGAGCACGAGCTGCACGTCGGCCGTGAGCGCGCGCACGCGGTGGAAGGACGCTATCAACGTCACGGGGATGGTGCCGTCCGCGGCCATCTTGTTATATCTCACCTTGAATCCCCCAATGACCTGCAGCTTGTCGGAGTCGCGTATAGCGTCGAGCACGAGCTGCACGTCGGCCGTGAGCGCGCGCACGCGGTGGAAGGACGCTATCAACGTCACGGGGATGGTGCCGTCCGCGGCCATCTTGTTATATCTCACCTTGAATCCCCCAATGACCTGCAGCTTGTCGGAGTCGCGTATAGCGTCGAGCACGAGCTGCACGTCGGCCGTGAGCGCGCGCACGCGGTGGAAGGACGCTATCAACGTCACGGGGATGGTGCCGTCCGCGGCCATCTTGCGGCGCAGGAAGAAATCGCGCGCGAGGTTGTCGGGACTGAAGTAGTATTCGCTGTGGATGAGGAAGTAATATTATAAATACGTTCACATTTAGCTCAGGATATCTTTTTTGAATGACAAACTTTTGTCTGTAAATAAAAGCATACAACTACATAATAATATCTACAATCTGTTTGATAACACAGTGTCAAGTTCTTTGAATTAGTGTCAATTTGAGAGAATTTGGCCCGTATTCCAGATGCTCGATACTCGACTCAAACTCAAAATTGGCCTCACTTACCAATCAACCACCAATCATCTATACCTTGACATAATGTGTACTCAATAGAGCAAGATCCCAGATCGCCCAGACATTACTGAATTAAATTAATTAATAAAAGTCCAAGTTAGCAAGTATGCACGGTCTAGATACATAATAACACTACTCAATACCACTGATTTAGTGTTGAAAGATTTCGGTAACGTTTGGGGCGTGTGTGGTATCTTGGACTTGATCATGTTAATATAAAAAAATACAAACCAACCAATGCAGCCAAAATACCATAGCTTTACTTTTAGTTAAGTTATTAGATTACATTATAATAACCTCAAAAAAGTAGTAATTTAGAATATTATGTACATTCAGAATCTCTGTCTTTTTTTGCCATAGACTCACTAACCCTCGCTTTCTCAACACTCGATTTTTGGGGCTGTTAACGTAATCGACGAATAATCCCCAGTTCAGTCTGATGTGATTGGCTGTTGAAAATTCATTTATTTTGCGATAATTTAGCGTTGAGAAACCCGGCCTAAGCAGAAGTAGAATGTAGAATCTACAAATATTGTTTTTCTTAGTGCTTCTGCAATAGAAAACCAAGTAGACTTCATTCTTTTTTTGTTACCGTATCGATAGTAATCTATATTGAGTCTCCACAGGGCTTTTTTTGGGAGTGCAAGGACTCTGCTAATCTTATAAAAAAAAAAATACAAAGAAAATACTCACATCTGTTTCTTAATCAAATCCTTCAACGTGGCATGATCCAGTCCCATGCCGTAGGGGGCGGCGGTGGCAGCAGCCGCGCCGTAGTAGAAGGCCTGCGCCAGCGGGGGCGCCAGCGGAGCGCCCAGCGCGGCCAGGCCTCCGAACGGGACCACCACCTGCGCCACGCCAGCCGCTGATACTCGGAGCTGCGCGGGGGAGGGGAGGGGGGGTGAGCAGGCGTGATGGAGACGTTGTGAGTGAACATTTCTTTTGTCTTTGTCAAACAAGTTTATTCTTGCTTTGACTGTAATTTGACAGCTGTTTTAATTACTAAAAAATTATTTTGAATAAATTCTAGAGACTGAAGACCGATATCATTTGTCAATTAGTCGACAGTCATGTCTTTTTTTTTTACAAGTTTTTATATTGAAGAACAGTATAAATTGTTATCAGTCATATTATTTATTGGTAAAACTGAAAATGTTTTTTTCTTTCGAGCTGTCAAAGTAATAATTCAATATTTTCTTGTGTAAGCAGGCTATTATTAGCTCTGAAGCTTCATTTTAAATATCTTAAATTCAATAATAAATGAATTACTTGCAAAATGATTGTTCTTCGTTTCAATATTTTCACAACCAAACTCACATAATTAAATAATAATAAAATGAAAACAATGAAAATGAACACCAATTAGAAACGCCACTATTAGTAAATGCATTCAATAATGTTAAAATGAATATCATTCATATAAAACATACCTTAGAAAAATGTATACCAACTATTGTAAACATTGAAACATGCGTTAATAATAAAAATCTATGTTGTACAGAAATCAAATATTTCTTATCACCAAAAATGCCGTTCCAGAATAAAAGGCTAAAATTACACAATAAATATATAATGAGAAAAAACCTCAATAACTTATTATTGTATTAATTAAAATAATTTTCATATTAACAGAACTAAATACATATTTATGCTCTGAGTAAACACATGGTGTAAAATTATTTCATTTTATCACACCACATGACAAAAGACAATAAATATTATAATAAATGCAACATTTACACATACATAATGGTTAGTAAATACATATACATGATATACATCGTCCCATGAATGGTAGAACACCGAAACACATGAATGAGATGTTATTTTGAGTACCATGTGACTTTTAGGTTATGTCTTCCCAGCATGGCGACCAAAGCCAAATCCTTAGAGGATTTTAATTTTATCCTATCGTATACTGCTTATGCTTTGCAATGTACAAGCTTGGTTTTATGTTTCTGAAGCAAGCTTTAAGCTTGCCTTTAAGCATTTTCATTTGCACTTCAAAAAAAGAGGTTATGTATTGGCCATGTTTATTTTTGTAATACTGAATTCGCAATAACGTAGATCTATGCGTTTCCATTTAAATGTGCAGTTAGCAGAACATCTTATTTAAATAATACACTTGTAAAGCATTTTAATTAACTTCAAAAAAAGAGGTTATGTATTGGCCATGTTTTTTTTTGTAATACTGAATTCGCAATAACGTAGATCTATGCGTTACCATTTAAATGTGCAGTTAGCAGAATATCTTATTTAAATAATACACTTGTAAAGCATTTTAATTAACTTCAAAAAAAGAGGTTATGTATTGGCCATGTTTTTTTTTTTGAAATACTGAATTCGCAATAAAGTAGATGCTACCATTTAAATGTGCAGTTGGCAGAATAGCTTATTAAAATATTGCGCTTGTAGACTTCAAAGATCTAGGTTGAGGTGTAGAGCTTGCCCTTAGTTGGATTTGTTGGAGATAACCTTACATTTATCCCAAGCATAGTTTTAACGAGGTGATTTAGCTGAAAGTAACCATCCTAAGGCCCGATTTCACCCAATGAAACTAATTGCGATTAGTTCAACTTAACTCAGTTTATACAAATACAACATTCTGATTGGTCGAGACCGCTGAGAAACTACCAAGCAGAACTAGCAACCTATATTATTTGCATAAACTGTGTTTAGTTGAACTAATCGTAATTAGTTTCATTCCTTTTTTTGTTTAAACTTGTTGCCTAAATTCATATGAGTCGACTTCTATGGAAGACTTGACTTTTAAAAAGCGAAGTACATCAGTACATCAGACTTTATTTAAAAGTTTATATTCTGCCAGGTATTATGCAAAATATTACGTCTACTAATTTTATAAGCAAATATATATAATAGTTCCCCGCGGCTTCGCTCCCGTGGATCACCCGACAGGACCCGTTTTCGGGATTAAAACAGCCTATCTCACTCAGGATTAATGTAGCTTTCTATTGGTGAAAGAATTTTTTAAATTGCCCATTAGTTTAGGAGTCTATTCGGTACAACAAACAAAAATCTTTCCTCTTTATAATATTATAGTATAGATAAAAAGCAAAGATAAACGGAATCAGGTCAGTAGTTCTTTTAAAAATGTATGTATGTATTTAACTTTTAAAAGATAATCATTGCTGATTCGGGTAATTACTTAAGTAAGCATAACATTTCGTGATGTGATAAAAGAATACGTGAAAACGCTAAAACAAAGTCATTAACTACATTGTTGTCTACAATAATTTCTTTACTCAGGGATATAGATAACTACTTTGTTCCCACTGCTGAGACATATGCCTCCATTCTGTTAGTTAGAGGCCGTAATATAATGCGAGGACACAGATGGATATCACACGTCTTCGAATTTTTTGATCTAGAATATTTGTCTGATATTAAAAGTTTATTTAATTTCTCCCTAATTTTATCTTCGCAAATAAGATCCATATTGAAGCGATTTTGGCTATTTAAGGCCAAATACCACTTATGCCCGATTTTTCAATAGTCTGAAAACTTCTAATTGAGGAATAAAAATGGCCGTTTGACAATACAAAAGCTGTCAAACGGCCATTTTTATTCCACAGTTAAAAGTTATCAGACTATTGAAAAATTGGCCCTTAAACAGCTAAACTACACGCATAATAAAAGCTAAGCTACCCTACACAAAGCTAGATCGTCTAAGTTATTCCCAGTTTCTGAAAGCGTAATCAATGTCCTCTTCGTAATGGTTATTATAATTATTTAACCAATCACAACAGCTACAAATGTTTTGAAAGGAGATTTACTGATCAGATTGCTTTGAATAGACTTTCAGAAACCGTTGGTAAGTACTTATAATGATAAAAATGCTACACCAAAAGCTGCGTTGCAGTTGTGGTCAAAAAACGAGTGAATAAGATGTTAAATCTTTGTTTTAATATGAGTCTCATGTCATCTCACTCTTGCATTTTATGACCACGTCCACCACGAATGTTGACGTATTCTAATAATGATTTAAATCTATCGAAAAAGCATTTAAGCAGCCAATGAATAAAATGAAAAATGGTACTCAAAATGAAATAAAATTTAGGTTCTGGGATAGGGACATTTTTCTGGTATACATATTTATACTTTTTAAAGTATAATACGTATACCAAGGACAAGACGCGAGCAACTAGCACGTCTTGCCCATACACAGATAAAAAATACAAATTTTGTCAATGGTTAAACACTTCAACTATACAAATTGTATTAGTATAATAGGACATCACATAATCATTCAAATGTTGTAAGTTCATTCATACAAATTATTCACACACAAATATTTTTAACATGGAATAACTATTTGTAGGTCAACGAAATATTAGTTTCGTATGGGCATCGAACCCATGAAATGAAAGATAATTGTGTTGGGGTGATCAAATCGTCATGCGGTTTTTATTTTTATGTCAACCGAACTGATCACATTGTGTCCTTATTTATATTCTGTTCAATTGATAAAGGATTGATATGAGACATGGAAACTACTTATTAACACGCTTTTATTAGCTTGGTATGTATGTATCAATGTAACGGAATCTTTGAAAGTGATTTTCACCCCCTTCAAAACGTCAGATTGATTTGAAACTTTGCACATTTATCAAGGACCGATGACAATGCAATAGTTTAAATAGTTTGTCCCATTATCCTTACCAGGATCTTCAGGGTTATCGACTTTTTAATTTACCATTAAGGCGTGTTTTTTAGTTTTTAGAACTACAATTTATTTTACTGCTGTTACCAGTAATATTATCAAAAGTTGATAGATTTTTTTATTGTATCTTTCAAAGAATAGTTCGAACTTGTTTTGAAGTTGTCTGTGAAACCGTAAAATGTTTATTAGTGCCATATCTATCATCACAAAAGAACAGAATATAATTAATTGTCAGTAAAATACGTTGTATTCAGCTTGTAAAGTATCTAGACCTGACTTCTTGATTCTCTTAGATCCATTTGTACGAATAACTTAACTCAGAGTTAGTTGCTAACAGGTTAAATTGGCAATATAGTATGTCTAACTGTAAATTAAACCTCGTGTTAGCAATTACTTCTGAGTTAAGAGGGCCTTATACAGATGTCTTTTCTGAGCATTCTGTTGGCAACATTAATGAGACAATAAGTCGACTAAATCAAGAATCATCCAAATAAAGTTGCCAAGAAAAGAACTGTCATGAAATTGACATCTTTCACTCCCATCCACCTCAAGGTCTACGCCATCATGATTCTGCTGTGACAAAGGGACAGTCCTCTTCGTCCTGTATAGCTCTGTCTCTCTTTCACAGTGGAAACATGATAGTTTTCACACGTTAGAGTAAAATCACTGGGACCCAGCATTAGCTCTTAGAGCAAGATTAGTTCCATTGTGCGTAGAGACAGATGTATGTCATCAAATTATTGCAAAAACCGTTTATAATAAATCGTGTGAGATTTTAAACTTCTTTTTTCTCAAAAAGGCACGGATACATTGGAAACTATCGAATTTGGATGGGATTTTATTGTTGTTCACAGTTATCTCATCTCATCAGCCTTACAATGTTTCCACTGCTGGGACACAGGCATCCTCTCTGTGAGAGAGGTAATGGGCCTTAATCCACCATGCAGACCTAGTGCGGGTTGGTGGATGTCACTTGTCTTCGAATTTTTAGTTCTAGGACATGCCGGTTTCATCACGATGTTTTCCTTCACCGTTTTAAGAGCAGTGGTGATGGAAAAATTTACACAAAGTAAAGCGCCTGCTTGGGTTTGAACTCACGACCTACGACACGTAATTCGGGGCCGTTACCACTGGGCCATCACTGCTTCATCATTGTTCACAGTATATCAAGATAGTATCATGTTGTAACATTTATTACAATTTTGGTGTTTGCAATAATCTAGTGACATGTAGTCATATACATATGTCTCTATAACACAATACTTGCTCTGTGAGCTCATGGTAGGCCCCCAGATCATTGTAAATCCATGTCTAAACCTCCACACACTAAAGTTACCTGTGCAAGGTCCGGATGATGCGAGAACTCATGCGCATGGTGGTACAACGTGTGGTGGTGAGGCGCGGGGAGGGACGGCAGCGCAGACGCGGGGCGTGGGGCCGGGCGCCGCGCTCCCCGCGCGCCGCCCCGCCCGCCACGGGAGCGCGGCCCGCCGCGAGAGCGGGAGTCCTCGCCGTTAAGCGATACTGTGTCTGATGGAGAACAAATTAGTTAGTATACACACAAATAGATACTGTAATGAGATCAACCTCTTCACCTTTTTATAAAGCTGCCAATTGATATCTTGGTTTTGGAAGGTGGATCAATATTTGTAGATGTTTTTGTTTCGGATTTTAATGTCGTTCTTGTAAAACGCCGTCTGAGGCGACACATATTGGTTAAAATATTAATGTTAAAGTTTTATCAACTTATCATGTAATACGCCCCCTCATATTACATTGAAGTTTTAATTAAAACAGCATCTTTGATGGCAGTATTCAACGACGACTTAGGGATTATTTACCAAAAGACGAGTGTCCCACTAACTAACTGCTCACCATAATTTTCATTTCAAAATAAATCGATTAACGTAAGGATCGTAAAAATCCATCGAAACAGTTCAGGCAATAGAGCGCGCCAAAGAATTGGACATACATATGCTCTAAATCATAACCCTACTTCAAAGATTTGGGTAAAAAGGCGTACAATACTGGACATAGGCATCTCCGAAGCATTGCCACGATGACCAGTCCTAGTTATTGGTAGCTAATAACCAACATACTGCGATACCAAAATACTACAATAGCAAAATCATATGTCAAACATTGATTTTGGCAACTTCTTACTTTTCATAATCAGTTATTGGTAGGCTTGCTTTACAGTATCTCTGGATGAAATGAAATACTCAAAAAACATGTTTTTCTCAATAAGTAATCAAGAACATCACAATAACGTTCTCAATAAAACCTACTTACTGTTAAATATTTAATATACCCGCATTGCGTAACCCAGCATCTCTATTGTGAAGAGATATGAGGCCTAAATAACGGGATAATCAGCAAAACCATACACTTAAGCATAAAATACTTGTGACAAGACTCTTCATAAAATTAGTTTTTTTTTTTCAAAATTTCGGTGTCCAATGTCAACAGACTGTACCATGTTGAATTTCGGTGTGCAATGTCAACAGACTGTACCATGTTGAATTTTGATGTGCAATGTTAACAGACTATACCAGGTTGAATTTCGGTGTGCAATGTCAACAGACTTGTACCATGTCAACAGACTGTTCCATGTTGAATTTCGGTATGCAATGTCAACAGACTATACCATGTTGAACTTCGGTGTGCAATGTCAAAATCTCGGTGTGCAAAGTCAACAGACTGTACCATGTTGAATTTCAGTATTCTGTTAAGTCGTAAGCTGTGCGAAGACAGAATCACGATTTTTTAAGAGATCATTAAACTGACATGAGAGGGACTCTGGCCCAAATACTGTTTTGATCCAACTTTCTGGTCAGATGTATTTAACTCTTCAGATATATCCACATGTAGCTCTATTCAGAGCGAATACATACCGTTTTCTGGTCTCGAAGAATGCTGTGGCCCATGCTTGCCGGGCCGGGAGGCTTTGACGTCGATGTCTAGGGGCACCCATTTGTGCTTGCCCGACTTATTGCCGCCCTTGCCTGGACCTGAAGATTAACAGTTAAGGAATTAATTAGTTTGGTAAAAGAACATTCAATTTCTAAATCAAAAGCAGAGAAGAACTGTCTTCACTAATCCATGTCTTCTTCATGTATTGGTAATATGCATTATAGTATAAGGGCCTTAAATACTTTTTAAAATAAAACATTTTCAACAAAACATTTAACCGAATGAAATAAGGAACTGAAACAAAAAATTAAGCTTTTCAGTTCCTTATTTCGTCGGTATTTTTAATTGTTAAAGGTTTTTTTTTCGCTTTTCAGTTACTTAATTTCAATAGACTTAGTTCACAATTGAAAATTCTGTGGGTAAATTATCAATAATTGTTTTTTTTTATATCTTTAGAGGTGGCTTTATTTCTAAAATTTTAATGGGACCAACTTTGAGGTTGGTGGCGACGCTTGGGGGAGGCCTATGTCCAGCAGTGGACGTCTTTCGGCTGATATGATGATGATGATGAACTTTGAGTTATACTCTTTCCAATAAAAAAGAGAGTTTTTGAAAACGTACCAAACTATAAAAAGTTATGCGTGGTCATACATAGAAATATACAAGTCGAATTCAGAACCTCCTCCTTTTTTGTTCGTATGTTTTGTTTGACAAATATGTCTAAATGCAGTTCTGTTTCATGTAACTCTATATCTTCTCTGTACTCTGTTGTGTCAAGTTATTATTTTGACAATCTCGGGACCCTGGGGTCAAGTCGACGGTCCTTTGAAAGGTGTGCGACAGGCCGAAGCCAACTCGCAGAGGCCTTGTTAGGCATGTATCAGGAAATGTGACACCAACCGACGATTATCCCTGTATGCACTGCGCAAGTGCACCCAAGGGCAATCCCCGGTTGGTGCAGGACTATTGCAAAATATGGAGAAAACATATTGGGCTATGGGTCTGGTAGGTTTAGTGAATCAATTGCCTAAAACTGTAGGAGGACTACTGGCCCCTGCCTGACCACTGTTGAACTACACGGCTATAAAATGGCAAGGGGTGAATGGCACACACAATAAATAGAACAAAAAGGGTCGCTTGCACTTTGTGTCAAGTTATTATTCTCCTTAATTTATTTTAATTCTTACTTAATACATTTTTAAATATTTAAAAAAAGAAATCTTTAAAAACATGTAAAATATAAAAAAATAGAGGCCAACCGGTATCGGGAACAGGGTCCAAACTACCGGTGGTTAGGGCTCCAGAGACAGGAACCTCCTCACAATGCGAGCCGTATCGAGGAGTACTGCCTTTTGTATCAGACCCTTGATCCAACTGCCCAATGACAGCCTCGACAGATGGTCGTCGAGGCTCTTGGCCATCAGGCCGTTGGCCGTAACGACAATCGGCACAATGATCGCCGAGTCCACATTCCACATGTCGACAACCTCGTATGATAAGTCGAGATACTGTGTCAAGTTCATTATTAACGACATTATTATTCGATAGATCAATGTAAAACCTTTCTTTGTAAGAAGAAGGGTTTGCCCAGGCCCACTTCTTAATAATGCTACAGGACTGACTCAATTTATCAATCAATCAGCGAGGCATATCTACACTTGAATGGTTCAGTCATAATAAATTCTGCCATTCATCCAACAGATCCTTTTACTGCAATGCTTCCTAGTATGTCTTTAAGTCAAGAGTGAATGGGTTTTTTCTAGGCAAGCGTGCTTCACCGTCGACCACATCATCGCTTACCATCAGGTGAGATAGTGGTCAAACGCAAGCCTAATGATAATAAAAAAAAAATAAGATATTTAAAAGTTACCAACCTGAATTCCTAGCCTTATCCACGTGTTTGTCGTGATGCCTTTCGTTGTGCTGATGGTTGTGCGTGTTTTCCACCTTCTCCTGCCTCGAGGGCTGGTGATGGTGGGGTTCCTCTGGGGGTTTGCGGTCTTGGTCCTGAAATGTGATGAGGTTTTGGTCAGTTATGGTCGATGGTAAATGGGGTGGATTATTTAAATCAAATGCTAGACTGTCTTCTTGATTGAGTGGTCACAAGAGCGACCACTGAGCTTAGGGTTCAGAGTTCAATCTTTGAATCTACCACCAACCTGGAAGGATCTGCGTCAAAAGATTGCTGCATACGTAACGTGCTATTATCCGGACGGAATAAACGATTACTTTTTACTGACTTCAAAAAAAGAAGGAGGTAATCAATTCGACAAAAATGTATGTAATATTGTTGGAACTGCACATTATTCACATATGCCAAATTCTAAACACGTGTGCCAAATTTCATAAGTGTATGTATGTATGTCTACGCATTTCTCCGAAACTAGTTACTTATCGTATCGTGATTATTCTGCTTTGGATTGAGCATCTCTCAACTTAGGGAATAGTGCAAGTTTCATTAAAATCGGTACAGCAGTTTTCAAGATATGGAGCCTACAACCCTCCTTGGCGACAAACAGCACGAATGTGTAAATTGGGTTATTATGGGTATTTTGTCAATCCTTTATGTACCGTACTTAAGAAATTGCTAATTTTCTAATTTTTTGTGATGGCGTACTAAAACTAAAAAAAAAGAAATAATTTTTTTTTACAAAAAATAAACAGACTTCAAAAGCAAAACACTAAAAAGTGCAAAATAACTTTCGTTTCGGAAGTTCGTGACGAAAAATTATAAAAACAAGAGGTACCAAAGACACTTTCATACCAAATACCAAGGGACGCCACGTCGCCGTCCCGTCCGTGCACTGGTGGCACACGGAAGTAGACACTCGAATTATTTGCAAACTTTTTATATGGCAATGCTTTACTATACCCAATTTTCCATAGGATGCTACTAAGTTGATACTTTGTTTTAATTCGTAATCACTATTTTTATCTTTTTGTAAAAACATTTTTACTATTTAAAAAGTTTCATTATTAATGTAGAAAACAATGATTCCTGTGACCTGTGACTCTTATGAATCTTTTCACATGGCAGTCTTAGATTCAGATTTTGATTGATAGTGAATAAACCAAAATTATTATAGAATACTGTTGCTTTTTTATTCAGTTTGATATATCTAAAGTATTACCTTCCTAAATGTACCTATAGTATTTTTATTCAGACGCAGTAATATTTAAATAATTCTAAAGTATCAAATTAGGTTATTCCAGGTATTTCATACTAGTTCTTGGGGTTGCTATGCTGATATTTTTTACATTTGCCGCGCTTTTTCAGTCTCTACTTTCGTTTGCCATTTTATTAAAACATGTTACGCACCTATGCAGCGACCTTTAATGGCAATAAGTGCCAGTGTTAAATGAGACTTATAAAATGTCTGAACTATTCACCTAGGCTAGACTAGGGGTTACCCTAGTGAGCAGTTATGCTTCGCTACGCTTTACAGGCGTAACGAATTATTGTTAATATGCGTAAAAAAACATGTTTTTCACAATAAGTAATCAAGAACATCACAATAACGTTCTCAATAAAACCTACTTACTGTTAAATATTTACTATACCCGTATTGCGTAACCCAGCATCTCTATTGTGAAGAGATATGAGGCCTAAATTACGGGATGAATCCGCCATATTGGATTTAAAATGACGTCATTTAGCTAACCATGCATTGCCATCCAATAACGTGTATGCAAAATTTCATATTAATCGGTGGATGATAACTGCTTTAAAATTCAGTTGCAAGATTTGACCCGAACACACTTACATACATTGCAAGTTAAGGCGCCGATTCCCTTGAGTAACTGATTTTAAAATGAGAATCACGTCTAAATGGCTAGTCATAATTCTTTGGAAAAAATTTATGTTATATTAGACTATTTTCTTAATAATTTGATCTGAGCAAATTTTGAGTTTTATTTGTATAACATAGTGTAATTAATTTGTAAAGTTATGTCTAAAACAGACAAAAACACGACAATCACACCAAAACCGCTGAGCGTATTGTAATGAAATTGACACCATCTCAAAGTCAATTTTATTATCTACATTTTGATCTGAAGCTATTTTTTTTAAAGATAAATAAGAAAAGTACAAAAAACTAGTAAATTTTGGGTCGCGCGGGTGTGAAACGAGTGCGCGTTTTGTTCCCTCAAGGTCGTTGGCGTTAGTCGTCGTCTTAAATAAAAACTTGTAAAATGACCGAAAACTTCCAAATTCAGGCAAAGGCACTTTTTTAATTAATCTATTTAGAGCCGGCCAGTTAGAAAAGTTGAAGTTAGTTTCCCTGTCAAATTCGTATAAGAAACGGGCAGAAAACTCTATGGGCACACACTTATTCCAGATGCTCATACTCGACTCAACCTCAAAATTGGCCTCACCTACCAACTGCCAACCAATCACAAGTCTCGAGTTTGGCATATTCAGCTTGACATAATGTGTACTCCATAGAGGAAGAGCCCAGACGCCCCAGACGTTACTGAATTCTTTTTACGCGGCTGCAAGGAATGCGTTATTGTTTTTCGCGCGTATCTTTTATGTATGTTTGTATGTTTGTAATATTATTTATGACCTGAAATCTTTCAAATTACTTGACGGATTTTTATAATTAAGACATCGTTAGATAGGTATTGATCGCGCAACTGTTCTTAGACAAGAGCCGTTAAAAAAAAAGGAATATGGCGGATTTTGGGCGCCATATTGTGGGATTTTTATTTTTATTTTTTTCTTCCAAACCCATCGAGTGGGGTATCAAAATGAAGGGTTTTTAGAGGTGATAACAAAAATATAAACCACTGATATGTTCAAGTCATTCGAAAAAAAAAATGATAGGTAAATAAAAAAAAACATAACCCTTTCCTTGCAGCCGGATAAAAAATAAAAAAAATCAAAAACCCGCCTGCTTAAGAAGCGAACTAAAATCTGTAAACAAGAAAAAATCATTGTGTGCAGTCGGAGGATACATATTCGCAAACTGGCTCGCCCCCTGATCTCCCCTGATCGGGTTTTTGATTTATAAATTATTATTTTTTTACACATAATGTGTGGCAGATATTTTTTAACAGTTGGCAATCAATGCTTTCTTTTTTTCTTTACTTAGCTACAAGCTCTTCATGAACCAACCATATTGCATATATAAAAAGAACTGCATCTAAAATTCAAATGAACATCTCGGTGCACACTCGCGCGCAATCGCATAACCTTTCCAAGGTCATCGCTATGCCGATTTCAGAACGCAACATAAACAATGAAATAACCTCTTATCTCGTTTTTTGATTACTATTGGTTCGCCGTGTTATTCGATGTTGTTAGTTGGATTGGTTACCTATACAATCAATTCTCTTAGCTTGCATTTTGTTTGAAATACATTTTCAAACTAAAAAATAGAAAACAAAATACAGGGTCGGTTCAGGGACGCCCACTGCTGGCCATGTTCAGCAGTGGAAGTCCTCCAAGTGACGCCTCATCGACCGATCATGGGCGTCGAATAACCTTGCAGATTCTCGCAGCCTTGAAAGGAAACGGGGGCAGAGAGCGCCGACTGAATTTCCTTAGTAAAAAGTAATTATTAGAGGTTTGGCTCTCGTCTCTTTCCTCCTCCAATATTAGACCAATTTGAAAGATATTAAATAATCTGAAAATTAAAGATATTTACTATGCCCCTATGTTTGTTATGTTCCTTTTTGATGATACATTATCTTTAGAAGCACTAGAACCATCAAAAAATGCTCAAAATTGCGCTGTCAAAAAAGGCTTAGTGTACAATTTGACAAATATAAATGAAAAAGGAAAACATAGGGGCATAGTATATATATCTTACTTTACCAGTATATGGAATTTCTTTTAAATTGGTCCAATGTTGGAGGAGGAAAGAGACGAGAGCCAAACCTCGGATTATGACTTTTTACTAAGGAAATTCAGCCAGCGCTCTCTGCCCATATTTCCTCATAAGCACGTCATCGGTCCACCTAGACTGAGGGCTTCCACGGCTGTGTCTTCTTAAGAGTTGGTCTTAGTCAGGTTTAGGTTGACTTAGTCTTGGTAAGAGTTCGCAATTCCAGAACTTTTCTACCCGATCGACCATCTGTTCTGCGAGCAATGTGGTCTGCCCACTGCCACTTAAGTTTAGCAATTTTTCGGTCTATGCTGACAACGTTTTGTTAGATAAATACAGTTTCCTAACTGCCTCGTTGGTCTAGCATGGTCGAAAGCATGAATGCAGAACGTGGTATCTTGGGTAAGTTTGATCTTAGAGTCTGACAAACCAGTTTTTTGTATAAGTCTGGATTTGCGCCCGCTTATTGGCTTTCCTCGTATTAGGCAAGTGTTTAATCTCGGCCAGTGCAATTTTCTTATTAGGAATGCCTCAAGTGCTTGGTTAGTGACTAGACTATAGCGTGTCTTTATAACATGGGTCTTGCCACATAGGCATAGGTGACTAATGTTTTATATGCACCACTGTCAAAAGATCCAATACTTATTATATACTACAGAAGAAATATTCAGATATAAATCAAAAAAGAATCTTACCGCAGTCCCATTATGGTGTGCCGGATCAGCATCATGAGGAGGCGGCGTGGAGTGACACCTGGCTCCACCGGACACGGCGGCGCCAAGGGTCGGCCAGTCACCTATGTCCGTGAAGTCTGATGCCTGGAGACAAAGGAAACCGAAGTTTAGTCAAGGTAGTTTTGCATATGAGTTTGACAGAAAGCAAAGAGACGACGATTCGGGACTCGGTGGCCGAATCACCATTCACAGGCGCAGTTTTTTCTTGCTGTGGAGAATAGTATGAAGAATCTGCAATTTTCAGCAGCGTTGATGATAGATTAGTACTGGATCACTGTCAGATACATCGTCCCTTAAGATCGTAATAACAACGTGCGAAAAGCTGAACCAGTATCTACAAGTAACGATATATCGCCAAACGCCACGGATGTGGCCCAAAAATCCTGACTGCAAATATTTTGCGACAGAAACTGTACATACAAGTATTTCTAATCCTGTTTAGTCTACTTTAGGCTCTATAGTTGTTAAAAATCTTAGAAAAGTCTTGTGTGCATCTAGCATGCAGCTGATAATGCTTAGAGGCATAAAATGTGGTGTTACGCAAATGGATACGTTAAGAAATGAAAAGTTGTATGGAAATCGGTTGTGATGGTATAAGTATTTGATGAAAATTATCATGAGGATAGTTTGTAGTATCAATGATATAAGCGGAGGGAAAGAACATAGAAAATGATGGATGGACAATGTGAAAGATAATATGGTCAGAGAGGAGTGATGACTAATAGAGGAGTATAGAAGAAGACATATTGCGCCGATTCCAAGCAAATTGGGATAAGCGCAAGAGAATGATGAAGATAATGGCAAAAATCAGGGAACACACCTGATGATTAGTGGTCATCGGAGCACCCGTGTCAATAGAAAAGTGATGGATAGGCTGTGTGAAAGATAATAAAGAAAGAAAGTAACGAATAATAGAGAAGAAAGGGAGAACAGAACCCAAACAAATTGGTATAAGTGCAAGATAATTATGATGAAAGTGGGGAAACAAGTACACGGCAAAACTGATAGACAGTAGTAGATCCTTGCCAGTATAGAAGAATGATGGATTAATTGTGTGAAAGATTATAATACAGCTAGAAAGTGATGAATAAAAGAGAAGAAAGGAAGAGAAGACCCCCAATAAAGGGCAAGAGAAAGATGAACCTATATTAACAAATACTATATCAACACCCATTCACCATATTAGTTTCCTTATTTCTTCAACAATACCTGTCCATCCTGCTCCACCTTGGCCCAGCTTCGTCGCGGCCTGGATTTCCGCCTCGCAGCCACTCCGGCCGTCATTGCGTTCGACACTATGTCTGAACTTACTGTATCATTGTGGGGAGGCAACAGTTTTGTAGCTTTTCGGTTATTGGGTGGTAGTGTTCTTAGCACTTGGTCTACTTGACCCTTCTTCTAGTCCTGATCGAGTTATGGGTAGTTCAACTATCACTTGGTCCTTTCCCGATTAATTACTTTTCACTTGGTCCAATGCTTTTGACACTTTAGCTTCGTTGCTTTTCGGTAGTACACTTGGAATGTTTCGTTTCGATTTATTCGTAGTGTTCTCATTCACTTAGTCCTTTATGAGTTATGGTTTGCTTATCACTTAAATCTGTTACGTTACAAGGTATTTAGTTATGAACGTTGAGGTTTGATTTTATGCTTAATGTTCTGGTGATGTATAAGTTTATTTAGAAAAACAATCAACAGCAAGAGACTGCAAAATGAGCTTTTAACTGCAGCTAAATTGAGCCGGCAAGTTTGCCTTTGACTGTTCTAGTGCTAAAGATAAAGTGGAGTTAAACAATAACTGTAGTATTGCTTTAGCTGTGGTTAAGCTTAAGATGAGACCTCAAATACTAAATCAGAAGTAGATAGAAGCACTACGAATATACATAACCGAACCTATAACATTTATGACGGTCAAAGTAAAGGTAAGTACTGAAACAAACGCCACCTATTCCCACCTATTCGAGAAGGGATACGAATTTTCGATAATTTCCATCTAACATCTTAGCAGGATATTAAGTTGTTATAATATATATTATGCCTAGCTAAGGTTGGCTTCCAATCTAACCGGCAGTAGCTGAATACCAGTACAACGGTAGGAAGATGACGATAACTGCCTTTTTGACCTCTTAAACCCAGTAACTGAGTAAAGCAATACTCGTTGACAAGACCACTGAAAGATTATGCAATAATACAAATATTCCATCATAAAAAACATCCGTATATAAATAGATCAAATTATTAAAATGGTAAAACTCTTGTCCGATCTGACATTTCTCAATCAAGGAAACGCATTAAAATGGAAACCAGTTTTGTGACATTTTAATATTACAGCTCTAAAAGTTAAATATAATTTTGAGGTCAGTTGGCCTTTACTATGATTAATATACATGTTTAACTATATATGCTTTAACTTTTAATTATTTAAATTGTTTTCTATTATACGGTTTGATTGGCTCTGCAATATCGTTAATGACGAATATGACACTTTCAAGCATTAAACTTGAAAGTGTGAATCTTTGAAATATCAGTGGTGAAGAAACTGAACTAAGCAGAGTCATAAATACTGTCGGTAAATGCTATATTCGCAGTAAAGCATTAAAGCTGGAAAACTCAAATAATAATCTAGCATGAAGGCAATAACTTATAAGTATGATGCAGTCGACGATGTCTTGTTTAGGAGAACTGAAGACTTTTATAAAGCCTTGTGTCTGGATAGATACTTTTGCGAAGCTGGGATTTGGAAAAGGCATTCCATTCCCTAACGCATAAAAATTGAGCTTAGGATACGATTTCTCCATATAGAGGAGAATTGCCACTATGTAGAACGATGTCTGATAACTGTTCTTTTTTGCTGAAGGAATCGGCCCTAAAATTGGCTCATAAAACGACAAATTGAATAAGCTTAAAAGTAGGCTTGGTGCACTCAGGGCAACACCTAAGCCCGCTATAACCACGACTTGAGAATATTTTCATAATAGATCGTGCCCATACGAAGAATGAGAAGTAGAATTGTGCAATTTCTACGCACTTCTGAAAAGAGTGATCTATCGAAGTTCATTCATAATTACGCACTCAATCAAAACATAATTACTGTGTCACCTCTTATCAAATCCATATCTGAACAGATCTCAGAGGTTTCTTCACAAGTATTGCAACATTGCAAGTCGCAAGTGGTGCAACTGGTTATTATAAGCTTATTTTAATGACTTACTACTATTCTGTCAGTGGTAATGCAATATTTGAATGCCGATATATACTAATTATGTGTGGCTCAAGAGTTAAAACACTCCTGTTTTCTTGCACTAACTGCAGTACTTGCTTAACCAACATCCCACCTTTCACAGTTGGAAATTGTAATATCAACTTAACACTAATTGATTAGGAGTGCCACAGGGCAGTGTTCTAGGACCACTCGTGTTTCGCGATTCTTCTTCATCATGATCTGGTGAATTCATCTTAATTCATTCAAATTAAAACGGTTGTATTTAGCGAATCATTATTTATTATTGGACGTTTCATGAGTTTATGACTACGAAAGTAAAATATAATTTTGGTATTTCGATACGAGTCTTTTGGACAGGAGTTTTGTGTTCACATAATTATGTTCTTATTGTTTACAAGCCTCCTTTATTATCGAAATAAAACAAATGCCACGCTAACTAGGTCAATAGTTCTTGATTGAAACTATAGAAAACACAAAAGCATCTACAAGCAGCTGTTGTCTTGGGGCTGTTTGGTCAATAGCTTTAGTTAGAACCCTTTTTTGTCGTCGTTTCCGTACACTGTATGTTTATAGACATATAAATCTGCCTCTATATTTTCCTGAATATGTTGGGGTTGGTTTAATGGCTGAATCTAAATATCATTATTTAACATTGTCTATAAATAACAATCGGGAACTCGGGACTAACGTTTTGACGTGCTTCCAGAGGCACGACGACGAAGTTTACAATTACAGATTAGGTATTTTACTGATTCCTACTTCCTGCTAATATTATGAACGGCTTTAGATGTGACCTGGTACACGGGTAGACCATGACCTGGATTATGTCGTAGGATACTTTTTATCGCGGGTAGACCTGGATGAGGCTAGTACAGGAACCTAAGGATATAATAGTTTTTTTAGTCCCTTGGGCAAATTTTAGACTTATACGCAGTCGAAATAGACCAATATACTTTATATTGTTTACTAGGCAAATATCGTTCTTATTCTACATAGTAAACATTAATTCAGTGAATTACACTTGTCACTGGCTCGCTGACACTAACGCAATTCATAGTTTCAAGTTTCAGACAATGTCAGCACTGATTAAATAAGTGTTGTTTAACATGACAGTGCTACTTCAGCACTTATACAACTGTATATTGCTTCAAAACTTTCAAATACATATTTGAAATTTTTCATCGAGGAGCTCGCGGCTAAATAATAACAGCCGCACGGGTCGATCTTCAAGGTTAAGCAACGCTTGACGAGGTCGTTCCGTGGATGGGTGACCATTTTCAACATACCGAGTTTCCTCCGTGCCTAGGAAAGCGCGTTAAGGCGTTGGTCCCGGCTGTCATTTGAAGATCTTTGACAGTCGTTACGGGTAGTCAGAAGCTTGAGATCTGACACCAGTCTTGCCAAGGGGTACCGTGTTACCCAGTTACTGGGTTGTGGAGGTCAGATAGGCAGTCGCTGCATGTAAAACACTGGTACTCAGCTGAATCCGGTAAGACTGGAAGCCGACCCCAATATAGTTGGGAAAAGGCTAAGCAGATAGATAGATTTGATATTTTTCATATTGGGATAATATCTATATCTCATCTTACTTCTTACTATATCACAATCACACTTATTATAAGGGCGAAAGTTTGTGAGTGTGTTTGTATGTTTGTTACTCTTTCACGCAAAAACTACGGAACGGATCTAGATGAAATTTGGCACAGAGATAGGTTATAGTCTGGAAAAGCACATAGGATACTTTTTATCCCGGTATAATGTTCTCTTGGAATGATAAAACACTTTTAACACGGGCGAAGGCACTGGCAGATACAAACTAGCTGCCTCCCGCCCCGGCTTCATCCGGGTGTACTAATGCAGTTTTATTTTTCTTTTTTCGTACCATCCTTATCCACCAAATTAGTGCAGCCGTTGTGAAATGATGCGCTTACTACATACATTCGGCATTTGCATAAATACATACGCACAATAAATCACATAACGCTTTTATGTTGTATAAACGTCTTATGGGTAGAATTTAGTACTATACACCCCTATTTCGCCATTACAATATACTAGCTGCCCCACAGCTGTGCTCGCGTGGGATTTGTACTTAATCCTTTTATAATTAACGTAAATAAATTGCACATTGTTAGTCCTAGACTTAGATTATTTTACTAAATATTCTAAGGTCCTATATATTTTACTTCATGACGCTGTTCTCCTGGTAGTTTGTGAGTCTTTAATTTACCACACATGATTCTAGCTCCTAAAATACCTCTTCTTTTTACGATTCTGTTCGCCTAGTAGTTTTATGGTCTCATAATTCCAGCTACGGATTTTATTTACTTCATTTTTCTGTTCTCGTGTTAAGAACTAATACCACGGTATGGCCGTGGTATTAATTCTTCACCCAATATCTTTTGTTTTGAATTATGAAATTCGTCCGTTTTGCTTATGTAGGTACCTTTGTATTGGTTATTCACCCAATATCTTTTGTTTCACATTTGTCCTTTAAGAGTTTGGAGATTATCAGCTGGACTCTCAGTTCTGATAATCTCCAAACTCTGTCGAAACTTGTTCATGTTCTTCCAGGAAGAAGACATAAAATCTTCTCAGACATAAATTACATAATTTAAAACAAAAGATATTGGGTGAATATATATTTATAAAGGGCCCAATATATTTATAAAGTAGCCTGTGTGTTATTCTGATGCATAAGCTATATTTCTGTAAAGTTCCAACAAAATCCGTTCAGTAGTTTTAGCGTGAAAGAGTAAAAAACATTCATTCATCAATCCTCAGAAACTTTCTCATTTATAATAAATAGTAGTAAGTAGGAAATATCGATTTTCAAACATATCTATCAATAGTCATGGCTTCTATTTAATCAATAGGGTAAGGAATTCGGACAATAGATTTTGCACCGCCGACGCCGAGCAATACAACTGTACCTCTATGAGCATCGACCAATGGAAAAAAAAGGGCAACTATTTTATACTAAGTATTTGACAGCACAATTAATGTTGTTGTGGACAGCAAAATAGGGTCCATAGACTAAAAACCAAATAAGTAAACATATTTAAAAAAACACCACAATATAATTGACTATAATCAATGACAACTGAACCATCAAAGGTATGAATGACAAAGCGTTATCAAACGCAAACAAGACAGTTACCCTACATAAAATAAAAGAAAAAAAAAACAAGAAACAATAGAAGCATCGTGCTTACCCCTCTCCGGACACCTGTCATCCAAACATCCATCCATACACAGTTTAAACAACCACTTAGAAAAAAAACATCACCCAAAGGTCAACGACAAGACAACCTAGCACTGAAAACAAACAACTATAACACAACAACTTTTAAAACTAACTAAAACAATAATGAAACAGGACTCACAAAACAACGTGTTTCGTTCACTAAAACCCGTCAAATGGCGCTGTGTCCCATCCCATAACATTTCACACCATAAACAAAAAATAGAATCACGTGTTTCGAAATAAGGTTATAAATAAAAATGGCCTCGAAACTGTTGGGACCATAGACACATCCAACTCCGGCGAAATAGAAAAAAAAACAACTGCACGGAACGCACGGTTTTCAAAAATTTGAGTTTCGAAGCACATGACATAACCTAGAAAATTATAACCTTACTTAACCGCGTGGCAAGCACGCCGTGCGCGCCGGTATCGCTATCTCTTTCTTACTTAAGAGGACAAGTTGCTGTCTCGCTCACTCGCTGCAGGGGTCTGGCCGACGACGCGGCGACGGACGATTATGCCAAGGTTAACGAAACGGCACAATGAGAGCTCTACGTAATTCTGGTTTATTTAATGTATTATGTTATAAGAAAATTACCACGCAATAGGTGGAGGCGAATTTATTTTAGTTTTTGTAGAGGAACGTCATCAATGATGCTCATTTGGGAGGTTAGATAAACATACAAACGCTTTATTTTTAACCAGCGTTTTTTCCCGCAATTTCGCCCCCGGGTTATCATCCGTCCGGGTTTATCTGGACATGTCCGAACATATTTTGGCGTAGACATGGGTCGTACTTGCAAAATCGAGTACCAGGGCTTCCAACTACGTCTACTTTATGAAACCAGGTCCTAAAACCAGGGCTCGGGATACTTTCAAGTATTTTCTATCTGGATAGGAAATTGACCCCTAATGTTGTATGAATAAGGAGCACAATCGCGTTTTCAAATAAATACCTACTTACAGACGATTGAACTTCCTACCTCCATGCAAAGTCCTGTTGGAATAAAAAATACTTGCATAGGAAATTGAAACGTGACTTCCTATAAATAAGGAACACAATCGCCTTTATAAATAAATACCTACTTACAGACGATTAAAGTTTCTACTTCTATTCCATCCAAGAGCCCTGTTGGCAGAAAAAATACTTGCATAGGAAATTGAACCCTGACGTCTTATTAATAAGGAGCACAATCGCGTTTACAAATAAATACTTGCAAAGACAAACCACTAAAGTAAAAATACTTGCATACGAAATTGTTCCGTGGACCCTTACAAATAAAGAGCATGATCGCATTTGCGAAAACTAACGCGGTATTGCAGAACCGCGGACTCGCCCCGACGGAGCGAGACCGAGTAGCCGTATAAAATACTTTGAAGTCTTGCAAGTATTTCGGGTCAGTACCTGGTGTACGTACTTGGAAGCAAATACCTGGTGTAAAAACCTGGTCGCGTAAATACGTACCTTCCCTATTTTGGCGTCCTGTCCGAACATTGTACGGCATTTTAAATAGTCCGGATTTTACGCTTGTAGAAATAGCTTTTTTTTTTCATCTTGTAATTTTTCGCCCATCATCAATATGAGCATTTAAGAACGGTTACGCACTACACGTCCATGTCCGTGATTTGAGTTCCGTGTTGAAAATGTTCTGAATTTTCAGATTATGACGCATAGAGTTCGGATGTAGTGCGTAAGCTTCCCTACAAGAAGTACTACGGGCTACGGCTACAGCTACTGCGGAACCGAAATTTGACGGACACGGATAGGATGTATTGCGCCCTTAGGGACGACTAAAAGTACATTTATTTTGTTAAGATTCGGTCAAAGACATAAAGTTTTAGTTTTGAGCTCGGCTAACGGTAATCGGAGTCCACCCCTATGACATGGGTTTTAATTCAACATAGGTAACTGGCGAAATTCTTGGAAAGAACTATAGCGTTAGTAAGTATTTGTATTGTCAGTTTTCCTTGTCAACATCCTCCTGCCCTGATACTAATTGATTTGGGGTTTTTTTTTTATTTGTTTATAACAATAAGCTTGCGTTTGACAGATATCGCCTGATGGTAAGCGATGATGTGGTCGACGGTGAAGCACGCTTGCCTAGAAGTAACCTATTCACTTTTGACATAACAAAGTGTCCGGCAGGGAATACATATACTGTACGCATAATTAAAGTAATTTTTTTTGGTATAGTATGGGGGGTTTTTCCTTATATGTTATCGACATTTTTAAACGGACTTTTTTTAAATTAATATTTTTAGGGTTATCTCTATACTGCCTAAAAATAACGTTTACCTACCTAAATTAAATAATCACATCACATATAATATTAAAAAATTGTAGTTCTAAAAACTAAAAAACACGCTTTAATGGTAAATTGAACTAAAAAGTCGCTAATCCTGAAGATCTTGGTAAGGCTAATGGGACAAACAATTTAAACGCGCACGGTAGAATCAACTTTTATTACTTGTAAATTTTAATTTTTGTTTGGCTTTCAAAAGTACTTTGACTTTGACTAAATTATTGCATTGTCATCGGTCCTTGATAGGTGTGCAAAGTTTTAAATCAATCCGACGTTTTGAAGGAGGTGAAAATCACGTTCAAAGATTCCGTTACATTGATACATAGATACATACCAAGCTAATAAAAGCGTGTTAAAAAGGCGAAAGTTTGTGTGTGTGTGTATGTTTGTTACTGCTTCACGCTCAAACGGCTGGACGGATCTGGATGCACCGAGAAAGATTATAGTGTGGAATAGCACATATGATACTTTCTATCCCGGGAATATGTTCCTTTGGGATAATTTTCGACATTCACACGAGCGAAGCCGCTGGCAGAAGCATAATTTGTTATATATTTCGGGGCTTTTTTGAAGAGCTACCGATTTATCATTATATCAGATTGAGACAGATTCTGATAACTGTACAATTAATTTGTGAATGAGTTTCGATAATACTGTTATTTACTCATTCATTACAATTTACTTGCCTACTTATGTAAGTCGTGTATTTTTTGTGGCATTTGCTGGCTCAAACACTTCCACTGTTAAAGTGTATCAAAGTACCAAATACGTATTTTCAGTTATTTTTACGAAACTTAGATGGTGACAATCGACACATAATTTAGTACGAAAACTTACAGACCAAAGCTAGTCAAGTTATTATAAAACTATTATATAAACTGCTACAAACATTACTCAATTTAAATACCAAAGCTTGAGACGAAGTAACAAATTGCAACTGAAGCGTCAATACAGACATGGAAAGACGTGAGACTGCAGAATTCTAAGAAAGGATGCCTCGATAGGTCGATACTCGACCGCCCAAGAAAATGGAGAGTTGAACTTCGTATGAAGGCAAAGTCGCAGACAAAAGCCATTCATGTTATAAAACTATTACAGAAACGGTTACTCAATAAAAAGGTCATGCAACGCCCGAGGCGAAGTAAACCCAGACAAGTTGCTAATATTTTTTTATAATTATGAAAGATAACGCCTGGGGCTATAAATACCATTGCACTGTTGCAGTTCTCTGATGTATTAATTGATAACGGTAAATGAAAGGCTATTAAATAACTTCATTTTTAGCAAGGCTCGCGTATGCCCACAATCTCACCAGTAGTGCTGTATTTTAACAATCTTTCGGTGATAACTTCGGTGAGTGAACATACAGTGACAGCTAACTTCATACCTGTCAAATACCTCACATCAAGTTGGAATAAAAGTTCACTTCAAGCTTACTCCACTATCATCCTTATGAGAACGAATAATTGTATGACCTACAGATATTTGTTCCGGCTCTGGGTGTTGTGTATGTGAGTTTATATGTTTGTAAACGCACTCACGATACAGGAAGAAATTCCTAGTGAGGGGCAACGTTTTTTTAAAAAAAAAAAAAAAAAAAAAAGAATGTCAACCTTTCAACAAGTCCTGGAATCGGACAGATCCAAGCGAGGTGAACAAGTGCACAAACAAGCTAATATCCAGTCCAGGGTTCAAACAACTAAAAATCTTCGCAGACTCATTATCGTACAAGGAACAGGTTTAAACAAGACCCGAGCGAACAAATCCGGCTCGCGCTTGACAAGATTTTTTTGCTCGACATCGCAGCGGCTGGCAAAATGCCAAGACGACACTAGCAGGTCGATGCAACTCAATAAAATGCCAAATTAAATTGTTGTAGTTTACATTTTTATTTGATGATTTGGAAATTGATGTTTTAAGGCGCAGATACCCCCCGAGTATGATTTTAAAATGAGAATCACGTCTAAACGGCTAATCGTAATTTTTTGAAAAAAATATGTTACATTAGACCATTTCCTTAACAATTTGATGTAAGAAAATTTTGAGTTTTATTCGTATAACATAGAGTAATTAATTTGTAAAGTTGTGTCTAATACGAACAAAAACACGACCGCTGGTCGTATTTTAATGAAATTGACACCATCTCACAGAAAATTTAATTATCTACATTTTGATCTGAGGCTTTTTTAATGTCATAGAATAATAAGAAAAGTACAAAAGCTACTCAATTTTGGGTCGCGCGGGTGTGAAACGAGTGCGCGTTTTGTTCATCAAGGTCGTTGGCGACAGTCGTCGTCTTAATGAAGGGTTTACAAACGAACACTCTTAGTCCAAAAGTCTCCAGACAATCTTTTAAAAAAATCACGCGTTTAAAGCAAACTCATTGTCTCAGACCTGAGTCCAACTACTTTCGACTTTGATCTTGACTTATTTGATGGCAGGAACCCACCTACCGATAACATGGTGGATTTTATAATTAACTTCGTCATTCCCAGAAGCCACTGTACGGTACTATGAATAATGTAGATTAAAGAAATCAAAATCACTATTACGGAAGAAACAGCTTTGCTGGCAATCAAACAAAACGTTTTCAGACTAAACTCGTTTTTATTTTTTATTATTGTGACAATCCCACCGCACTATTCCCAAACCACTGCAACTCCTGAAAGCCAGAATCAACAGTGGCGACCACCAGAAAAGCGCCGAGGCAATGAAGCTCGACGAAGTCCCGGAGAGTGAATTTAACTGTCTTGCATCCCGCAACGAAATTAATCAGAAAAGAATAACGGAGGAGTAGGAAAAAGTACAAATTTCCACTTCCCTCCATATCAAGCAGGAGACAGAACAAACAAGGCCAATAGGCACAAAGGGTCGTTTACAACTGGGATAAGCCCAGTTGCCTAGCACCACGGATAAAAATTCGCATTAATATGAATGGGTCCTACATTGTGAGCTGCTATAGTTGTTTCCAATAATAGGTATGGCAAAAACGCTTGAACGCACGGAAATTTGTTCGTTTCCACAAGGTCCGTATAGTAAACAACTCCTGATGCAGCCTGTACATTATTCAACATAAAATTAAACTCGATTTGTATCACCTGGCTAATTCTACCGGCACTCCATCAAACACAACATTGCAACGTCAAATAGGTTTACACATGCTGGTAATACTACCCCTACCTACTTTTAAAATAGCCACTACCTTCAATTAAATATCTCCAAGTTCACAGTAAAACTAACAAAACAAAAGCGAATCGTACCCAAGGACCAGACGCAGAAGATTACAAACAAACAAAATATCTTTGGCGACAACTAGCACACAATGAATTTAGTTTAGTAATGTGTTTTTCTTTGTATTTATAGAAAATGGAGCGACAGTCTCGCTGTTTATACCTCAAAGTTGAGTTGACATGCGAATAGGTTTGGACTGAATTCTTACAATGAGGAGGGAAATAGTTTGGATGTAGTTCAAGTAAATTTTAGGGATTGCTTGTAATTTATTTCAGAAAACTTGCTTGTAATCTGCAGTCATTGCCAGAAGCCAGATATTTTCATCAGCCTAAAAAAAACCCGACTGCAAAAGATGTAAACAAGAAGTACTTCATGCTGTGCAGTCGGAGGATACATATTCGCGAGCTGGCTGACCAAAACTATAAATATTCTTAGACTGCACAGCATAATTTTCTTCTTGCTTAAGTACATCTTTGCAGTCGGGTTTTTTTATTTAACTTTTTTTATTTACAACTTTATAGTTATACTTTATTTTCGAATGACTTTAAACATATAAGTGGTACATATTTTTGTAATCGCCAACAATCCGACAAAATCCGCAATGTTTTTTTTTTTTTTAGGGTTCCGTACCCAAACGGTAAAAACGGGACCCTATTACTGAGACTCCGCGATCCGTCTGTCTGTCTGTCCGTCTGTCACCAGGCTGTATCTCATGAACCGTGAGAGCTAGACAGTTGAAATTTTCACAGATAATGTTTTTCTGTTGCCGCTATAACAACAAATACTAAAAACAGAATAAAATAAATATTTAAGGGGGACTCCCATACAACAAACGTGATTTTTGGCCGTTTTTTGCGATAATGGTACGGAACCCTTCGTGCGCGAGTCCGACTCGCACTTGGCCGGTTTTTTATCTAAGAACACTTGGGCGGCCAAGACCTATCTAACGATGTCTTAATTATAAATATCCGTCAAGTGGTTTGAAAGATACGAGGTAATAAAGCATAATATATTACATACAAACAAACATACATACAAGATACGCGCGAAAAAAATAAGCCTCCCTTGCAGCCGGGTAAAAAGCTTACCGTTTATTCTTCACAAACGGAGTTGAAATATAATTGAGTAGACATAAAACTTAAGTGTTTCAAAGGCAAGTCTGTAGTAATTCTAACAAGGCCCAGCCGATCTAGGGTAAACCATAAATAGGTTTCGATGACGCTGTCTAGCTATTCAGTTTACTAAGGCAAGAACACGACGAGCGAGGGAGGGGCCTTTGACCTGCAGTGTGGGACAAGGCTAGATAAATAGACCGACACGAGACCATAAGACTCTTAAACTCAATGAGGTAGGATAACTATGGAGACGGCGTATTCTACTATATGAAGAATAGTTATACAAATATCTATAATATCGACACACGCATGTCAAAAAGCATTTTGTCTCTTTTTAACTAACCAAGAGCTGCATATGAAAAGAGAGACATCTAAATGTTTGTCAAGGACTAAACTTGGTAACACTTTTGAGTGACGTCAAAATCATGTCTATGCGTGACCGGTCGCCATGTTAATTGCCGAGTAAAATTGGTAGTTGTGTGCCGTATATGTACGTTTATCTGTGTAGTTGTGCTGTCAAACAGTTGCAAATGGCCTACCTCATTGGCTAATGGGCAGCCATCTTATTTGCCCGATTTATGTAGGTAAGCACGCTAATTTCGTAGGTATGGCAAGTCCATAGGTTTATAAGTCAGTGCTTAAACTAGACAAAGCGATAAAGTCATAAATATCTGGGCTTAACAAGCGTTGCCGAAAGGTCACGTGTTCAATCCACATTCATCATTATCATTTCAACCATAAGACGTCCACTGCTGGACATAGGCCGTCCCCAAGTGTCGCCACACTGATCGGTCCTAAGCGTTTCGCAGCCACCAGACTCCCGCAGCCTTGACCAAGTCGTCGCTCCAACAAGAGGGAGGAAATCCAACGCTGCGTCTGCCGGTACGCGGTCGCCACTCAAGAACTTGTCGGACCCATCCGTTCTGCGAGCAATGTGCCCTGCCCACTGCCCCTTAAGACGACGACTAACGCCACCGACCTTGAGGGAACAAAACGCGCACCCAAAATTTAGTAGTTTTTGTACTTTCTTTATTATTCTAAGACTTTAATAAAAAAAGCCTCAGATCAAACTGTAGATAATTAAATTGTCTTTGAGATGGTGTCGATTTCATTAAAATACGCCCAGTGGTTTTGGTGCGACTGTTTGTCCGTTTTAGACATAACTTTA
This sequence comes from Orthosia incerta, assembly GCA_948252205.1. Lineage (NCBI taxonomy): Eukaryota > Metazoa > Arthropoda > Insecta > Lepidoptera > Noctuidae > Orthosia > Orthosia incerta. The sequence continues at coordinate 12,270,834 of OX411767.1, forward strand.
CAAATTAATTACACTATGTTATACGAATAAAACTCAAAATTTTCTTAGATCAAATTATACAGAAAATGATCTAGTAAAACACATATATTTTTCCAAAAAAATACGACTAGCCGTTTAGACGTGATTCTCATTTTAAAATCAGCTACTACAGATACCCTTCTGCGCCTTAAGTTTGGCTATGTCGGTAACCTTGGTTCTCTTGCGGATGTCTTCATTTCTGATTCGATCACGCAAGGAAACGCCGAGCATAAGTCAATCCACATTACACGTTAATATAATGTCAATTAGTCAGTCTTTCGCCAAAAATTCTCCTCTCAACTAACGGACACGTATCAGAATGAACGTACAAACCGGTCTCCGCTTATCAACTGACATATTAACACATAATAGTATATAAAAGTTAGGTATATAGGTGGACTGCGATAGCAGACCTTGAACCGTGGGTGCGGCGACGGATATTTCAGCTATCTATTCGAATTTATTGTGGATTTTTAGTTTAGGTTCCGGAGTTTTAGATTTTTTTTGTATTAGCAGTTTGGAGTCAGGATTTGCGGCCTACCTGATGGAAAATACAACTTGCAAAACTCTTTTAATATCAAGAGGCTGACTAGGCGCAAGTCTAAAGGGACAAAACGCAAGTCATCACTGATTTGGGAAACAATCAGAAGTCGTAGGAGGAGTGAATTCTATTACTGAAATTGAGCTAAGGATGGCCTATGTCCAACAGTGACTTTCGGCTGAAATGATGATGATGATGATGATGAAGTAGGTATGGCAAATTGATACCTGAACAAGTAAAAAAAAAAAAAAACCTACAATTTTTTTTTTTATTCCATACTTTTTAAACTACATAATTTATCTAGTAGCAGACACGCTTCGATCAATAATCTATCAATCACGTAATCATGACACAATATCTTGAGAAAATAACTTAAATAAATTGTAGTTCTAAAAACTAAAAAACACGCTTTAATGGTAAGGATAATGGGACAAACTGTTTAAATTATTGCATTGTCATCGGTCCTTGATAAGTGTGCAAAGTTTCAAATCAATCCAACGTTTTGAAGTGGGTGAAAATCACGTTCAAAGATTCCGTTACATTGATACATTGTTACATTGATACATTGATACATAGATACATACATACCAAGCTAATAAAAGCGTGTTAAATAACTTTTGAACGGCTCAACCGATTTTATCTATCACCAAACATAGCTAATAACACTCTCGACAAAGTCACCTTTCAAACAAAATAATCTAAATCAAAATCGGTTCATCCGTTTAGGCGCTATGATGCCACAGACAGACACACCGATACACATATACACAGCAACACACGTCAAACACCCCACTTTTTCCGTCGGGGCTGTCGGGATAATGCGTTTATCAGTCTATGTATGTATGTATGTTTGTTCCTATGTGACGTTCTAGAGACCAAACGCGTTAATCGATTAGTCTTAACCCTGCGAGTGTCACGGGCTACATTAAAATTGGAAAATAGAAAAATGGCGGATTTTGGGCGCCATATTGTGGGCGCCAATTTTTTTTTCTTCCTACCCCATCGTGTGTGGTATCAAAATGAAGGGTTTTAAGAGGTGATTTCAAATATATATAACAGTTATATCTTTAAATGTACCTAATTCAAAAAAAATAACATCTGGTTTTAGTCAGCCAGCTCGCGAATATGTATCCTCCGACTGCACAGCATAATTTTCTTCTTGTTTACGTCTTTTTAGTTCGCCTTTTAAGCAGACCGGTTTTATATTTTTTTGAATTTTTCTTCAACATTCTCGTCTTTCCAATAAGATACCTCGAACAGTGTTCGAATAAACATTGACGATGCCAAAGGATAATATAAGGATAGACCAATTCTATAGCTTCTGCATAAGTGCAGTACACATCATCGACTTAAAAATCATAACACTAGTTTTTCTTGAACATTCCCCGTGTCAGTATAAAAGCTTCTGCAAGATGTCGGCTTCGAAGAGTGGTTTCAACATGACGATATATTGTTTATATACTAAATAGAAGTGCACACGGCATTGTTCAAGAAACAATGGTATGGTAAATATTTTAATAACTTTGTCTTACTAGTTCAGAGTGCGTCTGTTTGATTTTATCTTTCTGCAGTTGAGAAGATCAGATGGTAAATACCTAAAGAACATACACTTTGTACGGTCCAACCATCCTTGTTACTTCTTCACGCTCAAACGGCTGAACGGATCTTAAGAGGAAATATGAGCAGAGAGCGCCGACTGAAAAAGAAAAAGTCATAATTCGAGGTTTGGCTCTCGTCTCTTTCCTCCTCCAATATTGGACCAATTTAAAAGATATTCCATAAACTGGTAAAGTTAGATATATACTATGTCCCTATGTATTCCTTTTTTCATTTATATTTGTCAAATTTGTACACTAAGCCTCTCGTTGACAGCGCAATTTTGAGCATTTTTTTGAGGGCTCTAGTGCTTCTAAAGTTAATGTATCATCAAAAAGGAAATAATAGGGACATAGTATATATCTTTAATTTTCAGTTTACGGAATATCTTTTAAATTGGTCCAATATTGGAGGAGGAAAGAGACGAGAGCCAAACCTCGAATTATGATTTTTTGCTAAGGAAATTCAGTCAGCGCTCACTGCCCCCGTTTCCTCTTAATTCTTTATTGTACACCAAAAACATCAACACTACATACCTGTGATAATAAAATACATGTACAAAGGCGAGCTTAACTCAATGCTGAGCTCTCTTACAGCAAACTCTAGAGTGACAGAGAAAGTTGACAATAGGGAACATTACTGCCAATTGCTCCCGTCAGGAGTGGATTAAACATAACAACTTGGCGACTATTACTGTTTATGTTACCGAACTTTATTTACTGTTTTTAGGAATAATTAACGTTCAAAAACCAAATAATAACATTGCTAGCTATTGGTCAACAATGCATCAGGGTTGTGTTTTTGGATGCAGAAATAAAACCGGCCATATAATCCTAAAAAATGCCAAAATTCGCAAGCAATGAGAAGTTACTGTTCGTCTCCGGATTTTACGAAAAATTCAAGGCTGTGTCCTGACCGTTTTAAAGCAGAGGATTTAAAAAAGAAGGATTTTGTTGATTAACATAATATCTGCAAGTTACACTAGATTTTAAATGTACGCATTCGTATTCGTACCTTTCAACTAAATCCATTTATTTATCTTTTACTGATGCACCGCGCTCTCAAAGCCGGCCTATTTTTAGCTGCAGTATGGTCTGATTTCCTCAATGCTTAGTTAGCTCAATTTTTCTTTCATTATTAGTTTTATATTTTGTATGCATATACTGCGAAATTTTGTCGCTTGACTTTGACAGTTTGGTTTGTTTACTCTGATTCCTGTGGCGCCATCTGAGCTCAGCTTTGCGGATAGTTCCCTATTATAGAGGGCAGGCATCGTGGTACAATATTAAAATAACCTATGACGAATTATATTAAAACATAATTATACTTACTACGTACATAAATAAATAAATATATATATATACTAATTAAGAATTGTATTAAGCTAAATTGCATGTACGGTCGCATAGTCACACTGCGTTGCAATTAGACCTATTTGTACTTGAAATTGTCTTAGAAAATATCGACATCGCATAACGAAGAACCCTAAACTGACAGAAAATCGATTTTATCATTTGACATTCAACAGCCACACTAATTAATCTATTTATGTCATACCCGATTCAAAAATCGAATCACTACGTAAAATCTAGCCATATATTGACACAGACGAAAAAAAAACTACGGACAAAATCACGCGTCCAAATAATTCACGTCTGGCAAGTTTTTAAATGGTCCGGCCGAACAGACAAATGTCACCGGATTGGAGTCGCGAAGGTCGATTGAGATAGCTGGATGGAATTTATTAAAAAAATGTCGATGTTGTTTCAACATATTTTCAAAGTGAAAGGGTGGAAATGTAAATGGTTTTGGTTTTATACGTCTTCCTAGACGAATATAGTGAAGCCAAGGCACGAAGGGAAATGCTACATACAACAAACGCATAATCATCATAATTTCAGCCGAAAGACGTCCACAGCTGGACATAGAACACGTACTTAAAACAAAATTCAGAAAATTTTGAAGAAATGGATGTCTTAGAACCAAAAACTAGACATTTGACATCAGTCAAACCCGCATTGTGCCCGCGTGGTGGATTACTGAATACTCCCACACAAAAAGAGGAGTGTGTCCTAGCAGTGACAACTTTATCACAAGTAAAATTTAAAACCACCGACATATAGAATAGAATAGAATACTCTTTATTATGTACACCATATAAGTTACAGAAAGTATAGACGAAGAAAACATTACATTGGGTGACACAATGGGCGGCCTTATCGCTAAAAGCGATCTTTTCAAGACAACCTTTGACATATTTTTATTTCTTGAATATATATTTTTGTCCTGTTCTTATATATATTTATGTAGTGTACAATAAAGAATATAATAAATAAATTATAATTATAAAAGATCGCTTTGATCAACAATCTATTCAACACGATATCTTGCGAAAATATTCCGATTCAAACAGTAAAACGCCCATAACTTTTGACCGGCTGAACCGATTTTCATCAACAATCAAGCTAAGAACGCTCTCGATGAAATCACCTTTCAGACCAAAACGAAATCAAAATCGGTCCATCCGTTTAAGAGCTACGATTCCACAGACAGATACACAAACACACAGGTAAACAATTTTTCCGTCGGGGGTTTAAAGCAAAGGAGATCAAGTTTGAACTACCCTCAAAATTACGGATTTAATATATTTCACTCGCTGTAAAAGTTAAATGTTTGACACAGTTCAAACTGGGTTTCAGAAAGTGTAATCTCCTTGACCAGGTCTCTTGGGAGTTTTATCATAACAATTGGTTGGTCAGTTTTGTCGTGAAAACCGTTCTTTGATCGGTCAATCATTTACGTACAAGCAGATTGACTGAAGCTGTAAGAACCGCCGAAGACAGACACACCCACAGGGCTAAATCCGTTGGACCTCACTATACACTACAATAGGTCTGTCCAGTATCCGTATGTCCCTTTAGTGTGTGAACTTCGCAGACAAATTGACCAACAGATAAGTCCGTTTATTGCATCATCTCATCTGCCTAGCCTTTTCCTAACTATATTGGGGTCGGCTTCCAGTCTTACCGGATTCAGCTAAGTACCAGTGTTTTACATGGAGCGACTGCCTATCTGACCTCCACAACCCAGTAACTGGGTAAACACGGTACCCCTTGGCAATACTGGTGTCAGATCTCAAGCTTCTGACTACCCGTAACAACTATCAAAGATCTTCAAATAACAGCCGGGACCAACGGCTTAACGTGCTTTCCGAGGCACGGAGGAAACTCGGTATGTTGAAATGGTCACCCATCCACGGACCGACCTCGTCAAGCGTTGCTTAACCTTGATGATCGACCCGTGCGGCTGTTATTATTTAGCCACGAGCTCCTCCAAGTCCGTCTATTGCATGAGAATAAATATTATTATGTAATATTGTACTGCATGTTATACTTATTGCATGACTGCATACAAATACTTCGCATATTATTTTGTTCCGTCTGTCTCTAAAGACCACTAAACATCGTGAGTTTATTGGACATTTTACTCGCAAACTTGTAATAAAACACCGAAATTATCGTTTCAGAAGCCATCACTTCAGACGATGTTTTTTCTTAAAAAAACATCTCCAATCGCACCGTTACAACTAGTACAGATAAATATATATTTATATCGCGTGTTGCGTAGCAACAAACTGCAATATAACCATCCCGCTCTAACTTGGGAATTGCATATAATGCTGTTTCGGTCACTCGAGTACGATGCATCGACTCGTGCGCAATCAAGACTTTTATTTAGTTATTTTTATGCGAAGCGAAGTGATGAAAATTCTGGTTTTTTGATTGAACTTATATCTTTGGCGATGCGAGGTGTATAGATTCGCAATTCGCTAAATCAGGTTTTTGTTAGGAAATTTTCGACCTTCAAAATGATATAAAGTTTAATTATAATGACCATGTAAATAGTCTTATCTGAATGGAGACCGAAGATGATGCTAAGAGACTTTTTGATCAAGTAGTTTACAATGATAAAATTTTTGGGAAATCTCGGTTAAAAGTGTGCATAGCTGAAGCCTAGGGTTCAGTACAGGAACGATCAAAGTCGGGTTCCTAACGGATAGCGTAAAAGGACATGGAACAAATGATAGAAAAAAACCGGCCAAGTGCGAGTCGGACTCGCGCACGAAGGGTTCCGTACCATTAACGCAAAAAAACTACAAAAAAAACACGTTTGTTGTATGGGAGCCCCACTTAAATAATGTTTATATTCTGTTTTTAGTATTTGTTATTATAGCGGCAACAGAAATACATCATCTGTGAAAATTTCAACTGTCTAGCTATCACGGTTCATGAGGTACAGCCTGGTCACAGACAGACACGTAAACATAAAGTGACGACGATATAATGCGTTGAAATATCGTGAAACGTCACCCCGCTAGTACACTTTATACTGCCTTAGTGACGTCACAAGCCCCCACTATTGAACTTTGATGCGATTTAACTTTGTAATTTTTTATTGATTTGGTAAAGCAAAAAATACGTGTCCAATATTATTTGAAAATCTCAGTGACCGACTAAATAGAATTATCATTTTTCTCAGGAAACATCACTATTGGTGAACTACGCCTATAGACATCTTCAATTCCAGAGACAAGGAATATCTATGGTTTATGTAATTATTTCCTTTCAATCCTGAACACACCAAACTATAAGGTGGCAGAAATTGTTATGGTGGCATCACTTCACGGACGAACTCCTTCACAAAGAACTTAAGAACATATAATATGTTTTCTACACTAAGTAGGGGGCAGTTTTTAGTCTGTGTCTGTCTACTAGCATAGTTACACTAAAAATATGCTTTGAAAACACATTTCTGTAATAACGTGAACCAACCGACATCTGAGCTTTATTAGATTGAAGGAAACCATTGAGTTGCCTCAACGGTTCATTGGTCATATAATAGGGGTTATTAAAACACGAGCGTGGGTTTATCACATGAGGCGAAGTCGAATGTAATAATAATAACACGCGAGTGTTTTAATACCTAATTATATGCCGTTGCATACACAATGTTATCATCACTCATACAGTTGAAATAAAACAAAAGTGGAAACGGAAAAAATATGTGGTATGGCGGGCAATTTAGGTTCTCATTGCGCATGACTGCGCAGCGCGCGCCTCCATAGACACATGACACTACTTTTCTACAATAATCAAAGAGCCCCTAAGCCTCAATAAATAAAAAAATAAAAGTGTGCTATAAAAATTAAAAAGTTATTTTATGATGCAGTTGTTTGAAAATCTAAGGAAAATGTTGCACTGTAATGGTTTTTTCTTCCAACTATGCTTTAATTTCATCACAATCACACTAAAAACTCAGTACAAAGCGAGTCTTTAATGCTCTAGAGCAATAAAAATGTATGAAATCTCATTATTGCACAGTTTTTTTTTTGTAGCACCTAAAGGTGCCAATCTCAATGGATTAGCTCTATTCATCCAGCCGATATCAATACTTTTTTTTTTACGTACGTATTATTCGTTTCTATCCTACTTGTTCTAAATTTAAAAAATGATTGCTGCTAACTCTGATTTAAAAATGAAAGAAATTTAAAAAAGTGATTTGGCGAGAACTTTGTTAATTTTGCTTGACAATATTTTTAATTGAAAGAAAAGCAGATTATGCACCTCGCCTTAAGTAATTTATATTGCCCTCGTGCCTGTTAGATTAGAGCCCTCGCTAACGCTCGGGCTCTAAATCAGGCACTCGGTGGAATAATAAATTACTTTGTGCTCGATGCAATAATCTACTTTTTTTTTATTTTACCTTTTCACGAATATAAAGTAAGACAATATTGTTTGAATTCATATTTGGAACATTACGTTGTGAGTGTAGATAAAACTGTTTATGTTCCTTGGGTCCATTAAAAGACGACTTTATATACGAGTTCCACTAAGTAATTTTATTTGACCTACTATAGTGACGTAACTAAGAAGTATACCTAGGGACATAAGACCAGACAGTCACTAGCACAAAGCTAAAGTAAGTGAGTTGTTTTCACAGTGTTAAAACTTTAAAGATCACGGCAGTTCACCGACCTACTGTGTCGACCTTTAAAAATTGTTCTCGATATTAAAATTCCACAATTTCATATTAATTAAAGGTATGCTGTCACTGAGGTGTTTTGGCAACACGCGATTTCGCAGCTTAGATTTTAAGTTTGAAAATATTAGTAAACAACTACAGGGGTAACTGCGGTGTGCGAAATCTGAGGAAGAAATAAATCAAAATCAAATAGTTTATTTCAAATTCACATTAGAGGTACTTTCGAAATGCCAAAAAAAAATACTAGTTGTTAATTCGCAAGCGTCAGTAGTTCTCAATGGAGAAGAATTTGCAAGAAACATCCACGGACACTCTTTTCCATCAGTTTTAATTGCAAGTATTTGGTTACAACATTCTTGTTGAAAAAATACATGAATAATATGTGATAACGATGTAAAAAGACATGCACGTAAAAGCGTCTAGAGGAACAAACAATTAAAAAACACAAAAATAGGCAGAGGCAGGTAAGATATGAATGACCAATCCCAACTGATGGCGCCCGTTCACAAACATGACGCATGGATCGGCACCACTCAGCTCAACCATCATGCAGGGAACCGATTAAGACTAACATTTGGAGGCCGAGGATTACATATCTGCCTATCTTTTTCCTAAGTATATTGAGGTCGGCTTCAATGCAGTTGAATGCCAGTTTTACTTGGAGCGACTGCCATCTGATCTCCTCAACCCATTCAATGTATACGACAACCTTTGAAAAGACTGGTAGTCGAAAGATTCGACAATTGACTAAGACCAACGGTCTTCGGTAGCCGAATGTACTAAGTATTTATCTACAACAGAATCGAGCAATTTACAAATTAAATACTCTTGTAAGCTTTATTAATCAAATAATCAGATAACATGAGTATAAAATAGTATTAAAATTAAAAAGAACAAACGCGCGTCGTTCGCCAACGTTACCGCAAAAAAATTGCTACAATAATTACAAGTGCAGTTTTATCAATTGAAACCTTGATAGTACCGGTTAAAGGTTGATAACCCTTGATATATAACTCGTCCCTTGAAATAGACTTTATTACTAATTTAATAGATTATGAAGTACTTTGTATGCTAATTCTATATAAAATTACGATAATAGTTTAAGGAGGCTTAACGTAAACTTGAACGTTTGCGTGTAATGTCAACGTATTTTAATAGACGCGAAAGTTTGAATAAACATAAAAATAATGATCTCTTTGACTCATTACAATATTTACTAAAGTAACTGGCTCGGTGTGCCCAATATAAAAAAAATATACAAAAAAGCTGTTTATTTTCTTCTTTTTAACTTCAATTACCATTCATCGTGAAAGCCATGTTCTAATCGTTTAGTCATTTATAATTAGAAACTCAATAAATTACAGAGAATTAAAACTTTACTACTATTATCTGGAAAGTTTGAATGATTGACAGTTTTAGAAGATGAAATCATGAAACTGGCAGAACATTGTGTGTTGCATTGTATATGCCAAATAAACATGTCTTCTTTCAATACGGAAAATTAAATTGATATTTATGTGACTAATGCGACCATCCGCAAAAAAAATCACGACACAAAATTCCGCTCGCCTCAAATCGCGCAACCGCGCGTCTATCTATTACGCTATAGTTCGCGGCAAGCCTTACTTTTCACACATCATACCCACTTAAGGTCAATCCCCATTTAAAAACTCCACAATTGCGAAAGCTAAGTTAGCTATTAAACAAAATCGACGATATCGAATAAGAGACAGATGTATACACGTCAGATACATCTGTCACTTACTTGATATCAAATTGATACCGCTCTAAGAGCTTATGGTCACCCCCCTGATACCTTCTTACACAATACGAGAGTTGTGAAGTTTGTAAACCCGTTGAACTTAAGTACCCATAGTGAATTTTCTTTCAATATAGAAAATTAAATTGATTTAAAAATAAAAGAGCACTGATGGCCCAGTGGTATCAGCCGCGACTTACAAGTTGTAGGTCGTGGGTTCGAGCCCAGGCAGGCGCTTTTCTTTGTGTAAATTATTTCATCACCACTGCTCGCAAAACGGTGAAGGAAAACATCGTGAGGAAACTGGCATGTCCTAGAACCAAACATTCGAAGACATGTAACATCCACCAACCCGCACTGGGGCCGCGTGGTGGATTACGGCCCATTCCCTCTCACAGAGAGGAGGCCTGTGTCCCAGCAGTGGGAACATTAATAGGCTGATGATGTGATGAAATTGATATAACGGACCATATAATATTATCATTTTTATCTTTTCATTTATATCTTTAGACCCGCAAAAAATCGCGACATCAATACCGCTCGCCTCAAATCACGCAACCGCGCTTCGGTTACAATCCAGTTCGCGGCAAGCCTTACTTTTCACACTCTCATACCCACTTAAAGTCAAACCCCATTTAAAAACTTAACCATTGCGAAAGCCAAGTTAGCTATAAACAAAAATCGAGCTGATACCGTCTTACACAATACGAGAGTTGCGAAGTTTATAAACCCGTTGAACTTGGATATAGTGAACTTTTAAGTTATGAAAGTGGTTTAAAATCAGCTGGTTTTCGTTAGTAAATTGGAGGTAGAAGGCTATAACGTTTTTATGTACAAGTAAAAATTTTTGTTATTTCATACTGTTTAAAGTAGATAATTTATCTAGTAGTAAACACGCTTCGATCAACAATCTATCGAACACGTAATTATGACACGATATCTTGCGAAAATACTACAGCCCATAACTTTTGAACGGCTAAACCGATTTCCAGCAAACATAGCTTCAAGATATAAAGTAATTTGTGTGTAAATAATAAAGTATAGCACTCCAATCCAATCACGAAAATAACAAACAGAATTGAAATAAAAATTAAACTTTCGACTACAAATACTAGCCACTTTATATCACAAAAACAGCTGCTACACTTTCGACCAAAAAAACTGGCCTACTCAAAAATTAACCCAATCTACCCACAGCTGATAGATAAATAAATAAATATTACAACAGTAGCGTAGCTAGCAACAAAAATAGTAAATGCAAAACACATATTTACTGTCTTCTATACGTGACAATCACAATTATTGTAAAGTTTGGTAGCTTGCCAGATCTAAATTTGTTTATCGTCTAGACAACAGTTGTCATGGACAAGATATGTTTTTTTTCTAGTTAATTCCAATACATGGGTGGGACCGCTGAGTAGAAAAACACGGTAGAATTTGGTGGTTGTGGTTAAGTCGAAATTTTCCTAAATTATCTTATCTGAAAGTAAAACACGCGTGTTTCCGGCACTTTAATTTACGCATTTTTTTTAAATTAAGGTTACACTAGTCGAAAATTCTTCCATACAAACGTAGTCTAGGGATTATTCCACTGTTTGACGATGTACGTTCAAAATAAAAAGTGATATCAATTTGTCTCATCATTATCTAGCCCTGAATGGAAGCAAAAAAGTAAAAACAGAATATATTTGAAAGGTATGAGCGTCGAAAGTTCCACATTTCGACACTAATTTTAACGCATTTTTGGGCGCCTATAATAAATACCATAAGAAGACGGAAAATTGCAAAACGGCTTCCATACAGGGATAAATTAGTAGTTCAACAATGCAAATAATTTTATTTTGAACAGATAGATTTAGTCGTTTTTTCATGATATCTAGACTGCTAAAGGTCTGTTTATAAAATTTCGTGCGCTCGGTTTCGTCCTAAATCATTATCCATTTCGCTACAAATTTGCAAAAGTGTGTATTCGTACGCGAACTAGCTTTCTACTGCTCATCACAGCATCTATGTCTTCCACACGTGTTGTCGGTTGATATAAAATGCACGTTAACCCCGCGCACAAAATAGTTCGTGCCGTCGACTGGTGTACCCTTAAGGTTACACTAGTCAAAAATTCTTCCATACAAACGTAGTTTGGGGATTATTCCACTGTTTGACGATGTACGTTCAAAATTAAATGTGATATCAATTTGTCTCACCATTATCTAGGCCTGTATGGAAGCAAAAAACTAAAAATAGAAAATATTTGAAAGTTATGAGCGTCGAAAGTTCCACATTTCGACACTAATTTTAACGCATTTTTGGGCGCAAATAAATACCATAAGAAGACGGAAAATTGCAAATCGGCCTCCATACAGGCATATATTAGTAGTTCAACAATGCAAATAATTTTATTTTGAACATATAGATTTGGTAGTTTTTTCATGATATCTAAACTGCCAAAGGTCTGTTTATAAAATTTCGCGCGCCAGATTTCGTCCTAAATCATTATCCATTTCGCTACAAATTTGCAAAAGTGTGTATTCGTACGCGAATTAGCTTCCTACTGCTCATCACAGCATCTATATCTTCCACACGTGTTGCCGGTTGATATAAAATGCATTTTAACCCCGCGCACAAAATAGTTCGTGCGGTTGACTAGTGTAACCTTAAGGCTAAATATCACCATCAGGCGAGACAGCGGTCAAAGGCGAGCCTATCGTTAAATATAAAAAAATATATGGGCAATCAACCGTGTTGGTCAGAACCAAATAGGGTACATAAACCTATTCCTTGCGATCTCTGCCCGCATTACCACATAAAGGAGCTAAATAGAAGATGAAAACGTGTAAGGAAGTTTGCCATTTAACATACATACATACATAAACTCACGCCTTTTTCCCATGGGGGTAGGCAGAAACTACAGAACGCCACCTGCTACGATCCTTACATACTTCTTTTGCTTCACTCACATTTATACATCTAGTCATACACACACGCCGGTTATGAGTACTGCGCACCTGGCCTTTCTGAAGAACATCACCTATAAGGTCTATGTATGTCTTCCTAGGGCGTCCCCTCCCGGCGGCGTTGCCATTTAAGTCGTTGGTAAATCCTATCGGCAGGCTTATTACGTATCTTTGCAAGAGCAAAACGATAGCGATTTTTGTGCAATAATTGCTCTTCCATACAGAAGTTTTAAGAGTTGTTGGCGGTTTTTTTTTGTAAATAATTGCATTTGACAAACAGCGAGCGATTAGCAAACGATTGTGTAGGACCTACCATACCTACACTGCAGGTAATTCCGACTTTTATGATATAAAGCGTTTGATCGCTATCGTTTTGCTCTTGCAAAAGATACGTAATAAGCCTGCGGGTTGATTTTCGATCTCGTATTAAAAACAAAAATCAGTCTGATGACCGCGACATTTTTTCTGACCGTACCTGATTTCATAAATCTATTTTCCCGACCATACAAAACAGGCGCCTTAAACCCTATTATCATTATAACAAGGCGATTATGCGCTAACGATAAAGATAATGTTATCTTTCATACATATTATATGCCTTCATGCTAATGTTGGCAACGGCCTTGAGTGGTACACGTCAGACTTACCTAGTATGTATATATATAGTGTGAGATTACGTATGTATAATGTCTTAGTTTGAATAATAAATATGGGAGCGATGTGGTACAAATTGCTCTGCACATTCCAGAATAAAAACCGGCCAAGCGAGCCGGACTCGCGCACCGTGGGTTCCGTATAAACAGCTACATTCATTAACATAATTAGGTAAAAATACTGAAGTTCATAAACAATGAAAGCACCGAACATTGCTCTAACGAAAAGAAAAAATATTACTTTTTCAAGTACATTTTATAAGTTGGTCGACTATTACTCGTAAACTTGTAAAGACTACTTAGCTGTGATAGTTTTCCTTTTAATTTCGTTATATATATTACCGCTGTGATTTTTTTCACATATCCAAAAGCAACCGTTTAGCTGGCAGGGGGAGGACAATTGACTCTAACAAAAGTTAGCAATTTAAAGCTTAATTTTACGCAAACGGATCCCTGAATCGAAAAATGGTATTCACAGACCCGTATTTTTTTTGAATGGCCTTATCAACGATGCTCCACACCATGGGATATACGAGAAAATAAAAACACGTGTATTTTTTTTTTAATGTCACAATAAGTCTTCGAATTTTTTGGTGGCAGTTTTATCACGATACCTGGGCTTGTCAAAACATATCGATGTTTGCCGAGAGAACCAATTCATAATTTTTATTCACAGCTAAAATGTACTTCAAATAACATTAAAGCAAAAAAATATCAATTAAAATAATGTCATTTGCCAGACAGCTAGATAGTCAAGGACATGAGTACTTTTAATAATGAAAATAAATAGCACGCAAGCGAAGCTAACAAAATAATTGACATACAATACATGCCTATATAGGCACGTGTAAAAACATGTGAGAACTGTATTACACAATTGATTTAAAGGCGTTCACTTCACAAGGTACAGTATCGGCGGAGTATGTTAAGCCGGCTGTCAGTTGGAGATCTTTGAACGTCGTTACGGGTAGAAGTTTATCAGCCAGTCATGCCAAAGAGTTCTTTGAACGTCGTTGCGGGTAGTAATTTATCAACCAGTCATGCCAAAGACTTCTTTGAACGTCGTTACGGGTAGAAGTTTATCAACCAGTCATGCCAAAGAGTTCTTTGAACGTCGTTGCGGGTAGTAATTTATCAACCAGTCATGCCAAAGAGTTCTTTGAACGTCGTTACGGGTAGAAGTTTATCAACCAGTCTTGCCAAAGAGTTTTTTGAACGTCGCTACGGGTAACAGTTAATGAACCAGTCTTGCCAAAGAGTTCTTTGAACGTCGTTGCGGGTAGTAATTTATCAACCAGTCATGCCAAAGACTTCTTTGAACGTCGTTACGGGTAGAAGTTTATCAACCAGTCATGCCAAAGAGTTCTTTGAACGTCGTTCCGGGTAGTAATTTATCAACCAGTCATGCCAAAGAGTTCTTTGAACGTCGTTACGGGTAGAAGTTTATCAACCAGTCTTGGAGTTCTTTGAACGTCGTTACGGGTAGAAGTTTATCAACCAGTCTTGCCAAAGAGTTCTTTGAACGTCGTTAAGGGTAGAAGTTTATGAACCAGTCATGCCAAAGAGTTCTTTGAACGTCGCTACGGGTAACAGTTAATCAACCAGTCTTGCCAAAGAGTATTGTGTTACCCAGTTACTGGATTGTAGAGGTCTGAAAGGCAGTCGCTCCATGTTTAAATACTGGTATTCGGCTGCATCAAATTGGACTCGACCCCAACATTATTGGGAAAACAAGGACAGATGATGTTATAACAGTACTGCAACGTAAATATGCAGTGAACAAGCATGCTCGTTCCTATTCTACGTGAAAAAGTAAAGAGACCTTCACACAGAAGTACAGATAAACTGGGACACCCAGAGGCTGACATTATTGTATCTATCTATACTATTGAACTCCTGTGTCTAAATAGAAAGAGTTACACTGCAGTGCAGAGAAACTGGGACACCTACAGACTGACATTGTTTTACCTATCAAACTCATCTGCGTCAAAAGCAAGAGTCCTTTACAATGGAGTGCACTGAAACTGGGACACCTACAGGTTGATTTTTTTTATATAGGCACTATTGAACTAATCTTCGTGAAAAGCTAGATCCTTTACACTACAGTGCAGTGAAACTCGGACGTCTAGTGACATTTTTTTATCTAAACTATTAAATGTCACCAAACCAAGCACATCTTTGGCCACGTGACTCGAAACTATTTTTATCATTCCTCATCGTTTGCTAATCAAGTAATCACTTACGTAACATTTCGTAATATATGTTTTTATCATACATTATCTCGAGATTGCACGTTTTATACAGAGTGACAGACTGACTTACTTTGCCGTGAAGTTTTTGCAATGAAAGTGAATACGTCATTATACGAAGTTTTAAATGTTTTTGCCAATGAATTTCAATTATTATTCTTTATTGTACACAAAACATAAAGAAATACAATAAGACAATTTATGTACAAAGGTGAACCGTTTAGATCTGCTTTTCTCGAATCGTTACGAAATACTTTTGAGAGTATGCGCTTTGGTAAAAATACGGAACGACTTTAAGAACAACTTTAGCAATGTTTTAGAGGGTGTAGATACTTATGATTATGCAACAAAAACCACACCTGTAATGGCGAAATAAAATCAGCTGTTACCTGTGTCACAGATAATATAATACTAGCATACAGATGCCTCATCCCATACAAAGAAACCGTGCCGACGTAACTAGCGTTTTTCATCTGATATACCGATTATTTTTTGTAAATGGATGGCGTTCGGTTCCGTTCCACGGCGATAGATAGATCACAATCTATATCCGTTGAATGGAACGGAACGGAACCGAACGCGATCGATACACAAAAAATAATCAGAATAAATAGTATAGAACGTCGGCACGGTTTCTTTGTATGGGATGAGACACCACTGCCTGTGTACATTTTGTCGAGCTACGCGAACATCAATGTAGGTACCTAATGTACAGCTGATTTTAATCCTTCACACTTCAATATTGACCCTATAGTTCCTAATAAAATTTGTTCATATTCAGCAATCTTTTAACCTTCTGAAACTTTACCAATGAGTTATAACCGCCCTATTTTATCCAGTTATCAAGATCGAAGAGCGGTTGGTTGACTGTCTAAGAAGAAATCTATTTACTGCAGATACAAAATGAATAAAGTTAATAAAATGTCGCGTCAACAATGCACCCGTTCTGTCTAAGCCGACAACACGGAACGCCTAGCCGACTCTGTTCATGTAGCACTCACATTCGCAGTGACTGAGTACAACATTGTTATTGTATACAGTGGACATATAGTGCAAATTTTAATATTAATGAAGTTCAAATATGAACCCTAGTTTCGAACTACAAATGAAGGTTAACAGAAAATTATCTCAGCAAAGTAAGGGTGGGGTATTTGAACGAATTAATTCTGACATTATTTTTAGAGGCAACGTGTGTAAATGGGGTACATTAAAATGTCCGCCACTACACGGGTACGCATCCTGGATAGTCAGGCCAGCCACAGATAATATAATATTAGCATACAGATGCCTCATTCTATACAAAGAAACCGTGCCGACGGTAACTAGCGTTTTTCAACTGATCATACCGATTATTTTTTGTAAATCGGTCGCGTTCGGTTCCGTTCCAAGGCGATAGATAGATCATCATCTATATCCGTGGAACGGAACCGAACGCGATTGATGTACAAAAAATAATCAGTATAATCAGTACAGCACATCGGCACGGTTTTTCATCATTATCTGTGGCCCAGATAACCCCAACTTGATTACTGGCTAATGATTTTACACAAGGTCAACCAATGACCTGGTGAAAGCTTGAGGAAACAAGCTGGAAACAAGACGAACAGGACCGTTCGGTGTACCACTTGGGATGTTCAGCAGTAGACATCTTTCGGCTAAAATAACGATGAGCTATTCTCAAATTCGTTCCAATACGGGGACATAAGTTAAGAAAATTCAGTGGAACTTTCTCTGATAGAGATCCAGGGAACGACAATAATAAAACTATTGATTCAACCGACCTATATCTTGAGGAGATTGGAAACTAATCAAATTCCACAGACCACAGAGAAAGGAACGCCGCACTGGCAATGATTAGAAACGCCATCACAATAAATATTTAAGTAGCCTATTGCAAATAATCAGACTCAAAATCGGCGGGCTTTTTATGTATTTCAGCATCACGATCATTTTGCTGCTCTGACGCAAACACATTTTGTTTTGCCGAATGTTTTGACAATATCGCCCCTAGCAGTGGCCGCTAAGGCATCTCAAATGCTCTGTGCTCCAGACGGGTAAGTATTAAACCCTTAAGAGTGAAGCCCTGACCTAGAAATTGAAACTATAAAAGGAATAGGACACTTTATTGAGACGAAATTCGATTACATCTAGAAAATTTCTTAGGTGGAAATTGAATTCATCTCCGATAAATTGGTATTAGATTCTATTACTTTGCACTTTTGTATCACTATCAAGAACTATTTGATGGAGGATACTTGGGTTAAGATCTTTGACAGTCGTTGCATAAAATCTCACACAGTTTTGCCCCTTGGGGGGTCTACTCCCTAAGCACAAAGTCCGTATTTTCGGCCTTGGTTACGGGCGTTTCTTACTCCGTATTGTGGACGCATGATTCGTTCGTGGCCCAAACTATGAAACTACTAATGAATGACAACACAATTTGACATTTGTACCTACTCCAGATGTGTTTTTAGTTACTCATCCGAAAAATTTAATCATTACAAAGTAGGGTTCACTCCGAAGTAGGAGTACGTTCGGACGGGGCTGTTACTTCGTTGACGGAGTAGACCCACTGGTATCGTGTCACCCAATTACTGGATATTAGAGGTCAGCTAGTCAGTGGCTACATGTGAAATAGTGATAATCAGGTGCATTCGGTTAGAATGGAATTCGACTCCTAACATAGATGAGAAAAGACTGGATTGAGAGGGTACTATGAAGGAGAGATTCTGAAAAAAATTGTCAGTTCAGGCGCTGATACCCCTCAGTAGCTGATTTTAAAATGAGAATCATGTCTAAACGGCTTGACGTAATTTTTTGGAAAAAATATATGTTACATTAGACCATTTTCTTAATAATTTGAGCTGAGAAATTTTTGAGTTTTATTCATATAAGATAGTATAATTAATTTGTAAAGTTATGTCTAACACGGACAAAAAAACGACAATCGCACAAAAACCGCCCGGCGAATTTTCATGAAATTGTCATAATCTCAAAGACAATTTAATTATCTACGTTTTCATATGAGGCTTTTTTTAAGTCATAGAATAATAAGGAAAGTACAAAAACCAACTGAATTTTGGGTCGCGCGGGTGTGAAACGAGTGCGCGTTTTGTTACCTCAAGGTCGTTGGCGACTGTCGTCGTCTTCATGGAGAAGACATAGGAAAGCAAAGAGAATCAGTGATAATATGAAGATTGACAGGGCGGAATGGAACCCAAGTAACATGACACGAGGGCGAGGGAGATGGATGATGTCTGTATGTATTATATGAAGATATTATGAACTTAACAAATTACATTTTCGACCGCTAACTGACCACGAACAAAACTTTTAAGCAAAAAAATACTACCTAACAAGAAAACTACAAAGTGAAAATAACTTTATTTTTGGAAGTCGGTGTCTTTGGTAGGTACCAATTTTTTGCGTTATGGACTTCCAAAAATAACGTTATTTTTCACTTTGTAGTTTTCTTATTTGGAAGTCGGTAGTATTTTTTTAGCAAAAAATGTTTTTTCACTTTTTAGTTGTACCTACGTAATAGGCAAGTAGTTACGTAAGGTACCTTTAATGCCAGAATATTCAAAATCGGTCCACAATTGACGGAGATATCGGTAAACATATAAAAATACAAAAAAAAAAACAAAGTCTGACATAGAAGTCCCCCTCCTCCCCCTTTTTGGTAAGTCGCGTAAAAATATCCTGGCGCCAACTTTTTGTTACATATTGGTCTAAAAAAAGAAGTATTTACAACGTGTTATTCAGGCCAAATATCAAGTTAGACCACAATTATGCACGCAAAAAATGGATCAGTTATCTGAGGCCAATTTATAAAACAAATCTTTTTATTACTTGTTTCTGCCAGCGGCGTCGCCCACGTGAAAATTATCAGCCAATCCAGGACATGGTCTACCCGCGTGCCAAGTTTCATCGAAATCGGTTCAGTCGTTAAGACGGAAAAAGTTAACAGACAGACAGAGTTACTTTCGTATTTATAATATTAAGTATAGATGCAGTTTTTAAACAGTAAATAAATAACTGCCTCTAGATAATTTTATAAACATCTACAAGGAAAATGAGTGCAAAGATTACTGACACTGTATTCTTAGTAACATAATACATTAGTAACATACCAATAAGCTTATCAATTTACACAATTATATTTGTATAGGTTCATAAGGAAAATAATAAGAAATAATTGAATCATTAGTTTACTGGTAGAAGGCAAAATTTGAGGTTACAAAGCTAAAGGCGGTTTTGACCGTTTTCAAAGGTTTCGAATCAATTAATATGCTTAAAAAAAATGGCCAAGTGCGAGTCGGACTCGCGCACTAAAGGGTTCCGTACCATTATCGCAAAAAAACGGCAAAAAAAAACACGTTCGTTGTATGGGAGCCCCATTTTACTATTGATTTTATTCTGTTTTTAGTATTTGTTGTTATAGCGGCAACAGAAATACATCATCTGTGAAAATTTCAAATGTCTAGCTATCACGGTTAATGAGATACAGCCTGGTGACAGACCGACAGACAGAGGCAGACGGATCGCGGCGTCTTAGTAATAGGGTCCCGTTTTTACCATTTGGGTACGGAACCCTATAAAAATGGTCCTTCGAATTGTTATCGTCTATCGGGTTTTCTAAAAATGTTATTGTAAAATTGAATATTTTTTTTTAGGTATTTCAACACAGCAAAAAACCGCATTTTTTATTATTTATAGGCTCGCGTTTGACCACTATCTCGCCTGATCGTAAGCGATAAAGTGGTCGACGTTGAAGCACGCTTGCCTAGAATAACCAATTCACTCTTGACATAAAGACCCGCATTTTAAAAAGTCATCATAAGCCTACCTATAACATGGTTTATACCCTGACTAAAAACACTAATTTATTATTCATGTTTTTCCTTGCCAATAAGGATAAAATGAATACGAAATGCGAAACAAATACAAAAAAAATTGCAAGATGTCTGTTCAAAATTTGATATTCGATCTTGAATAATTTTGATATTTGACCTTGAATAATTGGTCGATTTTATTAATCGCCTAATCCTAAATGTTATCTAAAGATAGAAATTTATGATTTTTCTGCTATTTATCTAATTAGTTTTGGTCGATTAATTATTCAAGCTAAATCTAATCTATACTAATATATAAAGAGAGAGTGCCAATTTTGTGAGTTTATAATATGTAAACTCCGGAACCAATGCGACTATTTGTAATATTAAATCCCCATTTGAAAGTCATATTATTCGTGATGAACATGCAGTTTATATTTAACAATATTGTATAATGTGGGTAACTGCATATTTTAAGTTTTGTTTTCTATACCTTGACATTGAAAATAAAGTAGTCATTATCTAGAAGGACTGTGTTTTACTTCATATTGACCTATAGGAGAGTGCTGCCCGCGCTGGTGAATAAAAATAAACAAAATCGCTTCAAACCCTTTAAATCTTTTAGAAATTTAAATTAAATTCAAACTCCAAAACACAACAACCCTTCATCGCTTCCTAGTATTTTTTACATAGGGGTAAACATCATATACCATGGTAAGTTGTTTATTATAACTCAATGAACAGTTGCCCTCTCTAATAAAACTCCTAATATGCACCAAAAATGAACCAGAAATGTATCAAAGTAAAATTGAATCGTTCTCCAGCATATGGAAAGATTCCATTCTTATAATAATTGATTTTTTTACTGCACGCACGCCTAATCCAATGACCTGACCTTGACCTTTAAGAGTCATCTTTGCGTTCTTCATCCTATCAGAAATCCAGTAGTCACCTCACATAAGTGAGCGCACTCAATTCGAAATCGAACTCATTTAATTTTAAAAATAAATCATCGCGGATTCAAAACGAGACATCGTTCGAAATATTCGAATATCGAAATGATGTCTTATTTTTTTTTTAACGCTCGCGTTTGACCACTATCTCACCTGATCGTAAGCGATGATGTGGTAGACGATGGAACACGCTTGCTAAGAAGTAACCTATTCACTCTTTACTTAAAGGCTAGAGGTTTTAGCTATCAGGAAAACCCCTGCAGGGAATTCCACTCCTTAGATACAAGCACATGAAAATATACCCAAAACGTGTTTAGAAAATAAACACTATAGAAGCAGAACGGAGGTAAGGCCTTACTGCTCACACCACAAGCGCGCATGCGTGCATATACGCCGTAAAAACACGAACATCCAATGCGCAATAAGAAACTATGAAGTTTAACACCACTCTTATCGAAATTTCAATTAATCACATTTTTAACCGGCCGAACAACGCAGCATTGAGCAAATATTGGCGAAACTAAAGTAATAGCAATTATGTGTCACCAAAACGAATTTAAGCAATAAAAACCTCTTGTAAATTGTTTATTTATTCAAGTTTTGTACGCACTCCACACTAACTTTAAACCACAGAAAATAACACTCGAAGTTAAAAACGTTCGTTAAAGGATTTCTATTGAATTTAAAAATAGAATGTTCTTTTATTCGAATATACAGAATTCTGTTTTTAAATAATTCGCGCCAAGCGCGCGACCGCCCGAGCCGACGATTGCCGAACAACTAGTAGTGAGGCGACATGTTGTTATGAGACGCGAATCGAATCATATCGATTATTCGCGGTTGGCTGACTGCATTAATTTTATTTGTGTTTTGCAGCGATTTTGTGGCGTATTTGAAATGCTTAGTGGTAGGTGCGCGAACATGATGTTACTTGTGTTAAATACAATTTGAATGAAACTTTTCATGGCATTTTTTCGATTGATTCGATCGTACTAAATTATAAAAAAAAAATGGATTGGCAGTTAAATTCCCTGCCGGATTCTGGCTTCTTACACCGTGAAAACTCAAACACTTGAAGTGAACTGTCATTCACACCTTTGTTTGACAGCAGATTTGATGGTTTGACAGCTTGGATTTGGTTTTCTTCGGTGTGCTTTTTAACTGAATAGCACTACTGATTGGCTCTTTAAGTCAAGAGCGAATAGGTTAGTTCTATGCATGCGTGCTCCATGATCGACTACTTCCAACGCTTACCATCAGGTAAGATATTGGTCAACGGGCGTCGAAACATTTCAAATCGATAAAACCGAACCCTACCACATCATTCGGATAATCTAAATAAAGATTAGTATCCCATTCCAATAATAATCTTCAATAATACATCTTCAAGGCAAACATTTGCATATGATTGCATTATTTCTAATTATAACTTGGCCTTATGAACTAGATCTTTAGCGATTGAAATTTAAATTATTCGTTATGTAAGCAAATGTATTTAAAGGGTATGGTTTGTGTTCTGAGATACGCTTTCACTGATTTGTTATTGTAGGGTTCCGTACCCCAAGGGTCCAAACGGAGCCCTATTGCTGTCACTCACGCGTCAGTATGTCTGTCTGTCGCGTCGTCTGTCACACAGGTATTACAGCCAAACGGTTGGAGTTACAGTCTTAAAATTTTCACAGTTTAAGCATCGTGTTAACCCAAAGCCATACCAAATTGACAAAAAATAGGGGGTCTCGCATACAGCTAAAGGGGGGGGCCTGAAAAAATATATTTAACCTACCCCATCGAGTGGAGTATCGTTGTTTAGAAATCGTTGAGTAGATAAATACTGTACTTTTTGTTTTTAAAAATATTGGAAAACAAAGGAATGAGAAGCCACCAAAGTCAGCATTTTTCAAATTTTGTTCCCAAGAATTGTTTGACTTCCCATTGACCTATGAACTTGAAAGTTGGTGATAATGTTAATTATTACGTTTATTTTACTAACACATACCAATATATTGAAAATTCAGTTTTTTTTAATGCCCTCATTTTTCCTCTTACAACCAACTTAATTTTGCGGTTTGGTACGGAACTCGATGTGCAAAGTCCAACACGCACTTGGTCGGTCTTTTAAGAAAAAAAAAAAATTGTTTGCTGTACTTCATTCATCCAGTTGAAGCAGTGTGCAGCAAAAGTTTAAGCCCTAAACTTAGCTATTTAAATTCCTCCTCGGAGTTTATATGACTTACGAAGAGCTTAAGTACTTGGCAATGTCACTCTTATATCGAGAATTAATGACACTAACTACCAGTTTAGCTTATTAGCCTTCTTTGTATTGGATAGTAAGCAAATAATGTGTGCAGAAGGAGCAAGTCATTATACTTATAACCATTTACAAATCCAAAGATTAATAGCTTCATTTTTCTGACCGACACCTTAAAAAAGTGCCTGTTAATGATTTATTGGCATAAATACTTTTACTTTTCCAGCCAGCAAGCCCACCAACAAAAATCGATAACCTCTACCACCAAGTATCGACTCGACAATCTCACAATCGATTCGGCACATCACTACTTAACAACATGTCGGACACGTAGCTAAATTGAAACCTGTTTTTGCGCAGCAAATCGCGGTATGGCCTTGATTCTTAGTAATTGAGAGACAGTCTTTAATGTTTTATCCTGAAGAATTTGTAGCATTTACACCTTTATCACGCCTGTATTGGGCATAGGTGGAAGCAGAAGAACGTACACCCACATGTCAGTATCGTCATCATCATCATCTAAGCCGAAAGACGTCCACAGCTGGGCATAGCCCTTCCCAAGCATCGCCGCACTGATCGGTTCTGTGCGTCTCGCATCGGCCAGATTTCCACATCCATGTCAGCCTATGTTCCCACTGCTGGAACATAGGTTTTTATATTCTCAGTCATTGAGACACAGTCTTTAATGCTTTATCTTGAAGAATTTGTAGCATTTACTTCTTCATCACGCCTGTATTGAGGTAACCGTGGAAGCAGAGGTATTACTGTACAGTACACCCAATAAAAATAATATTGGACCCGTATTTTTTGCTTTGTCTAATAAATAAAAAATTACAAAGATAAGCGCATCGAAATTCTGGAGTGGGCGCTTGTGACGTCACTTTGTCAGTATAAAGTGTAGTGGTACTTCATACCGTGAAGTCACACGATATTTCAACGCACTGTACAGTCATAATTATTTGTTTAGGTGGCAAAAGAAAAAAAACATGTCCAATATTTTTAGGTTATCTAACTGACGGACTGTATAAATATTTTTTGCCACCTACCCTATTATGTCAGCATAAACGGCCTATAATTTGCCCACAGCTGGGACACAGCTCACACACACAGACACTGGCGCAAAGCTAAGGAGTGGAATTCCCTGCCGGAGTCTTTACTTCCTGATAGATATACAACGTTGGGGTCTTTAAGTCAAGAGTGAATAGGTTACTTCTATGGCAAGCGTGCTTCACCGTCGACCACATCATCACTTAATATCAGGCGAGACAGTGACCAAACGAGAGCATATCGTTAAATAAAAAACACGTCTTGACTATATTAAACCATTGATTGAGTTAACTACGGATCAAAAACCTAGCCCTAAGAGTGATATTAATTATTATGTAATTTATCTATACCTCGATGTGCCATCTAAATAATGACGAGATGGCAATTGTCCATGAATTTATTGATCTCAATCATAATTCGGATTGCATGGACATTATCATTTAAAGAAAAATTTATGTCGCCCTACATAACAATAAACGGGCTTATAAACTGAACGAACGACTTTGCCACGTAAAAAAATCTACTCTATTTTAATATGTGTAAAGTCCATTTTGAAACCTACATTAATTTTTATACTTTCATATAGAACGGAATTTGAAAATGTATCGGTATATATTTTATTTTTGCTTAGTTACGCTACACCTTCACGCTTATGTTTTCTGGGATAAGCACACTATCTAAATTAAAAGATAGTGTGTTAAAAAAAGTCGAGCAAGGCAGTTTTAGACAACTTCCTCTGGGACTATCAAGGGAAAACTTTAAATATTCCTTCGATTCTGATGACAATATTATGTACATTTATTTGGTACTAGCTGACGCCCGAGGCTTCGGTCCCGTCAACTGTCTACCCTGCTGCCTACACAGCCTACCTTTTTTTTTTTTGGGTTGTAACTCACCCTACGACTTCTCCCGCTCTGGGTGAGGCGGAAGGGCGTGTCAGACTTGTACTGACTAAAACCCACCCGTGTTCCTTCAGTTGCTTGAGCCAGGGTTGCGGTAACTCTTTTACCCTACCCTACCTACCTACCTTATAATTTTTATGCATCATCAATAGTTTTCTCAGCGCACGCCAGTGAATGAATTTTACAGGCAACATTTTGCTACTTTGGGTTACATTATTGGAATTTTCATATGGATCTCTATTTTTTATGTAAATATATTATAGCCTATGACACTAACATATACACTCGATAATGTAGCTTTCTAATGGTGAAAGAATTCGGTTCTGTAGATCCAGAGATTACCCCCTACAACGTCACAAACTTTACCTCTTTATAATATTATTATAGAAGATATGAACTGCACCCTAATATATTTTTTTTTACCGATCAGTGTTGCGACTCTTGGGGAAGGCCTATGTCCAGCAGTGGACGTCTTTCAGCTGAAATGATAATGAAGATTATGTCAAAATTAAAGCCATTGATTGCTACTGGTTGTACGAATTTGTTTTTTACACAATGAACCCGCTGATGCAGCTAATATTGGCTCCAAAAGAGAACTCTTTGATGCAAACTGGTATCGTCTTGATTTTTTTAATACACATACAGATAGTAGGTATAGCAATACATGAATGAGTACTTGCCGGTTGATTCTGTAGACATGTCACTTCACTTAAGGCACAGATGGCCCTGAATAGCTAATTTTAAAACGAGAATCACGTCTAAACGGCTAGTTGTAATTTTTTGAAAAAAATATGTTACATTTTGTAATAGTTTGATCTTTCCATCGTCGACCCTGTCCCTGTCACCTATGACCTAGACTAGAGTCAAGAGCAAACCTATTACTAATTTAAAAAAATCTAAGAAAAGGAGATTGCCCATACACAGGCCCCTTATGAGGTATCGTGTCTACGATTTCAATATTATCCAAAAATAGGATTTATATTTTGTGTTTTTTTCCATCCGTGTCCTTTACTCTTTATGTACAGACAACAACAGATCAGGTTTCTTTACTTGGACATTTGTATGCACCTTACTGCATTGTAATAAGGGTTCATTAAAAGAACAGAAACATCGTTATATCTCGTGAACCCCACATAATAAATAAAAAATGTTTTCTAATTATGAATATAACGTGTTTTTTCTACAATATACAACCAAATTCATCAAGATACAACCATTTTGTCAAAGGGGCCCAAGTTCCCTTACAAAATGGGCATTCCCCTTTAGATTTTTATTCGTTTAACATAGTGTAATAAATTTGTAAAGATATGTCTAAAACGGACAAAAATACGACAATCGCACCAAAACCGTATTCTAATGAAATTTTCGCCATTTCAAAGACAATTTAACTATCTACATTTTGATCCGAGGCTTTTTTTTAATGTCATAGAATAATAAGGAAAACACAAAAAACTACAGAATTTTGGGTCGCGCGGGTGTGTAACGAGTGCGCGTTTTGTTCCCTCAAGGTCGCTGGCGACAATCGTCGTCTTAAGTGAACACGGTGAAATGTTTACAGTACTGGACCAATTTTTATTTATTTTATTGGTTACTATGTTTTCTCGTTATCACTAAACCCACATTAAAATTAATTAAAACAATCAGCCTGCGATACACAAATTGCTCCAATTACATGGTAAGCAGGTTATAAGCGAAGCATTATGTTACGAGGGAGGGCAAATGAAACCGTGTCTAATTTGTTTTATTATAATATAATGCAAAGAAAAATAAATAATTGTTATTCGAGATTGTTGCTAGGCTCAGTACCTTTTACAGGAAAAATGTTGACCTGCACATGTGCCCACATTTTTACCTGCAAGCTACTCGCATGCAAGTTGCCGACACGGTTGGCGTCACAGATATAAATCGAACTAGATGACGTGATTGTATGTACTTCGCGTGTCAAAAAACGGAGTAAAATTACGATCAATGATTGTAATTTGAGCTTTTCATTTAGCATTATCGGCACCGGCAATCCACCGAAAACTAGAAAAATGTCTAATTATGCCATATTGAGCTGTAAAAACTGTATCGAAAAAGTTGGCCGAGGCATTGGAAATGTATTCTTTCATTGGTAAGTATTTTTTTTTGTTGTGTGAATAGTGACACGCTTGGTTTCATACAGATGGAGGGACTTGCGTTATCTATTTAGATTTTATGTATGTGGTTGGCGTAATGGTTGAGCGTTCGGCTGCTGCGCTGCGTGGCGGGTTTGATGCCCGGGCGGTACAAGTATTAGTATTTATTTATTTATTTATATACACTTTATTGTACACCAAGATAAAAAAAAAATTACATACGGAAACCTTAAAATTAAAACAAACATACAACAGGCGGCCTTATCGCGTTCCGCGATCTCTTCCAGGCAACCCAGAATGGATAGAGATAGCCTGGACACGACATGGGGTTGC
This sequence comes from Orthosia incerta, assembly GCA_948252205.1. Classification (NCBI taxonomy): domain Eukaryota; kingdom Metazoa; phylum Arthropoda; class Insecta; order Lepidoptera; family Noctuidae; genus Orthosia; species Orthosia incerta. The sequence goes on from OX411767.1 coordinate 12,299,078, forward strand.
ACTTGGTGCAAGTTTGAATAAAACAATAAGTCACAAACATAAAAATCACTAAATATAAAATACTAAAATAGATACATAAATACATACATACATATAAATATACAGTCAAGAAAACAATACAGCTGCAACAAGAAGAAGATCACTGTGACAGGTAGTGCTCCTTCACCAGTCTTTTGAAGATCGGCAATGATTGCGCGTGTTAGTATTGGAAGTACGTGTGACGTCATAATGTTTTGCTACAAAATACAAACTGTCATATTTATTAAGCATCTACCGACAAATGTCTAAGTACCTACCTAAATTATTATTGTGTTGTCAAATACCTACAATTGTTAGAGTACCCACCTGAGTAAATAATACAGGAAATAACTCTAAATTTACATTTAAGCCACAGTTATGATATTCCTATAAAATATTACGTAATTTGTAATAATCATTGTGATGTATCCTGGATTTTATATTGCTATTTCAGTATAATAAGTCCTTTGAGACAATTATTACAATACTATCAGTTAGTATCAATATTCTTTCGAATATTGATTAAGAATTACTAAATAGGCGATATTCAATTCCTTAATTGTCTTGATACGTTTTAAAAAGGTTTCATTACTCAAGAATTGATTATTGACCTAATTGTGAGATTATTTATAGAAATGTAGAAAATGGTAGGGACATTTGACAGGTCGACTCGTTACTATAAATATTGTATAATTCGTATGATTGAATCACTTTTGTGGTGAACTACAAGCCAGTATAGTATGTTGTGATGATATTGTTTTCCTGAATTGTTATATTCTGTGAAAGGTGGACTACACAAGCTTCACGTAAGTTATTTGATATTATAACTTGATTATTGCTAATGGTGGTGTTGAAACTCTATTTCATGTTATGGCCTTTATTCATAATGATGTTAAATTGATTTAAGGGCTAGTCATGTTCTTTGTCTTATCCTTGTTGTTTTGATTATGTAACATTGTGGAATATTAAAAGATTAATCATATAATGGCCATAATAGAATTAGACCTTTACTGTGATAAACGATATATGATGATATATGGTTGTAAAAGATATCTGTAAATACTTTTACAAACATAGTTGCTTCCGTGGTGTTTCTTGCCCTTCTTCACCACGAGAACTAGTTTAGCGAATGGGCGGTAAGCTCTCTGAGCCTCAATATGAATTAATTGACAAGCCTAATTGAAATAAATACCTAGTCTTGTCTTTCTGTGCTTTTATTCATAAAACCTTTCCCTTATACACCACAAAGGAACTCTGATACACAGTAAATAACCAGCAACCATCTTGACATTCCAAGCTAAGCTTGCTATCTTCGTAAATATCGATACTTTTATATGGAGTTCCTTTATAAATCTAAAACGCGCGTTTTATTGTTACAGGCAATGCATTCCATAGACGAGCGGCCTGGACAGAAAAAGATTTGACCAGGAAGATAGTGGAATGCATAGTATGGCATACAGATAGTTGATCCGGATCTGGAGGTCTTATGTATGTGAGTTTATATGTTTGTAAACGCACCGATACAGGAAGAAATTCCTAGTGTGAAGCAAAGTTTTTTTTTAAGAAGACGAAGAAATTACATTGGAAAGAACTTGCTTTTATTTTTTTTATTGAGGGGCGTCTCGCAGTTCAATCAAAGTGATTGAACTGTTTGTCAATTGCAATTCTTTAAAAAAAAAACCGCCAACAAATCTAAAACTTCTGTATGGAAGAGCAATTATTGCGCAAAAATCGCAATCGTTTTGCTCTTGCAAAAGATATGTAATAAGCCTGCCGGGCATACGTAGCAAAACGTACCAAGCAAAGTTGCAACTATGCAACTTGATTAACGACAATTTGGCATATTCGTATATTAAGTTCATGCCACGAAGCTCCTTTTAATTAACCGACTTTCGAAAAAGGAGGAGGTTCTATGTTCGACTTCTTGTATGTTTTTTTTTTATGTATGTTCACCGATATCTCCGTCAATTGTGGACCGATTTTGAAAATTCTTTTTTTGTTTGAAAGGAAATATTCCGAAATTGGTCCCATTTTAATTTGGTGAAGATCTGATGAAGAACTTCGAAGATATACAACAGAACTCTTCAATAAATAACGGCAAATCTCTCGGGACTGCTGCAATCGCATGTCTGTTTATTGTTTATACCATTTCATAACATAACATCACGCCAGTACGCTCTTAAGGGGTAAGCAGATCTCTCATTTGATCGGTTTTGTTCAAGTTTCATGATATTCGGGTGATCTATTCTGGCGTTATAGGAAACTTACTAAACAACTTGCCTATTAGGTAGATACAACTAAAAAGTGAAAAATAAAAAACTTTTTTACAAAAAAATACTACCGACTTCCAGAAAACTACAAAGTGAAAAATAACTTTATTTTTGGAAGTCGGTGTCCATAACGCAAAAAAATGGTACCTACGAAAGACACCGACTTCCAAAAATAAAGTTATTTTTCACTTTGTAGTTTTCTGGAAGTCGGTAGTATTTTTATTGTAAAAAAGTTTTTTATACAGAAATTGATTTTATGAAAACGCGATGTCTCATTATGACATTGCACCTGTCTGTGGGAGCCTTTAATTAATAGTAAATATTCTTTTTAGGTATAACGGAAGTTACACACTATAGCCGATCCCTGTCCGTCAAATTTCGGTTCCAAAGTAGCCGTAGTACTTCTTGTAGGGAAGCTTACGCACTACATCCGAACTCTATCTATACTAATATTATGAGGAAATATTTTTTTGTTTGTTTGTATCGAATAGGCTCGGAAACTACTGGACCGATTTGAAAAATTCTTTCACCATTAGGAAGCTACATTCCTGAATGACAAAGGCTATTTTTTCAAGGGTCGATCATCAAGGTTAAGCAACGCTTGACGGGGTCGGTCCGTGGATGGGTGACCATTCCAACATACCGAGTTTCCTCCGTGCTTCGGAAAGCACGCTAATCCGTTGGTTCCGGCTGTTATTTGAAGATCTTTGACAGTCGTTACGGGTAGTCAGAAGCTTGAGATCTGACACCAGCCTTGCCAAGGGGTACCGTGTTACCCAGTTACTGGGTTGTGGAGGTCAGATAGGCAGACGCTCCATGTAAAACACTGGCACCTAGTTGAATCCGGTAAGACTGGAAGCCGACCCCAATATAGTTGGGAAAAGGCTAGGCAGATGACATAGGCTATTTTGTAATCCCGAAATTGTGTTCTGTGGGGTGTTCCACGGGAGCGAAGCCGCGGGCAACAGCTAGTATGTCATAATTCAGAACATTTTGAATTGAACTCGGAACTCAAATCACGGACACGGATCACGAACACGGACGTGTAGTGCGGTAACGCCCTTAAGGTGGGTTTTTTTAATAATAGGTAACGATTTTCCGTAGTTACAGCTGGTTGGTAGTTATTTTTTTTAAATAGAATTTATACTTATATAAAACAATTTGAACAAAATAACGCGTGAAATCAATTCAACATTTAAATAATGGCAGAAAAATTACATTCATCCAATATAAAAACCTTAAATTTTATTTATTTTGAATAATAATAATTTCTCAGTTAGCGTTACGTACTTATAAACGGTACTTATCTTTACTAGTCTATACTAAGTAGAATTATAAAGGTGCAGAGTTTGTTTGTTTGAACGCGCTTATCTCAGGAACTACTGATTGGTATTAAAAAAATATTTTGTGTTGGATAGTCCATTTATCGAGGAAGGCTATAAGCTATATAACATCACGCTACGACCAATAGGAGCCGAGCATAAATGAAAAATGTTGCAAAAACGGGCAAAATTATTCCTTTTTGACAGCTTCCGTTGCGTGCGCTGCATAAGCGGTTAAAGTTACGCAATAGGAGCGAAGCCGCGTGGGACAGCTAGTATTATTTTTACTATATTAAGTTTTATTATTTTCAACACAGCCATAAATACTTTACGGCAGTTTAGGGCATTTACCAAAAAGTATTGGTCAATTATCAAAAAAATGTTTTATCCATAATATCAAACATCCTGTCTGTTAAATAAAATAATTCGTCACTGCAAAATTCCACGTTTATTATAATAATAATAATTTCCGTACTTTCAGTTAATAATATTTTATTTGTAACTGCATTTCTTCCGTCCAGCCTTGATATGTACTTTGTACCACAAGGTAACCAACTAAAGTGTCAATTGGGTTTTTTATGTTACCTATTTCTTTCAATTAAACAATCAAGATGGCGGTCCACCTCATGATAAGTGTGTAGCATATACTCCACATAAGAACGAATGACCTGACGTGACGTTGAAAAAAATCTTGCACCGCGCAAGCCAGAGTTTTCGGCGCGATTTGAACACATCCAACAGTCCGACAATAACCGTCTGGCAGTTGCCCGGATCAGACACAACACCCGTCTGGTCGGAGGATCCTCCCTTTTCTATGCAGGTTTGTGGGACTTTACACCTTGTTCCGCATACCTCCAAAAGAGGACACCACCGCCTTTGGTCATTTGTAATACCATACGCATTTTAATTGTCATGCCTTATTAGACAAATCTAGAATGTCCACCTTTGTTTTTGTGCAACAAACACTGCAAATCCTGAAATCCAGAATCAACAGTGGCGACCACCAGTGCTGAGGCAATGAAGCTCAGCGAGTCGACCGGAGAAACGACTCAACGTCTTCGATCAAAGCGGAGCAATTAAAAAAACTAAGGAGATTAGCCAAATTAAGCAATTAAGGGTACACTAGTCGACGGCATGAACTATTTTGTGCGCGGGGTTGAAATGCATTTTATATCAACCGACAACACGTGTGGAAGAGATAGGTGCTGTGATGACCAGTAGGGAGCTAGTTCGCGTACGAATACACAGTTTTGCAAATTTGTAGCGAAACGGATAATGATTTACGACGAAACCGAGCGCGCGAAATTTTATAAACAGACCGTTGGGAGTCTGGATATCATGAAAAAAAGACTAAACGTATCTGTTCAAAATAAAATTATTTGCATCGTTGAACTAATAATCTATCCCTGTATGGTGGCCGTTTTGCAATTTTCCGTCTTCTTATGGTATTTATTTGCGCCCAAAAATGCGTTAAAATTAGTGTCGACATGTTGAACTTTCGACGCTCATAACTTTCAAATAATATTTTTTTTAATTTTTTGGCTCCATACAGAGGGCTAGATAATGATGAGACAAATTGATATCACTCCTCTATTTTGAACGTACATCGTCAAACAGTGGAGTAATCCCTAGACTACGTTTGTATGGAAGAATTATCGACTAGTGTAACCTTGAAAGAGAAATTCATCTCTGTTAACAAAAAGGTTCTGCAGGTTTTCCCTAAAACATAGTTGACTTAAAATTATGTTAAGTTGTTCCCAAATAAATTTTGTCTAAATATTAATTACAGAAGAAAAGAGCCGAATCAAGATATCTAGACAATCCCACTAGCTATCAAAAGCGAGTTAATTCTGTGAGTATTCTTGTACATTAAGGTTGACAATTGACATAAGTTTTGTTGCTGTACAAGGAACTTTACGTCGGTACCAAAAAGCTCCAAAGAAAGTAGTTGATCTGCTTTCAACTTCCATATAAAGGAGGAGATAGAACAGAGCTAGGCCAATAGAAAAACAGTTCGTATAGAACTAGGATACGCCAATTTGCTGAAATGTTTCAAGCCCGTAATGACACCGGTACCCGTACTCTTTCGAACACAGCAACGCTTCGCAGCAGAAATATGTATGATGGATTACCATCAACGCCGTCAGGAGAAGTATTAACTTCTCCTGACGGCTCCTCACAAAGCTGCTATGATTAAAAGAGGAGAGTTCTACAATAGTCTTACCTTTTGATTAATTTTCGCATTCTTCGGGGCCTTCACTATCGCTGGCTTCGGAGGTGAAGCCATAGCACTCACTACCGGAGGTTCTGCGAAGAAAACAATACAATTTAGTTGGCTTGAAGGACCAGCATAGAAAAGGCTGTTGGTTTAATCAAATCAGGGATCATTGTCAAGTTTTGGTTAAAATAAAACAATAATTATTTCAGTGGTGTAGGAAATCATCGTGAGGAAACCGGCATGTCCAACCCAGAGGAGGTTAGATTATGTTAGGGCCCGCGTGTTGACGTCCGTCGCCCCCCACACATCAGGACCCGAGGTGTGGGCGCGTAGTGTTCCACGCGCGCCCCTCTTAGACGTCGCGGCGGGGAGTTAGGGCTGGTTATGCTAATTATTTCAGCCAATAGTCACGATAACATGGCAAATGGCATTGGAATCAGCTGGATGCGAGGAGCACTAGACCGGTCGATGTGTTGACGCTTGGGAGAGGCATGTCCAGTGGTAGTGGACGTCTTTCGGCTGAAATTATGGTGTTGATGATGTTTTAGTCCTATCGCAGAGCATTTCCATAGGATAAAATAGTAATAATGTGCAGTAACCACAATGCTTGCTCCAGTTCTGATAACAACCAAAGGAAATGGTATGGTTGATTCTTGGAAAAAAACCCCGGACGAAGTCAGAAAATTATCGTTCATTGGGCATTCTGATTGTACTAGGGAACCCGTTACAAAAAGTCAGCACGAATTTATAAAATAAGAACAGGATATGCCATAGAATGCCTATAAGCCATTCAGCAAGGTCCGTGGATGGGTGACCATTTCAACATACCGAGTTTTCTCCGTGCCTCGGAAAGCACGTTAAGGCGTTAGTCCCGGCTGTCATTTGAAGATTTTTGACAGTCGTTACGGGTAGTCAGAAGCTTGAGATCTGACACCAGTCTTGCCAAGGGGTATCGTATTTTCCAGTTACTGGGTTGTGGAGGTCATACAGGCAGTCGCTCCGTGTTAAACACTGGTACTCAGCTGAAGCCGGCTAGACTGGAAGCCGACCCCAATATAGTTGGGAAAAGGCTAGGCAGATTGATTGATCCTTCCATGCTTTAGTTTTTGTCACCAGCTCAGACAATAGTACCCCTTTATCAGCTAAATCATCATACACACAGTCTATCCATGTGTTATCTTCTAATGACATTCTCTACTTTTAAAGACATTCAACCTCAAAAAGAAAAACAGAATTTTTTCTTCGCATCTTCACACGTGGAAGCTCTAATTCCTTGCATCCTGAATGTATAGCTTCTGCCAGCGGCTTCGCCCGCGTGATAGTCGAAAATTGGAACTAGGGATTCATAACATGGTGTTCCAAGCCGTGTGCTTGGGCATCGACCTGGCAGCTTCAGCCATCCTAGCCTAGGAGGTTAAGGAATTCCCTATACGCATTATCTCGGACAGCATGGCCGTCCTGAAGGCACTGAGTAGCCACACGGTTAGCTCTAGGCTGATATACGAGTGTCGCCAACGCCTGAACCAGGTTGGTACACACAATAAAGTAACCATTCAATGGATCAAGGGGCACAGCGATTCTCGAAGTAATGATGCAGCGGATGAGCTGGCCCGTAGTGGCTGCAGAATGGCGGGGCGGTGGGACCAGAACCCATGCTACCACTACTCTTCGGTTACCTCCGCAATCTGGTAAGGAAACGCACCAAAGAACAACACCACAAATTGTGGAATGACCACAGCTAGTGCAGGCAGGCCAAGGAAGCACGTCCCTCTTTAGATGGCCAGTTTACGCAGAAAGCCCTGAGACTGACTAAACCACAGTTACGTGCAGTCACAGCCGTAACGACTGGCCATGGGACTTTTAACAAGCATCTTTTTGTCTTAGGGATCACGGACAGCCTTCTGTGCAGAGCATGCATGGAGGAGGACGAGACAGCAGCACACCTGCTCCTAAGATGCCCAGTAATCGCTGGTTACAGAGCCAAATTCATCGGCGACCCAGGTACCGTACAGGAGATAGTTGGCAACACCAAGGCGCTGCTGTCTTTCCTCGAGGAGCTGGGGTGGATCGAGTGAGGAAGACGAATCCTACCCGTACGCAAAATACGCGCTTAAGGCGCCGATTCCCTTGAGTAGCTGATTTTAAAATGAGAATCACGTCTAAATGGCCAGTCGTATTTTTTTCAAAAAAATATATGTTATATTAGACTATTTTCTTAATAATTTGATCTAAGAAAATTTTGAGTTTTATTCGTATAACATAATTTGTAAAGTTATGTCTAAAACGGACAAAAACACGACAATCACACCAAAACCGCTGGGCGTATTATAATGAAATTGACACCATCTCAAAGACAATTTAATTATCTACATTTTGATCTGAGGTTTTTTTTTTAAAGTCATAGAATAATAAGGAAAGTACAAAAAACTACTAAATTTCGGGTCGCGCGGGTGTGAAACGAGTGCGCGTTTTGTTCCCTCAAGGTCGTTGGCGTTAGTCGTCGTCTTAAACGTGGAGTTGTGGACACAGCCCGTCTTAACTTAACTTTAGTCGAAAATTATCCCGAGGGAACATATTTCCGGGATAAAAAGTATCCTATGTGCTATTCCAGACTATAATCTCTGTGCCAAATTTCATCCAGATACGTCCAACCGTTTGAGCGTGGAGAAGTAACAAACATACAAACACCAACACACTCAAAAACTTTCACCTTTAGTGATTTCTTTCACATTAGTGTGATGTGATAGCTCGGATTCCAGAATAGTTCAACACTGCACCTTACCAGTGCCACTGTCTACTTCCGTCTTCTATTATAAAGCACTTACATTCGCAATGAATGACTACAATATTGTTATTGTATACAGAGGACATATAGTGCAATTTTCCTCTGCGATGCATAACTACGCAGGGTTTTGTTAAACATTATAATAGCTCTATTGTGTTTTCCCTTTTATCTACGATGTTCAACGATGCCTTCTATGCTATGGAACTTGGTGTATCTATAATATCTCGAAGGACAAGGAATAGTACAGGCGCATTTTACCAGACATGCCCCGTGTAATAGAAACGGGAAAATTGTACTTGAATAGTAACAAAACTTCGGGCAAGTCCAGCACCTGTAGCCAAGTTGACAATCTACAATCGATAACGCTAGTAGCAAACGAATTAATGTATGGGACTGACACATCTGAACGTTAAGTCACGTGGTCAGACCTTACAAGTAGAAGGCGTTAACGATTGTAGAAAGAGATTCAATACGAAACGTTTGTAACTTGGCTGGGATGCTTTTGAAATAGATTGACCGACAGTCTTTAGAAGACTTAAGGTGCCGATTCCCTTGGGTGGCTAGTTTTAAAATGAGAATCACGTCTAGACGGCTAGTCGTAATTTTTTGGAAAAAATATATGTTCCATTAGACCATTTTCTTATTAATTTCATCTAAGAAAATTTTGAGTTTTATTCGTTTGACATAGTGTAATTAATTTGTAAAGTTGAGTCTAAACCGGACAAAAACACGACAATCACACCAAAACCGATGAGCGTATTTTATTGAAATTGACACCATCTCAAAGACAATTTAACTATCTACATTTTGATCTGAGAGTTTTTTTTTTAAAGTCATAGAATAATAAGGAAAGTACAAAAAACTACAAAATTGTGGGTCGCGCGGGTGTGTAACGAGTGCGCGTTTTGTTCCCTCAAGGTCGTTGGCGTTAGTCGTCGTCTTAAGAAACAGACTGAATGCAGAAGGCGTATAACTGAGTTACCAATGTCTCGCAATGGAATCTGGAAGTCTGAATCAGCAGGTTCGGCAACTATTGGGCATTTGCAAAGACCCTGTCTTGCTAAAGCGGATGCAGTGTTGACTCTAATATTTAATCTGGTTCTTGGATCATTATTATTATCATAGTTTCAGTAAATATGACATAGGCCTCACCCAAGTGTCGACACATCGACCGGCACTATACGCCTCGCACGCAGCAGATTCCTACAGCTTTTACCAAATCATGGGCCCATGAAGTAGGAGGAGACCTACCAACGCAACGGTAGGTCTTCCAGTATAGACAGTCCAACTCATCGTTTTTTGCTCGGACGACGACTGCCGCGTCACTGCTACACACATGCATAATGTATAATTACAATCGCACGCACACATGGCGCCGCGCGCACATGTGACTTGAACTATCTATACGTGGTAGTTACTCCAGAACTTTTTGACCCTATCGACCATTCGTTCTGCGAGGAATGTTCTTTGCTCACTGCCAGACTTCGACCTGGTACTGAGAATTTTCTGAGGATCCGCAACCAGAAGCTCTGCGGTTTCATATACAAACTAAGCCGTATGTTAGAAGAAGTTTATACCTGGTTGCACCCTGCCCTGTTGCTGCGGCTGGAGCGGTGACCTCTTCTCCTGCTCGATCATCGCTGGAGCCGCTGGCGGTGGGGCACCAGTGCTGCCACCACGAACCTGGAGACAAGAAACAAAAGATTAGTACTATTGGTCGATTGTTGGGATCTCGGGTCATCAAAACAATAGGGATGTTTCCTGGATACAAAAAAAACAATGATTCAATTTGGTCCGTAAGTAACATTATCAAAAAACATTGGACATGATTTTTTGTTTTATCAAATCAATAAAAATTGACAAAGGCAAAATGCATCACCAAGGCGTGAAGTCACGCAAAATTTCAATGCACAGTGCACCAAAATTTCGCGTGTCGTTCGGTCGTTGGAACGGATCAAATTTTATTTTTAAAAACTTTGATCGCATTTTGCCGTCCCATGCAATCGCACAGAGACATGAGACACGGCCAACTTAGTGTGATCTTTCGATAGATTAATAAAATAGCATCCGTGAAACTAGATTAATTGCAGAAGCAATCGGGGCAACTATACTCCTGGGGCCACTATCCTGGTATTACGCTAGGTGGCGACTTGATAACGAGCTGCTAGCTGCAATATAAAGATCATTGATACCGATTATGAATAATACTTAGAATTAAAACTTAATGCACAATGCATGCACTGTGCATACATAGGTTGGTATCGGTAATTCCCAACGAGCAAACGTCAATATCATGTAAATTAATATTTTTTCCTTGAAGCTATAGCATAATGGTCATAACGACTTCATATTTTTTTATTTATTATATTCTAGTGTTAAATCTTGGCATTACTCTGAAGGTGTGTGTTTTTTAGGGTTCCGTACCCAAAGGGTAAAAACGGGACCCTGGACCCGGGACACACTTTTGCAAATTTGTAGCAAAATGGATAATGATTTAGGACGAAACCGAGCGCGTGAAATTTTATAAGCAGACCTTTGGCAGTCTAGATATCATGAAAAAATTACTTAAATCTATCTGTTCAAAATGAAATTATTTGCATTGTTGAACTACTAATCTATCCCTGTATGGAGGCCGTTTTGCAATTTTCCGTCTTCTTATGGTGTTTATTTGCGCCCGAAAATGCGTTAAAATTAGTGTCGAAATGTGGAACTTTCGACGCTCATAACTTTCAAATATTTTATTTTTTTACATTTTTCTTCCATACAGGGCTAGATAATAATGAGACAAATTGATATCACTTTTTATTTTGAACGTACATCGTCAAACAGTTGAATAATCCCTAGACTACGTTTGTATGGAACAATTTTCGACTAGTGTAACCTTAAGTATATCAATACTGAACCTCCTTATGGACAGCTTCGTTTGCAAAATATTCTTTGATTTACATATATTGTTTCAGTTAAGAAGAAATTCTAGCCGTAATTTTTCTCTGCAAAAATATTTTTAAACATCCACGTCATTTTGGATGAGTATCCAAATGAAGCGAAAAATAATCGTGTTGTTAAGGACCTACCTCCGCTTTAGTGCCGTAAAACGGTAAATTTCTAAAGCACACTCCTTAGTAACGGCTAGGTTAAAAGGTTTGAAAAAATATATATTCTTTATTGATTAATGTACATAATTTTGAACACAAGGTTTTTTCGTGTAACTAATAGTTTTGCTTTAAAAAATTAATTACCAACACGATATTTTTTCGCAACTTTTGGAAACTCCTCCAAAACGACTTGGATGTTTAAAAATATTTTTACACAGAAAAATTTACGGCAGGCATTTCTTCACAACTAACATAGCATATGTAAATCAAATAATATTTTGCAAACAAAACTGTTCAAAAGGAGGTTCAATATTGATATTTTGGCATCGAGCGGGCGCACGGCCAGTACTGCGTTAACATTGGGGCGTATATATCGCCTTAATATTTTTTTAAGCAAATCTATTAGTTTCACAAATAATGTACATGAATCAATAACGAATATTTTTTTTTTTCAAAACTTTTAACCTAGCCGTTACTAAAGACTAAAGAGTATGCTTTAGAAAGTAACCGTTGCACTAAATCAGTAGCAGACCTATAAGTAGATTTCAATATCGCCACAAGTATTTTTCTACAGAATAATTTTATTTTTTACGCTTTTACAACTTATAAATGCAAAAAAATCATACAAATTGGCGTTATTATCTTCAAACAATCATAATTAACAGCACGATTCGAAGTATCCTGCGAATACAATGTAATATTCTCTTACCAGTATTATACCGGTTTGTGGAACAATTATTTTTTTAAATACCGCTACCAAATCGAGTTCGGATATCGAAACTAGTTTACTGCATCGAAAAACGTGTTTGTTTGGTCCAAGTGACGGAATTTTGCAATTTGAATTGATGGCAATTACAAAGCATATCTTTTTGGACTATTTCAGAACAGCAAGAAAGCCTTGTCTATTTTCGATTTTAGTTAAGGCCGTACCCTGACCAAAAAATCAGCATGAGATATGAGCATTCCTATTGGCCTAGCGGCACCGGTGGCGCATGAATTACGGTAGTGAATACGCCCAGATTTTAGAATAAAATCTTTATAAAATCGAATATTGGTCTTTTGAAAAAAATAAAACTTACAAAATGTTCGTTATCAAATTGTCTATCCATTAGTGTTAGTATAAAAAATAATTAATGAACACTTTACGAGGAGATGCATGCTATCAATAATTATTTCACATTTTTATGGTTTTGTTGGAAGGAGATTAGTGACACATATAACTCTTAAAAAAAAAAAACTGTACTACAATTTTAGAATCAACATTATGTAGAAAGTTAATGTATTTTTATTAATTGATATTTCTTTTTAAATAAAGAGTAGATAGCTCTTAAAAACTGCATAAAATTCGACTAGCGCGGCGTTTTGCTCGGGGACGCGCCTTAATGGAATCTCGGGACAATTTGTCTTTAGTACAGAAGAAGGAGCATCTTAATCTAAGGTAAAAAACAGATAGGCAGATTTATTAAAATTGAGTAAAATAGATTTATTGTCTATTTCCTTGTGTTTGTGTGTTTATTGCAATTCTATGCAATAAACACACGTAATCAAAGATGCAGATACAGCTGCACTGTTGCTAAGTTCTGCTAAGCTTGAAGGAGAGTAAAACAGAGCTGCATAAGAAAATGTGATAATGTAGATGTATATATTGCACTACTAACGCGACTCCGCCTGCATACATTTAGCAATTCGAGACAAACTTACTAATATTTTAAATGTGAAAGTTTGGATGGATGTGTGTGTACATATGTTTGTTAATCAATCACGCCAGAACGGCTAAACGAATTCAGATGAAATTTTGCACAGAGATAGATTATATAGTTGGAATAGCACATAGGCTACTTCCGGTATAATATTCTCTTGGGATAAGAAAACACTTTTCACGCAGCTGCTGGTTGAAGCTAGTCTAGCAATGTTTCAAATCGCTCGACTCCTCCATTTGTACCACACCCACAGAACCAATATGTCAACACTTAACCGCAGCACTACACTCAAACGCTATCTACAGCTAAAACAATAAGGTTTAAAGTCGCATACCAACTGTCAAATGAAATATAATGAACCGGTTTTTAGCATACGCCTGGAAATGTCAACGGGAGTAATATTAAGCAATTTCATGTTTTATTGGCTTTTCATCGATCGTTGTTATTTATTGCTGTTTAGGTTTGAAAGCTAGAGTTGGAACAGTCAATCAATTTGCCTAATATTTCCCAAGCACTAGACCAGCGTGGCGGAATGTGCTCTTGACCCTATCTCGAAGAGGAGACCCGTGTCTCAGCAGTAGGAACCAACATCCACCAACACGCACTAGGCCTGCCTGGCGGAATGCCCCCTAGACCCTCTCTTAAAGATTAGACCGTGTCCCAGCAATAGGAACCGACATTCACCTACCCGCACTAGGCCTGCGTGGCGGCATGCGCCCTTGAAGCCATCTCAAAGTTTAGAGACCGTGTCCCAGCAATAGGAACCGAGATCCACCAACCCGCACTAGACCTGCGTGGCGGAATGCGCCCTTGAAGCCTTTTCAAAGTTTAGACCGTGTCCCAGCAATAGGAACCGACATCAACCAACCCGCACTAGACCTGCGTGGCGGAATGCTCCCTAGACCCCCTCTCAAAGTTTAGACCGTGTCTCAGCAGTAGGAACCGACATCCACCAACCCGCACTAGACCTGCGTGGCGGAATGCTCCCTAGACCCCCTCTCAAAGAGGAGACCCGTGTCTCAGCAGTAGGAACCGACATCCACCAACCCGCACTAGGCCTGCGTGGCAGAATGTGCCCTTGATCCCCTCTCAAAGAGCGTGTCCCAGCAATAGGAACCGACATTCACCTACCCGCACTAGGCCTGCGTGGCGGAATGCGCCCTTGACCCTCTCTCAAAGAGGAGACCCGTGTCTCAGCAATAGGAACCGACATCCACCAACCCGCACTAAGCCTGCGTGGCGGAATGTGCCCTTGATCCCCTCTCAAAGAGCGTGTCCCAGCAATAGGAACCGACATTCACCTACCCGCACTAGGCCTGAGTTAAGGAACCCCAACCTACCAATATTAGCTTTGTCAGACAATAAGTATTTACTAGATTATTATTTCTCAATTTCCCCACTGCGCGATCAGCATTTATAATTATCTAGAACATGCGTCAATCTGATCACGCTGTGGATGTACTACGTTAGCAATTAAGTTAGTATATAAGATCAATATCTTGTTAGATGAATTAATTACCGTCTTGCTGTAACTGGGATCAAATAAAGTTTATTTTTAAACTCTTCCGTTGTCGCTTACTTAATTGGCGCAGCCGGTAGGATCTCTGTAGTCAGTCTGTCACGTATCCACATCTACGGGAAGCAGCCGACGTCCGTTTCAACGGTTCAGCAGAGATCACCGAACAAACAAATACATTAAGAAGCCACATCAAGCCAGGAGAGGACCAGGAGCCAAGCAGTAATTCAGGGAGCATGGAGCTAGCTGCGGAATTGTGAGTAAATCTTTTTCACCTTCCTCTCAGCTCTTCCATCTATATCCCAACCTTGTAATAGTCTATGTGTTTGTGTATTATTAGGGATTGGACAACGCCGTAATAATATTTGCATAGATTTTAAACGTACTAATATTTTAGAATAGTGATAGTTTAGTAGCACATTAGTGTGATTTTTTTTCTCTCCGCGTTTGCTCCTTTCATAACATTTCACAATGGAAAACGTAACCCGTGTCCCACAGGAATTGGTTAACATCATACCAATATTCAGCGGCGACACTAGAATGTTGCCTTTATTTATAAAAAAATGTGAATACATTTTGTCTACGTTCTTAGGAACCGCAGCCCAAAATGAATATTTATTTCATGTAGTAACTAGTAGGTTATCAGGCGAAGCAGCCAGTTTGGTAGGCGAAAGAGAAGCTATAGGTACGTGGGACGAGCTGAAGAAGTTGTTAAACCAACACTTCGGTGATCCACGCACAGAGGATTGTTTAGCAATGGAATTAGAATCGTGTAGAATAAATAAGGGTGAAAGTTATTTAGAATTTTGCCATAGAATACAGCGGATGAGAAGTGTTTTATTTGCTAAAATATCAGAAACTATCATTGATGAATCTCTACGTAAGGCAAAGCAAATCATTTATAGTAACAGAGCGATGAATGCTTTCTTGTTTAATTTACCGCCATTTTTAGTTAGATTAGTTCGTTTGCGCGACGTCACAACGTTAGAGGATGCATTAAAAATAGTTTTAGAAGAACAAAACTTCCAGGCAGTCTATGAGTCGAAAACAAACGACAGACGTAATTTTAGCAGAAATAACAGACCCAATTTGCCTAATAACCAAAATGCAATTGAATCTAATAATCAAAAGAAAGATTCACATAGCATATCAAGTACACATGTACCGAATAGTGCTACAAACAGCACATCTACACCGAACAATCCGCATCAGCCCAGACATTATAAACAACATAATAATATTCAAAGAAATCAAGACAATTTTAATCGTACAAACAACAATAATGCGTCACCGCAGTCAAGTAGGTCATTTGTTCCGATTGCACAACCGAACCAACAGTTCGCGGCACATGCACCGAGCACGCCGTCTTTTGCAGCGCAAGCATCTACGTCGGGTGCGAATACTGATGTCACCATGCGTACTGCAAGGTCGCGACGTGTTAATTACATAAATAATTCTAATAATAATGAACAGAGTTCAAGTTATTCGTACAATGAGTGCCAAGAATTTTCTCCTGAAGAACCCGGGGCGGGAAATTTTTGCATAACGGCCTCTACCCTAGAGAACGAATAAAAATAAATTGTAATAAACGCTTAAATTTACCACATATAGTTATACCAGAATTAAAGGCAGTTTTTATGATAGATACGGGGAGTGTTAGATCGTTTATAAGCCCGTATATAGCGAATAAATATTTTAAAAATTATCTACAGTATGAACCCTTCGAAGTTGTTAGCACTCACGCATCGAGTGTTCATAGTGAAACGGCTATTATTCCATTACCGGTTACCTTTGGAAGTCAAGAGTTCCATAAGTTTTATGTCTATAGTGTCGACGATAGGTATGATGGGTTAATAGGTAGCAATTTGCTGAAGCAATTACAGGCAAAGATTAATATGGAAAATCAGATATTACATTTAAAAAATACTGATATTCCTATCATATATTCACCGCCTATGAGAGAGGTATATAATCTACCATCTCGTAGTGAACTTAGAGTAAGACTCCCAGTCAACTTACTGAACGGGGAAGCTGTGTTAGATTTTAAGCAATTTACGGAAGGGATTCGAATGCCCGCCGCATTAGTTACGTGTATTAAAGGTTACGCATCAACCGTTATTCAGAATTATACGGATGAAACCAGAACCTTAGTGGTAACAGGACCTTTTACGGTCGAACCTTACAGGCAGAACCCATCTGTTCACATTAATTTTACAGAAAATAACATAGAAATAGATAGGATGCTAACAGATAATTTAAAAAAATTACAGTTAGACCACATGAATTCTGAGGAACGTAAAACCATCGAAGGGCTATGTAATGATTATAAGGACATATTTTATTGTGAGAATATTCCATTAACGTTTACAAATCAAGTAAAACATAGAATTAGAACAAGGAATGAAGATCCTATAAATATTAAAGCACATAGGTTACCTCCCATTCAATCGAAAGAAATTAGGAATCAGGTAGATAAAATGTTAAGGGACAATATCATCCAGGAATCACACTCCCCCTGGAGTGCTCCCGTACATTTAGTGCCAAAAAAATTAGATTCATCAGGACAGCAAAAATGGAGGATGGTAGTTGATTATAGACGTCTCAATGAAATTACTACCGATGACAAATACCCCTTGCCCAACATAAATGATTTATTTGATATGCTAGGCAATAGTACCTATTTTACTACCTTAGATTTAGCTAGTGGGTACCATCAAATCGAGGTCCAGGAAGAAGATAGGGCGAAAACAGCTTTCAGTACACCTTCAGGACATTATGAATTTAACAGGATGCCGTTCGGGTTAAAAACAGCACCTGCAACATTCCAGAGGGCTATGGATAACGTTCTAAGAGGTCTCCAGGGCTTACATTGCCTGGTATACCTTGATGACGTCATAATTTTTTCTAAATCGCTGACTCAGCATGTAGAAAAACTTAGAGCAGTTTTTGATCGGTTTCGGGCGACAAATTTAAAAATACAACTCGACAAATCACATTTTCTTAGAAAGGAAGTTCTTTACTTAGGGCACACTATTACAAGTGAAGGATTGAAGCCAAATAATGATAAAATTGATGCAATCTTAAGATATCCCATTCCAGAAACAGTTACACAAATAAAAAGCTTTTTAGGACTTATTGGTTATTATAGGAAATTCATCAAAGATTTTGCAAAAATAACTAGACCTTTAACAGCTTGTTTAAAGAAAGGTCGTAAAATAATTATTAATGATGAGTATAGGGAATGTTTTGAAACATGTAAAAAACTTTTAACAAACGCACCTTTATTACAGTATCCCGATTTTAGTAAAAGTTTTATTTTAACTACCGACGCATCGAATTTTGCAATTGGGGCTGTATTGTCACAAGGATCAATAGGCTCAGACAAGCCAGTAGCATATGCTAGCAGGACTCTGAGTGACACGGAAGTAAAATATAGCACTATCGAGAAGGAACTTTTAGCCATAATATGGGCAGTTAAGCACTTTCGACCGTATTTGTATGGTAATAAGTTTACCATATTTACAGACCATAGACCATTAGCTTGGCTGTATTCATTGAAAGAGCCCAATAGTAAACTCACGCGATGGCGGTTAAGGTTAGAAGAGTACGATTTCGAAATAAAATATAAGAAAGGCCCTCAAAACACGAATGCAGATGCTTTATCTAGGATTAAGATTAATGCAATTGACGACGATTTAGATTCAATATTCGTAAATATAGGAGATAGGCAGGAACGTATACAAAAAATTATAGAAAGCGAATTACAAGACCCCGAAACTCCAATAGAAACGATAGAACTTTCGGATTCTGATGATGGGGTCACTGCCAACTCAGTTTCAAATAGAGAACACGAAGGCATTCCTAGTTTAAACGAAGCTGTCGATACTAAACCAAAACAGATTTTAATTCATTCATGGTTTAAAAATAAATTAGACGTAAAAGATATTTCAAATAATAAACAAAAAATTCTCGAAGTTCCCCTAATAAATAACGAAACATATAATTATTACAAGGTTATACCCATCCCTATATTCCATTCTCCAAATACCTTTACAATAATACCCAAATATCCTTACCTGATGGTGAATAGATTGAAATACATGCCCGTGGTAAGCCCATGTACTGAGATTGAAAATGGAAAATTCCTTTGCGCTGAAACTAATTTAGCCCAGTTTCCAACCGAGACCTGCATTGAACAAATAATGCTGATGAAGAACAACTACAAAAACTGCATACAGAACCATATTTAAATAGAAAAAACTAAGACACAGAAAATAACCGACAACCAATGGTTGGTTTACTCAGAGGATAATCTCATCATCACCGAGAATTGCAATACAGAAATCCTGAAGTACACTATCCTTGGGACCTACATCGTGACACCTGGCCAACAATGCGAGACACAAATAGGCGAAGTCATCATTGCCGCCACCACAAACACTACAGTTTCCAGTCTCCAGCTGCCATTGATCCAGATGCCAGACCTACAACAGGACATCCAGAGAAGATCAAAGAAAGTGGATCTAAGAAATGTGGACTTCAGTGATGTGAAAGAAGTGTTACAAAGTGCAAAATTTGGTGAAATAGACGATACGACACAAACAGTGACAATAGAAATTAGTATATGGACCATCTTAGAGTATGTGGTTATTGTAATAGCAATAGTTATCTTTATAATGTATAAATTTCAGTTCATAAACTTTTGTCGAAATTCTCCGAAACCGTCTGCGACACCTTCGGATAATTTCTCTCTTAGGGAGGGAGGAGTTAAGGAACCCCAACCTACCAATATTAGCTTTGTCAGACAATAAGTATTTACTAGATTATTATTTCTCAATTTCCCCACTGCGCGATCAGCATTTATAATTATCTAGAACATGCGTCAATCTGATCACGCTGTGGATGTACTACGTTAGCAATTAAGTTAGTATATAAGATCAATATCTTGTTAGATGAATTAATTACCGTCTTGCTGTAACTGGGATCAAATAAAGTTTATTTTTAAACTCTTCCGTTGTCGCTTACTTAATTCCTGCGTGGCGGAATGCGCCCTTGACCCTCTCTCAAAGAGGAGACCCGTGTCTCAGCAATAGGAACCGACATCCACCAACCCGCACTAAGCCTGCGTGGCGGAATGTGCCCTTGATCCCCTCTCAAAGAGCGTGTCCCAGCAATAGGAACCGACATTCACCTACCCGCACTAGGCCTGCGTGGCGGAATGCGCCCTTGACCCTCTCTCAAAGAGGAGACCCGTGTCTCAGCAGTAGGAACCGACATCCACCAACCCGCACTAGACCTGCGTGGCGGAATGTGCCCTTGATCCCCTCTCAAAGAGCGTGTCCCAGCAATAGGAACCGACATTCACCTACCCGCACTAGGCCTGCGTGGCGGAATGCGCCCTTGACCCTCTCTCAAAGAGGAGACCCGTGTCTCAGCAATAGGAACCGACATCCACCAACCCGCACTAGACCTGCGTGGCGGAATGCTCCCTAGACCCCCTCTCAAAGTTTAGACCGTGTCTCAGCAGTAGGAACCGACATCCACCAACCCGCACTAGACCTGCGTGGCGGAATGCTCCCTAGACCCCCTCTCAAAGTTTAGACCGTGTCTCAGCAGTAGGAACCGACATCCACCAACCCGCACTAGACCTGCGTGGCGGAATGCGCCCTTGAAGCCTTTTCAAAGTTTAGACCGTGTCCCAGCAATAGGAACCGACATTCACCTACCCGCACTAGGCCTGCGTGGCGGCATGCGCCCTTGAAGCCATCTCAAAGTTTAGAGACCGTGTCCCAGCAATAGGAACCGACATCCACCAACCCGCACTAGACCTGCGTGGCGGAATGCTCCCTAGACCCTTTCTCAAAGAGGAGACCCGTGTCTCAGCAGTAGGAACCGACATCCACCAACCCGCACTAGATCTGCGTGGCGGAATGTGGCCTTGATCCCCTCTCAAAGAGCGAGACCGTGTCCCAGCAATAGGAACCGACATCCACCAACCCGCACTAGACCTGCGTGGCGGAATGCTCCCTAGACCCTTTCTCAAAGAGGAGACCCGTGTCTCAGCAGTAGGAACCGACGTCCACCAACCCGCACTAGATCTGCGTGGCGGAATGTGGCCTTGATCCCCTCTCAAAGAGCGAGACCGTGTCCCAGCAATAGGAACCGACATCCACCAACCCGCACTAGACCTGCGTGGCGGAATGCTCCCTAGACCCTTTCTCAAAGAAGAGACCGGTGTGCCAGTAGTGTAAACAATAACGGTGACTATGCTATGCTTATGCTGCTAAGAAAATGATGCCAATCTCAGGC
Organism: Orthosia incerta; assembly: GCA_948252205.1. Classification (NCBI taxonomy): domain Eukaryota; kingdom Metazoa; phylum Arthropoda; class Insecta; order Lepidoptera; family Noctuidae; genus Orthosia; species Orthosia incerta. The sequence goes on from OX411767.1 coordinate 12,320,311, forward strand.
AGCCAAGATAACTTATGACGTCTTTCAGAAACAAACTGTTTACTAAACTGTAGCCTACTTGTAAACGAACAGTTATTACTGTGCAAATATCTACGCTATGTTGTTGTAGCAAACTGACAGATTCTCGGTAGTCAGTACCTCAGTCATATCTGACCGATCAAATATGACCAGCTCTTAGACTGTCTGTCCATTTAAACTGAAATGCAGTTCTAGTTCAACGTAAGCTATTATAGAATTCCAGATATGACAATGACAATCCGCTATAGTCAGTGAACGGAAATAAACATGGAAGCATTACTTCGAAGGAACTTAACGCGCATCCTGACACAAAATCCCAAACAAACTCACACATCGAAACCCCGCAACTGATTCGCCAAACTAGCCAAAGTACACAAACAATATTATTACAACTCATGATGCACAGTAAAAAATAGACCTTATTTACTTAAGTTTTGGGTTTAAATTACCATCTAACGTATAGGCCGCTAACGACATTTCTACGACGCCACTGCGTCCACCAATCGCGTCGCCCGGGATTCTTTATGCAATATGGTGCAACGCAATTATTAATTATGATAGTGATGGTATTAAAGTAATATGAAAGAAAATATAGAAGCATAAATAAACGTGTGTGATCAGGTTACCACCGTCAGGAACAAAGTTCCTTCTCACGTATGATTTAAACAAAAACATTTTTTTTTATTTTTGCGATCTTGGATTATTTTAGCCTCACAATCGACTTTAGCATCCTCGAAAACTAAACCCATGATGAAAAATATGAAAGATTTCGCAGCTGCCATTTTGGATTTATATTTTGACCAAATTCGAAAGAAGGATATCGCATAGAAGTATGAACGCTTTTTCGCGTGATGATTTCTACCAGTCAAATCCTACGGCAATTCGTGTTAAAGAACCATCTTTTATTGTATTAAAAATATATCTTTTTGGAACGGTCAAAAATATATTAGAAAAGATAAAGATACAGCAACGATATCTATTTTCTCCATGCTGTTAAAGGAACTTTTATGTACCTACAATAACTTGGTATATTTTGCATAGTGCCGTCCCCATAGAAAAAAAAAATGGCGTGTATTGTTCCTTAGGTTGTAATCAAATTATATTTGCCATTATTGTCAGGTAAAAAAGTTAATTGTTTGGTTGGCATAACATCATCCCTATAGATTTCGTGGCATACTTCATTTTTTATAGAAATATGAATAGCGATGTATTTACACGTGAAATCTAATTCCAACATTCTTGTTATGCAAATGTGATTTATTTATGCACCGCTTCACTGCACAAGAAGGCATTTTTAAATAATTAACACGCGAAAAACAGTAAATATTAGTCGACCGCCGCTGTTGCCTACTGCGGACGAACTAAAAGCGTGAGCGGCACGATCGGTAAGCCCCGCCCACCGGGGCACAATTTGCGTTGGGTCATTTTTTAAAGCTAGGAATGCTTCCATGTTTATTTCCGTTCACTGGCTATAGTGCTCTGCTAAAGCATGGGTTAATTCAGACAAAAGTCAGGTTGAGGTGCCCAAAGGTAGGAAACATAATAAATGAAATATGAACATGGAATTATCGAACCAAGTGGTTAGGTGCATGCCAATCAACTTCCAGTACAATAACCTATAACTCCAGCCATTATGAAGATGCAATGTAAAGCGGCATTTTTTTTAGGGCTACCCTCAACAATAAAAATAAAACGAATTCAATATATAATGATGTACGTTAACTGAGTTAGTGCAGTGTGCCTATGCCGTGTTTTTAGCGTACTCACTCGTGATAACGTAACGTAAACGATCTCTTATGACACAAGATAAAATTACAAATTTAAAAAACCCCCGATTTTAATTTAAATTTCATGCTTTTTAAACTACCAAATGTATACAGGGTGTCCCAGAAATCGACGTCAAGCCGTAAATGGGTGATAGACCAAGTTATAACAGTTCTCAGAAAAATACGAAAAAAAATCTATCTCATGTTTTTAAAAAATTATGTTCACTTTAAAAATTTACTAAAAAAATCAATCCCTGTAATGGTTCTTTAACTCAAATTGCTACAAATCCCATAATTTATCAATTTTTTTTATTATTATGTAATCTTGAATAATGCTTGTGTAGATTTTTGCCTAAAATTTAAAGCCAACTCCTCCTACTTAGAAGAAAATTAAACTTTTTCAAAACCAAATTATTCAAATTTACTGTTTCGCCCAACTTTAACTGACTGTACTGAAAAAAAAATGTACTACGCTAGTTTGGCAAGTAACATGAAAAATTGGCGCATTTAATAAGGATTCAAAAATGGTGTAACACTTTCTAGATTACGTTTTCAATAATTGGTCAAATTTTTTTTTGTAAATAGTATCGGTTTTTACCCAAAATGTCCATACTTCCTTAAAATGACTTTAGCTTACCTAAAGCTTTGCTAAACTCCGTTTCTAATTCGATAGAGACGGAGAGAGTCATTTTACGAAGTATGAGCGAGATAAGAAATCGAAATTTTACGTAATTTAAGAGCAAAGTTATGATAGTGACTCAACCTTTTTACTTTAAGTCAGGACCAGTTTTCTCATCTTAGAAAAAAAAAACAAATTATCAGATTTAATTTTTTTTTATTACAATAAATGTTCAAACTGCCTTCCTTCGACGGCAATGCAAGCACGACATCTTCTTAAAAAAGATCTGGTTATTTTCCGGGCAAATCTTCCCCTATTTACAAAGACAACGGCTTCCGTTATTCTTTCCCGCAGCTCGGCTAAATTCTCTATTGTTTTTGAGTACACTTTCTCTTTTACCGCTCCCCAGTAAAAAAAATCTAGGGGATTTAAATCAGGCGAACGGGGTGGCCACAAGATTGTCCCACCGCGCCCTATCCACCTGAGCGGGTATTCTTCATCAAGATGTTCTCTTACTAAACGGGCATAATGCGCTGGGCAGCCATCTTGCTGGAACCACATTTCCCTGTAAACGTTCAGTGGCACGTAATGTGACTCTCTCCGTCTCTATCGAATTAGAAACGGAGTTTAGCAAAGCTTTAGGTAAGCTAAAGTCATTTTAAGGAAGTATGGACATTTTGGGTAAAAACCGATACTATTTACAAAAAAAAATTTGACCAATTATTGAAAACGTAATCTAGAAAGTGTTACACCATTTTTGAATCCTTATTAAATGCGCCAATTTTTCATGTTACTTGCCAAACTAGCGTAGTACATTTTTTTTTCAGTACAGTCAGTTAAAGTTGGGCGAAACAGTAAATTTGAATAATTTGGTTTTGAAAAAGTTTAATTTTCTTCTAAGTAGGAGGAGTTGGCTTTAAATTTTAGGCAAAAATCTACACAAGCATTATTCAAGATTACATAATAATAAAAAAAATTGATAAATTATGGGATTTGTAGCAATTTGAGTTAAAGAACCATTACAGGGATTGATTTTTTTAGTAAATTTTTAAAGTGAACATAATTTTTTAAAAACATGAGATAGATTTTTTTTCGTATTTTTCTGAGAACTGTTATAACTTGGTCTATCACCCATTTACGGCTTGACGTCGATTTCTGGGACACCCTGTATATCTAGTAGTAGACACGCTTCGATGAAAAATCTATCGAACACGTAATAACGACACGATATCTTGCGACAAAATCCAGATTCAAAGAGTAAAATGCGAATAACTTTTGAACGGCAAAACTGATTTTATTCAAACATAGCTAAGAACACTCTCGACAAAGTCACCTTTCAAACAAAAACAAACTAAATCAAAATCGGCTCATCCGTTTAGGCGCTATGATGCCACAGACAGAGACACAGAAACACACGTCAAACTTACAACGAAACTTATTCCGTCGTGGGTTAAAAATGTATACAAAATAAGAGGTTTCTCCTTACCGTCACCAGACGGCGCTTATCCAGTTTCAATACAAATTGACGTTTACGATAACGCGATTGAGCGTGAATAAAAACTCGCACTAAGGCCTCAGATGAAAGAGTTTGAGAACATAAAATATTTCAAAGTCATAGGACTAGAAGATTTGATTAGATCGAACTTAAAATTGTCACCCCTGCCAAATATTGTACCTTCATCTTGGCCAGAGTATAATAGTATCAAAAGTAATTTGAGTGTAATATAATCAACTCATAATAACCCCCACTGCTCACACCAGCCTTCTCTTTGCCGTGCGGCTTACTCACGACGACGTTTAGAGATAAGAATGGAAAAGATTATGTTGCTCAGACCGGTAAGGCAAAAGAATTAAGATTGAGTAGGAGTCTAAATTATCTCCTGAGGTTGCCAATCAAACCGCGAATGTAGCACCCAAGAACCGTTCATCAATTCATATCCGAAATCCGGCATTTCCATAACCAATTACAATACTAAAAGTTCTTGTTCAATCGCGTGTTAAAACTGAAATAATCAAGTAATCAACTTCACGGATCAGAGCGTTGCTGAATAATCCGAAAGAGATGGCGATAGTAAACAGGTAAAAAAAAGAGCGAGAGAGCAGCTGTGATGAATAAAAGATCGGTTTCGGGGTTCCTTGGTCAACGGGAGTTTTGCTAAGCCTGCTCCATCGGTCTTTTGTCACTGGGCTGCATCTTTGGAAACGTAAAAGCTGGCCAGTTGATTTCACTATTTTTTGCCAGCAGCATAGCGTCAGTCTTAATAATAATCCCTAGGGAACTTACTATCGCGATAAGAAAGTATCCTGTGTCTTAAATCAAAGGGTAAAGTCTAGCCGTGTGCCAATTTTCAACTGATTAAAATGACTAGGACAAGATATCACCGTAAATAATAATAAAAAAAACTGTGCCCAAGGGAGCTTATGCTTTTTTTTATTGTTTCTTCTCTATTTAGAAGACGATAACACAAACAAACGACAATATTTGTCTAATACTAGTATTTTTTAAAGACACGTGATACAGAACCCTTGGTAACTAACTCAGACTAGCACTCAGCCAGTTTTTTTTTACAGGACAACGTTCGACGTTCGAAATAAAAAGCGATGCGCACTTCGGTTTTTGTCGGGCTTCGTCGGAGGCCACGAGGTGGGAGTCGACACCTGCGCCTGCTTCGGTTAGCGGTTCATTAAGAAAACTGTATTAATTTTTACTGGCTCCAGATATTAAATTTTAACGGTTAATGCAGCGGTCTAGACTTAGAAATTAGAGGTTCATCGTCTGGCTAGGCTTTTTGTACTAATTTGGGGACGGCTTCCAGTGTAAAAGGATGCAGCTTCGTACCAGTATTATACATGGACCAACTGCCTTATTGCCTATCTGCAACCTAATAGGGATGTTTCCTGAGAAGAAAAATATTAAAAATCTTTAGTCAGTCTGTGAGATTATCAAATAATATTGTACACGTAGTTTTTGCTTTATCAAATAAATACAAATTGACAAAGATAAAGCGCATCAATGTTCAGGACTGGGAGCTTGTGACGTCACTTTGTCAGTATAAAGTGTAGCACACCGTGACGACACAAGATATTCAACACACTGTATCGTCGTAATTTAACTGACGGAATAAATAGATATTTTTTTGTCAACTACCTCAGTGCGTATATCTGTTGTGTGAACTTATAAGAATTCATTATTGTTTTACGCTGCCGGATTCTATAACATAAATGAAGCAATGGATGCAAGGAAAGCGTACCATGCTCTATTCTTTGAACTCAAACAGGTGGTTCAACTTATGGGACTTCATAATGAATCACCGCCTAGAAATATAATCTAAAGTAACGTTGTTAAGTAGTATAATTGTTTGTAGAAAGTTATCTCTAGAAGTAAAGTTTCATTTACGAAAAATATTTCTATCACAGATAACTACACTACAACTGAGGGCCATAGGCTACTTGTTATCACGACAAAATGCCTGAACAAAGCCGCGATAAAAATACAGCTGAGGAGTGGAATTCTCTGCCCTTCTGATAGCTACAACCTGGCAGTCTATAAGTCAAGAGTGAATAGGTTACTGCTAGGCAAGCGTGCTTCATCGTCGACACATCATCGCTTACCATCAGGTGAGATATTGGTGAACAATAATACAAGCAAATATTTGTATAAAATCTGTAACCCGGCTAGATTTTTTTTGCATATTTTACCTGGGCTATAAATACCGAATCGATTGACACATTATTCATCAAAATCGGATGAACAGTTTAGGCGCTACGGAGGAACATACGTAAACACAAACATACATCGTCATCAGGCCTCTTGTGAGAGGCGCGGGCCCAGTGCGGGTTGGTGGATGTCACATGTCTACAAACTTTTAGTTCTAGGAAATGGTTTCCTCACGATGTTTTCCTTCACCGTTTTTTAGAGCAGTTGTGATGAAATAATTCACACAAAGTAAAGCGCCTGTCTGGATTCGAACCCACGACACGTAAGTCAGGACCGTTGCCACATAGACTGCTAAAATCATAACCCTTCATTTTGGCTTCGCCGTAGGCGGGTGAAAAAGCAAAAATTATGCCTCCCCATCAAGCTGACTAAAGACCAAATGACGATCTAGCAATCTACCTAGTACGAAGTGTTAGTGGCAAACATATACTTACTTATTTATCAGCACCAGTTTATTCATAAATCTATCGATCTAAACACAATTGCCATGCGATTTTAAGCCATGTGCGTTACGATACAACTGTCACCTTGACCTGCCCTGCATATTACCTGCTGTACAAATTATTAAGGTAGGGCCTGACCTTTTTGATATCCGATACTCAACGACATTTCCTCAATTAGACGTTTTAGACGACAAATAACTGTAGGTAGCACTCTATTTTAATCAGTTAAAGGGCTTTAGGGGTTCAAATGTAACAGTCGCACGGGTCGGTCTTCAAGGTTAAGACGACGACAGTCGCCAAGGACCTTGAGGGAACAAAACGCGCACTCGTTTCTCACCCGCGCGACCCGAAATTCATTAACATTCTGTGACTTTAAAAATTTATTCAGTACAACATTTTGTAAAAAAACTTTTTTACAAAAATACAACCGACTTCAAAATATTTATTTATTTATTTAATTTGAAGTATTAAATAAAGTATTAAAGCACACGAATGTACAGAGGCGGACTGCTTCCGCATTGCGTTCCTGCTTTTGTTTCTTCGTTTTTTTTTTGACACCGACTTCCGAAATTTAAGTTATTTTTCACTTTGTAGTGTTTTTATTTTGAAGTCGGTTGTATTTTTGTAAAAAAGTTGTTTTATTTTTTACTTTTTAGTTGTGGTTCATAATATACCAGTTCTATAGGCTAGGTACCTATAATACCCAAAGAAAAGACAAAATAGATTAACCTAATAACATGAAACTTAAACAAAACCCATGGAATGAGAGTATACCAGGGTGAACTGTTCACACCTGAGTACCTCTTTAGAGCGTACCAGTGTGATGTTATGTTATGAAGTGGTGTAAACAATAAACAGAATAGCTATTGCAGCTATCCCGAGTGATTTGCCGTAATTTTTTGAAGAGTTCTGATGAATATCTCCGAAGTTGTTCACCAGATCTTGAAGACAATTAAATGGGACCAGACGACAAGCACCAGCTTTCAAATAAAAAAAAGAATCATCAAAATCAGTTCACCCAGTAAAAAGTTCTGAGGTAAGACACAAAAAAAAAAATACAGTCGAATTGAAAACCTCCTCCTTTTTGGGAAGTCGGTTAAAAAAAGCCTTAGATCAAAAGTAGATGATGAAATTGCTTTCGAGATGATGTTAATTTCATTAATAAAATACACTTGGCGGTTTTGGTGTGCTTGTCGTGTTTTTGTCCGGGTTGGACATAACTTCACAAATTAATTACACTACAATAGTCAAAATTTTCATAGATTGAATTATTAAGAAAATGGTCTAATATAATTTTATCCAAAAAAACTACGACTAGCCGTTTAGACGTGATTCTCATTTTAAAATTAGCTTCTGAGGGATATCTGCGCCTTAAGCAACGCTCTCCTGGGTTGAACCTGGAGTGGAGGTGATCATCCATACAATATACGGAGACTCCTGCGTACCTCGGAAAACACGTTAGTGCGGTTCCGCACTGATCCGTTCCGAATCCGAATTTTTAGTTCCGAGTTCTATCCGAATAAGTTAAACAGTTCGGATCTAGAGTGCGCGCAAGATAACTCTGCGCGCGGCCAAAATCGGAACTAACCGTTTGTCATTTTTGTCAGGTGTCAAGAGAGTGTGTTGTATTCCGTGTTTTTATTCGTTTTCGAAGTAAATAATCGCCATCATTATGCCAAAAGTAATTTAAAGTGCGGGCAGAGATGTTTTCTTGAAGTGAGCAAGACAATAACAGGCCTACGTTACCGTTTTACAAAGATAGAGCCCGCGTTGCTTATTTGACAGCAACTTTTAGGGATACCATTATACAAAAAAAAGCCCTATATTTTCGTACTACCGGTGCCGCTTCTTAAAAAAATATTGAAGAAGAAATAAAAAAAGAATTGCAATTGAAATGGACGGTACCAGCCACTGCAGGGCCATTGTTAGACCAAATTTAATAGTAGGTACAACTAAGTATTCAATAAAAGATTTACCTACAATAATTTAAAGCTTTTTTCGTCTTTCATGCAACTAGAAAAAGCTAGTAATTAATTATGCTTAACTTAAATTACTTTCAAGTTTCGAGTAATGAAAAAAGACTATTGATTAAATGAAGGAAAAAGATGAGTTATGCTGGCAACATTAAGCACGCCACCCGTCGCGCGCAGACTTATCTTGCGCGCACTCTAGTGCGCAACCCCTCCTACAATTAATACTACGACTACTTCGGACGACGATTGTCGGATTCGTATCGGATGCAGTGCGGAACTCTTAGCCTATTGGTCCTGGCTGTTATTCATAGATCTTTGGACAGTCGTTATGCACAGTGAGAATCCCGAAATTCTAACAACGATTCTTGCCAAGGGGTAAGTCAGAGTTATGGGGATCAGTGATATGCAGTCGCATGAAGTCTGACCTAACTTGCAGCTCCATCCAGTAACACAGGAAGCTGACTTCAAAAAGTCGGCAAGAGCTAGCAGATGATGAAAGGAGGTACCTAACTAACCTGTAAAGACAGACAGTCTAACAAAACTATTAATGAGTTTAATGCGCTTTGTTCTTATCGCTTGGATTAGTGCCCAAATACGTGCAGCTGTAAATAAAATAAAACAATCAACATGTTTAGTCGATCTAACTTTATTCGACCTCGAACGGTGAGAAAATCAACCAATGTATATCTTCCAAGCTGTCTGTGAGTTTACTGAAAGAATTCTGTAACTGTTTATTGAAAATGTAGCTCGTTGAAGGTTTGAAATGAATCATAAATGGCTTGACGTTTTCAGATTAGAACTTTCAGATTTCGGGGGAATATGGTTAACAAACTGGCAATCAGTAATGGGTAGGTAAACCCAACCAACCAACCGGCACCACCACTTATTGGCACTAATACCACTAAAAGGATTTTCGAAGCGTAGTTTTTTTTTTTTAAACGTTGCCCCACACTGGGAATTTATTCCTGTATCGTAGGTGCATACACAACACCCAGACCCGGAACATCTATCTCATCATCATCATCATATCAGCCGAAAGACGTCCACTGCTGGACATAGGCCTCCCCCAAGCGTCGCCACATTGACCGGTCCCGTGCGTCCCGCAACCAGCGGATTCCTGCAACCTTCACCAGGTCATCGGTCCACCTGGTGGGAGGCCTTCCAACGCAACGTCTTCCGGTTCGCGGTCGCCACTCCAGAACCTTTCTACCCCCATCGGCCATCCGTTCTGCGAGCAATGTGCCCTGCCCACTGCCACTTAAGTTTGGCAATTCTTCGGGCTATGTCGGTAACCCTGGTTCTCTTACGGATCTCAACATTTCTGATTCGATCACGCAAGGCAACTCCGTGCATTGCCTTTTGGGTGACTGTAAGCTTTCTGATGAGGCCCATTGTAAGCGACCACGTCTCAGAGCCATATGTCATCACTGGCAACACACACTGGTCATAGACTCTATCTGTAGGTTATACAATTATTTGTTCCGTGCGGGTATCGAACCCGCGACAAGCAGCGCAGCAGTCAATCGCTGAACCACTGCGCCAATCGTGCGCCCGATAAGTTAATTTCTTGTCAATGGCAATCACAGATATAAATCGATCTAGATGACGCGATTGTACTTCGCGTGTCATAAAACGGAGTGAAATTACGATCAATGATTGTAATTTGAGTTTTTCATTTAGCATTATCGGCACCGGAAATCCACCGAAATCTATAAAAAATTTCTAATTATGCCACATTGAGCTGTAAAAACTGTGTATTCTACGTTGGCCGAGGCATTGGAAATGTTTTCTTCCATTGGTAAGTAAATTTGTTTTTAAATTGTGTGTGAAAATGTGGCGCGCTTGGTTTTCATACAGATGGAGGGACTGTGATGGCAAGTGTCATTAAGGCTTGCAATTAAATATGCAATGATTCTGCCCACAATAATTATTTCTACGATACACAATTAGTTCACAAGGAGCTCTGCTAAGGCATTTATAATAATGCAAATAGCTATGAGCACAGATTACCTCCCAATTGATTCCGCATAGAAGACAACTTACGCGCACCACACATATTATGTTTATTAAGGCTGATATAACTCAGTGCACGGTATGATCTCTTTAGTGTCGACCAGACATTAGAGCTGTAGGGACGCAAGGGATTTCTAGTTTTAATTCTGTTTAAAAAATAGTTCTCAACGGTTTGCCTTAAGGGTACACTAGTCAACGGCACGAACTATTTTGTGCGCGGGGTTAAAATGCATTTTATATCAACCGACAAAGCGTGCGGAAGAGATTGATGCTGTGATGAGCAGTAGGAAGCTAGTTCGCGTACGAATACACACTTTTGCAAATTTGTAGCGAAATGGATAATGATTTAGGACGCAACCGAGCGCGCGAAATTTTATAAACAGACCTTTGGCAGTCTAGATATCATGAAAAAACTACTAAATCTATCTGTTCAAAATAAAATTATTTGCATTGTTGAACTACTAATCTATCCCTGTATTGAGGCCGTTTTGCAATTTTATGTCTTCTTATGGTATTTATTCGCGCCCAAAAATGCGTTAAAATTGGTGTCGAAATGTGGAACTTTCGACGCTCATAACTTCCAAATATTTTCTTTTTTGCTTCCATACAGGGCTAGATAATGATGAGACAAATTGATATCACTTTTTATTTTGAACGTACATCGTCAAACTGTGGAATATTCCCTAGACTAAGTTTGTATGGAAGAATTTTCGACTAGTGTAACCTTAAACAAAAAAGACGAATTGTGCAGTAAAATGGTGTGGAAAATCAACCAGCACTAAAAGTTAGTGAAAGGGAGGTAATCTGTGTCTATGAGATTCAACGAAACGGGAAAATAAATAAAATAGCAAATGCTACAAAAATATTCAACCAAATCGAAATAATTCAAAAATCTAGACGTTGTTGCATTGCATCGCACATAAAAAAACTTTTTTGCAAAAAAATACTACCGACTTCCAAATAAAAAACTACAAAGTGAAAAATAACTTTATTTTTGGAAGTCGGTGTCTTTCGTAGGTACCAATTTGTTGCATTATGGACACCGACTTCCAAAAATAAAGTTATTTTTCACTTTGTAGTTTTTTATTTGGAAGTCGGTAGTATTTTTTTGCAAAAAAGTTTTTTTATTTTTCACTTTTTAGTTGTACCTACCTAATAGGCAAGTTGTTTAGTAACCTATAACGCCAGAATAGATTACACAAATACCATGAAACTTGAACATAAACGGTGAAATGAGAGATCTGCGTACCTCTTAAGAGTGTACTGGCGTGATGTTATGTTATGAAATGGTATAAACAATGAACAGACATGCGATTGCAGCAGTCCCGAGAGATTTGCCGTTATTTATTGAAGAGTTCTGTTGTATATCTTCGAAGTTCTTCATCAGATCTTCACCAAATTAAAATGGGACCAATTTCGAAATATAATCTATCAAACAAAAAAAGAATTTTCAAAATCGGTCTTCAATTGACGGAGATATCGGTGAACATACATAAAAAAAAAAAAAAAAAAAAAAAAAACATACAAGAAGTCGAACATAGAACCTCCTCCTTTTTCGAAAGTCGGTTAATAAAACGGACCCTAACATATTTTGCTATAGGATAACTGCCGTTCCGTTGCTAATAATAATCCCCCTTTAACAACGAGCTAGGGGTATCAACCCTAGCTAGTACACGGGCCAATGTGACCTACCCCATGCAATTCGATTAAATAGAAATACTGGGAATGCATGAAGGGAGCCGAAATTTCGTTAAGTGTTAATTTGTGAGCTAAAGAGTGTAGAATTTTGGTTGTTCATAAAGATTACGTTTTACTTCAAAAACTTATGTTCTACACAGAAAAACATCTGCTGACTTTTTAGGGTTCCGTACTCAAAAGGGTAAAAACAGGACCCTATTACTAAGACTCCGCGATCCGTCTGTCTCTCACCAGGCTGTATCTAACACCACCAGGCTGTAATCGTTCACAGATGATGTATTTCTGTTGCCGCTATAACAACAAATACTAAAAACGAATAAAATAAATATTTAAGGCGCCGATTCCCTTGAGTAGCAGATTTTAAAATGAGAATCACGTCTAAACAGCTAGTCGTAATTTTTTGGAAAAAATATATGTTACATTAGACCATTTTCTTAATAATTTGATCTGAGCAAATTTTGAGTTTTATTCGTATAACATAGTGTAATTAATTTTTAAAGTTATGTCTAAAACGGAAAAAAATAGGACAATCGCGCCAAAACCGCTTGGCGTATTTTAATGAAATCAACACCATCTCAAAGACAATTTAATTATCTACATTTTGATCTGAAGCTTTTTTTTTAAAATTCATAGAATAATAAGGAAAGTACAAAAAACTACAAAATTTTGGGTCGCGCGGGTGTGAAACGAGTGCGCGTTTTGTTCCCTCAAGCTCGTTGGCGTTAGTCGTCGTCTTAAGTGGGGCTCCGACTCCCATGCAACAAACGTGATTTTTTGCCGTTTTTTGCGATAATGGTACGGAACCCTTCGTGCGCGTGTTCGACTCCCACTTAGACGGTTTTTTTTGGAGGTTACTCGTATAAAGATAAATTGCGCTTTATTTGGATGCAAGTGTGAAAAAATATTCCGTTTCTTGTAGATTGTAGATATTGAAAAAAGTACTTAGAGCAGACGGAATCCTTTTTTTTTGCGGCAGTGGAACAATACCCGGCCGAAAGGTACAGAGACGCCCAAAAAACTTTCGAACAGTTTTAGAATGAACTGCAGAATAAGCCACTCAGGTAAGTTAAGACGACAAAAGAATGCCAAATCCCATGCAGTTTGGAAGTACTGTTGTTTCCAGAGATTATACATAAAAGATTCCTGCAGATAGGTTCTAGTTGACAAAAAAAAAACCGGCCAGCAATTGGTAAGCAATGATGTGGTTACCTAAATTAGTTTTCTAGTAGTATTTTCAAAGCAATAAACGCCAAACGTTCAAATTCTGTCGTCCCGTTTTATTTCGTCCAAATTCACGAATATGCTTCACACGCGACTGCGAGGTAGCAACGCACCTGATTTGTGAAGGACATCCTCAATTCGGACATTGACCTCCTTCGTATTGTCCTTCAGAAAAGTCAACTGGCCGGTTTTTAAGAGGGTAGCAGTTTTATTAAATTATTCTGTTTAAAAAACTATACAACCGACTACCAAAACCAAAACAACGAAAACCGGCCAAGTGCGAGTCGGACTCGCGCACAAATGGTTCCGTAGGTACCATTATCGCAAAAAAATCACGTTTGTTGTATGGGTGCCCCACTTAAATATTTATTTTATCCTGTTTTTAGTATTTTTTATTATAGTGGCAACAGAAATACATCATCTGTGAAAATTTCAACTGTCTAGATATCACGGTTCATGAGATACAGCCTGGTGACAGACGGACAGACAGACACACAGACAGACGGATCGCGGAGTCTTAGTAATAGGGTCCCGTTTTTATCCTTTGAGTACGGAACCCTAAAAAGTGAAAATAACTTATTTTTCGGAAGTCGGTGTTCCTATTTTCTTTTGTTCTTTTTTTGACACAGACTTCCGAACAATAAATAATTTTTCACGTTATAGCCTTTTTATTTGGAAGTCGGTTGTATTTTTTTTTGTAAAAAACTTTTTTATTTTTCACTTTATAGTTGTGATAAGTTCTCGACATTTATTGAATAATTCTGCTGTATATCTCCGAAGTTCTTCACCAGATCCTCACCAAACTTAAATGAGATCAAATTGGGAACATACCAAATACGAGTAGCAAACAAAAAAAATAGTTTTCAAAATCGGTTTTCAATTGCCGGAGAAATCGGTGAACCCACAACAAATAGAATCTCCTTCTTTTCGGAAAGTCGGTTAAATAAGATAGGAGGCTTACACTAAGCAGTGGAGCAAGACCAGTGGCGGCTGGTGGATCATAGTAGTAGTAGTGCACTTTGCCGTCTCACTGGGTTAGATTTGCTAAAATTAACAGGAGCCTATGTAAATCGGCAAACCATCTCGCTAGCGACTTCTAATTCGACGCCAACGCCATCTAGTTACGTCGTTGTACAACTTGTGATGTTGGTACTCGACCCGAAGATAAATTTCGTTCGTCAAACTTCGCCCGCTCTCGGTAATCTTCGGTTCGCTGGGACGGCGCACGAGAATGGTCATATTTTGCCGTACATTTTCTATTGAACTATCTCTGTCTCACGCGCCAGGCGTTTTCGCTTGTTTCTCGTAGAATAGTATGAACTCTCGCCGTGCGCTTTAGCCTAGCGCACGGGGAATATTTTTTACAGCAATATACGTCTTATTACTTTAGCAAAGAGCTTAAATTTGTTCGTCATAATTTCGTATATATTGAATAGATCGTTAATCAGATATTATTAAACATTTTTATTTTATTTCTAAACCTTTTCAAATCTGGCAGTTCAGTGCACGAGTGAACTTAAAGTACAGCCGCCTCTGAGATTCACAAATCAAAAAATAGTACATTGTGATGCAAGGGTGGGAAGTTGGTTATTGCAAACGAGCTGTCATTAACAAGCCCGAGCCGAAGGCGAGGGTTTTTAATGACACGAGTTTGCAATAACCTACACACCCGTGTATCACACGACGTTTTTCAATACAGTTGTGAGAAACAGTAAAAACAAATCATAGAATTAGATTTGATTATTCACAAAAAATTTTTTTTTCAATATGGCGCGTTTTTGCAACTGGACATATTTTTTTACAAAGAAAACAGCCTATACAGCCTATTCGATTTCTGACAAACGTTGATGTGAAAATAATTAACTTAAAACTGGTAATTAAATATATTAAACAACTATTTAAAAAAAAAATTGAGAATTCAATGCTAAAACGTACGGAATCATTAATTTTTCCTCGTATAAAATCGTATCCCATTTTATTCTATGTATGAAAACTCCTTGCTACTAAACTTTTTTAAATTGACTTATGGCGCGTTTTTGCAACTAGACATATTTTTTTTTCAACGAAAACAGCCTATACAGCCTATTCGATTTTTGACAAATGTTGATGTGAAAATAATTAAATTTAAACTGGTAATTAAATATATTAAACAACCATTTAAAAGACTTTTGAGAATTCAATGCTAAAACGTACGGAATCATTCATTTTTCCTCGTAGAAAATCTATCCCATTTTATTCTATGTTTGAAAACTCCTTGCTACTAAACTTTTTAAATTGACTTATAAATTTAAAACTAAACTTTGCAGTTTAGTTTTAAATTATGATCGAGCTCGTAAACAAAAGTCACGACCGCGTAATAGAAAGATGCCTATGCGTAAGATTTAACTTTCGAATCATAATTATAGCCTCTGGAAGTACGCCATGTTTAACAACTGTATTGAAAAAACTTTTGTAGCTTATTTCTTATCGCATTTTCTAAGGCCCAACAAGATAAACTGAAATGGTCTTGTCAAATAAAGATGGCGGACATTTTTTGCCGCCAAATATCGCAATAGGTCGTTGACTTTTAAAGTGTTGAGTAATATTAGTAATAGTGATTATGATACACTTTTTTATGCTAAATATTACATCCTGGTGACATTGAAACAAGGGCCTTTGGGTGATACTTTTTTATTATTGATATTATAGGCTCGCGTTTGACCACAATCTCAACTGCAGGTAAGCGATGACGTGTTCGACAGGATGAAGCACGCTTGCCTAGAAGTAACCTACTCACTCTTAAATTAAACCCATTAGCCAACAGAAAACACAGACTCCGGCAGAGAATTCCATTCCTTAGATGTACGCACAATGAAAGCGTGTTTTGAAGCCTTTGGCGAAGCCTAGAAATGCGTTAAAATTAGTGTCGAAATGTGGAACTTTCAACGCTCATTACTTTCAAATATATTCTTTTTTTACTTTTTTGCTTCCATACAGGGCTAGATAATGATGAGACAAATTGATATCACTTTTTATTTTGAACGTACATCGTCAAACAGTAGAATAATCCCTAGACTATTTAAAAGTTATGAGCGTCCGAAAGTTCCACATTTCGACACAAATTTTAACGCATTTTTGGGCGCGAATAAATACCAGAAGAAGACGGAAAATTTCAAAACGGCCTCCATACAGGGTTAGATTAGTAGTTCAACAATGCAAATAATTTTATTTTGAACAGATAGATTTAGTCGTTTTTTCATGATATCTAGACTGCCAAAGGTCTGTTTATAAAATTTCGCGCGCTCGGTTTCGTCCTAAATCATTATCCACTTCGCTGCAAATATGCAAAAGTGTGTATTCGTAAGCAAACTAGCTTCCTACTGCTCATCACAGCATCTATCTCTTCCGCAAGTGTTGTCGGTTGATATAAAATGCATTTTAACCCCGCGCACAAAATAGTTCGTGCCGTCGACTACTGTACCCTTAAGGGTATACAGGGCTACTTTTGCATACAGGGCTAGATAATGATGAGACAAATTGATATCACTTTTAATTTTGAACGTACATCGTCAAACAGTGGAATAATCCCTAGACTACGTTTGTATGAAAAAAAAATCAACTAGTGTAACTTTAAGTAAAATTTTAGCAAAATCATCATTGTAAAGGCTTTTAAACTTGAGATGTCAACTTTGTTATTATTCTACAAGACGTTGCGGTATTCCAAGAAACGTTGAATAGTTTTAGGGTTGAAGAGAGTTCAGAATTAGAGATCATGGACAAGACCTGTTCAAGGACTCCTAGATAACATGGTTTAGAAATATTTTAGAAGAAAGTAACTATTTTTAAGCCCCGACGGAAAAAGGGAGGTGTTATATTATAAGTTTGACGTGTTTGTGTATCTTTCTGTGGTATCACGGCTCCTAAACGGATGACCCATTTGAAAATGACTTCATCGAGAGTGTTCTTAGCTATGTTTGATGACAATTGGTTCAGTCGTTCTAAAGTTATGGGCGTTACTGTTTGAATCTGGATATTTTCGCATGATATCGTGTCATAATTACGTGTTCAATATAGGGTTGCCATCCGTCCGGGTTTCCCCGGATTTGTCCTAGTTTAGAAGGCGTCCGGGGATCGTCCGGGCGGGGTTTTATTTGTAGTCCGGCTTTTAAAGTCTTCAAATCACAAACGGCAGCGACTTCACCCGCGACAAAAGTGTTTTATCATCCCAAGGAAACATTATACCGGGATAAAATGTAGCCTAAGTTTTATTCCTGACTAAAATCCATCTGACTGCCAAATTTCATCTAAATTTGTTAAGCCATTCTGGCGTGATTGATTGTTTGTTAAAACAAAGCCAAACTTGCGGGTTTACAATATTAGTAAGAATTAAGATTACTATAGAAATTGACCATTGACAACAAGTAAAAACTAAACGATTTAACAAAAAATAGATCCGACTTCCTATTTAAAACACTACAAAGTGAAAAATAACTTCAATCGTTTGTCAAAGTCGGTGTCAAAAAACGAAACCATAAACACCACTTCTGAAATTGAAATTCGAAGTAGGCGGTTGTATTTTTTTGTAAAAAAAAATATGGTAAAACTATATTTCGTACAAAAAAGTTATAAAAATAAAATCTTTTAAATGTCCGGGTTGTAAGCTCCAAAATCCGGAGTTTTCACACTCCTTGTCCAGGTTGGCAGATTTTAGAGATGGCAACCCTAGTTCAATAGGTTGTCGATCGAAGCGTGTCTACCACTCGATTAATTAAATAAGTAGCATGAAATAACATGTGTCTAGTGTAATTTTTTTTAACTGTTTTATTTATAAGCTCTCGTTTGGCCACTCCCCCATGGTAAGTTATGTAGTATAGTTCTAGCCAAACTTCTTGGCCGCCCTGAAGTTGGCTACAATGGCTGCGCAATAGAAAATTTCATACAAAAAAATTTAAAACTAAGAATCTTTTTTACAAAAATTACAACCGACTTCCAAACAAAAACACTACAAAGTGAAAAATAACTTCAATTTCGGAAGTCGGTGTTCCTGTTTTCGTTTCTTCGTTTTTTGACACCGACTTCCGAAATTGAAGTTATTTTTCACATTGTAGTGTTTTTGTTTGGAAGTCGGTTGTAAGTTTTGTAAAAAAGATTTTTATTTTTCACTTTTTAGTTGTGGTACATAATGGAACACTTTGGGCGTTATAGGTACCTAGCCTAGGTAACGTCAAAATATACAATCGTATATTTTGATAACCTCCTCCTTTTTGCGAAGTCGGTTAAAAACAGCACCGTTTCGTGCCTCGCGCATCCGGTAAACCAACTTCAGGGCGGCCAAGAAGTTTGGCGAGGACTATAGTCGACTATGGACCACTCTAGCCTAGAAGTAACCTATTAACTTCCGACTTAACATTTTAAAGATAATGAACTGTATCGTCACAACAAACAATCAAAAAGCGCGCGAAGATAATGTTACTAACGGAACAGTGACTTTGACCTGTCAGCTCCAAGATAACAGAGTAGGAAGCGTTTTGACATACTTATCTAAGTAAAACAACGCACTACTAACTTATTTACACGTAAACCAAACGAAAACCGTTCGGGTACTAACGCCATAAGCTAAAAAGCAAATTAAACTAGCTTGTACCCGACTGCCGAAGGAGGGTAATGTGTTTATCAGTCTATATGTATGTTTGTTCCTATGTGGCGTTCTAGAGATCAAACGTGTTGGCCGATTCTAGAGGTTCTTACGTCAATCGATTCGTCTTCAGCTTGCGAGCGTCACTGGCTAAGTTAAAATAAGAAAATAGAGAACTGGCGGTTTTTGGGTGTCATATTGTGGGGGGCCAAATATATTTTTGTTCCAAACCCCCCATGGGTATCAAAATAAAGGGTATTTATTAAGAGGTGATTTCAAAATTATATAACACTTATATGTTTAAATGCAATTAGAAAAAAAAAATGTTAACTAAAAAGTTATAAATAAAAAAAGTTAATTCGAAAAACTGGCCAAGTGCGAGTCGGATTCGCTCACGTAAAATTCCGTACCATTATCACAAAAAATCCCACTAAAGTATTTATTTTATTTTGTTTTTATTAGTATTTGTTGTTATAGCGGCAACAGAAATACATCATCTGTGAAAATTTCAACTGTCTAGCTATCACCGTTCATGAGATACAGCCTGGTGACAGACGGACAGACAGACAGACAGACGGATCGCGGAGTCTTAGTAATAGGGTCCCGTTTTTACCCTTTGTGTACGGAACCCTAAAATTATTCAAATCGGTCAAGCCGTTTTTGAGTGTTTTGTTTCTGTCATGTATCAGAGATGACGCTGTGTTCGCAAAAGGTATGGACAAATGAATTTTCTTAACTTTTTTTCGTTAGTTATTCGGGGCAGATATAAAACCAATTAAGTAAAGATCATGTACATCGGTACAGCCGTTCTCGAGTTATAAATGGTGTAACTAACACGACTTTGTTTTATATTAGAAGACTAGCTGACCCGGCAAACTTTGTTTTGCCATAAAAACACCAAACATTCACCTACCCTACACCTACCCTACCCTTTTTCCCCATTTTTTTTTGTTTTTAAACCTTCCCTGTATTCTGTCGACCAAAACAAAAAAAGAATTATGCAAATCGGTTCAGCCGTTCTCGAGTTTTAATCAGACTAACGAACAACAATTCATTTTTATTTATATAGATAATTAAACTAATTATCGACTAATTACTATTTGTTTACACGTTTCCAAGTATAATCATCATAGCAGACGCATAGTGTATGCGTCTGCGACGGCACAAATGATCAATCTAGACCAGTGATTTTCAAACTGGGTGGCGCGAAATAAAACATTTAGGCTTAACACGCACTGCGATTTTTATTCGCGCGAATTTTTTTCCGCACATCTGTGACTTATGGAAATGTATGAAGCTGCACGCACTGCGGAAAAAAAATCGCGCGGAAATAATATCGCAAGAAATCCGTGTTTTGCCACAGAATCCACCGCACCGCGGCGCGGATAAAATTAGCGCGAATATTTTGAACTCTATGAACAGGTAGAAGGAGACAAAAATCGCGCGAAATTTTATCCGCAGTGCGTGTTAGTTAAATTCAGTACGCGGACAAAAATTCTCGCGAATTATAATCGCAGTGCGTGCAAAGCCTTAATGGGACTAAAGGTCATAATTCAACTTTCGTACCTCACGTTTTAATCGTTTTGCGAGACAGACTTCTGAAAAGTTATTTTGCACTTTTTAGTGTTTTGTTTTTGAAGTCGGTTATTTTTTTTTTGACGACCAAGTTTTTATTTTTCTCTTTTTTCGTGTGGTTCACCATCACTACAAATTGAGCAAGTTCCATCGTAAGGTACCTAAAAGATTGACAATATACCCATCATAACTCAATTTACACATTCGTGCTGTTTGGCGCTAAAGAGATCGGATGTATCCTCCATATCTTGGAAACTGCCCAACTGATTTTGATGAAACTTGCACTACGATCTAAGTTGAGAGATACTTAATCAAGAATGATCAAAATCGGTTCAGCCAAACGCGAGAAAATCGGGGACAAACATAGATACAGGTCAAAGTCAGAACCTCGGTTTGAAGTCGGTTAATAAGTTTGTGTTCCACTAGTCGACACACAGCAAGTATGGACCAGCCATGTTTCCTACGGGAACTATTTACTATACCCCTTAAAATTGTACCTAGGAGACTATAGTAGTGCAGCTAGGAAGAGTATCAGGGGAGTTGAATTTAAGACAAAAATACTTAAGAAATAGTCACAAGAAACTGGTCACACACAACGGCATGCAAGCAACTTTCACACTTTTATGCAAGTTAGGGCTCGGTTACACATAAAATCCGTATTTCCAGGATCGTTTTAACGGATCCGTCGCTACTGGAAGTGATTTTCACAACACATTAACGGATCCGTCGCTACTGGGGGTAATGTACACACAACATTTACAGTACCGTTTTATTTGCTCCGTCGCTAATGGGGGTAATTGCACGCCCCGCGTGGTTTGATCCCATAAAACGGATCAGTATTTTAAAACTGTTGTGAGTGAACTCGCTCATACGCCATCCGATTCGCATCAACCTACGCCATTGCCGAATAAAAACGTATACGATAAGTGGGCCTGTAAAACGGACAGCTGTATATTTAATCGGAACGGTAATTTTTACTGCTTTATCGCTCATACAACTACATTCGTCAGCGCCGAATAAAAACGTATACGATAGAGCGGACCCGTAAAACGGACCCCTGTGTGAACGAGCACTTACAGGTCACAGGCATGTGTATTTTCGCCCTAAGACCACAATCTGGAGTTTTGTAACGTCTGTGATCGATGACTCTCACTTATCAACTTTTTATATCAGCCAAGGATTTTCTAATCAGTTAGTTATGTACCAGCAATTTATAGCTGCAAGAAATACTTATATATATTTTTAATGGTCGACGTTGTTTCGTTATTAGTATGTTTCTAGGTATGGTTTTATTGGCTATTCAATTTAAACCAGGGATGTTATGAAGCTCCGTAACCGTAACCGAAACTTTCGGATATCAATCACAATACATATAATAAATCTGTAGAAAAGTAATTTTTGTACATCAAAAATATTAAAAAAAAAATAGCCAGGGTGTTAAAGGATAACCAACAGAACCTATTTCCAGCATTTTTGGAATTTTTGTCTGTTTATCTGCTGCACAAATTGCACGCATCACGTGAAATGTACGAAACCAATGTAGATAACTTTTATACATAAAAATTGTGCGTAACTTGAAGAATTACTTAGTTTTTGTTTCATAGCAATCGGTTCACTCTATCAAAAGTTAGATGAATTTAAAGTGTTCAAGGAGTAAAATTATCACAGCACACGCAATTCAGATACTCGGACACTTGAACTCGATATTCGACAGATGGCGTTGTGCATTTGAAGTCATTTTCTGAATGGCGGTGTTAAGATTCTCCGCAAAAGAATGATGACTATAGAAACAAAACTGGTAGGTAGGTAAGTAGGGAAGGCAGGAAGGTAAGTAGGGTAGGGTTGCCAGACAGATGACGGGAGCGAAGCCGCGGGCACAGCTAGTCCGAAATAAAAATATATCCGTAACCGAAATCGAATCCAATATAAAAGATTCGGATAATTTCGTATAGGGGCGAAGTCAAGTGTGGCCAAGCAAACACACTAGCCGCGCGCATTACTTGCATTTGCATGTTTGTTACCCGACTGCCGAAGGACGGTAATGTGTTTATCAGTCTATGTATGTACGTGTGTTTGTTCCTATGTGGCGTTTCAGAGACCAAACGCGATGACCGAGTTTGATGATTCTTACGACAATCGATTCGTCTTAACCCTGCGAGTGTCACTGGCTACATTCAAGTTGGAAAATCCCTTTATTTTAATACCCCACACGATGGGGATGGAAGAAGAAAAATATTGGGCTCCCACTTTTTATCACTCACCTCAATTTTTCTATTCTCCAATTTTAATGTAGCCAGTGACACTCGCAGGGTTGAGACGAATCGATTGACGTAAGAATCATCAAAATCGGCCAACGCGTTTGGTCTCTAGAACGCCACATAGGAACAAACATACATACAATCCCACTTTTTATCACTCACCTCAATTTTTATATTCTCCAATTTTAATGTAGCCAGTGACACTCGCAGGGTTAAGACGAATCGATTGACGTAAGAATCATCAAAATCGGAACATAGACTGATAAACACATGACCCTCCATCGACAGTCGGGTAAAAAAGTCTAAGTTGACCGTGCAATCCATTGTTATGCTTGTCCACCAATCACAACACTTTTACTGATCAGAGATTCGATCAGTTTTCTTAGCACAGTTAAAACAAGTCGGATACATCGGCATCTCAATGGCGTGTTAAACCACGTTAAATCTCAAATGAACTCTGTTAATTAAATAAATAATAATTAAAAGAATAACGTTCATTTTAATAACTTGAGTGCGACGGAGCGTACCATGCTAAATTTAGTTGTGAAGCATGTTAATATGCAAAATACATTATGAAGATTATTTTTAATTACACCATCTCTTGTACTTAGAAAAGGTTCAGCTAAAGATAATTTAGCTGCCACTAGAGACTACAAGACGTACGGTGATGCGCCATCGGTACATGGTGGACATCCCACCCATACGCACTAAACGTTTTGAAAATACTTTCATTATGCGTACAGCTAAGGAGTGGAATTCCCTGCCAGAGTTTGTGTTTCCCGATAGCTACAACCTTGGGGCTTTTTTAAGTCAAGAGTGAATAGTTTTCTTCTAGGCAAGCGTGTTACACCGTCGACCACGTCATCGCTTACCATCAGGTGAGATAGTGGTCAAGCGCGAAACTATCAATAATAAAAATAAGTTATAACCGATATATCAGTGACAATTGGGATGTTGACAAAAAATAACAATTTAGTCCGTTAGTTAGATAACCTAAAAATATTGGACACGTATTTTTCTTCTGCCATGTAAACAAAAAATTATGTCGATACAGTGCGTAGCAATATCGTGTGACGTCACGGTCTGCTGCACGTTATACTGACAAAGTGACGTGAAGCCCATTCCTGAACTTTGATGCTCTTTGTCAATTTTTATTTATTTGATAAAGCAAAAAATACGTGTCCAATATTATTTGATAAACTCACTGACGCACTAAATAAAATTATATTTTTTCTAGCCAGAAAACATCCTTATTGCCAAGGCAGAGAAGAAAAACCGGCCAAGTGCGAGTCGGACTCGCGCACGAAGGGTTCCGTACCATTATCGCAAAAAACGGCAAAAAATATCACGTTTGTTGTATGGGAGCCACTTAAATATTTGTTTTATTCTTATTTTAGTATTTGTTGTTATAGCGGCAACAGAAATACATCATCTGTGAAAATTTCAACTGTCTAGCTATCACGGTTCATGAGATACATCCTGGTGATAGACGGACGGATCGCGGAGTCTCAGTAATAGGGTCCCGTTTTTACCCTTTGGGCACGGAACCCTAAAAAACAAGAATACAAGGTGTTCATTCCACCACGCTTCCTGAATCAGGTTTCCATGTTTAGACTCTTTGTTGTTTAACGGCGAGGCAAAATCTTCCTCATTTCTTTAAACTTTTCCTGATCTACTGGAATCTTTTCTTTTTTTTATTCGAGATGGGTTTGCTCTTGACTCTAGTCTAGGTCAGAGGTGACAGAGACAAAGTCGACGATGGAGCGAGCTTACCCAGAAGAAGCCTGTTCACTCTAACTTTAAAGAGATTCGGGTTGTATCTTAGTTCAATCCTTTAGAAAAGAGTAGCTCATTTCACTATCTTATTTTGCGACAACTGCGATGTATTGCCCACCAATGGGAATTTAATGAATACTAAAATAAATTACCTATTAAAAAAATTGATACCCATTTCATGGCAGTGAACAAAAAAAAACTAGTCCGCCATCTTGGACCATCCGCCATATTGGATTTAGAATGACGTCACTTACCTAACCGTGCATTGTCATCCAAACTAAACTTATATGCAAAATTTCACCTTAATTAGTTGAGGATAACTGCTTTAAAATTCAGTTGCAAGATTTGACCCGAACACACTTACGTACATAGACATACATTACAAGTTGAACAAAAGCTTGTAATAAATTGTAGTTCTAAAAACTAAAATACACGCTTTAATGGTAAATTGAACTAGAAAGTCGCTAATCCTGAAGATCTTGGTAAGGCTAATGGGACAAACAATTTAAACGCGCACGGTAGAATCAACTTTTATTACTTGTAATTTTTAATTTTTGTTTAGACTTTCAAAAGTACTTTGACTGAATTATTGTATTGTCATCGGTCCTTGATAGGTGTGCAAAGTTTCAAATCAATCCGACGTTTTTAAGTGGGTGAAAATCACGTTCAAAGATTCCGTTACATTGATACATAGATACATAGTTACATAGATACATACCAAGCTAATAAAAGCGTGTTAAAATAGGTATCATTTTATTAATTTGGTGGCCGTAAGTTGCCTCCAGATTTGCCCGATTTGTAAGGATCTAGAAAACTTTTCCTTCTTCTTCGTGAGAGGCACAAAAAACGCAGTGGTACTACTAAATAATACACTTGACTATCGCCAATAATTGAGATATTTGGATTCGCAAACTCCATACCTACTTTTTCAGAACCATTTCCCTTAGTACATCTACCAAAAACTAACCACAAAAACTGCAAACAGTTACAAATGTAGTACTAAACTAACATGCCGGAAGTGTAACGCTTATCAGCGCTTATCACAACGTGCGATTGTTAATAATCAATGCTTAGGAAATAGTACGCACTCTAAGGAGTTGCGCTGGCAACACGGGTGTGGAATGTTACCATAGTAATTATTGGTTGTAGTATAAACCTGACTTTCTCATTTAAGGTTACACTAGTCGAAAATGTTTCCATACAAACGTAGTCTAGGGATTATTCCACTGTTTGACGATGTACGTTAAAAATAAAAAGTGATATCAATTTGTCTCATCATTATCTAGCCCTGTATGGAAGCAAAAAAGTAAAAAAAGAAAATATTTGAAAGTTATGAGCGTCGAAAGTTACACATTTCGACACAAATTTTAACGCATTTTTGGGCGCGAATAAATACCATAAGAAGACGGAAAAATGCAAAACGGCCTCCATACAGGGATAGATTAGTAGTTAAACAATGCAAATAATTTTATTTTGAACTGATAGATTTTGTCTTTTTTTTCATGATATCTAGACTGCCAAAGGTCTGTTTATAAAATTTCGCGCGCTCGGTTTCGTCCTAAATCATCATCCATTTCGCTACAAACTTGCAAAAGTGTGTATTCGTACGTGAACTAGCTTCCTACTGTTCATCTCAGCATCTATCTCTTCCGCACGTGTTGTCGGTTGATATAAAATGCATTTTAACCCCGCGCACAAAATAGTTCGTGCCGTCGACTAGTGTACCCTTAACGACAGCAATATGTCTATAATTCTGAAGTTTTACATTTAATAGACGCAATAATATCGCAGAAATCTAGTTGTAGAAAGTAGAAAACTTTAATATCTCGACGACATACAACTAAATCGTCTGGCAACAAATTGATGAGGAGAAAGAGAGAGAGACAATAAATTACGAAACCAACACATTTGATAACAGATGATCCAATGCCGTTAGAATAGATGAGATCTTCAGAGAGGCAAAGGCAAAATATTTGAAGACAACGGGATTAAAAGATATACGAAGGGACCAGAAACTGGTGTGTAAAGAACAAAAATGAACTGCAATAGGCTGAGTTTATCAAAAGTATTTTTTTTTTTTTTTTTAAACAAACTTTTTCGTATTCTTCTCAGCAAAACCTTTCATTTGATACCCATATCATGGCAGTGCACAAAAAATAACTAGTCCGCCATCTTGGGGCGTCGACCATATTGGATTTAGAATGTCGTCACCTAGCTAACCATGCATTGTCATCCAAACTAACGTGTTTGCAAAATTTTATCTTAATCGGTGGAGGGTAACTGCTTTAAAATTCAGTTGCAAGATTTGACCCGAACACACTTACATACATAATTGCAAGTTAAATAATAGCTTGTAAAATAGTTTGTCTAGCTTATGTCCAGTCTTGCAGAAGATCGCTAAAGACTTGTAGCGGCATCTATACCACAATATAAAACCAGACGAGACGTCATACAAATCCTAAAAAGCGTTATCAAAGTTCTCCGTGCACTCAAAACCAGTCTGGTCGAAGGAACCTAACTTTTTCAATGGAGATTGTGGGGCTTTTCACCCTGTTCCACATATCTCTATTGACTAAAGGCCGCTGCATACGTAACATGTTTTTATGCCGGACGGAACGGGACAACGACGTGGCGTTTCATACAAAACGCCAAGTCGCCGTTCCGTCCGTGCACCAGTGACGTAAGCTCTTTCGTACACATTTTGTCATCATCATCATATCAGCCGTAAGACGTCCACTGCTGGACAGGCCTCCCCCAAGCGTCGCCACATAGACCGGTCCCGTGCGTCCCGCAACCAGCGGATCCCCGCAAGGTTCACCAGGTCGTCGGTACACCTGGTAGGAGGCCCTTCAACGCAACGTCTTCCGGTTCGCGGTCGCCACCCCAGAACCTTTCTGCCCCATCGGCCATCCGTTCTGCGAGCAATGTACCCTGCCCACTGCCACTTAAGTTTGGCAATTTATTGGGCTATGTCGGTAACCCTGGTTCTCTTACGGATCTCTACATTTCTGGTTTGATCACGCAAGGAAACGCCGAGCATAGCCCTCTCCATTGCCCTTTGAGTGACTGTAAGCTTTCTGATGAGGCCCATTGTAAGCGACCACGTCTCAGAGCCATATGTCATCACTGGCAACACACACTGGTCTTAGACTTTCGTCTTGAGACACTGTGGTAAGTTGGACATTGGTACATTTTGTATGAAACGATATTTTTAAAACTTATTGTCCCGTTCCGCCCGGGATAAAAACACGTTACGTATGCAACGGCCTTAAATCTATCATACTGAAAGACCAACGACCGAAGCCAAGGAACATCGTTAACGATGGCCTACACATGAATCGTGCGAATTCACGTGAAACTAATTATTTAACAGCAAGATCCAAGGTCTCTGTCACATGTCTCCGATATTTGAGTAAGTGTGCGGAAACAATATGTTTTTTTTAGCATTTTATTTGCGTATTGGCATCTTTGAGATGTAATGTTTCAATAAGTATGTTAGTAGGATTTAGTCAATAAAGAACAAGTGAAATTTTAAAAACCTCCAAACCATTTTTATTTCATGCTACATAATTGATCTAGCAGTAGACACGCTTCGATCGACAATCTTTTGAACATGTAATTATGACGCGATATCTTGCGAAAACACTCCGATTCAAACAGTAAAACCCCCGTTACTTTAGAATGGTTTAACCGATTTTCATTAAACATAGCTAAGAACACTCGATAAAGTCACCTTTCAAACAAAAAAAAAAATTCAAAATGTTCATCCGTTTAGGAGGTATGATGCCACAGACAGATACACACGTCAAACTTATTAACCCCTCTTTTTCCGGCGCGGGTTAGTAAAACTACGGATCAATTGTGTGAAAGATGATAAATACTTGGGGGTCGGCTCAACACGTTTTTTTCTTCCGCACTGTCCTATCCCCCGTCACGTTATCACCGACTCCCTTTTCTTTCATATCACTCCTCACACAGTCCATCCATCTTTTCTTTGGCCGTCCCCTCCCTCTCCATCCATCCACATTTATATTCATCACTCTTTTAGTAACATGCGTTTCATCCCTCCTCATCCCATGACCATACCAGGACAAACGGATTCCTTTCAACTTTTCTGTCACTGGCGCCACTTTCAAACTGCCTCTAATATACTCATTTCTCACTTTATCCATTCTCGTCACTCCGCACATCAATCTCAACATTCTCATCTCTGCTACATGCAATCTCTTTTTATACATCTTTTTCACAGCCCAACATTTTAGTTGAAGACAAAATAAAAGATTTCAGCTAAGAAAAAATTGCCTCTCAAAACGAATCCAGTCCAAACATAAAAACGTAAAATTCGATACAAATGCCGCAACTCAGTAGATTCTCAAACAAATACAAAATAAAACATCAGAGGAGCGTTCGCTTCAGACATTTCTTTGCAACTACTGGCTTTTCGCCAACGGACCCAGCGTTGTAAAACTGCGAAGCGTTAGTGATGTAATATTAACAATTCTGACGTAAAATAAACATCCTGCATGTTTTTTTTTTCTTTTGCATCTTCGTAATCTGTATTTTGTTTTGAATTTCGATGCCATGTCTTTATCCAGATTTACGGGATGAAAATCGTTTGATAATACACACTATTTGAATGCTTTCAAGTAGGTTTTGATGGGGACAAAATGGTTAACTCATCATTATTATAAATCATGTAATTACAGGCACGTGTCCAAATGACTAACACGTAGGTACATCGTGATGTAAAGCTTCGACTTTAGCAGGCCTTTTTCCCGGCTGGTGACAATTTGTGTTTCATAAGCATGATACTATTATCATTTTTGAGCTGGTAGCTGGCAAACTTAGCATGTTTATGTTACGGGCAATAAACAACCCGTAAGTTACCAAATTGGTCATCATATCAGCCAAAAGACGTTCACTGCTGGACTTAGGCCTCCCTCAAGCGTCGCCACATTGATCGGTCCCGTGCGTCTCGCATCCAGCGGATCCCCGCAACCTTCACCAGGTCATCGGTCCACCTGGTGGGAGGCTGTCCAACGCAACGTATTCCGGTTCGTGGTCACCACTCTATAAACTTTCTGTCCCATCGGCCATTCGTTCTGGGAACAATGTGTTGCCCACTGACACTTAAGTTTGGCAATTCTTCGGGCTAGGTCTGTAACCCTGGTTCTCTTGCGGACCTCTACATTTCTGATTCGATCACGCAAGGCAACTCCGAGCATTGCCTTTTGGGTGACTGTAAGCTTTCTGATGAGGTCCATTGTGAGCAACCACGTCTCAGACCCATAAGTCATCACTGGCAACACACACTGGTATTCGACTTTGCCTTGAGACACGGTGATAAGTTTGACGAGAAGACACCGCGCAACTTCCCGAATTTTGTCCAGCCGATATTTTGGTCTAAATTTAAAAACACTTCAATTTTTCTAACTATAAAAATACTGCAACTGTCTGTATAATGCACTGTTTTTTAGTTAGGATAAAACTACTAAATGGAAACGCGCGAGAGGATCCTCTAGAAGGACATACACGCATCTTATTAGTGATGTTATTCAGAAAGGCCAGGTGCGCAGTATTCCCAACCGGCGTGCGTGTATGACCAGATGTATGAACGTGAACGAATGGATTGGAACTGGTAACCTTCTGTAGTTTCAGCCTACCACCATGGAGAAAAAGTCCGAATTTGTATATGAAAAATACTTGCCTGATTACCTAACAGATCGAAATGGGTCTACAATAGCAAACATGCCTCTTCAACAGAAGATCAATATGCTACTCAGTCATCATGACATACATAACCCGTGAGAGACAGCGTAGTTTATTTTTTTTCCATAAATGTTCTCATCGACTATACTTGACAACGTTACGTCACACAATCGTGTCTATTATGGTGTTTGTAGGACATTCCTTACATGTTTTAACGCGTCATTTCCGTGTCAGATAAATAATTTAGCATCATTAACTTGTAGGTGAAAATTGATGGGCGAAGGTACATAGTGACAATCTGTCACCAATAAAAATTGGTAGGCCTTTTTTTCATTCAATCTAAGGCTGATTTTAGAGTCACGCTGACCGTCGGCGCTGACGGTTGTCGCGAGCTCGTCATTGGTCGAGTCGCTCGGCTCAGCGCTGACGGCTGTCAGACTCGACCAATGACGAGTTCGCAGCGTTCGCAGCTTGGCCATGGATGGGATAGACCACCGGAGCGAAGTCGGAGGAAAACCTAGTAATATTATAAATAAAGAGGACAAATTGTTCGTTTCTGGAGGTTATTTCTGGAACCCCACCGATTGCGAAATTATTTTATTAATATAATGCTACACTACCGCTAAGTACCTTAATACTCAGATTAAATAAAAAGTCAAAATGGAACGTTGCAAACAACAAGGTGAAGCCGGTTAAAACTACGCCTTGCCGTATAAATACACAATTACACGCGCACACGTACAACGAAACTACCCCTTAGCTTGTCAGTCGAGCTTTATTATTTGAGCTGTGAGCTCGAATGACAAGCCAAGACGTAATTTAGTTGTACGTGAGTGCGTGTAATTGTGTATTTGTACGGCAAGGCATAGTTTGAACCGGCGTCACTTTGTTGTTTGCAACGTTTCATCTTGACTTTTTAATTGATCTGCCATAATATAGTATTTTAACCCGAAAATGTGGGATATAAACCACGGAGCGAAGCCGGGAGAAAAGCTAGCAATATTATAACGAGGTATTTTTTTTTGTTTCTGGAGGGTAATCTTAAACAGCTCGATTGGATCCCATTGCGAAAATTCGTTCACTAATTTAAAGCTAGGTAAATTACCGCTGACTTTTTAACAAGTAAAACAAAATTTACAAACCCCGACACAAATTCCTTTTTAAACTAAATAATTTATCTAGTAGTACACACGCATCAATCGACAATCTATCGAAACAAGTAATTATGACACGATATCTCGTAAAAATACCCCGATTCGAAGAGTAAAGTGAGCATAACTATTGAACGGCTGAACCGATTTACATCAAACATAGCAGTCACCTTTCAAACAAAAAAAAAAGCTAAATCAAAATCGGTTCATCTATTTGGGAGCTATGATGGCACAGACAGATACACATGTCAAACTTATAACATATCTCTTCTTCCGTCGGGGGTTAAAAATGTTTCCTATGATAGGCCACGGGGGCGAAGCTTGAAAAAGCTTGTTACTCATGACGTCATCATCCACAGCCCCAATTTTCCCACCG
Source organism: Orthosia incerta (assembly GCA_948252205.1). Lineage (NCBI taxonomy): Eukaryota > Metazoa > Arthropoda > Insecta > Lepidoptera > Noctuidae > Orthosia > Orthosia incerta. Next base: position 12,352,239 of record OX411767.1, read on the forward strand.
CTGAGCACAGGACTCTCTTTTCTTTTGCCCCACATATTGACAGCAGCCTCATCTATTGCCTCCGTTCACTCATGACATACAACCGTCAAAAATCTTATTGGCGCAAATCGAAGATCCATTAACCAAATCATCTACATAGCTGCTACATATTTGGGTTTCGGGTACTACTACGTACGTGCTTAGCTCAAATAGTCCGCATGACTCATCTGTATGGACAGACACGCTATATTTAGCTTATGTAATGTTACATAATACAGCATTACTCTAATGTCAAGGATGCTTTCGCTGGCTCGGAGTTTGTAGTTTTAGCAAACAGATTTTTGTGGGTAGTTGTGAATTTTGTACTAGCTTGATACGCTTTCAACTTTAGCTGTCTGCAATTTTATGGCCTGGATGGAGATTAATCTACAACAAGATCAGCAATTGGACAAACATAATCAAAGGAGATGAATAAAAGAATCAGGAACTGGAGTTACAGACATATCTTATTGAGTCAACAAGCTAAAGTGGCAGTGGGCCAGCCATGTCTTTTAGTAGAAAGAGTCCTAACTGGAGACCACGTAAAGGGAAACTTAATGGATACAATTATTTGGAATGACGATCTCAAAATGGTGGCTAGGACATACTTGACGAAGATGGAGAACCGGTTGTTGTCATTGCAATTTTCTAGAAGCCCTATGTCCAGCAGTTTACTGTGATACGCTGAATTGATTGATTGAAACAGGAACACATCAATTTAGTTGTATGTAGGCAGCTTGACTGCAGAAATATGTTTAAGTTTTACAACTGGTGTGATGTCTCGGTTGATAGGTAGGCCGAATGATAAAGTCGTGGAGGAAACCAGGAATGAAATCAGTGTGGTACACTGTATTCGTTCCTTTTCTGATTGTGAAGAGTCTGTCTAAAAGGGACAATAAAATACCACAATAGGGATGATGACTAAAAAATATTATTTAGTCCATCAGGTGGATACTGTCTGAGTGTATGAAGTTTTTTGAGATGAGTGTGTAACTGTTTTGATTTGTACTTGTTGACATTTAATTTTAAAGTTTTATTTTGTTTATGCTTTTATAAACATTTGTTTATTTTTTTTTTACTTTTGTCTTGGATTCATTTTGTCATTCTTTTTAAACTTTGTTTTTAATGTGAGTTATTTGAAATTTACAGTAGGTTTTAATTTTAATATGAATTTTTGCCTTTTTTGTGACATTTATTAAATTTATTTCGTGTTATTATTTTTTTATTTGTATTATTTTTCATTTTATTTCTTGTTTTACTTAAGCTATTTATTAATGATTGTTTGTTAGTTGTATTTCATTTTGCATTAATTATTATTGTTATTTATACATATTGTGTGTGTAAAGTGTTGCAATAGTGTAATTGACTCCAGCCGTTCTATTTCAATTTCAATAAATAAATAAATAAAGTAATAAATAAATAAAACATAATTATTGGACGCGTAATTTTTCCCCGACACCAAAAGGGTTACGATTTTAGCAGTCTATGTATGTATGTTTGTATTTACGTATGTCCCTCCGTAGCGCCTAAACTATTCATCCGATTTTGATGAATTAAGTGTCAATCGATTCGTTAACATAGCCCGGGTAACATAGGCTAAAAAAACCCGGAGTCGGGTTAGTTTTTAAACATTTTGTCATTTATTCAATTAAGCATATATTTCGCGTGACGCCATTGTACAGTTTTTACTCACAACTCACAAGTGACGACACAAGCCTCCGTCACTCTTGAACTTTGATGCGTTATATCTTTGTATTTTTTTATTAATTTAAAAAAGCAATAAATACATGTCCAATATTTTTTAATAATCTAACTGCCGGACTGGAGAATGATTATTTTTTGCCCAGGAATCATTCCTATGTCTCTCTTATGTCTTCTACTAAAAGATCACAATGAAAGAAGACCTTACTCTTGGCCGGGCACCCAAGCAGAACGCCGTAAACTGTCATGGCCACATAATATTATTACAGTCATTATATTTAGCTGGGCGGGCTATTTTCATAGTCCAGCCGTATTCTGGCAACATATTAAAGATACGAGATATGTTGGCAAGTTAGATTTGTGTACTGTGGAAATCTCGTGTTTTTGGAAAACCATTCCTGAAAGACTGAGAGAAGTTATTCTGTGATTTTTTTTATGAATTTGAGTGTCGCCACAGATAATATAATACTAGCATATAAATGCCTCATCCCATACAAAGAAACCGTGCCGACGTAACTAGCGTTTTTCGTCTGATTATTTTTTGTGCATCAATAGATATATATATAATAGATGGTGTTAGCGACTTGCAAGAAACAGGGTTTACTCGGTTCGTGAATATTTCTTTCCATAAATACATCGACAATTTGTTTTATAGTATTTTTTGCACGTTTTTACAGTAACATTGCACCAACATGTGTTACAATACAAAATTAAACAATCGAGTGGAATGCCACATAAATTTAAAACCGCGCCATCTATTGGCATCAATTTTAAATGGTCCGAAATGTGAATTAAGAGCCAATATTCCATAATTTTGTGCTTAGGAGAGTTGATTAAACAAGAACATACAATGTTTATGTTCAATTCCAGAAAATGTTAATTTTACACACAATTCAATAAGAAATCGGTGCATATCGCGCCATCTAGTGAGATTTATTTGAACAAAATTTTCTTTCTTAGCGCTGGGATCCCCTGGTGTCTTATAACCAGCGGTTTTTGTAGATCTTTGACTGTAGATACGGGTAGTCAGGTATCCGAAAGTCAGACAACCAGTCTTGCCGTGGGGTTTCGTGTTACCCAGTTGCTGGGTTGTGGAGGTCGGCTTCAACGTAATTAGGAAAAGGTAATGAAAATGATGACTGATAAAAGATATACACAGGCTAAAAACATGGATGCAATGTTTCTTAGAAGCTGTAGAGGCGCACTAGTGAAGGATCTTTCGAAATTCCTCCCTTGAGCTCCTCAAGGATTCAATTTTCATCGAGTTTGCGCATGCGCATAAAGCCATCGGATTGTTTTGTAGGCATTGCTGACTGGTAAATATGGTACCACGGCATGCGGCACGAGTAAATCTAATCTCGTGAAGCGACACGAGGATAGGATGTGTTATTTATTTAATAAAATTATGAAAACCACCAAAATGAGGGTAGAAATAAAACATACCTGTAATGGAGGCTCTGTGGTCTGAAACAAATGAATTATTTGATTTAGAATAAAGCCAACTGTATGATCTTAATGTTGGGAAGTCTTGGCTTGCAACCGACCATCATTTGGTCTGATGGTAAGCGTTGATATGGTCGACGATGGTGCATGCTTGGTTAAAGATAACCTATTCAGATGAGTCTTAGTTACTCCTGCTGAGTTAACTCTTTCATATTCTGTGAGTCATATTCATAAATGGAGGGTAGATTGTTTTAAATAAGACTGCAGTAGATGAATGATTGGTTAATGCTGATTGAATTCGATGTTACAATGTTACAGACTAAAACGTGTATCAAGAAAAAGATAGCCTATTCGAAACGAGACAATACAATTCTCCACGAAGTTCTCATCCACTCGCAACTCCTCAGAGTCAAAATCAACAGCGGCGAACACCAGAAAACCTCCAACACAAGGAAGCTCGACGAGATCCGGATAAACTATGCAGCTGTCTTGGATCCCGCAATGGAATTCATCAGAAAAGAACATCGGAGGAGAAAGAAAGACATAATTTCCACTATTCGATACGTGAGGGAATTCAACTGCGAAAAAGAAACAATATCGCAATAACATCGTAACGATATAACTACAAAGACCCAGAATATACGCTCTAAACACACGCCTTCAGTAGCCAAGGCTAAAATCTAGAATGTCGGCATTTGTTTGTGTAATAACCTATTTACTATCTAGGTACATATTATTTGGGCGGTTAACTAAGATGTTTTAGTACTAATAACTGTGTTATTAAGGTTTATATTATGCTGTCAGTGGGGTGGTAACGTCCAATTAGTTCTGGGTGAAAGTAACCTACAATTGAAGCCCTCTCTGAGAATCGCCAGAGGGTCTCCAGACAGACCACGGAATAGTTAGTGAATTACTAAAATAAGCAAAGTACTACAATTGAAGCCCTCTCTCTAAGAATCTCTAGAGGGTCTGCAGACAGACCACGGAATTGTTAATGAATGAGCGTGATAATGTCGTGGTGGCCCAGTGGCTAAGACCTCGCCTCTCGTGCTTGAGGTCGTGGGTTCAAATCCGGGCAAGTACCAATGTGACTTTTTCAAATTCATATGTACTTTCTAAGTTTATCTTAGTCATCACAGGCAACGGTGAAGGAAAACATCGTGAGGAAACCTGGACTTACATAGTTAATGTAAGTCTGAAATAGCCAAGTCAGAGGCCTGTGAGATTCCCAGAGGCGGCTTAATTAACTCTGACACCAGAGGTGGCCACACCTCACACGAAAGAAGAAGAATGAATGAGCAAAATATCAAGCAGGTCCGCAAGAGAACCAGGGTTACCGGCATAGCCCGAAGAATTGCCAAACTTAAGTGGCAGTGGGCAGGGCACATTGCTCGCAGAACGGATGGCCGATGGGGCAGAAAGGTTCTGGAGTGGCGACCGCGAACCGGAAGACGATGCGTTGGAAGGCCTCCCACCAGGTGGACCGATGACCTGGTGAAGGTTGCGGGGATCCGCTGGTTACGAGACGCACGGGACCGGTCAATGTGGCAATGCTTGGGGGAGGCCTATGTCCAGCAGTGAACGTCTTTCGGCTGATATGATGATGACATGATGAGCAAAATAAGCAAAGAACTACAATTGAAGCCCCCTCTCTAAGAATCTCCAGAGGGACTCCAGACAGACCACGGAATAGTTAGTTAATGACTAAAATAAGCAAAATATCTAGCCTATTCCTGTACCGAAGGGACTGGAATGCATGTCCAGCAGTAAGATTACGCTGGAAGCAACAGAGAATTCACTATTACTTAAGCAATCAGACCCCATAGTTATCAGCCCATTTCAAGATGAACGGAACGGCCACAACTGCGGAGGAACCGCGGGAAAAACTTACTAAAGCCGACATCTAAACTCAATATGCTATCAATAAAGCCTCAGAAACTATTCTCGATCACCGAAAATCATTACCCACTAAAAGTAAGGTAGCCTCGACAATATGCTCAACCCTTAAGGGTACACTAGTCGACGGTACGAACTATTTTGTGCGCGGGGTTAAAATGCATTTTAAATCAACCGACAACACGTGCGGCAGAGATAGATGCTGTGATGAGCAGTAAGAAGCTAGTTCGCGTACGAATACACACTTTTGCAAATTTGTAGCGAAATGGATAATGATTTAGGACGAAACCATACGCGCGAAATTTTATAAGCAGACCTTTGGCAGTCTAGATATCATGAAAAAACGACTCAATCTATCTGTTCAAAATTAAATTATTTGCATTGTTGAACTACTAATCTATCCCTGTATGGAGGCCGTTTTGCAATATTCCGTCTTCTTATGGTATTTATTTGCGCCCAAAAATGTGTTAAAATTAGTGTCGAAATGTGGAACTTTCGACGCTTATAACTTTCAAATATTTTCTTTTTTTACTTTTTTGCTTCCATACAAGGCTAGATAATGATGAGACAAATTGATGTCACTTTTTATTTTGAACGTACATCGTCAAACAGTGGAATAATCCCTAGACTACGTTTGTATGGAAGAATTTTCGACTAGTGTACCCTTAAATTCAAAGGCGTGACCGTCACCTCTTTTACGTAAATAATGGTATGGTTGCAACGGTCGTATTAACTTTGATATAGGTAAGGCATCTGGGCAACCCTTTTTCTTTTCTATAGAACCCTTATATCACCGAGAGGATACCGGAGTCTAGAAAATCGATTGGCCCCTAGATTTAGGCCCGTGAAAATCTTAGCGCAGTTAAAATTGAGAATTTGTGGTTCAGAACGTGTCAAACCGTGATTATCTCTCCCATTCAATCTGCCTAGCCTTTTCCCAACTATATTGGGGTCGGCTTCCAGTCTAACCGGATTCAGCTGAGTACCAGTGTTTTACATGGAGCGACTGCCTATCTGACCTCCACAACCCAGTAACTGGGTAACACGATACCTCTTGGCAAGACTGGTGTCAGATCTCAAGCTTCTGACTACCCGTAACCACTGTCAAAGATCTTCAAATGACAGCCGGGACCAACGGCTTAACGTGCTTTCCGAGGCACGGAGGAAATTCGGTATATTGAAATGGTCACCCATCTACGGACCGACCTCGGCAAACGTTGCTTAACCTTGATGATCGACCCGTGCGGCTGTTATTATTTAGCCACGAGCTTTTTAGATTATCTCTCCCATTGAGAGCTATTAATAAGTACTTTTTAGGGTTTCGTACCCGAAGGGTCCAAATGGAACCCTATTGCTATCACTCATGTGTCTGTCCGTCTGTCACACAGGTTTTACAGCCAAACAGTTGGAGCTACAGTCTTTAATTTTCACAGTATAAGCATCTTCACCGCGACCACATCATCGGTTACCATCAGGCGAGATAGTGGTCAAACGCGAGCCTATCGATAGGCTCAATCAATAAAAAAAAACCAAAAAAATCTTGTTGACCCAATGCCATACAAATCCACGGTTATACTCTGGTCACCACTATGAATATGTATGAAATACAATTTACTATAATTACAAATAATACCCGATAAATATCGAATAGTTTGTACATAACAATTTCAGATGAGAATATTTTCTTGTTTCATACTTTTTACAACGTGATTTTTTAGCAGTCGGGTTATAGTTATTTGAACTTATTTTTTAATAATTTTGCGGGTCGATACGGAACGCTAAATGTGCGAAGTACGCACTTGGCCGGTTTTTAGTACAAGAGAAGCTACACTGCAATTAGATCTACAAGGTTAGACAGAAATGGCAAGACAATAGTTTACTAGTCTGGAAGCAGAGAAAACTAGATGACAATGTTGGATTTTCAAGCAAAAATAGAGCACGACAAATACTCAACAACAAATTAGTAATTCAGAAATCGGGTATTTGCATCAGTGACATAAATTTCAATGCGTCATTTGCAATCATAGGGGTTTTTCCGGTATTTTAATTATTATTAATGCATTCTATCTGTCTCGATCAGTCATCTATTTCCTCTAACACTCCTCTAAGACAAGTTTCTGCTACCGAGACGAGATTGCGATTTTAATTTGAGAGTACGATAATGGGCTTTTTGATGATGGACAGCCAAAATTATCTTAAAAGACTTATTCTAGATCATCCTAGACGACGTAAGATTGTGACACGATTTGTAAGAACTAAGTTTGATAATGACGTCAAAACCTGGATCAGAGCCTTTGACGGAACTAAACTAATCCTTCCTGGGTAAGCTCCGTGTACTACCACTTGCACCTTCCACGAATTAAACGAAGCCCATGACAGAGCTATCCAGTTGGTTACACAATGGTCGATTTTATTTGTCAAATTGTATGTAAGCGTGGTGATCATTGCTCGTTTCTTCTGAGAAGACACCTTAGTAGCACTGCAGAGGACAATTGGCTTTTATCACTATGCAGCATCTTTTTAGCCCGTAAAGCAAGTACTATGATAGAATACGACGCAGTACCCCGTTGGCAGGTTTGGACCGTGTCCAATGTGATTAAGAATTGCTGTTAAAACTACGGGCAAACAGCATTGAACGACGGAAATTAGACGTTGGTTAATGGTTATTTCCATGGCAATAGAAAACTTTTGGTACAAAGCCACTACGAGTGTCGATGCCTAGATGAATGTAGGACGGTAAGGGAGTTTCCTTGTGGTGCGATACAATTTAAATTGCGTCGATGGGCGATAAGTGCAAGATCGCTCTTACTTTCTAAGAAAATTTGAATGAAATCGTATGAATTGCATGTCATTGCGTCCACTTGAACGTACTAACAATAACGCTTAATAAATATTACTAATCGGTGTGGCAAAAAGTTATTTAAAAAAATAAAAAAACCCGACTGCTTAAGAAGCGAACTAAATAGACGTAAACAAGGAGAAAATCGTGCTGTGCAGTCGGAGGATACATATTATATATATGTATACGCGAGCTGGCTGACCAAAACCAGATGTATACTCTTTAGTTATTTTTTTTTTTTCGAATAAGGAACATTTAAACATATGAGTGTTATATATTTTTGATAAAACCCTTACACAATGAGTTTGGAAGAAAAAACCACCACAATATGTCGCCCAAAATCAGTAATTTTTCCAATTTGAATGTAGCCAGTGACACTCGCAGGGTTAAGACGAATCGATTGCGTAAGAACCATCAAAATCGGCCAACGCGTTTGGTCATACAAACATACATACATAGGCTGACCCTCCTTCGGCAGTCGGGTAATAAATTGAATCGCGTCGAACCATTAGAAAAGACGCTTAGCCCAGCTACCACCAAGCTAATTATATAATATTTTTACCAAGGAATGAGCGATTCAAATATAAAATCGTTTTAATTAACATAACATTAAAATAAACATAGCAGTGTGCCCAGTAGGACATAAGTAATAGTAAATTGGCTCGTGACCTGGCCAAAGTAAATATCAACAACAATACTATATTATTTAATCTTTATATTATTTCAGACACATGGCATTGTGTGTACAATTTTTTAAGAGCAATACTGGACATTAAGCTATTGATCGATCTACCTTGAACAAAAGAATTAATGCCCACTCTGTAAAATTTGATATTATTGTGTAAATTGGGACAAATATTTATTTCGTTGATCTATCTATTAAAACATGTTAGGAATAAACAAGAGAAGAATGCTCTAATTCTGTACTTAAAACCCATTTACACAGTTACAAGTACCAACTATAGCTGGTAAAAAGAACGCGAAGGTGAAACGAACTATTTCTGGCAAAGGGACGCCTGCTGTGGTCACAGAAACTGACCAAAAATAACGCCACTCCAATGACAATCAGGGTTCCAACGTCACAGAGGCGTTGACACTAAATGACGTACTTCTGGAGCAATGCCAACCTACAGGTAATACTATCAAATTCAAATTTCGAAATGATTTAGCCGTAAAGTTTTTATGAGGGTAGTTCTGTTTTATTTGATGATTTTCGTTGTGTATTCGAGTGAATGAATTTTTGGGATTTGTTGATTGAGCGTGGAACGAAGCACGTTTTGTTTACGGTGATTGAATGCGTTTGAAAGTTCAGAAATTGACGCTTTAGGGTTCTTAATTGCTTATCCATATTTAGCTAGGTGATAAAGGGGATCTTTGAATCGAAAGTATTAGGGACAACTTTCAATGGAAATAAAGCCATTCAGGTTAATGTTTTCGAGGCAACAGTTTTAAATTGGGGACAGTGTTTTCATGGCATTTAGTATTATGTCCCAGTGGAATTAAAATTTGTCAAATAACATGTACCTAATTGAGAACGCAAATATGGTAATGAATGCTTTCAATTTCTGTGCATGTAGTCTACCCAGATAATCCTCTTTTAACCCGTATATGCGTTTAAACGTTATCGCAGATGATACAGCATCTATAGCAAGACCTACATTGAACATTTTCATTGTCATCGGACCAAGAAAACATGACTTCGACAATTTTCTATACGGATACCGTAACCGTAATCATCATCATCAATACATATAATAAATCTGTAGAAAAATAATTTATGTACATCGAAAAAAAAAAAAAAAAAAATAGCCAGGGTGTTAAAGGATAACCAACAGAACCCATTTCCAGCATTTTTAGAATTTTTGTCTGTTTGTCTGTTTATTTGTGCACGCATCACGTGAAATGTACGAAACCAATGTAAACAACTTTTATACATAAAAATTGTGCGTAACTTGAAAAATTACTTAGTTTTTGTTTCATCGCAATCGGTTCACTCTATCAAAAGTTAGATGAATTTAAAGTGTTCAAGAAGTAAAGTTATCACAACACACGCAATTCAGATACTCGGCGAGTTGAACTCGATATTCGATAGATGGCGTCGTGCATTTGAAGTCATTTTCTGAATGGCGATGTTAAAATTCTCCGCGAAAGAATGATGACTATAGAAAAAAATTGTAGGTAGGTAGGTGGGGTAGGCAGGAAGGTAAGTAGGGTAGGGTTGGCAGACAGATGACGGGAGCGAAGCCGCGGGCACAGCTAGTACACAATAAATCTTTCAGAGGCACTAATATTCCACTGACCTTTCAGCAGTGTACAAATATGACAAACGACTATACAAGTTGACTAATATTTGAGGATGCCAGAGGTCAGACGTGGGTTGAGGTGGTCGAACCGATGTCTTAGAAGGTGGGTAGTCGTGACTGGGCACAAAATTCCTACGGACATTATTGGACTAGATTATTCTGCTGTGTAATTTTTTGCGTATTTCCTGGCAATATTTATGCTGTTCTTTGTCTAGCTGGCTACCGTAGATGATGTAAAAGATGGCATATTGTCGAATTCACATTTTTCTAAGGCCTTTTTTAACCCCCGACGGAGGAAAAAGAGGGGTGTTATAAGTTTAACGTGTGTTGCTGTGTATCTGTCTGTGGCATCATGGATTTAGATTTTTTCGTTTGAAAGGTTTTTGTCGAGAGTGTTCTTAGCTATGTTAGGTGAAATTCGGTTTAGCCGTTCAAAAGTTATGGATTGTTTTCTGTTTGAAACGGAGTATTTTCGCAAGATAACGTCTCATAATTACGTGTTCGATAGATAGTTGATCGAAGGGTGTCTACTACTAGATAAATTATGTAGTTTAAAAAGTATGATATAAAAAAAAAGTAGCCGGGGGGGGGGCGTTTTGGCAATTTTTAATTTTTACTTGTAACAAACAGGACTTGCTGGATGTTTTGTGATAAAGGGGGCTCGTAACGAAGACCGACCGAGAGACAGAGATCCCTCCATGCCAACAAGAAGCACATTCAGCCGGCTGTCAATTGCAGATCTTGGACAGTCCTTAAGGACTGACAAACAGTCTGACCAAAGGGTATCATAGAGGTCAGATAGGCAGTTGTCTATACTTATAAATTATAAAGAGAAAAGATTTTTTTTGTTTGTTTATACCGAATAGGCTCCGAAACTACTGGACCGATTTTAAAAATTCTTTCACCAATAGAAAGCTACATTATTCCTGAGTGACATAGGCTACGGATCCTGTGGGGTGGCCCACGGGAGCGAAGCCGCGGCAACAGCTAGTTCTTTATAAAAGACTAATAGACTTGTAGTCGTCAATACAGTGGCTCAGTTGTAAAAGTTAGGCTCGTGTTTGATCAATACCTATATGGTATGTGATGATGCATTCAAAGATGGAACACGCTAGCCTGGAAGTAACCTATTCAATCTAGACGAAGATTAACTTTAGCTTTAATATTCATTAACCGTAGTTTGTGGCCCGGTATATTAAAATAAGTATTGGCGCTGAATGCCGCAGTGGCCTTCTGTGTATAAGGTCGTCTGCATCTAAATGTTACATAAATCTTGCAAATATTACTCCCAAGTACAGTTTAGGTCTGCGATTCGATTTTTAGGGTTCCGTAACAAAGGGTAAAAACGGGACCCTATTACTAAGACGCCGCGGTCCGTCTGTCTATCTGTCCGTCTGTCGCCAGGCTGTATCTCATGAACCGTGATAGCTACATAGCTAGGCAGTTGAAATTTACACAGATGACGTATTTCTGTTGACGCTATAACAACAAATATCAATATTTAAGTGGGGCTCCCATACAACAAACGTGTTTTTTTTGCCGTTTTTTGCGATAATGGTACGGAACCCTTTGTGCGCGAGTCTGACTCGCACTTGGCCGGTTTTTTCATGGATTTGTCCAAGTTTTTAGAGAAGGTGAGCGTGTATGTTTTTCATCGTTTCGCGTTAAACCATTATCTCACGTGATGATAAGCGATAATGTGGCAGAAGATGGAGAACGCTTGCCTAGAAATAAACTAATCACTCATGACTTAAAGACCTCGAGGTCTAATAATTCTGCATAATCTTTTCCCAATAGGAATGTTTCCTGGTTAGAAAACCGGCCAAGTGCGAGTTGGACTCGCGCACGAAGGGTTCCGTACCATTATCGCAAAAAAATCACGGGTCATCAGTATGGATACAGACGGATCGCGGAATCTTAGTAATAGGGTCCCGTTTTTACCCTTTGGTTACGGAACCCTAAAAATGATAATTCTATTTAGTCCGTCAATGTGATTATCAAATAATATTATTGGAACCGTATTTTTGCTTTATCAAATAAATAAAAATTTACAAAGATGCGCTTTCATTAAAATTCAGGAGTGGGGGATAGTGACGTCAATTTGTCAGTATAAAGTGTAGCACACCCGATATTTCAACGCACTGTATCGTCGACATTTTTTGTTTACCTGGCAATAGAAAAAAATACGTGTCCAATATTTTTAGGTTATCTAACGGACTAAATAGATATTTTTGTCTTCTACCCTATTGTATTGGGGTTGGAATCCAGTCTATCTGCATAAAGCTGAACTCTTCAACCCAAGTAACTAACTGAGTAACACGACAATCCTTGGAAATACTGGTGTCGGATTTCCTAGCTCCGTAACTACCGTTAATCACAGCTGGGACCAACGGCTTACCTTCCTCTTAAATACCCCTGGCAGGTTTACGCCAGTATGAAAATCCGTATTCGACCCGGAATTTCAAGCATTTCGCGATGAAGAATTATACGTAAACTTCTCCCGTCTCTGACCTCAATTCCTTTGCCTCGCAGATACTAATTTATTCATTTATAATCTACTTATTACACCATTAAGTGTTTACCCGTAAGTTTAATACGTAATTACCATATTTAACGCCTGAAACTTTGCAGGAAGTGACAGTTTCCTGAACAATTTCAGATTGGGCGGAATACTTTGACGTCAGTTAAGATTTAGGTATTGTGGAACCGACCTGGATATTACATCAGCTTCGCGATAGTGACGACATTGAAGGCATTTTAATTAAGAACATTTTAGCCAATTTCACTGAACTCTGTTGTGGGTAAAGCATTGTGACGTACTGTTTTTAACGTACTTATAGTAACAGAATAAATATACGACGAGACCCCTAAGCGACTCGCACTACTGACAGCACTGCAGAAGTGCAAGCCATTTTAATTAAGAACGTTTTAGCCAATTTCACTGAACTCTGTTGTGTGTAAAGCATTGTGACGTACTGTTTTTAACGTACTTATAGTCACAGAATAAATATACGACGAGACCCCTAAGCGACTCGCACTACTGACAGCACTGCAGAAGTGCAAGGCATTTTAATTAAGAACGTTTTAGCCAATTTCACTGAACTCTGTTGTGTGTAAAGCATTGTGACGTACTGTTTTTAACGTACTTATAGTCACAGAATAAATGTACGACGAGACCCCTAAGCGACTCGCACTACTGACAGCACTGCAGAAGTGCAAGGCATTTTAATTAAGAACGTTTTAGCCAATTTCACTGAACTCTGTTGTGTGTAAAGCATTGTGACGTACTGTTTTTAACGTACTTATAGTCACAGAATAAATATACGACGAGACCCCTAAGCGACTCGCACTACTGACAGCACTGCAGAAGTGCAAGGCATTTTAATTAAGAACGTTTTAGCCAATTTCACTGAACTCTGTTGTGTGTAAAGCATTGTGACGTACTGTTTTTAACGTACTTATAGTCACAGAATAAATATACGACGAGACCCCTAAGCGACTCGCAGTACTGACAGCGCTGCAGAAGTGCCTTAATGGTCTCGTCGGTGCGTATGTCGTTTCGAGCTTTTGTAGGAACTTTCCATACTGTTTGTATATTTTTACTGTGGTATAGTGCTCGGCAAACTTCTGAGCCGCCCCGAATCTGGCTTTCCGATGCGCAAGGCACGAAACGGTGCTGTTTTTGTAGGAGATTTACTACTGCGCAGCCATTGTAGCCTACTTCAGGACGGCCAATAAGTTTGGCGATAACTATACCTAATGTAAAACACACAACATCATGCCTTTATTTTCCGAATGATTAAGCAGAGGTGTTTAAAACACCCACAGTCTGCCAGTTATGATTAAGTCTCATGTAATAGTTAGCGCGCAATGAAGACTCAATGGAGTGTCTTGTAATCCAAGGCAGAATGGAGGGCAAGAGATCCCGGGGTCGCTCTTCGACTAGATTAGATGCCTCATCCCATACAAAGAAACCGTGTCGACGTAACTAGCGTTTTTCGTCTGATTATCTGATTATTTTTTGTACATCGATCGCGTTCGGTTCCGTTCCACGGCGATAGATAGATGGTGTTAGCAGCGACTTGCAAGTAAAAGGGTTTACTTGGTTCGTGAATATTTTTTCATTAAATACAGTGACGATTTGTTGTATAGTATTTTTTGCACGTTTTTACAGTTTCATTGCAAATGTGTTACAATAAAAATGTAAACAATCGGGTGGAATCACATCACACATCACATCATCAGCCTATTAATGTTCCCACTGCTGGGACACAGGCCTCCTCTCTGAGAGGGGAATGGGCCGTAATCCACCACGCGGGCTCAGTGCGGGTTGGTGGATGTCACATGTCTTAGATTTTTTGTCGATCGTGTGGAATGCCTCAGAAATAAAACTTTTTTACAAAAATACAACCGACTTCAAAATAAAAACACTACAAAGTGAAAAATAACTTAATTTTCGGAAGTCGGTGTTCCTGCTTTTGTTTCTTCGTTTTTTTTGACACCGACTTCCGAAATTTAAGTTATTTTTCACTTTGTAGTGTTTTTATTTTGAAGTCGGTTGTATTTTTGTAAAAAAAAAAAAAAAATTTTACTTTTTAGTTGTGGTTCATAATATACCAGTTCTATAGGCTAGGTACCTATAATACCCAAAGAAAATACAAAATAGATTAACCTAATAACATGAAACTTAAATAAAACCCATGGAATGAGAGTATACCAGGGTGAACTGTTCACACCTGAGTACCTCTTTAGAGCGTACCAGTGTGATGTTATGTTATGAAGTGGTGTAAACAATAAACAGAATAGCTATTGCAGCTATCCCGAGTGATTTGCCGTAATTTTTTGAAGAGTTCTGATGAATATCTCCGAAGTTCTTCACCAGATCTTGAAGAAAATTAAATGGGACCAGACGACAAGCACCAGCTTTCAAATAAAAAAAGAATCATCAAAATCAGTTCACCCAGTAAAAAGTTTTTGGGAAGTCGGTTAAAAAAGAAAGAACATACATTTTATTCTACTGTCATAAATCGTTTGTCAATCCGTACTGACGGTCTACCTTGCAGTATCAATATGGCTAATTTATTTATTAAACTCATTTCGATAAATAAATACGTGTGCCATGATAATATATCAAGGATTTTTGATTAAGCAGGATTTTCCAATATCGTAATAAAATAATTATCTTATCGAAACTGTACTTCACTTTCAACACAGGAAGCTACTTGCAATTAATTATTTAAATTCGTTATCTTATTTTATCTGCTGTAATTTTTTTGTGACGAATTATGCCCTTTCAGCCTTGCATAAAAAACGCTACGTGTCTATCTGTATATAAATGTTTGAAAGAAAAGAAAGGAACAAAACATGTTTATTTGGCACAATGGAGGCAGGTACAAACATAAAAAAACGGTCAAGTGCGAGTCATACTCGTGCGCCGAGGGTTCCGTAT
Source organism: Orthosia incerta (assembly GCA_948252205.1). Taxonomy (NCBI): domain Eukaryota; kingdom Metazoa; phylum Arthropoda; class Insecta; order Lepidoptera; family Noctuidae; genus Orthosia; species Orthosia incerta. The sequence goes on from OX411767.1 coordinate 12,367,888, forward strand.
CTACCCATTATACCGCCATTATAAAATTGGTCTGGTGGCTAAGTTTTAAAGATATGGGCAAATTTAGATTTACGCGAAAACTAGTAAGTACCAAAATTTAAATTAATTATATTTTTTTTTTATATTTGGGCATATATATTTTTTTTTGATTCCACGTCAACGGGAACTACCATATAGGTTTTCAACCCAAAACCTATATGATACTTCCAGTTGACTTAGAATTGTCAATTTTGGTTAAAAGCAAGGTCTTAAAGCACAAGTAAAGGGTTCCGTACCATTATCGCAAAAAACGGCAAAAAATCACGTTTGTTGTATGGGAGGCCCACTTAAATATTTATTCTATTGTTTTTAGTATTTGTTGTTATAGCGGCAACAGAAATACATCATCTGTGAAAATTTCAACTGTCTAGCTATCAAGGTTCATGAGATACAGTCTGGTGACAGACAGACAGACAGACAGACGGACAGAGGAGCCTTAGTAATAGGGTCCCGTTTTTACCCTTTAGTTACGACACCCTAAAAGTCATGACGCGTTGTCTCCCCTGTCTGCGAAAGATTTCACTTTGACTACACGCTCCGGCTCTTACCATAATCTTCTTCTTCTTCGTCGTATCGATGATTCCAAAATTGAATATATTTTGACCAGAATTCAGCCACGCCAACAGCGTTGTCATTTGCCTCACAAAGGTATTTTAAGGTGCAGGTGTTTTTGCACAGAGAGCAAGACAAAAGGTGAGGCATTGTTTGGGACGTGGCTCCGCAATCGCACAGTGGGTCATCTAACTAGGTTGTGCCTGCAGCGACCCACCTGGCGTCGTAGTCGGTTTAGAGATTTCCAGGTGGGCCAAGGCAGTTGGTGGCCCGCAGGGAGTTTTTCTGCAGGCTCAATATAATCAACTGGAGGGAGGTGTCTGAGGAGCCATAGATTTTTCTTTGTTTCCCTTAACTCGTTGGTGTCATAAATGTTAAATTTTCGTAAAGGTTACAATACTTATCCAATCACTTTTACAATCACGTGTATTTAAGATACGATATCTAGAAGCAAGTTGATAAATCGGATTGGAAGATTGCAACAATGAATCGAGCAGCTAGGTTGTTCACCCAACCGTAGTATATACCTACAGTTTTACTTAGTGAATTGATAAAAAAACGCTTTTGCTGCAAGATCTTGAAGTCACGAATGAATTGGTTAGGTCTGGACAATCATGGACCAAAATGGACAACAGTGGTGGCCCTGTGGTGATACAATGGCAACGGCTACGCCTTGCGAGTAATTTCAAAAATCGAAGACATGTGTCATTAATCAACCCGTCCTGGACCAGCGTAGTGGATTATTCTCCACTCTCTCTCAAACAGAGCAGGCATGTGTCCCGAAAGGATAAGCTTGAAGCTTCCGTGAGAGTGACCGGGATAAAATCACCACGCGGGCCCAATACGGGTTGGGTTGGCCATATTACAATGTTGTTCTTTTTGTTTACTTCGACATTCAAAAAGGAAATCTGTCCATTGTTTTTTTTTACTCCTTTGTGGACGACAGATGGCCAGTACTTGCCGAAATTATCGAAAGTACCGAGTCTATAACTACCAATAGATACGAGTTATTACTTGTCGTACGGTAAACCTTGTCACTTTTATGAATTCAGATTGTGCTAATAGGATAAAAAGATATGCAAATGAATGATAATATTAATTCATTTGACGGTTTGATGTAACCAGTAACGCCATCTATCAGAAGTAACGTGAACTAGAATACTTTTCGACACGTGGGTTCAAGAAAGGATGATAAAGTTTCGATTATTGCCTTGAATGCTCTGAGAGCAAGCTGTTTTGCCATGGGACTTCCTCAGACGTGGTGTCATGAGCACTTCTACAAAAAAAAAACTAAGAAGTATCACAATACAACGTTCTTAAGGGCTACAATATTATATTTATTACCTTTCAAGAGGGGAAAAAGGACCCTAACGATATCTTACTGTTATCGTATGTTAAATCAATATTTTGTTGTGTGTCTCTTCGTCAATATGGAACCGTGGTTTTAGATTAGCAAAAATGTATTACATATTGCGTACTGCAGTCTTATCGTTTTGAAGCGTTCACTATTACAGACATTTTAAGGAAAATTTGCGAATAATCACTAAATCGATAGCAAAAAGTTTATGCTTAAAACTTACAACTTCAAAATCCGCGCCATCTTGTCAAATCAAACGTCAAAAATTCCCGCGCAAATCTAAAAATAAAATTTAAAAAGTGCTACCGTAGTCTATGTACAACATCACGATTACGGAACACGAAATAGCGATATGAAAACGTTTCTGATAAGGCGAAACATAACCTCAAAATGATCACATGTTATGTCATGCTGTGTGACGCAAATATACGTATAGGCATAATATATTAAAACAGTAGCTTTTAGTCGTGACTATGTTACGTTCATGTTTAATTTACATTTCCATTATAATTTGGCAATGAAAGAATTTTGATCAGCTGTGTTTTACGAATGCGGTTTTTGACCGAACAAGAACTGTTTTCTGGAGCAATGGGACAACTGAATGCTCTAGATTTCATAAATGTTCTCCATGTATTTTTCGATTTTATGACTGAGAATGAAAAAGGGCAAGAGAATGCAGCTGAAGACGATGATACGAAAATATTCATTCTCATCTCGGAAACAATGAACGTCAAAAACCTGACACAAAATGCGGTAGTGATCCGCTGTTTTATTTTTCAGAGCCTCGTCATGTGATAGTCTCTAGCTGAAGCTCAAGTCTCTGATCACCAGATCTTCTGTCAAACTGCATGTCTGTGATTGGTTGACCACAAAAACAACAATGAACAACCTGACATGACAAAAAAAATTAAACCATATTTTGAATAAACTTTTTTTATGACATCAATTGATAATTCAGTAACTAAATTGTTACTATTCATTTCGGATTTTTTGTTTTAAGACGTAAAATAAACATGTATTCCAGTTATTAGCATACCTAAATCAAAAAGTTTTGACGCAAATTTAATCAAATACGCGTTTTAAGCGTCACGTTTTTTCATTGAAGTTGCCTTTTTTTGTGTCCTTTGTTTTAGATTTTTATTACTGAGTGTCATACAAAGCTACTGCTGCAGCATTTCCTTCTGCGACATAAGCCGCGGAAAAAATCTAATGCAATAATATTTTCATTTATAATTTTTCTGCACAACCTGAATACGGAAGGATAACAAACTGTGATGATGTGTATCATCAATTAAGTTTAATTAATCATAATATGTATTTATAATTAATAATTTAATATTATGGTTTAATGATTAAATGCCTATTGCGGTGAATTCATCTACTTTCAGACTCTCTCAACACGACGAGACAACAATTTTTTTGTATTTTTTGTTTCTGGTACCTACATTTATGACACTTATTTTTAATTTCTAGGAAAAATAGCTGTCGAACTTACAACGCGTCTGTTTTTTTTTAATTCAGGCTTCCAGGATAATGCACTTAGTTACAATGCAACATGTAGCTGCATTGTGCTAATATACGTAATTTTTTACTTTTCTCCAGTGTTTCTCCAACTGAACTCCTTCTACTGCTGAGCTAAAGCCTCTTCCGATACATAGAAGAGATGATCACACAAATCACAAGCGCGATGGTGATGCCAACCTACCTTCAAAAACTACTCATGAGACTTTCCTACCCCATCAGTCCTCGAAAATTATATTTTGAAATATTCAACATTCAATGAGCCATGCTCGTTCCTTCTCTGTGCGAGAGAACTTTTTACTCAGAAGTGGGATTTTTACAGACTGATATTTATATTGTTTATTATTTATCGATCGGGCATGACGAAATACATGAGTATATTTAAAAAGCTATTTCTAATTCAATTTGTTTGATATAGTGTTTACAAAAGTCGGGATAATGATAAGGGTACCTAATTATAGATTTATTTTTCTTGTGAAAATAACTGCATACCAAAGTCTACGTTAGAAAAATACAGATGGAGATGGCGCGACGGCGTACTTTGCAGAGGCTATGACCGAGGAATTAGCCAACCACGTGTAAAAATCCTCGCAACAGTGAAGTCGCTCCGCAAACCCGGTGAAACCTCCAGAAAGCTGGTGCGCTTCTAGGTGGAGCTAGGTTAGATCCCCACGAGTAACGGACCGAATGGGAGTCTAAGTGTGAAAAAAAGAACCCTTTCTAATCTGAATAGAATATGGCGGGGTGACTTGGGTGTCTTTCAGAGCACGGAAATGGGAACGATCCCGATCTCTGTGGCAATACAAGTGACAAACGTAACTTTTAAATCTATTTGCCTAGTATTTTCCAAACTAACTTTAGAGTTGGCTTCCAGTACAATCAGATGCAGCTGAGTACTATAATTTACATGGAGCAACTGCACTAACTTTTAACGGTCAAGTTTGAGTCACCCTAATATTAGTCAGCTCGACCCTGCGTTACTGGGTGCTAGCTGTCCAGACGCCGCTCGAAGGGACACCTTCCATACACCTCCTTTCAAGCAATCTACAATCAATTTCTATTTCATGTTTAAAAATGCAACAAGACCTCATCAAAACCAAGTGAAGAATGTCAATAAGCTGAACCAAATACATAACAAAGGTAAAACCATTGCAAACATTAGTTGAAAATTATTGCACACGACTTTTCACGAGTTATATTGAAGAACATTAAGGTTACATTAGTCGACGGCACAAACTATTTTGTGCGCGGGGTTAAAATGCCTGCTATCTCATCCGACAACTCGTGCGAAAGAGATAGATGCTGTGATGAGCAGTAAGAAGCTAGCTACGAAAACGAGCGCGCGAAATTTTATAATCAGATCTTTGGGAGTATAGATATCATGAAAAAACGACTATACGTCTATTTTCAAAATAAAATTATTTGCATTGTTGAACTACTAATCTATCCCTGTATGGTGGTCATTTTGCAATTTTCCTTCTTCTTATGGTATTTATTGCCGCCCAAAGATGCGTTAAAATTAGTGTTGAAATATGGAACTTTCGACACTCATAACTTTCAAATACTTTTCATTTTTACTTTTTTGTTTCCATACAGGGCTAGATAATGATGAGACAAATTGATATCATTATTTATTTTGAACGTACATCGTAAAACAGTCGAGTAATCCCTAGACTACGTTTGTATGGAAGAATTATCGACTAGTGTAACCTTAACTCTAGCATTCCCCAAAGATTTGGGAATTTTACTTACATCATATATAGCTCGCCCACTTTTCTTTTTCTTCCCATATAAGAGGGGGCGACTCTATGGCCATCAACCGTGCACAAATCCTGCTAAAATTCGAGTGATGGGACAATTGAGATGATGACCAACGGCTCCCGCAGACAGGCGCTGCTTGGCATTGCAACAACAACAGGAAGACGTTTGTTCATAGAAAACTATTTACAGATAATTCTAAAAGAAGTACGGTAGAAAAAAAACATTTGTCAAGGGACTCTGGTAGATGTGAAACAAAATATTTAAAGAGAAAGACAGTGCTTATATTCCTACTCATAGAAAGATACAATAAGAAAAAGTAATTGTATGGAGGGCCAGTAACAGATTGCCACGAGGCAGTAAGACAAAAAACAAAAATTGTCAGTAAATATACAGACTGCAGAGTCATGTAACAAACTTGTATCCAGCTGAATCCGGTTAGACTGGAAGCCAACCCCAATAAAGTTGGAAAAACCTATGTAGATGATGTAATTCAGTTATGCCAAAGAGTAATAAAGTGTAGGAATAATAGTCACAGCGGATCTTTGTGTCTCTGAAGTTGGCAAAGCGGTTGGCTTTGCGCAAGAAATATTTTGTCATCGAGTATACTGCATAGAGTAAGCGAGATAGGACGATACGACAAACGTAAACGAGTGAAAGAGACAGTTATACAATGCTATCTTCACTTTGAACATTGACAAAAAAATTGCTACTACGCTGGGTCTTACAGCCAATTCAGAGACACAAAGATCCGTTATGAGCATTATAAAACATAATTTCTATTTGTGAACTGTCACAGTAAATATAATTTTACCAAAAGATATTTGCTATCTTAATTTGATATCAAAAATTGGGCCAAATATTCAACCTTGAGATGATATAATTATTATGCTTATTGTTATCCGAGCTATATTTTTATACCGATATATTTTTTAGGCAATTTTTTTTTTGTCGAACAATGTTTATGTACATAAATGATGCAAAATGAGCATGTAATGATTGTAGAAGGTGGCTTTCTATAGTTTCTGCATACTCCCCTGAGAAAAAGGGGGAGTATATATGTAAATTTTTTCAGGTCAATCAGTATTCAGACTTCAAGGTATGGTCATATCTGATGATCTGTGTTATTACGAAAATACAGCTCAGCTAAACTAACAAACTCGTCGCCTTTTATGTAAGAGTTAAGAAGGTGTAAAGGTAGACCTTGAGGGCCTGAAACGTGGATTCACATGAGACAAAATGGCTTTTGAATGGATTCAGTAATTACGGCACTAAACCGGTTAATGCCAGTTTGAAAGTGATGTTTAGTTTTTAATATTCTAATGTTGAATCTATTCAGATCTAATGTTGAATCTATTCAGAAATTACTTACTTCTATAACTTATAATACCTATTAAAATAATGTCAGAAGTTAATCTAAAACTTGAAATAACATATTGAGTGATAAAACGTAAGTTTTACACCTTATAATATGAAATAAATGTTGTTTTACAACTGTTTTATAACTTGTATATTGTAATATGTGAATCAAATGACACTAAAATTGATGACATAGTGTAAATAGGACTCCTCATATTAAATAAGGTTCTGACAATCACTACGAGATCACTGTAGTTTAGCAAAGATATGGGTTTTATTAACTGCTACCTTGCACGACGATGTTACTGAATCCCTTGAGTGTTTAAAACGTGGATTCACGCAAGTCGCAATGGCTTTTGTATTGCTTCCGTAATTACGAGCACACAACCGGTTAAAGGTATGGTCATTATATGCCTTTAGGACTCCCAATATGTTGGGATTGGTAGTCAGAAGTCTGATAGTCTGAATGCAAGTCTTACCAAAGACGGTTGGCAAGTAACTGGGCTGTGGAGGTCAGATAAGCTGTTAACGCAAGTAAAATACTGGTTAGCTAGCATACCCTAAGCCTACCCTAACATAGTAGAGAAACAGATAGATGAGTGAAGATAGTAAGATAATCAATAAATGAAGAATGCAAACATAATTATGTTATTCTTAACTAAAAGCTATTTATAAAAACCAATAGAAGACTTGTGTCAACTTTATAGAAATCATTGTGCAATACGGTTGTAAGAGACTCCAACATTGTTAAAATCTTATCCGACAAGGGAGCATGGTGGTGATTACAGCCCAATTCCTCTCAGAGTCTGTGACGCAGCAGTGGGAACATTATTTGATGCATATCCACATTTTAGAACCATAATTCTCTTAGAACATGTATCCTTCATACATATAATTCTCTGCTACCCATCATCTCAGATTGTTTACACAGTCTTTATGACAACAAGTAGGTAGGTATGAAAAAAAAACCTAAGCTGTGTGAGTTAAGCTAACTTAGCTTTGTGTCTTGGTCTGCAAACAGCTTTTGAGGATGCAAGAGCGTGGAATCTATTGCACCATAAGACCTTGAAGACATTGAATTTAACTCTATATTTTTTTGCTGGGTACCCTCAATACAAATTTATTACTCAGCAGTGGTATTCTGGAAAATTTAGGTGAAGTGAGCTCAAATCTTATCATCATTAGTTCACTTTAAGCTTACTTCACCAAATTTTTTAAGGTGAGATGTTTATAGAATAAGTCAACTGGTAATGAAGTAAGCAGGTACTCAGCTTAATGCAGATGTTTCGTTTTTCTTTTTCCCTTCGCCTAAACTCAGGTTGTGACAACATGAGTTTCTTAAAATATCATCTAACTATAGTTAAGAGTTTTTTTTTCTGTAAATCCAAAGTAGATAATCAGAGACTATACTATAAGATTAATTTAGTTTTTAAGTCCGATATCAAATACAGGTTAAGTTAATTCAATCTAGAATTAAGAAATGATAGAAGAACATGGAAGGCAAGAAACTGAGTAGATTATCAATTTCAAGTTAAAGTATTAATTTAGAGTTTACAGATTTGGATCATGTGTTATTAAAAAAATGTGCAAGCTTGGTTAAACAATGGGCCAAAGTGGATGTGTTAAACCGTTAGTTACAAATAGTATGTAGGTATAAAATCTTCCTGGCAAATGCATAAGAATATTGAGAAACAATAACATCAATAGGCATAACATGCGATAGCCACGGACCAACCTGAAAAAAAGTAATCCGAAGTAGACATAAGTCATCGTTGGAAAAACTGGGTAAAATACATACATAAACAATTTCTTTCTTTCATGATTCAACTATTAATAGAACCAAATTGCATCATTAATGTTATGACATTGTTTTGTTTACATAATATCACTCACCTGCCAAGGGTTGACTTTCGGTATTGGTGCTTCTACAAACTTCTTCGGCTGATTCTCAGATGATTGCTGCTGCTGCTCTGGCGTTGGCTGAGGATCCGTGTGCGGTGCGGGGGCCTTGTGAGGGCGAGGCGGGGCCCTACGCTCAGGGTGCCTGCGCCCCTTCCCGGGACGGCGTCCGTGCGATATGACAGGCACGAAGCCTTCCTCCTCCTCTCCGATCTCTGCATCCTGCTTCGTAGGAGGTGCGTCAATCACCACTTCACCCGGCGCAGCTTCAATGTTCTCCTTGTTGCTCTCACCCCCTCTAAAGTTCAAAACTGACGCGTAAGAGGGCCCTGCGCCCTCGGCGGACACGCGGGCGGCCATGCCGCCGCTGCCCTCGTTATGTAAGCCCGGGCGCGCGCTCCGCGCCGACAGACGATCACGAGCGCGCCTCCATGCCCCTTAACACGACGGCATGATGGGGTTAACCCAATAATCGCGAACGAACTTTCCCGATGAAAACGGCCCGATCGAACAGTGCGAAGGTCGAATTATACACGAGTAACTCACACGTCCCAGTGGCGCGCACACACGGCTGGTCGCTGGGAAATATGCGCGAACCTCTCGTACCACACCGGACTGACCCTGGTTGGACCGTATTTACATCGAAAAAAATGCACTTCCGTCGTCTTGTTCCAACTTTTCTGGCACACTGAACGATCCGTATGCACTTTATCTATCAAAGTCGTGTACCGATCACTATGAAATACGCTTCTATTAACATAAAATCATAATAGAACCATAATTTGTTCACTATTCACACATGTGGTCGGACGCCCAAAAAGGTATTTTTCCGCAACACACACGGAACTTACGGAAGGCTGTGACTTCTAATTTTACACAGGACATTTTGACGATAGAGGGCGCTGAAACATCACTGACAGTGAAAGCGTTCACAATTAACAAAAAATAAATGCATATTTTAAACAAATGCTTACATTTTAAGCTTTCTAAACAAGTGCATGCATTTTGAGACATAATTTTCCGTTTTTACATGTGTAGTTTATCATTATTTTAAGTCAGTTGATCGATAGTTTTCAATGCTCGTCAACTGATAAATATGAACGCATCCTTAAAAAATCACATTTCGGATCTCTGCAGTGTTTGCAATTCACTATTGTTACCTGCATAACCGAAGAATTATATTTTAAGTATGGTATAATCAAAAAGTATTAAAATGTAATATGCATTAAAACTTCGAATGTTATTTTAAAAATAAAGTGAAATCTGCAAAATAAAAACAGATTTAAATTCAATTTTTTTTATTGTCTATGGCTCATCATTTGATTTCGTTTTGAAATCGATTGAGAATCAAGGGAATCTTGCAAGAAAACCACTAATAAAACTTTAATAAAGTTACACTTACTAGAAAAAAAAAATATTATAAAATTAAAAATACATACTAAATCATTATTATAAAAGTAATGCTAAACATTCGGTTAAACAAGGGACTTAACGATTACAATCGTTTGGATATATATTTGTAGCATCGGGATTACTTGGACAATACATACCTAAGAAATTCCTACAATTTCTACAATAATGATACACGTCTTTACATGACGTTAATATATACGGCAAGGGGGCACATATCCAACAGCAGAGTATACATAATATAAAAGCACAACAATGTGTGCAAACGGTTATACGAGCTTTTATTACAGTCATGCCTGTGAACCCACATTCGGGGCAGACTATAGGCATGGAATTATAGCCTAAGGAGTAGTGTCTCCTTGGCGGTGGTGGCAGTGCAGGCTCAACGTAAAGATCAAAAGCGCCATTATAAGTAGGTGGAGGAGTATGTTGAACGAAAGAAGGTGACGCAAAAAATGATCCCACAAATCTAGGTCTTCTCCTAATTGCGATTTGACGTAACACGAACGAATATGTCGGCGGGGCGCTTGTCAAAGAATCGGGTGGGGATATATCCCCAGATTGAAAAGTGTAACTTCGACTCACATTAGAGGGTGATTGCAGTCTGAAATGACTAAGAACTGCAAGAGTTAATGAGCTCTCATTGAGTTTTGATAAAGCTTGTAAGAATAAACTTGGGGGTTGACTTTCTATCGCCACCGCTATAGACCTCGGGGCCGGCAGTAGCGTCATAGGGTCAGATAAACTAGGACTTTGAGTTGAAATATTGATTTTTAAAGGGGCATTGGCACTTAGAAAATAGCCGTTATTTATTAAATTATAAGAAGACCTTACTGAAGCCGCTTTTGCAGCACACAAGGAGATTTCATACTCGATATTTTTCGAATTTCTAATTAGTGAGGCAACTTCGTTTTTCGGGAAAACCGATACATATTTTGTTGATGCAACTTCAATTTTTGATGTGAGCAAAAGTTGTTTTGAAGAAGACGATAAATTATTGGCAGGGTCAATATTAATGGTTGATAAACCTGTTTGTTCTTCTGGTGAAAACGATTCATTTTTAATCGTAAAAGCCGATTCATTTTTCGAATATGCTGCCGGTTGGTGTTTCGAATAAGCTGGTTGCTCTTGCGTAAATTTGGGTTGGTCTGTCAAATAAATAGGCTGGACTGTCGACAAAATAGTTTGAAGATTTGAAAAAGCCGATTTCCCTTCCGAATAAGCTGCCTGGTCTATTGAATATATAGATTCTTTTGGCAAATAAAACGGTGGTTCAGTAAAATAAACGGGTTGGTCTATCGTTAAAACCGTTTGAGTTTTAAAAGGATCCGATTGGTCTTTCGAATAACCTGGTTGTTCTTTCGAGAATATGGGCTGGCCTGTTGAAGTAATGGGTTGATCTTTCGAAAATACAGTTTGCGTTTTCGGTAAAGCTGACTGGTCTTCTGAAAAAACTGATTTCTCTTTAGAAAATTCGGGTTGTTCTGTTGAATGAATCGGTTGGTCTGTCGAAACACGGGATTGGTCTATGAAAACTGCGAGATTCTCTGTCGAATTTATGGATTGGTCAGTGGAAATTGTGGGTTGCTCTGTCGAACAAATTTGGTCCAGCGAACAATTGGGCTGCTCTGGAGAATAAATTTGTTGTTTTATCGATAAAATGGGTTGCTCTGGCGAATAAATGGGTTGGTCTACAGTTAAAACAGTTAGGATTTTCACTGTATCTGAATGGTCTTTAGAATAAGCCGGCTGGTCTTTTTTTAATACAGTTTTTGTTGCAGGAGATTGCTCTTTTGAAAGAATCAACTGTTTCTGGTCCTCTGATTGGTCATTCTCTTTTTTCTTCTTTTTGGGCTGTTGTGTTATCGGCTCCACATTTTGACTACTTTTTGGCTTTTCATCCATTTAAGCTGTTGATTTAATATTTTCATAAGTAGGATTATAATAGCAAGGGGTTAACCTAGTTTTTTCTTTAAATTATAGCGAATATTACATCCATAGCAATAATATAAAAGTTAAGTTTGTGAATTAATCTCACAATCCGAAGGTACGTAGAAGCATAAAGAAACGCATGCTGCACTTCTGTGCCCACCCATGCTACTTCCAAAGACACCTAGGTTGAGGACTGGCCCACACGTTTTTTTCTGATTCAAGTGTGTGAACAAAGTGGATACATAGGCGGACTGAATGCTTGTTTTCTTTACCAGCAGTTCAGCTGTAGCATTGTTATCCTGAAATATTGTACTGCTTACAGCGTCGTTTTGCCACGCTATGCTTGAGAGAAGCATTAGTAAAATTGTGGTGGATTTACGGAAAAGTTACCTGTTCATGAATTTGACTGATTTATTAATGCAATTCATTGTTTAGAAGATACGTTGCAAACGCACCTTTGTAATCCATATTATAAATGCACTTATCGGGTTCGAGTATAGAAAGAAGTCCAATACTTACTGTTACAATGTTTCTATAATTGGACTTCGCATAAAATAAAATTGTTGTTTTATTTATTATTGTAAATATTTAATTCGTATATTCGGAAATGTCATAATTATTTGTCAGATTCGACCTTAGAATAGGCCTAGGGAATAGGCTATTCTAAAGCTACGTCTACATGCAGGGATTCTTTTCGTTGCCAAATTGTCTGTGCTCCACAGGGAATATATTATTAGGTAGAAATAGACGATAAAGCTAAGACCACATGTGGTGGAAGTGTACCTTCATATCGTCCTTAGTCTATGGATCAAATTTAGTTTTGGACGTTTGGTTTATTTATTTGTAGATTTGTACTGAATTGTTGTAGAATACATAAAATAACATCTTTGCAATCTATTAAGAAATGTCTTAATGATACTTCGGTTCTCTAACCTACTACTGATATTGAAACTGCGCGCCTTTTTTACTTCCTGTATTTTACGTCCAAAATAGTAACTAATGTAGCGATGTCGGAAGCTACCAGTGATATTCAGGTTTACAGTTAATCGTCGCATCACAAGCGACTTTTTATCGTCAACTAAAATTGTATTGTTGTGTTTACAAAGTTTCACATTCATATGGCTTGTTTTTCTGTATCGGTTGCTTTGTTTTATCCAGTTTACCGTAAATGATTCAAATATTTATATAAACTATGAAATATTAAAATTAGAAAATACCTAATAGATAGGCTATTTATTTCAGAGAGTAACGCAAACTTTTTACAAAATCAATAATTTTTTGAGCTGGTCACTGCCTTTTCATACTGTCAAATAATCATTCTAATTTCCGGTCTTTTTACTCCTCCGTGGCATGGCGGATGGTCTTTACCGCCGTCTATAGTGTTTATTGGAGGAATAACTTCGCTTAAATAGCGAAATGGTAAGTTTAATAAAAACCGATGTGATTTTCTAACGTTGAATATTGTTAAGTGAATATATCCAATGAAGTGAAAGTGTATAGTTGATAGTAATTTGTTGCCGTGCTTGAAACACGTGTTTGCTTTTACATTTTGAAAAATAACAAGAATATGATGGTGTATCGTAAGTTCTTTGTGTAATTCATCATTGCTTAGGGTTAAGCTGTAGCTTTCATAGCTATATTGCTATTTTATCATGTATTCCAAAGTGTCTTCCCTATCGATGAACATCTCACGCTAACGATGCATCCCTTGTTTATTATTCACAAATCATTGTGATCATTGTTGTAAAACGAATCTTAACCCTAATTATAAATCTTCTGCTGTAAAATACCTCTTGAAACTACTATTTTACAAACATTTTATTGTTATGAAAATGTGTGAGAGTTTTGAGGTTATGAGTGTCCATTCACCAAAATGACAGCCGGAATTGCTTGACTTCCTATGGAAAACAACCTCAAAACATAGCAGTGTGGTTCTTAAATTTTAAATATCTACTCTAACCAGTAACTATGATTACTGCGAACGTGTAAATAGGGAAAAATGTGGTAACTTCCGCTATTTTTTCTGTCTATTTCACAAGTTTTTTTTTCTAAGATCAAATTCCCCTGATACTCTTCCTAGCTGCACTACTATAGTCTCCTAGGTACAATTTTAAGGGGTATATTAAATAGTTCCCGTAGGAAACATGGCTGGTCCATACTTGCTGTGTGTCGACTAGTGGAACACAAACTTATTTTAAACATACTCTTTGTTGGTATAAAAGTAGAAATGCAAGTGCTTGAGGTACTGCCGAGCTTGAAGGCCTGGGTTCGATTCCCGGGTTGGACAGTGTCGCTGGGTTTTTGCCTTCTGCTGGTGTCTGACGTTGTGTATGGGTGATAACCAAAGGCCTGACTCTTTTAACATACGTCTTACGCATAACCGTCCAAATTTAGGTGGGCTAAATCTTTCTTGGATTATAGGTACTTGTGATTTTATGTATGTGTTTGTGGGTTTAACAATGTGATTGTTTCTCAAATGACCGAACACACAGTCTCACATTTTACGAGTAATTGGATTCAAGGTCAACTACCACCAAAACAAAGACTTGTTTACAAAAATATAAAATTATTGCACTTTCAAGACTTATGGGTTAGGCAAGAATTTTATATTCATACGTGCATACTTACAGAAAACAAGTGTTCAGGATGATAATAACAAAAATATAATCTTAAGCAGTCTTTAGAATAATCGGTAACTTGAATGCTGATTGATGAATCTTAAGTGACAATTTATAAATATGAAATACTAACTGCCTCCATTAATTTCAGAGTCTATCAATCGCCCGACCTTTAGTGTCGGTATACACGGAGAAGAGCGAGGCAGTCGCTGGCGCCTCCCTCCCTCTCCCGTTCGTGTTCAAGGCCCCCATCCGGCCTGACCTCGTCAACGATGTTCATGTATCTATGTCCAAGAATGGCAGGCAGCCTTACTCTGTCAACAAGGAGGCTGGTGAGTTACTTTTATTATAAGTTTTTTAGGGGTCCTTTATTAGAAAATGGCATATTGTTGAAAATGCTAAAGTAATGTAACGTTTTCTCAAATATCTGTATATAAAAATCGTAACAGAACAACAAAAACAAAACTTTTCACCAAGGAAGGGGCAACTTGAATTAGTTATTACTAGTGTTTTTTTTTATGGTCATTAGATACCCATGTTTGATTACACCCTCTCAACTTGATTGGTTGTTAGGAGATTAGATAAATTTTCAAAAGAAATAATTTTGGTTGTAGTTACTTGTTCTATTGAAACATTTTCTAACACTTAAGATCTAGATATCTGACTAAATGCACTAAATGTCCACACTCTCGGATGATATTGCCGTGGAGCGTTACTGCGGATTAGTGCAACAGCAATGTAAAGACATGGCGTTCTGGACCCACTCTATAGTGGGGCCGGGTGCAGAGTTTTTACTACAAATGATTCATTAAATAGTTGACCTGATTACAAATACTACAATTGATTTAATCCTCAGATAACTGAACAGTAAGGGCCAAAACTTTGTTGATGAAGTTGAAATTTGACATTGACAACCAAAGGTCAAGGTCAAAAAAAACAAACGTTCATTCATTCAATATCCTCATTTATTTTCATTTTTTGTTACATTTTTCATCTCACCTCACTTCAAGGTCAAGGTCACCAACCTTCAACTGTTTTTTCTTTGCCACCCAGGTCACCAGACCAGTGCTGAGTCATGGGGTACCGGACGTGCTGTAGCGCGTATCCCCCGTGTCCGTGGTGGTGGTACCCACAGGTGAGATGGCGTTATTTTTATTATTAAGTAGCGTTAGGCAAAAAATTATAAAGGGCGTCACTCATTCGTTAACGAGTCGAAAGAGTGAAAAAGCATTGCCGTGCATTCTTTCTCTCTCATATTCACTACAAATATGTATTTTAGAATTTCATGTATAAAGGTCGCCTACGGAAGAGGTTATACATTTTATTACCTATGAATTCTAAATGTAAAATTTTAAACGCGAAGTGTAAGGTGTTAAATTTCAGCAGTTACCGGGCACATTACATGTAGTTTGCTATTGTTGTTCAAGATCCCCGTTTAAAACTGTCACAGTACATAATTACTGTGATGAGTGACAATGGCGGGGTACAATAAAGTTCTAATAGCGCGGACGTCTACCCTCTGTGGGTAGACGCATTCGATATGTTAGAATACATCTAAATACCATTCTTTTTTGCCGAAATCTTCCAGTGCGCTTTTTGTAATGTACAAATTTATAAAAAACAGTGTACTCATTGTTGAAAAGCCTTATAATAAATAAATAAATAAAAAAAACATATAAATCGGTTTGACTTCAACGTTTCGATAAAAACAAGAGACGAGACACCAAAGACACCGACTGCCGAAACGAAAATTATTTTGCATTTCTCTCTTTTTAGTACAATATTACAAAAAAAACTTTGTCACAAAAGAATAAACCGACTTCAAAAGCAAAACGCTAAAAAGTGCAAAATAAATTTTGTTTCGGAATTCGGTCTCGAAAAACGATTGATAGCGTGTTGCAGTCCCCATACATTTCTGAGATTTTTCTATATCTGAGATAGGAGTCTTTTTGGTCTCGCACAGGATACTTGTTTTTTTTTTTGCTTATCCCCTGTGCGGGTCACAAATAAATATTTTTCTTTCTTTCTTTAAATTGCTATCACGACGCTTTCGTTGATAAAAAGTCACTTGTCTAGCTACTAGCGACTCGGGAGACACTGAGCTTCGATGAATCGTGCCAAATTATTCGCCAATTATATTATTTAGTCCACTCGGCGAACGGCGATTCTTTTTCCGGTTCTGGGTTCGATCCCTGGATTGGGTCGTTCTATTAGTTTTCCATCAGCAATTAGGAAGTAACAGTCTGGACTCTGTATTTGTGCCAATAAACTTTTTTACTGTAACCTGGGAGTTTGACTAACTGTCGAAATCAGGGTAAACTGGACCACAATTATTATTCCTTTGCGAAAAAGGGATGGGATGATGACTAGAATCATCATTAACGACATAATAAAATTCGACACCTATGCCTTGGCCATTGAAGAAATCAGACATGCATGATGCCTCGTCCTCACTTAATGAGCCAAAAACCTTTTCTTACCAACCTCGTGTTTCGTTTCCACCCAGGTCCGGCCAGGGTGCGTTCGGTAACATGTGTCGTGGAGGTCGCATGTTCGCGCCCACCAAGCCATGGCGCCGTTGGCACCGTCGCGTGAATCTACGTCAGAGGCGTGCTGCGGTCGCCGCTGCCGTCGCTGCCAGCGGAGTTCCCGCTCTGGTGCAGGCTAGAGGTAAATACAAAAGGATAAAGTCATTTTCGTGGTTGGTCACTAATCACGAATATGGAGTCTAAATCGAAATCCAAGATGGCGCCGACGCGTGAACCGACGTCAGAGATGCGCTGCTGTCGCTGCTAGCGGAGTGCCCGCTTTGGTGCAGGCTAGAGGTACGCACTGTCTTTGAAACTTTGAATCTGATATGCAATCACCTACACCTTGGTGAAAATAAATGTGCACCTGGCGCTGTGACTCCACTCTGACGTTGGACTCTCGCTATTGGTGCACGAGGCGAACGCGGGTGCCGTGCAGGCAGGCGGGAATGGGCTGGCAATCCAGCGAGTTGCAGTTATTTTAATGTAAGTAAGAAACTGTTATCCAGTTGCTTCCGGATAGTCAGGAAGCCGATTGCAACTTAGTCGAGAACAGGCTCAGCAGATGATTATTGTCCCCGCCCTCAGATGAAGTAAAAAATAGACGTAGAACCATTTCATCCGTTTATATTATTATATTAACAAAAAAAAAGTTTTGAAATATTGGAATACATTGGTAGACAGGTGATAACGACTTTTAGGTTTTAGTTATTTGGCGGTGACTTTTAATATGGCCAATAAAAGACTACCTACTTTATTTGCATGCTTTGTCAAGTGATAGTTTGAAAAGACATTTAACTGGTCAAGAAGTATTTTCTCCTTAAAAGCTAATTACAGATCTATATATCTGTTGTTGTGTCTATGGAGATACATTAAATTTCCAAGCCAACCATCCGGCTGAATATCATTGTTCACTGCGGACGTAAACTATGGAAAACAGTTGATTTTCTGAAAAGCTGCATTTTTTAGACAAAATACAAAACTTGCAGCAACAAACAACACTTTTGACTGTAGTAATTAAAGCTTGGAAAATGGATAACCTCGTGGGTTTAGTGATTGCTAGCACTACTGATGAGCAGAAAGTCCTGGGTATTGGGTTCTATTCCTAGGTCTGGCAAATTATTCAGAGCTATTTCTTAGAATAAACCCAGAATCCCTATTACCTGGATGATGTCAATAAGCTTAAGCCTATAGGACTACCAATACTAAGCTATAAAAACTACAACCCAGGTTCTTAAGTAAGGAAACTAAATATTTTTTGCCTTTGTTCAGGTCACATCATCGAGAAAGTACCTGAGCTGCCTCTGGTGGTCTCCGACAAGGTCCAGGAGATCAACAAGACCAAACAGGCTGTCATCTTCCTGAGACGCATCAAGGCTTGGTCTGATGTCCTCAAGGTTAGTTTCAAGAATACTGTCTTCTTTTTTTTTTCATAAACCAGGTCTCATGAAAGGAAGGAGTTGAGGGAGGGTGGATCACACTAGTGTGAAAAACATGACCACCCAAAAAAAATCAGGTCTTGTCCTCAATTTTGTCCTATGGAAAGTATTGCAAGAGGTCAAGGTAACACAATTTATACTAGTACAGACATTGTCATACACTCTATCTTTAAAAAAAACCTCTGTACATAGTTTTTGATTAAGATAGATTAATTTTATCCATTTTTGATGTTTTTTTATTATTTTTATTATTTAACAAATAAGCCTGGGCTAGCCACAAACTTGAAAGCAAGAGTGAACAGGCACATCTTCTAAGATCACGTTCACGATCAAGTTCACTCTTGCTTTCAAGTTTGACGGGTTAAAGCTGGTAGGCTGGCGCTGGCAGTTCCATACTTGGCCTATGATTAATGTGGAGGATTATTAGCAAACAAGAAATTACATTTGCTGATGGCAACCATATAAAATATTAAATACAAGGTTTCTTTTTCATATGAATTGAGTCATTAAATATCTTTGGAAACATATATTTTTGCTCCTTAAAAGCTAATTACAGATCTATATATCTGTCGTTATGTCTATGGAGATACATTAAACTTCCAAGCCAACCATCCGGCTGAATATCATTGTTCACTGCGGACGTAAACTGTGGAAAACATTCCCTTAATTTATAACTAAAATTTTATTAGTTCATGTCTAGTGAGAGTCTTATCTGGGATCAATTCCTGCAGCTTGCAATGTGATATCCGGGAATTTTCCGGCATTTAAACAGTATGGTTACTTACCTATTAATATAGCTGTTTTAGAAGGCAACACCAGCCTATGTAGGTCACCTTTGCCCAGAATTGGGACAATATAGGTTGATAGTGTGGTCAAGTCTTTCATACCGTGCTTTAGCCTCCTAATTATAAGGTGATACTTAAAATTAAACCTTAATTACTCTTTGCATAGGTGTACAAATCGCAGCGTCTGCGCGCCGGTAAGGGTAAGATGCGCAACCGTCGTCGCGTGCAGCGCAAGGGACCCCTCATCATCTACCACAAGGACCAGGTAAGGATCTATGTTATATAGTTTTAGGTGTCATTTCAGAAATCGCGGCTAATAGAGATAAGACTCGAAAACACATGGGGCAAAGGCAAGCCCTGACCAGTGGTTTCTCATCCCATACAAAGAAACCGTGCCGACGTTCTATACTGTTTATTCTGATTATTTTTTGTATATCGATCGCGTTCGGTTCCGTTCCGTTCCATTCAATGGATATAGATGGTGATCAATCTATTGCCGTGGAACGGAACCGAACGCGATCGATTTACAAAAAATAATCGGTATAATCAGATGAAAAACGCTAGTTACGTCGGCACGGTTTCTTTGTATGGGATGAGGCATCTGTATGCTAGTAATATATTATCTGTGCCCTGAGTCCCTGACTATAGTCTCCGCCAGATAACAAAAAAATAAAAGTTATTGATCCCGACTTGTATCAAAAAGTATTATTACAAAACGTGATTTTTTGTTTATGGAGACATTTTGATAATTTTGGTTTCAATTGAAAGGTATAGGCGTAGAAACATTTTATCCAATTAAATCATGTCAATCGTTCCACGCGTTTATGAGATATTAACTCATTACTGAATGCCAAGTGAAAGGGTCAAGAACGCCCCTTACCGCGATACGTTTGTGTTGATCGAGTTAGCGATACTGCCTTTACATTTTTTTCGTATCGTTTTGAAATATTGGAATACATTGGTAGAAACGTGTTATCGATTTGTTATCTCGCGGTGAATTTATATGACTAATGCCTGTCTCTAACACAGGTGTAATATGCATGAAGATCGATTCACACCGTATGATGGTAACTGTGATCACCAGAGAAGTAAAAAAAAAGCTTTTTCAGGCGCAGAAACTACAAACTTTTTCTTCGTTACTAACTTTCTTATGAGATCATCCTTGTCTTCACTATTGTAAATTAACTTTAGTTTTTATGCTTTATAATAGGGATGTTAAATGAATTATTTTTTTGTCCGTCACGCGTCAGGTAGATATAATAAAAAATAATGGACACGTATTTTTTCTATTGACACGTAAACATAAAGTGACGACGATATAATGCTATGAAATATCGTGTGACGTCACGCCGTTAGTACACTTTATACTGACATAATGATGTCGCGCCGTTAGTACACTTTATACTGACATAATGACGACACGCCGTTAGTACACTTTATATTGTCATAATGACGACACGCCGTTAGTACACTTTATACTGACATAATGATGTAGCGCCGTTAGTACACTTTATACTGACATAATTATGTCGCGCCGTTAGTACACTTTATACTGACATAATGACGACACGCCGTTAGTACACTTTATACTGACATAATGACGACACGCCGTTAGTACACTTTATACTGACATAATGACGACACGAGCCCCCCACTCCTGAACTTTGATGCGCTTTATCTTTGTTAATTTTTATTGATTTGGTAAAGCAATAAATGCGTGTCCAATATTGTTTGATAATCTCAGTGACGGACTAAATAGAATTATATTTTTTCTACTCAGGAAACATCCCTATTGTCTTTCTTGGAAGACTTCTGTCTCAGGAGACTTCTCTTACCCCGGCAGCGGATGGCTAAAGCGTATCAAAGCTTAGCTTCGTGTAGGGGTTATATAACTGCGGCACAACCGAACTGCGCGTGTCTGTACGCATAGCGGATCATAAGTGTCGCTACAAGCTTATTAACATACTAACAACTGGTTTCTGAGGTTGATTGGGGTGCAGATACCCGTTAGTAGCTGATTTTAAAATAAGTTGTCGTCTCAACACTAAAATATTCTAAAGATAAGACAGTTAATGACACTATTATCAGCCAAAAGACGTCCACTTCTGGACATAGGCCTCCCCCAAGCGCAACCAGCGGATCCCCGCAACCTTCACCAGGTCATCGTTCCACCTGGTGGGAGGTCTTCCAACGCAGCGTCTTCCAGTTCGCGGTCGCTGCTCCAGAACCTTTCTGCCCCATCGACCATCCGTTCTGCGAGCAATGTGCCCTGCCTACTGTCACACACTATACTCCATTTGAAATGACATAAGAAATTTTTACAACCCCTTTTTAAACCGATTTTGGGTTCTATCCCTTAAATATAAGGATGGCTAAAAAGCATACACCTGTTACCAAAACTAACTGTTTAATACAGCTGCCATTTGTCATAAAAACTGTGTTTTTGTAAATATAAGTTGCAGAAACAATTTATTTTTATTTATTTATTTAATGATAGTTTAATACAGAGGTTCATTCTAAACTCGCCAAACTTGGAACCAGACAAAAAAAAATAATTTGATCTCTTCTGTCTAAACAACACTTGCTTTGTCCAGGGTCTGACCCGCGCCTTCCGCAACATTCCCGGCATCGAGATGCTGAACGTGGACAAACTGAACCTGTTGAAGCTGGCTCCCGGTGGTCACCTCGGTCGCTTCTGCATCTGGACCCAGTCCGCTTTCGACAGGCTTGGTAAGTACAACACATCAAAAAGCAGCTACGAACGTAACTGTACTGTAGCTATATATACCACCTTTATGTAAACATTTATGAAGCCTTTTTGTACCAATTAACATATAAATAGATTAGTAATAATAAATTCCCCTATAAGCCTTACTGGTTTTGTTACATATGAAACGCAGTTACGAATAACGAGGGGTATATTAGAGTTCCCTTAGGAAACATTGACACAGACAACTAGTCAGTCAATGTGTCGACTTGTGGAATACATTTATTTACAACAACAAAAGTTATACTGCAAAGTAGAACTAGGACTAATTTGGTAAATTTTTACTAAACTAAATGAACTTTTTGGTCAAGTGAAACAAAATTAATTAACTAAAATGCTTTACTCGGTATTTCAAAATGTCTTGACTGCCTAACTTTGCAAAATTACATTATTAAATAACTTTTTTTAAAAGGTTCTAAATAAATTTTGTTTGCAATGGAATTTGAACTTGGTTATGTATGACATTAAGTTAGAAATCAAATGCGAAATAACAATCTCCTTTCTACAGATCCCCTGTTCGGCTCATGGAAGACTCCCTCAAAGGAGAAGAAGAATTTCAACCTGCCCCAGCCCAAGATGGCCAACACCGACCTCAGCCGTCTGCTGAAGTCTGATGAGATCAGGAAGGTGCTGCGCGCGCCCAAGTATGTATACAATAGCTTTAGAACAAGCCACTATTTCGGCCCCGAAATTAAACTGTACATCTCTGATTGCCCCTTCTATGATATAGGCATGAGGTTTTGTAGAACAAGAAGTGCGAAAACCCTTAACCTACATTGCTACAATTGCAAAGAAAAACGAGGCTATGAAGAACAGCAGACCTGAGAATTTTCAGATCAGACAGTGAAAAATTGTTCACCAAACAGCTCCGGGATTTTTAGCCCACTGAAAGTAAAACTTGATTCAGTATCATCAGAAAATCCTCTGTTTTAATCTGTCTTAGATTTGCACTAAGCCTTTTAAAATCAATCAACAACTAAAAGATGGACTTTGTATAGCGCCTGATGATTTAGAACTAAAAAATATTCTCCTTACATGATGATATCCTCTTTTCAGAGCATTGGGTTATGAAAACCATGATTACTCACACGTTGACACATACTGATACAACCTACCCCACTCACAACCGACCCCCACATCTTCCACATTTTCTAACTACCCTCTTCTCTTACAGCAAGCGTGTAGTCCGTGCCACCAGGAAACTGAACCCCCTGACCAACACCAAGGCTATGCTGAGGCTGAACCCCTACTCCGCTGTTCTGAGGAGGAAGGCCGTCCTTGACCAGGACAGGAGGAACAATGCCAAGGCCCTGGCTCTGGCTGAGAAGCGTGGAGTGAGTATAAACATTTAGTTTTGTGGTTATTTAAAAAAATTACATTTCGAAATTTGCATGTATTACATAAATGTGCATATCTGCCCACTCCTTTAAGAAACATAATATCTCATTAGGGCTTTATGGTATCGTTGTTTAAGTTCGCGATGTCCTGCCGGGCGAGCACGGCCTCTGTGATAGGCTTGAGTCACGCATTTTATCACGGTTTTTGCTCCCAAACTGTGATAAAACATGTGCGACTCAAGCTGTCACAGTAGGCCATGCTCGTTCGGCAGGATTCGATCCCAAGGTTGGGCAATGTGTTAATTTATTTATTAAAACTGTAATAAAACACATGGTATACAAGGGCAAAATTAATGCTTACAAGGTTTGCAGCCCAGATTTTAGCTTGGTTGATAACGATATACTTGTCTCATGGGACACAGCACCATTACCACTTTGTTTACCCACCCTTTCAGGAATTCTGGCATTGTAATTAGTTAGATAGTTAAATTCCACCAAAATGATGATATCCTCTTTTCAGAGCATTGGGTTATGAGAACCATGATTACTTACACGTTGACACTGTCTGAACACACCACCTTGTGTCACACACAGACACTTAAAAATTCTCCTGCTAAACTACCCTTCATATTCACAGATCAAGCTGT
This sequence comes from Orthosia incerta, assembly GCA_948252205.1. NCBI lineage: Eukaryota > Metazoa > Arthropoda > Insecta > Lepidoptera > Noctuidae > Orthosia > Orthosia incerta. The sequence continues at coordinate 12,391,836 of OX411767.1, forward strand.
CGGAGTCCGACCCCGCCGTGAAGGCCGAGAAGCTTCGTGCTCGCAGGGTTGCGGCCGCTAAAGCCGCGGCTGCTAAGAAGCCCAAGAAGCCAGTAGCCAAGAAAACCGCCCCCCCTCCTCCCAAGAAGGCGAAAGGTGTCGCCAAGCCTAAGCCTGGCGCCAAGAAAGTAAAGAAGCCAGTTAAACCTGTAGCCAAGTGAAGGAGTTAATAAATTTATATATTAACACAAAATGTGGGTCTTATTTTGAAATTTATCCCCTTACTAGCTTCTCTGCGTGACATCATCATCGTCATCATCAGCCCATTAATGTTACCACTGCTGGGACACAGGCCTCCTCTCTGTGAGAGGGTTTGGGCCGTAATCCACCACGCGGGCCCAGTGCGGGTTGGTGGATGTCACATGTCTTCGAATTTTTGGTTCTAGGACATGCCGGTTTCCTCACGATGTTTTCCTTCACCGTTTTTGAGAGCAGTGGTGATGAAATAATTTACACAAAGTAAAGCAACTCACGACCTACAACTTGTAAGTCGCAGCCAATACCACTGGGCCACCATTGCTCTCTGCGTGAAAGTAGAAATTTATCCCGGGATAAAAAGTAGGTATCCTACGTGCTATTCCAGACTATAATCTATCTATCTCTGTGCCAAATTTCATCCAGATCTGTTCGTAGTTTTTGCGTGAAAGAGTAACAAACACGTGAAAGAGTACACTCACAAACTTTCGCCTATTAGTGTGTGCTACCCCACTGAATATACCACACATACATACATCTATACAAATAAATAAAATTGAAGTGTCTGTAATGTGTAAAACAACAGTTTTTTACTAAATGCAAAGGAAAGTATACGCACGGTAAAGATAACAGTATTGTGAATCGGTGTACGTTACCCCAACAGGAAAGTGGCTTCTGGAGTGATATGAGTGGAACGTATAATTAGAGTGTAATCTGCTGTGAATGTGCGCTACATAAAAAACATGTGCGTGGCGTCGTTTTTGAAAAAAAACGAAAAAACCATTCCTGCTAGGGTAACGTTGTTCCAGCAGGAAAATTCTAAACGAATGATCGTAGGTGTGGCTGACTCTGGCTTGGCCACCATCAGGGATTTTAATGTTGATCACACAAATATTTAGTCGCTAATTAGTCGAAATTAGTCGCCAAATATCAGATTTAGTCGGTCACTGGTTCAAAAGTTAGAAGGGTTGTTAGGTGGCCGATCTGGAGAGACTCTCCCCAGCTTGGCCAAATTTATATCTCAAAAACTAGGGCACCTAGCGAAGATCTGTTTTCTCCCAGATTTAGTCGCTAATTAGTCGAAATTAGTCACCAAATATCAGAATTAGTCGATCACTGGTTCATAAGTTAGAAGGGTTTATCGGTGGCCGATCTGGGGAGACTCTCCCCGGCTTGGCCACCTTTATACCTCAAAAACTAGGGCACCTTACGAAGATCTGTTTTCTCCCAGATTTAGTCGCTAATTAGTCGAAATTAGTCGCCAAGACAAAGATTTAGTCGGGTCTTAGTTTAGAAGATAAAATAAGTTCAACTTTTAAGGTATAGTCCAAGAGCTAGAACGAAAAGTTTACGAAAAATAGCCAAGAAAAAAATATTTCTATTAATATGTGTAATATACTTCAGGTTTTATCGGTCTAAAGTCCATAGAAATGTCATAGAGATATAAATTCTCAATTAAATGTATATTTTTATGTTTTATATTACTAGGTTAGAGTAGCTTAATTTTCTTTGAAAACTTTAAACCTTGCTCTTGGTCTATTAGGTGTCAAGATGTACAGTCGCGTACAACTGTTTTACCAAATTATAATGTTAGGGTCTAAATTACGTTAAAATAATGAAACGTCTGTTGCCAATTATGAATATATGATGTATCTACCAAATACTATCCTAGCACGGGGACCCAGCGCTAAGAAAGAAAATTTGGTTCAAATAAATATTACTAGGTGGCTATACCTATGTACCGATTTGTTTTTAAGTTTCGGTATTGTGTTTATAAAGTATGTCAATGTAAACTCGTCTTGAAGTTTATAATTCGAATATTACGATATGAGAGTAGATAAAATATATAAAACGCACACAATTTTTTACAAAACAGGTATTACTCGAATTCTTAACTATTCTTAACAAATTCCACTGTAAATTGGCTGACTTTAATTTACGTCACGGGCTATTCGCTCTCAGTGTGCTTAGTGTGAGTTTTTTAACGTACTCACTGGTGATAACGTTAACGATCTCTTATGTCAAAATGTATACAAAAAAAGAGGTTTCGCCTTGCCGTCACCAGACGGCGCTTATCCAGTTTCAATACAAATTGGCGTTAACGTTTACGCGATTGAGCGTGAGTAAAAACTCGCACTAAGGCCTCAGAACTACAGACGAACTACTCGTCTGTAGTTCTGTACACGCGCATCTCTCTTTCTTACTTACCATACATAAATGAAAAGGAGCGCACAGGAGCGCAGTGATCTATCTGCCAGCGATTGCCACATTATGTTCGATAAATAAATATATTATATTTATTGTAGATCTGTTTCTAGGTAATGCATACTGCTTTCCTTTTTGGTATATAATAACTTTAAATTTAGGTTTATATTTCGAAACAAACATTCCACCTTAAGAAATCATAGGTATTGTCTAGAAACTACTTAAAGTATTTTGTACTTGCTTGTACCAATGTATGGAGAAATTTATTACTATAAAATCTTTTTAATTACACACCGACTAAATCTGTGACTTGGCGACTAATTTCGACTTATTAGCGACTGAATCTGGGCGAAAGCAGATCTTCGTTAGGTGCCCTAGTTTTTGAGATATAAATGTGGCCAAGCCGGGGAGAGTCTCTCCAGATCGGCCACCGATAAACCCTTCTAACTTATGAACCAGTAAACGACTAATCCTGATATTTGGCGACTAATTTCGACTAATTAGCGACTAAATCTGGGAGCAAACAGATCTTCGCTAGGTGCCCTAGTTTTTGAGATATAAATTTGGCCAAGCTGGGGAGAGTCTCTCCAGATCGGCCACCTAACAACCCTTCTAACTTTTGAACCAGTGACCGACTAAATCTGATATTTGGCGACTAATTTCGACTAATTAGCGACTAAATATTTGTGTTATCAAAATTAAAATCCCTGATGGTGGCCAAGCCAGAGTCAGCCACACTGATCGTAGTGAGAAATATTGTGCATGGGCAGAGAGCTTATAGTTGTGCAAGAATGTGCGCTGAAAATATAATAAGTGTGTAATCAGGTTTTCGAGATATTGCATTTCCTGCTGGGGTAACGTTTTGCAGAATCGTGTATCTCTGAAACTATTGTATGTGCGCCTGTAGTACAAACATACACGAGTAGCTCTTGATTTTTGCGTATTTGTGCCGGAATTAGATTTAAGAAAATATTTATAGTTTTCAAGAAATCGCACTTTTTTGAAAACCCGAAAAAAAATCACAGCGCCTAAATGAAAAATCTTATAAGCTCGCTGAAAACTGTATTCAGTCCATCTTGATGCTTGTATTAACCATAAAAAGATTCAAAAGTATACATGCTTTCGTTAACGAATAATATTGCTAAAAGTCAAAACGACGGTGTCATAACTTTGACGGCAAAATACGAGAAACCGGCTCAACCCAAAATGGTAGGTATAAAGCACAAATAAGAACGTTTAGTCAAAAATATATAATGAAAATATTCAGCTTGGAATGTTTCGCATTAAGTAGATTTAAACACAAAACTAAACATGTAAACAACGGCTGGTTATCCGACAAAATTCGAATGACTACAAAAAAAAAAAAAAAAAGCGACGGATTCATATATATTGATGACCTTCTTAATTGGACGTATTAAACCTAAGCTGTTGTCCGTACAGTCGCGTTCAAACGTTTGGTGATTTGACCTATTTTTGGGGGATAGGTAATTAAAAAATACATTAAATGCACCTTGTGACCATAACAAATGGAGCTTGTTGATGTAGAAATTATTATTTTTCTTCTCTAAATTATGTTAAAGTAATTATGGCATCAAATCACAGATCAAATTACAAACCTATTAATCTCAAATTAATTATCTCAAACAATTTTTAGGGTTCCGTACCCAAAGGGTAAAAACGGGACCCGCATGCAGTGAGTAAAAGTGCTTTTTATTCACTGTTTTCAGAGGATAAAATAAGCTTTTTAGAGGGGGAATGGTTTAAAAATATTTAAGTGGTACTCCCATACAACAAACGTGATTATTTTGTCGTTTTTTGCGATAGTGGTACGGAACCATTCGTGCGCGAGTGCGACTCGCACTTGGCCGGTTTTTATTAAAAACAACCACCATCAAATTTTTGGTCTCTAAAGTACTTTTTTTTACTAATATTGTAAACGCAAATTAAAATGTCTGGATGTGTCCACAAAATTCTGAATGTATTTTAATGAAAGTTGGAATAAAGAAGATAGCTTATATTATTGGCACTACTTTCCTAATGTTCTTACGTAATCAAGTGCCAAGTCACGGAAACAGCTAGTAGAATGTAATCCAATAATAAGTTAATTATTTTACTACTTTTCTGTCTCAGTGTACTCAGGCACAACACGTATCAACCGATTCGTGAGTAAAGTTAAGAAGGTCATCATTATGTATGAATCCGTCGCTTTTTTGTAGTCATTCGAATTTTGTCGGATAACCAGCCGTTGTTTACATGTTTAGTTTTGTGTTTAAATCTACTTAATGCGAAACATTCTAAGCTGAATATTTTCACTATATATTTTTGACTAAACGCTCATATTTGTGCTTTACACCTACCTACTTGGGTTGAGCCGGTTTCTCGTATTTTGCTGTCAAAGTTATGACACCGTCGTTTTGACTTTTAGCAATATTATTCTATAACGCAAGCATGTATACTTTTCAAACTTTTTATGGTTAATACAAGCGTCAAGATGGACTGAATACAGTTTTCTGCGAGCTTATAAGTTTTCTCATTTAGGCACTGTGATTTTTTTTCGGGTTTTCAAAAAAGTGCGATTTCTTGAAAACTATAAATATTTTCTTAAATCTAATTCCGGCACAAATACGCACAAATCAAGAGCTACTCGTGTATGTTTATTCTACAGGCGCACATACAATAGTTTCAGAGATACACGATTCTGCAAAACGTTACCCCAGCAGGAAATGCAATATCTCGAAAACCTGATTATGCACTTATTATGTTTTCAGCGCACATTCTTGCACAACTATAAGCTCTCTGCCCATGCACAATATTTCTCACTCCGATCATTCGTTTAGAATTTTCCTGCTGGAACAACGTTACCCTAGCAGGAAACGTTGTTTCCGTTTTTTTCAAAAACGACGACACGCTCAAGCTTTTTATGTAGCGCACATTCACAGCAGATTACGCTCTAATTATACGTTCCACTCATATCACTCCAGGAGCCACTTTCCTGTTGGGGTAACGTACACAAAAACAGAATAAAATAAATATTTAAGTGCGGCTCCACAACGAACTTGATTCTTCTGCCGTTTTTGCGATAGTGGTACGGAACATTTCGTGCGCGGGTCCGACTCGCACTTGACCGGTTTTTTTTTTACTTTAGGCCAACATTTTCATAGCTTCATCACAGTCATGAAGCTGATTATTTTATGCTTAAAAGTACTACTCATGAAGATTCAGTTGCAAAAAAAAACTCGACAGAATTCTTCTAATTTAAAAATAAAAAATGGTTCTCAGTGGGCTAGCTCTAAAATTCTACTAATAATACTCCTTCTAAATTGATGGTTTTATGTCCGTGACTACCGCAGGACCTCGACGCCAATCGTTTCCATATTTGGTAAATAATTACTACTCAATTGGTACAGATTAGTACTCGAACAACAAAATTGGTACCTTAGAGTTTTCGAGAAAATCGACTTTGAAGGTGGTACTGCGGTAGTCACGCTCCGAAAGAAATCACAGAGATTTTAATAGAAAAATCTTGAAATGAAAATTTAACACCGTGACTACCGCCACCCCACCAATGGCATGGTATATCTCGTAAACTACTGGAGTACTAGTTGTGAATTTTGGGTATCAATGGGGCTCAAACTTGGAATCAACATTCAAAGTCGTGGTCCTGCTGAACGAGCGAGCGAAAGTTATCATCGTTGATTTCTCGGTAAATACATATGTATTTACCGAGTTTTATAAAAAACAGAACTGAATCTGTTTTTTTTTACGAAATGAATCACATTTATGGGTAGTAGTTATTTGTATACTTAGAATTGCTGTAGCATGCCTCCGTTTTTGGCGCTCATGGTGGTCCTGCTGAATGGAGCGTGACTAGTGTGACTACCGCAGGACCACCTTCAAAGTCGATTTTCTCGAAAATTACTAAGGTACCAATTTTGTTCGAGTACTAATCGGTACCAATTGAGTAGTAATTATTTACCAAATATGGAAACGATTGGCGTCGGGGTCCTGCGGTAGTCCTTTTGGACATGTCCAAAAGGAGGTTCAATATTGATATTCTGGTTCCGAGCGGGCGCACGGCCAGTAGGTACTGCGTTAACATTGGGGAATATATACGCCTTAAGATGGACCGACACCCACGGACCGACATCGTCAAACGTTGAATCGCCTTACCTTGAAAATCGTTCTGTGCGTCAGTTATTATTTATCCTGACAAATAAAACTAATATGTATTACATATAAAAATCAAATTTTTATTCGCCGCAATAAATATTTCTCAATAAAAAAACTCATAAAACTAAATCGAAATATTTTCCTTTTCCTGTGAGTGCGAGTTGGATGATGTTGAAATTTTATATTTTATTTTTAATATTTGGTTTTTTCGTATCATCAAAATGCTCAAGCGAAGAATTATGGAACAAAGCAGAGAGTGGTAAGTTTCTTTATGGGCTTTATTTATAAAAATCTCGACAGTGATTAGCAGCTTGGCAAAGGCCTTCGTGTCAAAACTATCATGGTTCCACAGTCAGAGAGAGACGGAGGTATATAGGCCGAAGAGCACTGTCTCTTTTCCACAACGGAGCCATGGTCGATGACGTTGACACGAATGGCCCCAGATGATATGTTTCTCTATACGAAATTTTAATTTGGAATCTTTTAACCAACGTGTACATGCATAGGTACGTGTTTTTTTTTTGGTATACTGGAAACGGAATAGTTAGAGTTTATGAACTTCACGAGTGGACGACACGGTTGGCGCATTCGTTGAGCGATTAGCTACAGCGCTGCGTGTCGCGGGTTCGATTACCGCAAGGAACAAATATTTGAAAGGCTACGATAGTTGTTCCCAGTGTGGTTGTTTGTGAATGCGACTTTATGTTTGTAAACGCAACCACGACACATTAGAAATTGCTAATGTGAGTTAAAGTTGAAAAAAAAGAATTATCAAAATTATTAAATTATGTACCTCCTTCAAAACTCCGGCATAATTATCTCCATGTATAAATCCCGGGATTAAACAGCGACCATTTTTTATAAAAGCGTCAGCGAACGGCGCAAATAAAACAACAGTATTGGAATTGCATTGAAGTTATAAATGTTTGAGCCGTTTGGCCCAAACATCGCATCGAGTTTCCCGGGACATCAGTCGGAAACAGGAGACAGAAATGGTTTATCACATTGATATTCGAAAATCGCTATTTTTACTAAGCATATACGCAGTGGCGGATTTGCAATCTTGGCCGCCCTAGCCGTGTAGTACCAGGCTACTAGCCGCCCCTTTCTCAGATCCCATTTTATACATACTATAGTCCCCGGCACGAAAGTTGGCAAGGTTTTGTCGTAGTGGGGGTAAGTTCGCGTATATTGCGCGAACTGACATACAACCACATAGAACGAATGGAACGTGGACGCGACGCGATTGGTCAATCAATCCTTGTGTCAACTGACCAACAAATCGCGCGCTCGGAACTTTCGACGCATCCCACTTCACTACCAAAGAGACCTAAAAAACGACCTTTGCGCCGGGGATTATACATATTATGAATGGCCAAAATTTTAGCACTTCTCGCCTCGGGTTAGCTAGGTTCTAGGCTTTCTTATATTTTTGTGTACTTTATTTGAAAGCCAGTGGGGTGCAAGTGCACCTCCTTGACCCCCTGCACATCCGGCGCATGACATTTTTGTTATCATCAGTGTATACAGATGACCAACCGGCGAGCCCTAACACAAACCGTTTTCTTTACGCCGACGATCGGCTTTGACTTGCCAAGCGGCTGATTTTAAGATGATTGAGGCCAATCTATCTACCGCCCTTTGCGATCTCAGCCGTTATTATGCTGTCAACGCGCTGAATCCCTCAAATACAAAGTCGTGCGCCTTTCATCTCCGTAATGGACAAGCGAGCCGAACCCTTAACTTGTCATGGCAGGGGGTGCCAGTCACCCAAAGTTCACATCCAAAATATCTCGGCATTACTCTGGATAGGTCCCTCAATTACAGAAAGAACTGCGAGAATGTCAAACGGAAAGTGCACAGTAGGAACAACTTGCTTCGACGCCTAACGACCACCAGTTGGGGAGCGTCTCCTCAAATCCTGCGAACAACTGGTATAGCGCTGTGTTTCGCCGCTGGTGAATATGCTAGTCCAGCATGGAACCGCTCTGCGCTCTCCAAGTTAGTGGATACAGCCGTAAATGAGACGTGCCGGATTGCCACTGGTTGCCTTAAACCGACTCCTGTGCGAATGCTGTACCCACTGATTGGGATTGTGCCCCCGGAAATTCGCAGAACTATAGCGGGCCGCACAGAGAGGACGAAACTAGAAAACGTTCCACGCCACCCAATGCACGGGTGCGGCTCGGTGCCTCAAAAGCTGTAAAGCCGAAAAATCTTCCTTGGCTGCTTGAGTTCATCTGATGGCAACGCCACCTCGGAGAGATACGATCTTTGGCGGGAGAAGCTCAAGCCTACTGGCTTCTTCATCGAGCCATCGGAGAGTCTTCCGCCTGGCCACGCGTTGCCATGGCGGAAGACCCTCACATGCGGCCATGGTCCACCTTTCGTCTTGCGCGGCCTGCCCTATCACCTGTGATTGCCATGGCAGAATTCTGGGCCAAACATAATATTTAGAGACTATATTTGGTATCGACACGCTAAGAAGATCAGTGTAATTTTTGCCACGTTTGGCCGCCCCTAATATCTGGCCGCCGCCGCCGCACCATATGCCGTCACGTACGTTCACATGGACGCTATGCGATGCAATTCGACGTTTTCTAAATTGGCTACATCGTTCGTGTTAAAATCTCGACTTTTTATGCTCGACACGAAATGTACTATTACTAAAAGGAATCTACACTATCGCCAAGTGTCATGTCACGGCTATGTCTTTACCTACATAGGATGTGTAAATAAAACAATATTTTGCAAACAAAACTGTTCAAAAGGAGGTCCAATATTGATATTCTGTCACCGAGCGGGCGCACGGCCTATCGCATTAACATTGGGGAATAATACGCCTTAACGGGTTCTGTGGGTTGAGCCACGGCGACCGTAGCCGCGAGACAACAGCAATAGGTTTATATGAAAAAAACATTCCTTGATTTTTCTTTCAGGGGTACAACTGAGCACGTTTGTGTATTGGCCAAACGCTACCGTGCCCTTCTACATTCAACCTGAACATTTTGGTGAGTGCTTATTGATTTAAATTGGCTAGATATTGTGATACTACGACTGGCTCGCGTTGCGAGGTCCTGGGTTCGACTCCCGGGACGGGCAAAATGTTATTGAGTTTTTCTATCGAAAATTCCTCTGTAGGAGCCCGGAGTCTGGATTTGTGCTGGACTTGCCCCCTTTTCATTTCATTTATTCATAATAGTAGTTTATACAACGGTCATAGGGGTTATTAAATCATGAGTGTGGGTTTATCACACGAAGCGAAGCCGAGTGTCATAATAGTATCACAAGAATACTCGTGTGATATTATTAAGATAAAACAGTGTATGCAAAGATTATTAGGTATTTATAAAAAATACCTAATTATATGCCGTTGTATACACTATTTTATCTTCACTCATACAGTTGATTCGAGTATAAAACAAAACTGGAAAAGGTCGCCCGTTTCATCATCGGACTACAAGACGTACGGCGATGCGCCATCGGTACATGGTGGACATCCCACCCATACGCACTAAACGTTTTGGAAATACTTTCATAATGCGTACAGCTAAGGAGTGGAATTCCTTGCCGGAGTCTGTTTTTCCCGATAGCTACAATCTAGGGGTCTTTAAGTCAAGAGTGAATAGGTTAATTCTAGGCAAGCGTGCTACACCTTCGACCACATCATCGCTTACCATCAGGTGAGATAGTGGTCAAGCGCAAGCCTATAAACGAAAAAAAAAAAAAAATATGTGGCATGGCGGGCAATTTAGATTCTCATTGCGCATGACTGCGCAGCGAATCCATGGACAATGACACTAGACGACAACTAACGCCAAGGACCTTGAGGGAACAATACGCGCACTCGTTTTACACCCGGGCTTACAGGCTTGATTTTTATTATTACAAGCTTTTCAACTTGCAATGTATGAAAAAAATTCATTAACAAATCTTTTTTTAAACAACTTTTTTCGTATTCTTCTCAGCAAACCCTTTAATTTGATACTCATATCATGGTAGTGCACAAAAAATAACTAGCCCGCCATCTTGGGCCGTCCGCCATATTGGATATAGAATGACATCACTTAGCTAACCATGCATTGTCATCCAAAGTAAACGTGTATGCAAAATTTCATTTTAATCGGTTGAGGATAACTGCTTTAAAATTCAGTAGCAAGATTTCACCCGAACACACTTACATACATTGCAAGTTGAAAAGCTTGTAATAATAAAAATCAAGCCTGATTTGATTTTTGAATTCGAGATACGTATAAAATTCATCTGAAATACCCCTGAGTAGCTGATTTTAAAATGAGAATTACGTCTAAACGGCTAGTTTTACAAGTTTTTTATTTGGAAGTCGGTAGTATTTTTTTGCAAAAAAGTTTTTTTAACTTTCACATTTTAGTTGTACCTACCTAATAGGAAAGTTATTTAGTAACCTATAACGCCAGATTAGATTACCCAAATACCATGAAACTTGAACATAAACGGTAAAATGAGAGATCTGCGTACCCCTTAAGAGCTTACTGTCGTGATGTTATGTTATGAAATGGTATAAAAAATGAACAGACATGCGATTGCAGCAATCCCGAAAGATTTGCCGACATATATTGAAGAGTTCTGTTGTATATCTCCGAAGTTCTTCATCAGATCTTCACCAAATTAAAATGGGACCAATTTTGAAACATCCTCTTTCAAACAAAAAAAGAATTTTCAAAATCGGTCCACAATTGACGGAGTTATCGGTGAACATACACAAAAAAAAAAAAACATACATAATGTCGAACATAGAACCTCCTCCTTTTTGGTAAGTCGGTTAAAAAATTTATGTTACTTTAGACAATTTTGATATAAGAACATTTTGAGTTTTATTCGTATAACATAGAGTAATTAATTTGTAAAGTTATGTCTAAAATGGACAAAAACACGACAATCGCACCAAAACCGCTGGGCGTATTTTAAAGAAATCAACACAACCTCAAAGACAAGTTAATTATCTACATTTTGATCTGAGGCTTTTTTTTAAAGTCATGGAATAATATAGAAAGTACATAAAACTACTGAATTTTGGGACGCGCGGGTGTAAAACGAGTGCGCGTATTGTTCCCTCAAGGTCCTTGGCGTTAGTTGTCGTCTAGTGTCATTGTCCATGGATTCGCGCGCTGCGCAGTCATGCGCAATGAGAATCTAAATTGCCCGCCATGCCACATATTTTTTTATTTTTTTTCGTTTATAGGCTTGCGCTTGACCACTATCTCACCTGATGGTAAGCGATGATGTGGTCGAAGGTGTAGCACGCTTGCCTAGAATTAACCTATTCACTCTTGACTTATAGACCCCTAGATTGTAGCTATCGGGAAAAACAGACTCCGGCAAGGAATTCCACTCCTTAGCTGTACGCATTATGAAAGTATTTCCAAAACGTTTAGTGCGTATGGGTGGGATGTCCACCATGTACCGATGGCGCATCGCCGTACGTCTTGTAGTCCGATGATGAAACGGGCGACCTTTTCCAGTTTTGTTTTATACTCGTATCAACTGTATGAGTGAAGATAAAATAGTGTATACAACGGCATATAATTAGGTATTTTTATAAATACCTAATAATCGTTGCATACACTGTTTTATCTTAATAATATCACACGAGTATTCTTGTGATACTAAAATTATGACTAGCCGTTTAGACGTAATTCTCATTTTAAAATCAGCTACTCAGGGGTATTTCAGATGAATTTTATACTTATCTCGAAATCAAAAATCAAATCAGGCCTGATTTTTATTATTACAAGCTTTTCAACTTGCAATGTATGTAAGTGTGTTCGGGTGAAATCTTGCAACTGAATTTTAAAGCAGTTATCCTCAACCGATTAAAATGAAATTTTTCATAAACGTTTACTTTGGATGACAATGCATGGTTAGCTAAGTGATGTCATTCTATATCCAATATGGCGGACGGCCCAAAATGGCGGGCTAGTTATTTTTTGTGCACTACCATGATATGAGTATCAAATTAAAGGGTTTGATGAGAAGAATACGAAAAAAGCTTGTTTAAAAAAAGATTTGTTAATTAATATTTTTTTTCCACAGCCGAAGATCAATCAGTGGTCATAAGAAAAACTCTAGCCATGGTTGCTTTCAAGACTTGTATCCAATTCGCACCAGTTTTCACAGCCCCCACTGCTGATCAGCATGTTCTAACCTTCGTCAATCCTGAAGGTCTAAAAAGATGCAAAATTGAAATGGGGGGACACTCCAATTTTAAGCCTCATGTGAGTATTTTTTTGAGAGGCCCGTGGCTTTATGAATTAATACTTAGAAGTTGAGTATATGTCGAACTCTGCTGTAGTCGGTTAAATAATTAATTACTAGCTCAGTCCGCGGCTGCTCAAACGGCCGCGTAGCATAAGGCGCGTGGCGTGGCGCGGGATCCACCAATGCAACGACTCTATTCCAGCCTACGTCAAAATACAACGAGTTTTGTAGGCAAGCAAATTAGAGATGAGCGTTTTTGTTTTTTTTACGCTAACGGTTATGTAACCGATATACCAACAGTTTTCATATCGATGTGGAAAACGGTTATGTAACCGATATACAGTTTTCATATCGATATCGAAAATGGTTGCCAGATATCGATATCAGTAGTACAGTTTGCAAAAGTGTTGCAAGATGTTATTTAGATGAACACGAACGCGAACTAAAGCAAACGCAAACTCACACTTTTACAGTTATAGACAAATGGCAGCTGTACTAAACAGTTAGTTTTGGTAACAGGTTTATGCTTTTTATGCCATCCTTATATTTACGGGATAGAACACAAAATTGGTTGAACGGACTGTAAAAAGCGGTTGTAAAAAGTTCTAATGTTATTTCAAATGGAATTACCTCGTATTTGCTGCAACTCTTTTATACCAATAAAATAACATTATAATACTTAGAAAGAGAGGTAGCGCATATGGTTCATAGACATATTAAATAGTATGGACTGGAAATGAACATCGACGCCAGGTGGCCACCAGGTGGTCATCTGGACACGTGAAGAGTTGAAAAAACCGACAGACTGGCCAGTCTGTCGGTTTTTTATCGGTTACATTTCGGGGAGTGTGCGATGGAACTGCACAATTTGATTCCGCCTAGCCCTTTCCATCACCGGACAACAAGACGTACGGCAATGCGCCACCGGTACATGGTGGACATCCCACCCATACGTACAAAGCGTTTTGCGAATACTTTCATTGTACGCACAGCTAAGGAGTGGAATTCCCTGCCGGAGTGTTTGTTTCCTGATAGCTACAACCTTGGGGTCTTCAAGTCAAGAGTGAATAGGTTACTTCTAGGCAAGCGTGCTTTACCGTCGACCACATCAAAGCTTACCATCGGGCGAGATAGTGGTCAAACGCGAGCCTATCGATAAAAAAATAAATAAAAATAAAACTACAAAAAAAACGTGCCTACCTAAACCTTAAAATGGCTGCCGATTCTATGGTTGTGGTAATCACGGAACACACACACATTAATAATACAAAAAGTAAAAACCATTTGACAGCAGGACTACCACGACCACAACCACAAAATTTGTCACATAATATGGCGAATATGGCACGTACCTACAACTGTCACTACGTCATAACAAAATGTTGCCACAACTGAAATATTGTTGTCTCTTTTGTCAAATACGATTACTACATTAGAAAGAATGAAACAAAACGATGTTTCACATTCTGTATCGTCTTTCACTCATATTTGTATAAGCTAACGTATGTATAGAACACCACGGCGCGCCGCGGCGCCTCCATATTTTTCCTAGCTCAATGATATGGTTCCTATCGTTTGTGAAGTTTGCGTTTTGTTCGTGGTTCGTACGTTTTCGCATTGTTACGGTTTTAAGTTTTGACTTGTTCGTTCTCGCACGCAAGTAGAGGTTTTGATTCGATAAAGTTTTTGTGATATCGGTTATTTTTGATATATATATCGATATGTATTGATATCTAACACATATCCGATATAAGTTACGTTTTTATATATCGGACCCATCCCTAAAGCAAATGCGTCAGAAGGCGCCACGCCACGCCACGACACGCAATAAACAATAAAGTCTACGCGAACAATGTTGTTTCGACCGAGTCCATCTTACAACTGTAGCGTACACAGTCGTACTCACTCGTCGCATTCACTAGTCGCTACTACAGCCTGTTGAATCGTGACAGTATCGATTCAGCATCGCATCTGCTGCGCGACTGTATCACGTTTATTTTGCGACTGTATCACATCTGCATCGCTGCTAAAAGTCGCTGTGGGCGAGCGCCCTAAAGGCGGAACCACACTTACGTGTCGTGGCGTGGTGTGGCGCCTTTTGCGGCTGTTGATTGGCTACAAAACTCGTTGTGTTATGACGTAGACTGGAACAGAGTAGTTTGATTGGTGGATCCCGCGCCACGCCACGACACGTAAGTGTGTTTCCGTCCTAAATCGCAACGCGTTGCGGTCGATTCTATGACTGAACTGTTTTCTTGCGGTATTATTTCCGCGCGATCTTTTTACCGCAATGCCATTTCTCATATAATTCCATGTGTCGCAGAATGTGTGGACAAAACCGTGCGAATGAAAACCGCAGCGCGTGCTAAGCCCACTGCACAACGTCGACCACACCATTTTTATTTGGAAAATATTAAACCTTTTTTTTCCACAGGAAGTTATTCTAGGATACGAATGTTTGAAGTCACCAGAGATTGACATGATAGTTCTGAGAGCTCTCGGCTTGCCCTTCGAGCATAATAGGATTAACAGGGATGATTACATCAAAATCAGGCCGCAAAACATAGAGCCACGTAAGTATGACACTTTTAGACTTTTTCATTACTCATACTGATAAATCGATCTAGCTAAGTTGCATTTTTAGAAAACGTCGTTTTCTCTGTTTTCCCCCGAGCAGAGCTCAGTCGCCCAGGTACTTATTGTAAATCCAATATGGCAACGAATTATATTGAATGGTAATGCTGATTCTTTGCCCGAAAAAAAGGCCAGTCATCTGGACACGTGAAGAGTTGAATCACTTGAATATGTCTTGTAAAACTATGAGCAAGTGTTTCAACCTCAAACGCCTTGAGCATAGGCTTGCCATCTCTAAAATCTGCCAACCAGGACAAGGACCGTAAAATCCCCGGCTTTTGGAGTTTTGAACCCGGACATTTAAACAGATTTATTTAATGTTTTTTTGTGTGCAAAAAAAATGCAGCGGATTTCATCTGTGAAAATTGCAACTGCCTAGCTATCACGGTTCATGAGATACAGCCTGGTGACAGACAGACAGACGGACAGTGGGGTCTTAGTAATAGGGTCCCGTTTTTACCCTTTGGTTACGGAACCCTAAAAAACACTCCGCTTTTTCCGTCGGGGGTTAAAAAAGTGTTTGACCGAATGAACAATTTAGAACCTATTACAAAATAACAAACTTGCAATAAATAAAACCGCCCAAGTGCGAGTCGGACTCGCGCACGAAGGGTTCCGTACCATTATCGCAAAAACGCCAAATAAACACGTTTGTTGTATGGGAGCCCCACTTAAATATTTATTTTATTCTGTTTTTAGTATTTGTTGTTATAGCGGCAACAGAAATACATCATCTGTGGAAATTTCAACTGTCTAGCTATCACGGTTCATGAGATACTGCCTGGTGACAGACTGACAGACAGACGGATCGCGGAGTCTTAGTAATAGGGTCCCGTTTTGACCCTTTGGGTACGGAACCCTAAAAATAAGTACCTAGGTAACTAATAAAAATAAATTAACAATACTTACATACATCATTACAACTGATAACACAACAATATCTTCATAAATTACTCTGATAACTCCAACATAACAAGATAAACAAAATATTTATTCTTCGATAACTTGGCTCTACAAAATAATCAGTATTGTGACAGTTGCAACAAAGCCAACATGTCTGCCACTGAATTGAAGTTATACGATAATATATTTATCGAAACGAATATACAATCAAATGATTACGATGCTGTTATTCTCATTCTGTATCCTGAAGATCAAAAAGTGCCTTTACCAAGACATATTGGAAGCTTCATTGATAAAATTTCAAAAGTGGATAAACATGTCAACAAAGTAGCGACTGTATGGAATTGTGACTACGTCTCTGGTGGAAGATTAGTGCTGACACCTACTGGGAAAATTTCTCCGTACCATGATGCTAGGGTTGTCAAAGATGCAGCGTACAAAGGTATGGTCAGAGCGTTAGAAGCGGGTGCGAAGAAACCTCTCCTCGTCGTTCAGAATGTTGTAAACTTCCCAGATGGACAGTTAGTCGCCATCCTTGGTGCCTTAGAAGCACTTTACATCCCTCTACAGACCAGAGAAAGGGACAACACGAAGAATTTCTTGAAAATCGGATTCCATTCTGAAGAAAAACTGAGTGAGAAATTTGAGAAGACTGTACGCAATGCGATTGCTTTAGAAAGATCTAGAATTTTTGCCCGAGACATCGCTGGAGGAGACCCTGAAAGAATGACGCCAGCGAATATTGTTAACTACGTTCAATCGGAGTTCGCCAATTACAGTAACATTTCCATCAAAATAATTGACGATCAGGATATTATTTTACAAGATTATCCACTGTTAGCAGCCGTGTCAAGAGCGGCTAATCAAGTTGACAGACACAAAGCTCGCGTCGTCGAAATAGAATACAGACCTTCAGACATCGCAAGAGTGACACAGACTTTGTTACTCGTCGGCAAAGGTGTGACTTATGACACCGGTGGCGCAGATTTGAAGATATCAGGGAAAATGGCGGGCATGTGTAGAGATAAAAGTGGAGCGGCTGCCGTCGCTGGCTTTTTAAAAGCTTGTTCGCTTATGAAACCTCCTCATTTAAAAGTCATAGGAGTACTCTGCCTCTGCAGAAACTCTATCGGCGAAGATATGTACGTTCCTGATGAGTTGTTAGTCTCCAAAAGCGGTAAGACAGTTCGTGTCACAAACACAGATGCTGAAGGACGATTCGCAATGGCAGATGCCTTATTTAAAATGGGAGAGATTGCTGACAAGGAACTAAACCCACATTTGTACACCATCGCCACTTTGACAGGGCATGCAAGACTGTGCTATGGAAACTATACAGCTGCCATAGACAACTTTAGCGCTAGAGGAACGAACCATGCATCCTCTTTGCAATTCAGCGGTGCTAGAGTAGGAGAAGGATTTGAAGTGTCTTATATACGTCCAGAAGACTTATCTGTCAACAATGGAAAATGCAAAGGGGATGATTTACTTCAAGTTGACATGGATGCTAAATACCGGCATCATCAACTTGCTGGAGGGTTCCTGATCAAAGTTGGAGGTCTAGAAGAAAAGAATGTCAAGTATACTCACTTGGATATTGCCGGGGGAGCGGGTTCCCCACCCTGTGAGCCTACTGCTACGCCAATTTTGACTTTATGTCATGTACATAAGGTTTT
This sequence comes from Orthosia incerta, assembly GCA_948252205.1. Lineage (NCBI taxonomy): Eukaryota > Metazoa > Arthropoda > Insecta > Lepidoptera > Noctuidae > Orthosia > Orthosia incerta. The sequence continues at coordinate 12,409,895 of OX411767.1, forward strand.
GATGTGATTGGAAGAAAGATAAGGTTTCAGGGATTATTATTTGGTATCAATAGTAATGGTATTATTAATTTGATTAGCTGATAAAGTTTGTCTGTTGCTAAATTGTAATCTTCTAGATGCTAGATTATTTTTTTATTATTTAGGCTCGCGTTTGACCACAATCTCACCTGATGGTAAGAGATGATGTGGTCGACGCATTGAAAATAATTGTAGTTTTAAGGGTTTCGAAATGGTATTTGGCACTGCAGTCTCGGCTTCTTATCGCAAAGGCTGCAATGATAAAGTTAGCATATTGCATCAAAATAAACTAAAGTAATTAGATACTAGGTATTGTTCAAGTAACCTTGTTTTATAATCTTAGTTATTTTTCTACATCTGGGGGGTGACCATAAGATTAGAGTTATTTGTTAAGTTATTTTGAGTGTGCGAAAGGGACAGATGTATATGACTTGTATACATCTGCCCCTTTTTACTGTCGAACTTTGAAAGTTTCGACACGTCAGGGTACGCGGGCTGGAGTTTATAAGTACAGTCAAGCAAGTTGATTCATGCGCGACCCTTTTGGCCGATAATTCGTTTGAAAACTTTAAAACATTCAAGTTTTCTTGTTAAAGGTACAACTCATGGTGCACTTGAGACTTTTTATATACTACTTAATATAAAAACTTAGTATATATACTACAGGGTCGTGCAATTTTGAGCATTGTACTCGTTGAAATAGATTTTAATTGAATAAAAAGTATTTTTTTATGACAAAGCAGAAATCATGTTTTGAATTTGGAATTAACTGTCGTCCACCATTGTTTGCTGTTATTGCAGCATTATTTGTTAGAATATTTTATTTCAAAGACACATACGAACGTTTTCGGTTACAGAAGATTATTTTTAATTTAAAGGAAAAATGGAAAATATTGTAACTGCAAGTGGATATTAAAATGGTTTCATGTCATTGCAATGACAGCGAGATAGTTGTCTCTTTATGGAAATATATCTAAATATACATATCTAAACTAAATTCGACCGAATTGTATTAGAATGTATTTATTTTACGTAAATAAATACGCTTAAGATAGGTCATGAATCAACTTTGTCGACTCTATCTACGAGCTACGTGTTATAAGTTGTACACACCCACGATGTACTGTACTGGTCTGCAGTGCTATTCTCTAAGGATACAGCCTTGAGCGCAGTGCTGGTGCCAGCGACGAATCTAAGTTTGGTATTCGCTAAGCCGCGAATAGCGACACTAGCGCTCTAAGCTGTGACGGCCGTGAGTTAGAACTACTCAATGTCGAGCAAGTTGACAGTTCTTCATACATTTTGGTATTCCGTAAGAAAAAACAGCGTCGAAGACGCTCACAGCCTGGCTTACATCCTCGTTTTTATCTGTCAAATCCAAAAGCCACTATTTTTGTGCGTAACGTAATTCTTCTTGGATTTTAATCTAACTAATATTATAAATGTGAAAGTTTGGTTGGGAAGTTTTGTTGGTTTGAATGTGTGTGTGGATGTATGTTTACTACTCAATCACGCCAGTGTAACATACTCTTTGAATCACGCCAGAACGGCACTGGATGAAATTCTGCATAGAGATAGATTATAGCTAAGTAAAGGAATAGCTTAAAGGATACTTTTCTTCCCTATATAATGTACCCTTAGGTTAAGAAAACACTTTTCACGTATTTGAAGCCGCTGGCAGAAGCTAATAAAATAAGTTTTTACCAGCTTGCCAGCTTGGTTAACTAAAGCTACATTTATTAGAAGAAGCTAAGAAAATTAATGATTTTAACAGAGCTCGACAGGCGAGAGAATTAGCAACGTTGATAACAATATCCCGGAATAGAGACACTTTATCCATAGTTACCTTCAGGCTTTCTCAGGATTTAATAACATACCTAGGTAATGGAAAACGACTTAGCTCTTAGCGTACAGGGGTTTTAAATGTTTAATGTGAATTTTAATTTATATATTATGTAACTAGCTGTTGTAGCATTTTTTTATATCAGGAAATAATATTATAGGTTTGTACCGCCTTACTACATATATTATTAATTCATCATACAAACTTAAGGAATATTTCCATGATAAAAATTATCCTATGAAGGACATAGAATAGTTACCTACTGTCTCAACTGTTTCCATAGGTACCAAATTTCGTTTAAATCAGTTCAGCGGTTTAAGCGTGAAAAGGTAATAGACAGAGTTACTTTCGCATTTATTATATTAGTATGGATTGCATAAGTTAATTAGTAGCTTCTTTAATTAAAATTATATGTCATAAATATAATTAAATAATATTTGTTGTGATGTGAATCATGTTTATTGGTCCGGCTTCATCATCATCATATACATCGAATGACGTCCACCGCTGGACATAGGCCTCCACCAAGCGTCGCCAGATTGACCGGTCGCGTGCATCTCGCATCCAGCGGAACACCGCAATCTTAATAGGCCATTATTGTGCATTAAGACTGCAAAAAGGATTAATATGTTTATTATGGAAAATAATTAGACATAATATACATATTGACTAATAAAAAAACTCAAAATGATAAAACACAGATTTATTTATTGAATTATTTTCCAGTAATAGAATTTTATCCTGTAAATATCTTCAGTGTGTCTCCATTTGTGACTGCCTTTGTGAAGGTTGTTGTGAAATGAGCATTGGATTAGATGGCCTCATACCGTTAGCAAACGACGCCTGCGAGGAGCTGTGAACATAAAAATGAAACAAAATACTATTAGAGGTAAAAAAATATGCAGGATACTATGTATAACAGCATCACTCTCTCTTTCTGAAGGAACAGATATTATAGGCAGACTAATTATAGTATTGCAGGTTAATTGATTTTTTGGCTACTTTTAAAAACACCAACAACTTGGTCCAATCTGGGAATGAAAAGTGAGAACACTATTTAATTATCTAGAGCTTCTTACACTGCACCAACAAAGCATGAATAGGCAATTGTGGCATCTCTACTATCACCTGCAGTGCCTCAAAGCAGAGATCTAGCCCCATCTAGGCTCAAAGTGTAATACGAAATATAAACAAATTATAACATACCTAGTATGACTTTTCTAAAATACTTCATCACTTGTTTTGTGTTCGGCTGGTTTTCCATCGTAATTTTGTTCTTACGCCAAGATAGCCCTGATTTTACATCCTGCAAATTTAATTCAACGCAGTACTATTATATTTTATCTAAAGATAAACATACTATACTTCACTTCGCTTTCTTGGACAATAATAATATTGTCACATTGTCATTGTACCTAAGTATATTAAAATACTTACATTTCACACAGTCACACAACTATGTTAAAATCATCATCGCTGTAAAAGCACTTAATTTTTTTTAAACTTGTAAATCATCATCATGATCTGCCTAGCCTTTTCCCAACTATATTGGGGTCGGCTTCCAGTCTTACCGGATTCAGCTAAGTACCAGTGTAAAAACTTGTAAATAGTTTAAATAAAAACAAACAAAAAATTATCAGACAAAAAGAGCCGGTTGCGATTTTGCGTGTTGTGGCAGCGTCACAGCGCGTTGCTTTTACTTACGAAATAGGCAAAGAAATTGTCATTCAGCCTTAAGATGCAATGATAAAAATACATTAATGAAACTCTTATAACTATGAGATCGTTTGTAGTTACACTCTATTAATTAAAATACTTAAAAATAGACCTATACTATACATTTTAAGCCTATAAAACTCTCAGTCGAGATTTATCGATTGTAATTTAAAGAATTTGTTTCAAGCCCTAATTCGTCTACGAAATTGTGACACGAGATGTCAGCCTTAGAGTTCGTCGACGACCATAACCGCGTTAGAGAATACCGTTTGAATCAGCGCTGCACGATCGGTCGATCTCGAGACTGTCTCGAAGACGAGCTCGTCGACGAGCACAGCCAAGAAACTGTCTCTTAGAGAATAGCATGGCTGTACTATTATTGATTTGTAGTCAATCAGTGTAATTTTTACAAGGATTATTTGGGTGTTATTTGTATTTATGCCATAATGAATTGTAATTGTAAGTATCCAAAGTTAAACAATAAAATTTAAAAATACAACTCCAAGTCAAGTCTTTAAATTCATCTATTATTTTGACACCCAATTTCGTAAAAATATTGAAAAGCCCCTTAAAATACATAATGTGTTTTTTCTTACTTACTGGCTGGCTTTTCAAGGCCAAATTAAAATGACTAGAAGAGAAACCCTAGCTATTATGGTTAGGCATCGATCGATATCTAATGACGATAAATAAAAGTTTTTTTTTAAATCGGTAGTGAAGTTAGTTAAAATTGTGAATATAAGGCAAATCATAGAGAAGAGCCGCGAGTTTAATGTTCCAATGCTCTTGTGTTTTATCGACTACTCCAAGGCGTTTGATTGTGTGAGGTGGGATTGGCTATGGAGAATACTCGAGAAAATGGGACTACCTTCGCATTTGATAGCATTGGTCGCAAACTTATACGAGGATGGAGAGTCGCTAGTCAGAATCAACAATGTGGTGTCGGGGCCTTTTAAGCCAGAGAAAGGAGTACGCCAGGGCTGTATTCTGTCCCCTCTTCTTTTTAACATATATGGCGAATACATCATGAGGAGAGCCTTAGAAGAGTGGAAGGGAGGCATAGCGGTAGGTGGCAATAAAATCAGCAATCTCCGATATGCAGATGACACCAAATTGATCACATCTTCGGAGCGCGAACTTGCTGAGCTATTTGTGAGGATAGAGCGTGAAAGCGAGATAGTCGGACTGTCGATCAACAAGTCCAAGACTAAAGTCATGATCATCGACAGAGCTGGACTAATAGCACGCACGGGGGAACTTGTAGATCTAGAGTTCGTCAATGAGTTTGTGTACCTGGGCTCCATGATCAGCGATCAGAGGGGCTGCAGTGGGGAAATTCGGAGACGTACGCAGATGGCCAAAGCTGCTATTAGCATGATGTCGAGTATATGGCAAGATAGGAACATCTCTAATAACACCAAGAAGAGACTCGTTAGAACCCTGATATTCTCAATTTTCCTTTACGGCTCCGAATCTTGGTCAATTCGCTCGGTGGATTGAAGAAAGATTGATGCTTTCGAGATGTGTTGCTGGAGGAGAATTTTGCGCATATTATGGACAACAAAACACACAAATAAGTCCATTCACGACCAGTTAAACATCAAAACTAGACTCTCCACGATCTGCTACCAAAGAGTCCTAAATTACTTTGGTCACATCGCCTGGAGACAGCCAGATAACCTGGAAAACTGGTTGTTGTAGGAAAAGTAGATGGGAAATGGCCACGTGGACGCTCACCCACTCGGTGGTCAGACCAGATCAGGGCGATTACGGGATTCACGGTGACCACTGCCCTGAGAAGAGCCGAAGACAGAGCGGCTTGGAAGCAGCTCGTCAATGACTCCGTGAAAGCTTTCCAAGACGGGCACGACCTTCAGTAATGAAGACAATGAATAAGAAGAAGTGTAGTTAGGTACTTGAAGTTATGAGTTTGGAAAATTTTGTTATTGGTTTTATTGTCATCACTGTGGCTTTCTGCTAGTTACTTTTATCGGGACCTGTGTAATGTGTAATGCAGTAAAAGCTAGAACAATTTGCCTAACAACAATGATATCGATATAAGTACACTGCTTATACTAAAGTAAGATAATAACATCAATTATCAATAATCTGTGTGGTCCGATGACCTTTACTGCTAATTCCGTGGCAACAATTTCTTTATATTATTATCATAATTATTTAACTAGCCTCTGCCAGCAGCTTCACACGCGTGAATGACGAAAATTATCCCAAGGGAATAAAAATTATTTACTAAATATTTACAACTTTTTTGAGAGAGATACAGCCTGGTGACAGGCAGACAGACAGACGGATCGTGGAGTCTTAGTAATACGGTCCCGTTTATACCCTTTGCGTACGGAACCAAAACGGACGGACTGAGTCTTTAGCCATTTATAATATTAGTAGGTATGGATAACCCTACTTAATTAAATATAGAAATAATAATGAATTATCACCACTTGTTTCTTTACAAATAGACAGTGCAACGTCCAGCCAGTGTTGTCCTTCAAGATATTGATAATTTATTAAAACAAATAAATATTTCAACTCCTTTCGTAATCTAAAAGCCTGTTCACATACGCAGTCAAAATGAATCTTCCTATCCTTTATACCCGACTGCCGAAGGAGGGTAATGTGTTTATAATGTATGTATGTATGTAGGGAACCGGTCACTTTTTCGAATCGTTTTTGTTCGAATTTCATTTAACCGAAAACTATTGACCGACATCTTTTTTGCTATATGCATTATTTGCCATATTTTCAGGTCATCTAAGTATCATGTGTCATAGGTATTATTTTACCGAACTACATTTCGCCGATTTACAAAATAACTTTTTGCTTTTGGCCGAACCCTCTTTTGAACTTTTTTCATTTGCCAAATTTTCACGTACACCTACCCTACACCTACGGTTGTCACGACGGTTGCACTTGGTGCAATTTTAAATCAACGAATAAGTTACAAACATAGTACCTAAGCACTAAATATAAAATACTAAAATAGATACATATAAATATACAGGCAAGAAGAAAACAATACCTACAGCTCCAACGAGAATAAGATCACAGTGACAGGTAGTGCTCCTTTACCAGTCTTTTAAAGATGAGTAGTGATTGCGCGCGTTTTATTGTCACAGGCAATGCATTCCATAGACGAGCGGCCTGAACAGTAAAATATTTGTCTAGGAATATAGTGGAATGCATTGGCATTTTAAAACTGAAATCGGTTTTTGAGGTAAAGAGGGATAGATGGAAATAATATTATATTACAGTAGGGAAAGAACAAGATACAAAAAGAAAAAAAAAAAAATAACCCGCCTGCTTAAGAACTCGGAGGATCATGGGGTCAGCCAGTTTGTGAATATGTATCCTCCGACTGCACAGCATGATTTTTTCTTGTATACAGCTTTTTAGTTCCCTTCTTAAGCAGGCGGGTTTTTGATTTTGAAATTATTTGTATTATTTACAACTTTTTAGTTATTATTTTTGTTAGAATGACTTTCAAACATATAAGTGGGTTATATTTTTGTAATCACCTCTAAAAACCCTTCATTTTGATACCCACTCGATGGGTTCGGAAGAAAAGAAATTGCAACCCCAACAATATGGCGCCCAAAATCCGCCATGTTCTTTATTTAACGGCACTTATCTAAGAACACTTGGGCGGTCAAGACGTATCTAACGATGTCTTAATTATAAAAAATCGTCAAGTAGTTTGAAAGATATGAGGTAATAAAGAATATAACATGCAAGATACGCGCGAAAAACATAATCCTTTCCTTGCAGCCGGGTAAAAAGTTCAATCAAAAATTGCGCTGAGCGTAACCAACTTTGCTTGTGTTTCACTTGTTATATCTCTCACCAGATTACATTGCCCTGTTCACAAAAGACAATAACTGGCCAGAGAGGTTAAACTCCATGAACTACGACCGTAACAGCATAATGCACTTTGGAGAAAGGGATTACAGCAAGAATGGCCATAGAACGATTATATTTAAGGTATATATAGTGAATATAAATAAACTTATAATCATAGAAGCAGCAATGATGGCCCAATGGTATTAGCTGCGACTTACAAGTTCTAAGTCGTGGGTTACTTTGTGTTTTTCATCACTACTGCTCTCAAAAACGGTGAAGGAAAACATCGTGAGGAAACCGGCATGTCCTAGAACCAAAAATTCGAAGCCATGTAAGTAGCACCAACCCGCACAGGGCCCGCGTGGTGGATTACGGCCCATCTCCTCTCACCGAGAGGAGGCCTGTGTCCCAGCAGTGGGAAAATTAATAGGCTGAGGATGATGATAGGAGGAGCTCGGTGCTAATTAATAATAGCCGCACGGGTCGTTCTTCGAAGTTAAACAACGTTTACTGAGGTCGGTCCGTGGATGGGTGGCTATTAATTACACATCAAGACTCCTCCGTGCCTCGGAAACCACGTTAAGCCGTTCATCCCGGCTGTAATTTTTAGTTTTTCTGCGTCAAGCCCTCCGTGGGTTTGACGCAGAATGTGCACTTCGCAAAATGTGCACTTGACGCAAAATGTACACTTGACAAAAAATGTGCACTTCGCGAAATGCGCACTTGTAACCTAACGGTTTTTATTTTGACCCATTGTGATATAAAAAAAACCTTTTTGCAAAAAAATACTACAGACATTTTTTTGCTTTAAGGACACCGACTTCCAAAAAATAAAGTTATTTTTCACTTTGTTGTTTTCTTATTTGGAAGTCGGTAGTAGTTACCTATTTGTTTGCATAAAAGTATTTTTTATTTTTCACTTTTTAGTTGTACCTACCTAAAAGGCAAGTAGTTAAATAAGTTACCTATAATGCCAGAATAGATTACCCGAATATCATGAAACTGAACATAACCAGTGAAATGAGTGTGTACAGGCGAACTGTGCACATCTGCGTACCCCTTTAGAGCGTACTGGCGTGATGTTATGTTATGAAATGGTAAAAACAATAAACAGACATGCGATTGCAGCAATCCCGAGAGATTTGCCGTTATTTATTGAAGAGTTCTGTTGTATATATCCGAAGTTCTACATCATATCAGCGAAAAAAAAAAAAAAACACACAATTGACGGAGATATCATTGAACACACAAAAAAAAAGAACGAACATAAAGTCGAACATAGAACCTCCTCCTTTTTTTGTAAGTCGGTTAAAAATTCACACTTATTTTGGATAGTGCTTCTTTTGAGATGTGCTCATTTTGAGAAGTGCTCCTTTTGAGGAGTGCACATTTTGCGTCAAGTGCACATTTTGCGAACTGCACATTCTGCGTCAAACCCGTTTCGGATAGTCAGAAACCAAAACGCCCCCTCTGACAGAGAGCAAGCCTATGTTCTAGCAGTGGCAACATACTAAGGGCCGATTTCACCAGTTAAACGTCTTATCCCGGTTAGTTGCACTGATTTACATAAACTGAGTTTAGTTGAACTAATCGCGATTAGTTTCATTGGTGAATTCGGCCCTAAGCTGATTATAACAAACGAGATAGTCAACATCTAATCAAGCCACAAATCTTACAGGATGGTTTTATTCAAAATAGAAAAGGACTAACGCAATCAGACCTGGCGAAAATCAAACTTATTTACGAACCAGAATGTAGAAATAGAGATCGAGCAGAAAAAATAGCCATATGTCGGTCTTACCCGGAAGCACAAAGAAGAAAGAGAGAAATAATAGAACCTACAGCTAACATGAGCTTAAGAGTCAATCCTAACATCACTCCGCCACCCCACATATTAGCTGGTATCACCGAACCCCAAGATATAGTTACGAATAACACAGGCATAGAAGACAGTCTGAAAGTTTTAGGTATAGAAAAAGAAGCACACAAAATCGTAGAACTCGTTTACCAACTCTCTGCTTCAGCACTAAAGAACGCTAATGAGAAATATTGCAATATATCCAGTAAGACTACTCCGAAATTGTACTATGATAAAGTTGTATATCAAAATGAAACCACCGATGTACTTGGGGTACTTGAAATCATAGCAGGTTTTGCTAAAACCGTAGTCGACGATGCCGTTGGGCATTCAACAAAGTTCTGTGAAAATTCAGACACAATAGAAGACTATCAGAGACAATGTAAATCGGATAATGATCGTCGATGCCCTAAAACACTTAAATCTGATTGTTTAACTCCCGAATATGTAATTGAACGTGTTGACAAGGCACAAGACAGTGTGAATGAAACAAAGAAAACTGATGACGAAACTACGAAAACTTCAAAACCAAATCAAAGAAGAAAAAGAGAAGTAAACTCATTAACCATACCTATATCAGAAGAGAAAGATATAGGAATAAAAATGGAAGAGAATAATGTGACGGATACGGTGAAAGTGATAAAGGAAGAGAGATTTAAAGAGATACAGAAAGATGATGCCACCTCTAAATCTACGGTTAAAGATGAAGAAGAATCTCCTAGGAGGAAGTTTACTGACAAACGTTACAGGTCAGTAGTTTCTATTCTTTTAATATTTTATGCAATTGGTTTGATCTTGGATGGTTGCTCGTCTACTGGATTGTGGTTACCGTTGTTTCATACAGTATAACTATCTTTTTAGCTCGGTTTCGCTTCCGTGGCCCACCCCACAGGACCCTTAATTTTTTTCGGGATAAAGAGTAGTCTATGACAATCAGTTACGAGTATAGTGTGTCCTTCTACAAGTGAAAGAATTTTCAAAATCACGGCTTCGTTTCGCATCTCTTGGATATCAGTCCGCCTTGCTCCATTTCCCACGCTTATCATTTGGCCGGTCCATCTCCACTTTAGCTAGTCTATTCAGATCGAGGAGAGGACGTCAGTGAGTTTTGAATTCGCCCTTTTTTTTAGCATTGTTAAATGCTCATGCATACTGCGGCTACCACGAGGAGATAGCGCAGTTATGTGCGACTCCAAACCACTAAAACGTGTCCTCCTGTGCCGCTTATGGCGGGAACATGGGCTCGCGTTAGCACTCACTGCGAACCCGTCGCGGCTGTCCGTACCGGACCCTCCTCTGTGGTGTACCATCTATCACCGGCGCACCAGAACACATTGCAAGCCGCCGTGATCACCCCAGTGACCACACCAGAACATTCGAAGTCTGTCCTGACTTTTAGATCCTGTGATGATGAGCTCCATTGATCTTTGGCATGTGACAAGCTTATCTCTGAGCCATTTGGTTATGTGCCGCAGCGGTAGGTTAAGCATAGAAGGATGCAGGTGCTGAAGGTTTTTCTCTTCAGTGCCATGTTCAAGATTTTATGATTGCCTTGAGTGACCAGTATCTCTGCCATCCATCACCATCAATCATCATCATCAATACGTATAATAAATCTGTTGGAAAGTCGTTTTTGTACATAGAAAATATTTTCAAAAAAAATAGCCAGGGTGATAAAGGATAACACACAGAACCCATTTTGTGCACGCATAACCTAAAATGTACGAAATCAATATAGATAACTTTAATACACAACGATTGTGCGTAACTTGAAGTATTACTTAGTTTTTGTTTCATCGCAATCGGTTCACTCTATCAAAAGTTAGTGTTCAAGAAGTAAAATTATCACAACACACGCAATTCAGTTACTCGGACAGTTGAACTCCATATTCGATAGATGGCGTTTAGCATTTGAAGTTATTTTCTGAATTTCGGTGTTAAGATTCTCAGCGAAAGAACGACCCTAGAAAAAAAAGAAAGACCTACCAATTTTTTAGGGTAAGTAGACAGGAAGGTAAGTAGGGTAGGTAGGAAGGTAGGTAGGGTAGGGTAGGGTAGGCTGTTGACGGGAGCGAAGCCGCGAGCACAGCTAGTTTGCAAATAAATATTTCCTTTGAGAAGTGAAAAAAAAAAGAAAAATCCTTTTCAAAAAGGATTAGGTAGGTACCCATTACAAACATAAAATTTTTACCTCTAGCCGACAATGACTGCCTCGTTGGTAGTGCAACTGCTACTGCTTGCTTGTGGTCCTGATTCTATTCAAATTTTGATTCAAAGTATTGTTGGGTTTTTTCCCAATTTGTAGGGGCTAACTATTAACAGTCGCATAGGTCGAACTTTAACGTAAAAAAGGTCCTCACTGAGATCATTCACGTGTAATGAACATTCGACGTCGAATATTCGAATGGTGTGGACGAGCGTTACAAAGCTTACACGCAAGCGCGAACTTCAGCCGGTGTGGACGTCGTCGCAACGATTTTCACGGAAACGGCTCGCATTCGAATGTTCACGCAAATAAAACGCTCGAAAGCGAGTACTCAGATAATGAAATGAATGAGTATGTATGTAGGAATATTACAGGCCACTTGTCAAGCAAGGAACAGTTCCTTGATCCCTTGATCCTAAATATTTGTGACCTTCTTGGAGTTCTTGGTCAATCGTATTATCGAATTAATGACATTAAACGAGATCGTATTCGAATGCTCCAAGCTCGCAATGGAATGTTCGACTCGAAGGTTCAAAGTTTTGCTGGAAAGTGAATGCTGGGCTCGCTGGGGAGCATTTGTTGCTCGTCTACGGTTGCTTGTTTATAAATGCTCACGAAAGAACGCTCCCAGTGAGGACGCTCCTTAAAGCAACACCTGCCGAGGTTGGATTCACGGGAATGGGTGAACATTCATTACGTGCCACATTACACCCATGATCCTGGCTGTCACTTGCAGAAATTGACAGATGCTACGGGTTATCAGAAGACAGATATATAAAAATACCGGCCAAGTATGTGTCGGACTTCGCACATTTAGGGTTCAAAGACAAAGATATTTTATTTCAACTTGGCCACCAAACGGCACTTTTGAATGTTAAATTGATAAAAAAATATTTTACCGTGCATTCGGAAAGTAGCTTGTTATGGAGAAGAATGCACAAGACAATCTATACATACTCTTTTAAAAAAATAAGTTTTTTTATAATATTTAGGCACATACTTTAATAAAATCATATATGTGAGGACAATGCACGCAGAAATAGCACTACACACTATACTACGTACAGGTATAAAGTATTAAAAGTACTCACACATGTACTGTGCATTTATATAATAGGTACTAGAAAAACATTAACATCCGAAGCAGTTAAGTTATGACCAATCCCAACTGACGGCGCCCGTTCACGAACATGACGCAAGAACCGGCACCACCCAGCTCAACAAACCACAAAATCAAGTTGGTTGTAATTGGAAAAATGAGGGCATTTGACAGAAAAACGCCGATTTATCAATGTATTTGTTTGTAAAATATACTTAACTAGCTGTTGCCCGCGGCTTCGCTCCCGTGGAGTCCGTGGACCGGGATTAAAATATAGCCTCTGTCACTCAGGAATAATATAGCTTTCTATTGGTTAAATCGGTCCAGTAGTTTCGGAGCCTATTCGGTACAAACAATCAAACAATCTGTAATCACGCAAGCAGGCGAAGTCACTCGCAATAATACAGTTGACACTACTATAGTTTCATTTTATATGTAAAACTTTTATTTCAATATACTTTACTTTTCTTATTTGTTCTTAGAGTAAAAGACCGTAAACATGACTCGGATTGGGACGAATCCGATGTGTCATTAGACAAAAATAACCTAGAACCGGAAAAAACACTAAACAACAAAGAACTACTCCAAAAAGTTTTAGCTGAAGGAGCTAGCGCGATATTACGAAAAGAGAAAGAAGCAAAAGGAGTAGGAGAAGAAGATAAAACATCTGAATCCACAGAGGAAAGTACAGATACGGGTGAAAATGAAGAAGACTATGTAAAAGTTACAAGTAAAAATACAAAAAAAAAAGATGAGAAAGTACCCTTAGAAGTAATCGACGTTGATATGGATGAGGAGTAAGTAAAGCACAAGACTCTCTAAACACTGCGTCAGTGTTTAGAGAGTCTTGTGGCTTAGGGTTGACCAAGTCGACGACACTTATCTATTTTGTGGGCGGGGTTAAAACGCATACTATCTCATCCAACAACACGTGCGAAAGAGATAGATGCTGTGATGAGCAGTAAGAAGCTAGTTCGCGTACGAATACACACTTTTGCAAATTTGTAGCGAAATGGATGATGATTTAGGACGAAAACGAGCGCGCGTAATTTTATAATCAGACCTTTGTGAATATGGATATCATGAAAAAAGGACTAAACGTATCTGTTCAACAAAATAAAATGATTAGCATTGTTGAATAACTAATCTATCCCTGTATGGTGACTGTTTTTCAATTTTGTTTCTTCTTATGGCATTTATTGCCGCCCAAGGATGCGTAAAAATTAGTGTTGAAATACAGAACTTTAGACGCAATACCTTTAAATTATTATTTTTTTACTTTTTGTTTCCATACAGGCCTAACTAGATAATTATGAGACAAACTGATATCATCAAAATCATCGGTTTTATTTTGAACGTACACCGTCAAACAGTGGAGTAATCGCCATACTACTTTTGTATGGAAGAATGGTTGACTAGGGCAAGCTTAAGAACAGCCGCACGGCTCCACCGTTTAGGTTAAGCAATGATTGTCGAGGTATATCCGTGGTGGTCTATACAGCATATACCGAAATCCGTCCGTGTCTCGGCAACCACGTCCAACCGTTGGACCTTTTTTATTTTTTTGGGTGGGATATCATCCAATGACTTCTTCCGCTCTGGGTGAAGCGGGAGGGCGTGTCAGACTTTTACTGACTAAAACCCACCCGTGTCCCTTCAGTTGGTTATGCCAAGGCCGCGGTAACTCTTTTTCACATGTATCCGCGACCCAGACAGGCATCGACCTTAGCAGACCCCAACAGTTTGCTGACATCTCATTGAGGCGCGCGTGGAACACTACGCGCCGTCGACTCGGGCCTGGTCCTTATCGGACGGCGAGCTACCCATTACTCCCCATCCGCAAGCCCGCGCCTACGGTGGCCGGAAATCGGCTTGTGACTCCCGACGCCCAGGGTGGCTCGTCTCCTGCGGTGGCTTGGGGTGTGAGGGCGTCACCCTCACGCGTTCTGCCTTCTCTTTCGCGAGCATTACTGCTTCGCAGAAGAAGGCGACAGCTTCCCATGCCCTCTCGCTCCGTACCACTACCATGGCCTGAACCAGGGCCAGACGCGAGAGGTTGCCACTGCCGAACCGTTGGTCCTGGCTTACATTCAAAGATCTTGGACAGACCTTGCAGGTAGTCAGAACTCTTAAAATCTGATATCTCGTCTAGGCAGTCGCTCCACGTCAGTTGCATCCGTTTACACTGGCTGGCCCATAACTGGACTTACTTGACTATGCCCCTAGATGGGGCATAGTCAAGTAAGAAGATGTCTTCAATCGCGATCGCTCAAGCTTCACGCTTCACATCATTCCGGTCCCATGCTTGCCGCTTCTCCCAATACGATGTGACATCACATTCGACGGAGACGGCCACGCTTTATTTTTCCTTGGGGATTCCAGTCAAAAGCTTGCTTGAGAATGAGATCGGGACTCCTTCGGAGCGTGTGGCCAATCCACCACTTCTGACGCTTGATCAGGAGGTCGATAGGGCTCTCGTGGCATTTTTCCAACTGGCCCGTAACGACTGTCTTAAGGTTACACTAAAAAAATTTCGTTCAAAATAAAAAGTGATATCAATTTGTCTCATCATTATCTAGCTAGCCCTATAGGGAAGCAAAAAAGTAAAAAGAAAATATTTGAAAGTTATGAGCGTCGAAAGTTCCACATTTCGACACTAATTTTAACGCATTTTTGGGCGCGAATAAATACGATAAGAAGACGGAAATTTGCAAAACGGCCTCCATACAGGGATAGATTAGTAGTTCAACAATGCAAATAATTATATTTTGAACATATGGATTTAGTCGTTTTTTCATGATATCTAGACTGCCAAAGGTCTGTTTATAAAATTTCGCGCGCTCGGTTTCGTCCTAAATCATTATCCATTTCGCTAAAAGTTTGCAAAAGTGTGTATTCGTACGCGAACTAGCTTCCCACTGCTCATCACAGCATCTATCTCTTCTGCACGTGTTGTCGGTTGATATAAAATGCATTTGCATGTGCCGTCGACTAGGGTACACTAGTCACAAAATAAAATCCTTCTACTCGACAGCGTAAAATACGCAAAGCAAGGGAAGGAATGTGTGTGTTTGCTTTGTGCTGTAAAACAGATCTTATTAGGGTGCGAGTTATCCTAGCTAAACTGAGAAGAAACACCGAAACTCAGCGTTCCAATCAAAGTCTCTTTTAAAGTTCTTCAATTAATGTATTGATTAATTTAATTTAAAGGCCGCGGCCGACGCACACTCAACGCACACAGAAGACCGGGCCGGTGCCTGAGACTGTGGAACTTAGCAAGTTAAACAAAGAATTTTACCATGAAAGAAAATGGCCGGACGGTGACGTCATCTATGTTATTAAGAAGTTAGAGGATTGTAAGTACCTGTTTCAAAACAAGTATCGGCGGATCTTGTGTCTCTAAAGTTGGCTGCAAGACCCTGCGCAGTTGTTATTTTTGTGTCAATGTTGAAGTAGAAGATAGCATTGTATAACTGCCTCTTTCACTCGCTTACGTTTGTCGCATCGTGCTATCTCGCTTACTCTATGCAGTATACTCGATGACAAACTGTTTTTTGCGCAATGGTTCACAGAGCCAACTTCAGAGACACAAAGATCCGCTGTGACTATTATAACAGCCCGTAGATTTGTGCCTGGCTAAACCCGACACGGCCATCCTGCGAGACAGGCGTCCTCGTCTGTTCCTAATTGTCAGGTTTTGATTTGTGCCTGGTTGAAGGCAGAGCGAGTGGCGTCCAACATAAGGCAGAAGGAATGTTGGTCGTCCGGGAGCGAGATGGACGGACGACATTGTGGCCACCGCGGGTAGAAACTGGTTAAGGATGGCACAGGAGCGTGGGGTAAGGCTGCGGATCATGATGAAGGGGAGCCTTCATTAACCCATACCCCACTTTTTAACATGATCTTCAGGATCACGGTTCATTTGATCGGGTGCGGCTTGTCGCAAAATCACATATGCATGTGCCCATCTGACTAAGTCGGACTCGCGTACGAAGGCTTCCGTACCATTATCGCAATAATTGGCAAAAAAATCACGTTTGTTGTATGGGAGCCCCACTCTAATATTTATTTTATTCTGTTTTTGGTATTTGTTGTTATAGCGGCAACAGAAATACATTATCTATGAAAATTTCAACTGTCTAGCTATCACGGTTCATGAGATACAGCCTGGTGACAGACAGACAGACAGACGGACAGTGGAGTCTTAGTAATAGGGTCCCATTTTTATCCTTTGGTTACGGAACCCTAAAAATGGCGAATTGTCAGTTTTTATAAAAAATTATACAATTGTTAGACTTGCGCTTGACCACTATCTTGCCTAATGGTAAGCAATGATGTGGTCGACGGGTGACGCACGCTTGCCTAGAAGTAACCTATTCACTCTTGACAAACTCCTAGGTTATAGCTTTCTGGGAACACAGACTCCGGCAGGGAAAGCCAGTCCTTAGGTACTATACGCACAATGAAAGTTTAGTTTTACCAAAATGTTTAGTGCGTGTGGGTGGGATGTCCCCCATGTACCGATGGCGAATTTTTTTTTATTTTTATTTGTTATCTATAGGCTTGCGCTTGACCACTATCTCACCTGATGGTAAGCGATGATGTGGTCGACGATGAAGCACGCTTGCCTATAAAAAACCCATTCAATCTTGACTTAAAGGCCCCTAGATTGTAGCTATCGGAAAACACAGATACTCCGGTAGGAATTCCACTCCTTAGCTGTACGCATAATAAAAGTGTCACCGAAACGTTTTGTGCGTATGGGTGGGATGTCCACCATGTACCGATGGCGCATCGCCGTACGTCTGGTAGTCCGATGATGGAACAGGCTGGGCGGAATTAAATCATGCAATTCCATCGCACACTCCTCGAAATGTAACCGATAAAAAACTGACAAGCTGACAACTCGGCAACGATGTTCAAGGCTCTGGAGCTTAGAGCTTATGATCTTTGACTTCAATAGTGCTTATAGTATATCAAAGTTTTTATTTTCAGACGACCTCAAAGATCTTCGCAAAAGACTGGCTGAAGTGAACGCCATATTGCAGGCGAGGACTTGTGTACAACTTCGTGAGGTTGACCCTAAGGAAGCTCCTGGTTTTGACGACTATATCATCCTGGATGACAGTCCCGATTACGTCACCGGCAGAGTTGGGCGGAAGCAAGTAAGTCTGGCACTGTTCTGTCTCGTGCTTGATAATGAGGGAAGTAGATGACTTTTTACCGACTTCCCAAACAGTTTTTTATTTTTTATGTTTGTACACCGATTACTCCTGAAGCCTGGACCGATTTGGTAAATTCTTCTTTTCTTTGAAAGGGTATACTTACCATTTGGTCAGGGTCATCATCAGGTCAGGATCTGATGATGGGATCTTGGAGAAATGGAGAAAACTACTCAATTTTTTTTTTTGATTGTTCACCGATATTTCCGTCAATTGTGGACAGATTTCGAGAATTATTTTTTTTATTGAAAGAGCATATTTCGAAATTGGTCCCATTTTAATTTGGTGAAGATCTGATGAAGAACTTCGGAGATATACAACAGAACTCTTCAATAAATAACGGAAAATCTCTCGGGATTGCTACAATCGCATGTCTGTTTATTGTTTTTACTTTTTCATAACATAACATCACGCCAGTACGCTCGAAAGGGGTACGCAGATTCCTCATTTCACCGATTATGTTCAAGTTTCATGTTATTCGGGTAATCTATTCTGGCGTTATAGGTACTTCCTAAACAACTTGCCTATTAGGTAGGTACAACTAAAAAGGGTAAAATAAAAAAAACTTTTTTGGAAAAATACTACCGACTTCCAAATAAAAAACTACAAAGTCAAAAATAACTTTATTTTTGGAAGTCGGTGTCTATATAGCAAAAAGAAATGGTACCTACGAAAGACACCGAAATCCAAAAAAGTTAAGTTTTTTTAGGATTTTATTCTTGTTTACGTCTTTTTATTTCGTTTATGATGGAATTTCAAAGAAAAATCTGATTTATCAATATATTGGTATTTGTTAGTAAAATATATGTAATAAAAAAAAGTGTAGTTCTAAAAACTAAAAAACACGCTTTAATGGTAAATTGAACTAAAAAGTCACTAATCCTGAAGATCTTGGTAAGGCTAATGGGACAAATAATTTAAACGCGCACGGTAGAATCAACTTTTATTACTTGTAAATTTTAATTTTTGTTTGACTTTCAAAAGTGCCGCTTATTGGCCTAGTTGAATAAATATATTTGACTTTGACTTTGACTAAATTATTGCATTGTCATCGGTCCTTGATAGGTGTGCAAAGTTTTAAATCATTCCGACGTTTTCAAGGGGGTGAAAATCACGTTCAAAGATTCTGTAACATTGATACATAGTTACATAGATACATACCAAGCTAATAAAAGCGTGTTAAAAATAAATTGTAGTTCACATCATCAGCCTATTAATGTTCCCACTGCTGGGACACAGGCCTCCTCTCAGTGAGAGGGAATGGGCCGTAATCCACCACGCGGGCCCAGTGCGGGTTGGTGGATGTCACATGTCTTCGAATTTTTGGTTCTAGGACATGCCGGTGTCCTCACGATGTTTTCCTTCACCGTTTTGAGAGCAGTGGTGATGAAATAATTTACACAAAGTAAAGCGCCTGCCTGGGCTCGAACCCACGACCTACAACTTGTAAGTGGCGGCCGATACCACTGGGCCACCACTGCTCGCTCTGCTCTATTGTAGTTCTTAAAACTAAAAAACACGCTTTAATGGAAAATTAAACTAAAAAGTCGCTAATCCTGAAGATCTTGGTAAGGCTAATGGGACAAACAATTTAAACGCGCACGGTTTAATCAACTTTTATTACTTGTAAATTTTAATTTTTGTTTGACTTTCAAAAGTGCCGCTTATTGGCCTAGTTGAATAAATATATTTGACTTTGACTAAATTATTGCATTGTCATCGGTCCTTGATAAGTGTGCAAAGTTTCAAATCAATCCGACGTTTTCAAGGGGGTGAAAATCACGTTCAAAGATTCCGTTACATTGATACATAGTTACTTAGATACATACCAAGCTAATAAAAACGTGTTAATAAAAAACCTTTTTTGAACCTGAAATTAACCTCCTCCTTTTTGATAAGTCGGTTAAAAATAAACATTATCACCAAATTTCAAGTTCGTGGGTCAAGTCAATGGGAAGTTAAAAACTTTTTCAGTTCTTCGGTACAAAATGTTGTAAAAAAAAAGCTGTCTTCTCATTCCTTTGTTTTACAACAAAAAAAAAACAGAGTTTATCTACTCACCGAGCTAAACAACGATACCTACTCGATGAGTTAACTTTTGCAAGCCTTCCTGTTAAATATGGCTGTTGCTAATTGTATTTTTATGTCGCCATGTTTTTGTAACCATATTTGCAAAATTAATATCTTATCTTATGGGGTAGGTAGTTCAATTTCTTTTTGACTCCCTCCTTTAGCTGTATGGGAGCCCCCCTTAAAATATATTTTTTGACAATTTGGATGACTTCGGGTCAACAAGAATCTCTTAGTGTGAAAATTTGAAGACTGTAGTTCCAACCGTTTGGCTGTAAAACCCGTGTGACAGACAGCGGACAGACAGACGGACACGTGAGTGACAGCAGGGTTCTGTTTGGACCCTTCAGTTACGGAACCCTAAAAACGTAGTGTATATACTCATTACGTCTGCAGAATTTCGCTATAAGTAGGTACCTATAATTTAATTTGGTACATGAAGATAGTACTGATTCAGGGCCTCAGTTATTATTAATAACTAGCTGTTACCCGCGACTATGTGCGCGTTAAACTCGTAAAACTAAAAATAAATCAAGGGTGATTTTTACGCGGCATCCTTATTATTTTTCTAAATTATAAGTAGTCTGAGCTACTCCATATAACATCAGACACCAGTGAAAGTCCATCCTTTTCGAAGATTAGCCAGAACAAACATGACGACAGATTTTAAAATGTATTTTTTTTCGTGTAATCAGTACCTACCGTAAACATTCATAATTTAATTATGCATTTAGTAAAAAGCTTATAATTTGACACTAGCTGACCCCCGCGGCTTCGCTCCCGTCAACTGGCTACCTACCTACTTACCTCCTACCTACCCTACCTACTCTACTCTACCTACCCTACTCTATCTACCCTACCCTACCTACCCTACCCTACCTACCCTTACTACTATACGAATGTAACCTGTAAACTTTTGTTTCTACCGGCGGCGGCGATCTAATTAAAATTTAGAACATAAAAGCTGCTATTGTGAGTCAATCTTAAAAGATAGAATTATGCTGCCGCGGACTTTTTTTTAGGAACTTTTAAAGAAAAAAAATCCGTCATACATTATATTTGCGTAACTTAAACCGTTTACGCAGCGCACGCAACAAAAGCTCCCAAAACGGAATATTTTTGCCCGTTTATGCAACATTTTTCATTTATGCTCGGCTCCTATTGGTTGTAGCGTGATGTTATATAGCCTGAACCTTCCTCGATAAATGGACTATCCAACACAAAAGGAATTTTTCAATTCCAACCAGTAGTTCCTGAGATTAGCGCGTTCAAACAAACAAACAAACTCTTCAGCTTTATAATAATAATTATATATATAAATATATATTATAATTATAATATTAGTATAGATAATATAATATTATATAGTATAGATTTGTATGTGTTTCCTCAAAGTCTCAACTCGGAGATATTTAATTGTTTTGTTGGCAACATATTTGTTTTCAGCTTGTTGAATATCCCATGAGTGTCCCGTCCGTCATCCTTTTACTGTTATCCCTATTTATTTTAGTAGTCACCTTCCCAGACAGATTATCCTTCACACCAAAGAGTAATATAATAAATCAACTTCCGTAGTTGACTGTATTTCAAACAGTCCATCAACATCAATCGTTTCTTTAACATACCCTTGCAACAGAAAAATCAGATGACACCTTTTTATTATTACCTAAAATGTGGGTGATTGACAAAATATTACGCCGTCTTTTTCCATTTGGATGAATACAAACCAACCATTTTCATGTTGTTCTATTTTAACTTAGCCTTACGCTTATACATACGTAAATAAGATTATATGCCACGATAAAATACATCAACAAATGACTGAAAAGATTTTTTATTTTTAACCGACTTCAAAAAAAGGAGGAGGTTCTCAATTCGTCGGAATCTTTTTTTTTAGGGTTCCGTACCCAAAGGGTAAAAACGGGACCCTATTACTAAGACTCCGCGATCCGTCTGTCTGTTTGTCTGTCCGTCTGTCAATAGGCTGTATCCATCGACTATACAGCCTCTAGACGCCTAATGCTTGATCGAATACATCAAAATAATAATCTCAACTAGCTGAGGTATGAGGCACGGGACGACTGCGCTCTGATTGGTCCTTACCAACGTCATTTCGCCGAACTAGGGATGGGAGAGGTTTAAATAAAACCACGAACAATTTAAAAAAATATTGATACCTTATCAATATTTTTTTAAATTGTTAGTGTACTTAATATTTTTATTTATTAATGTTAGCTACTTTTATTATTAATTATACAGTAATAACATAAAATGCAAAAACTAAAAACAAAATTCTAAAGATAACATATATTTTCGGCGGTTGTTTCATAATATTAAATATTAGTAAAAAAAACAATCAATAGACAAAATACCTAAATTCTAAAATCAAAATAATTATCTATAAAATACAAAAATCAGTCTACAATATTTCCACTGCTGGAACAGAGGCCTTTTCTCCGTAAGAGAAAAATTTTCTAAGAGAATTCACCTATTTTTTGTGCAATAAAAATCACCACTATACTAATCATTTTCAACCACTATACAAATCAATATTCGTTTCACAATTAATTTAACAAATAATAAACTATTTAATTTAATGTCTCTTTTTGTATAATTGTATGTAGGTTTCTAGTTTTATCCATAACAGATTTGGTCATAGAATATGGTGCATCACTAGTTTTGCGTACCAAATTATAGAGGAAAAGAGATAGATAAAAAAGTACATTAAAAAGAAAGAGACGAAAACACAAAAGACATCAACGAGCACGACAAAATTTGTGCTGTTGCAGTTTATACCTACAATAATGACCAGTACAAAATGAACTCCGATAAATAATATCAGAAAATAAATCTGATTATGATTATGTAACTATTAACTTACCGATGAAATGTTATGCCATTTTTCGGGAAACTCGAGTTCTGGCTGTTGTTACCACACCAACGTACGGTACAAGGGGCCATTATAATATTTATTTTACTAATTTGTAATTGCCTGACGCGGCAGTGTTTACGGCTCACGGAAGTGGTCGCTACTAATTCGAAATTGTCGAGTGGCGACCTATATTACCAGTATATGATTATTTTAGTCATATGTGTTGACAGACATCGCTCGCCTGTTGTTAGGCGTCTAGAGGCTGTATGGTCGATGGCTGTATCTCATGAACCGTAATAACTAGGCAGTTGAAATTTTCACAAATGATGTATTTCTGTTGCTGCTATAACAACAAATACTAAAAACAGAATAAAATAAATATTTAAGTGGGGCTCCCATACAACAAACGTGTTTTTTTTGCCGTTTTTTTTGCGATAATGGTACGGAACCCTCCGTGCACGAGTCCGACTCGCACTTGGCCGGTTTTTTTATTTATGTATGTTTCCCCGATTACTCAAAGACTGGACCGTGGACCGATTTCAAAGATTCTTCTTTTGTTTTGTCTTTTCTCCTAGTTGGTCCCATAGTCATCAGGTCAGGATCTGATGAGGGGATCCATGAGAAATCGAGGGAACTCCTCAAATATTATAGGCATACATATAGCGATTTTGGTATTTTCATCAACAATGCAATCATTTGCACTCAGAAAGTATCATTTGGTGAAGTGGAACTGATTAAGAAGACCACAGATGGCCACTGGAACTCCATAAAGATAATTATGTCACGGGTATAAGATATCTCGAATAAATAACCGACTATGATGAACCAAAATACTTATAAATACATGGTACTGACGAAAATGGCACCATCGAACTGATCTGATGATGAAGGCGGAAGGTAGGCACTGGAACTCTGAAATAAAACAATGGGTCCTAGTCGTGTTTGGGCTTATTGGAAACGTCATGACTCATGAGATGTACTTTGGCTATAAATGATTATCATGTTAATTGGAGATACCTACCAAAACTAAAAAGAGAAAAATAAAAAACTTTTTAACAAAAAATCAAACCGACTTCCAGAACAAAAAACCACAAAGCAAAAAATAACTTTCTTTTCCGAAGTCGGTGTCGAAAAACGGAAAACAATGGGTACAAAAGACACCGACTTAAGAAAAGAAAGTTATTTTTCCTTTGTAGTTTTTTCATGTTCAATAAGTCTCGCAAAACGCACGTGATCGAGGGTAGATGTAAACGTTAGAAAGAGAAAGCGCTAGAAGAATTGATAAAGAGTGAAAAGGACATATATAAACATTGAAAGGTATAGCAATACGTGACGTCAATGGGTAATTTATGAAGGGTTGCCAGGGAAAGAGGATTTGCTTTTTGTAGGGCTATATAGGGGTAGTCAGCACTTGTCGAATCAATCAAGATTTTTGAAGGAGAATCTTTTTCTTTTTCCAACTTTCCACTTTAAGTGGGGTCGGCTCTCCTAATTTCATATCGTCCGGTCGGGCAGTTCTTCCTCCAGTAGAAGTTTCGTCATGCTAGTCCACCACGTAGCAGGAGGTAACTTTCTTATGTTCTTGCAATGAAGAAAAAACCGGCCAAGTGCGAGTCAGACTCGCGCACGAACGGTTCCGTACCATTATCGCAAAAACGACAAAAAAATCACGTTTTTTGTATGGGAGCACCCCTTAAATATTTATTTTATTCTTTTTTTGTATTTGTTGTTATAGCGGCAATAGAAATACATCATCTGTGAAATTATGATTTCAACTGTCTAGCTATCACGGTTCATGAGATACAGCCTGGTGACAGACAGACGGACCGCGGCGTCTTAGTAATAGGGTCCCGTTTTTAACCTTTGGGTACGGAACCCTAAAAAGTGTAAAATAAAAACTATTTTTTTAACAAAAACAACTAATTTTTACCTATTGTTTTCGTTTTTCGACACCGACTTCGGCAAAACAAAGCTATTTTTTAATTTGTATTGGTTTGCTTTAGAAGTCTGTTTATTTTTTTTTGTTATAATATTTATTCTTTATATTACTTGACATTTTGGTTAGTCTTGTTCTTAACGTGAAAATTTATTTGAATTATATTTTTAATTAAACTTCAAAAATATTATTGCAACATGAGGTAGTTTAATTTTAAGCGCTGGGCTCTCCATTCCAGAACAATCTCCCATTTTCGCACTCCGATTGGTCGGTGCCAACGAAAAGTCTGGACACCGATTGGCGGAGCTTATAAATGCAATTGTGCGGGTAGTTCGTAGTACTTTCAAAGTTTGGCGTGCAAAAGATTTTTTATCTCAATTTTTCAAAGTGAGCCTTTAAAGATGGTTGCTATCGGAATTGATTTGGGCACAACATATTCTTGTGTGGCTGTCTGGCGCAATGGAGTTGTTGAAATTATACCAAACGAACAAGGAAACAGGACAACACCGTCGTACGTTGCGTTCACACCTACCGGCCGTCTAATCGGCGAAGAGGCGCGAAATCAAGCCGCGTTCAATCCCTCGAACACAATTTTTGGCGTGAAACGTTTGATAGGTCGACGCTTTGACGATGTTGGTATGCAAGCAGATTTACAAAACTTTCCATTTGAAGTCTCGAATCCACAGGGTAAGCCAGTGATTGTAGTCGATTACAGAGGTGAAAAAAAATCTTTTGCGCCAGAGGAAATCAGCAGTATGGTGCTTTCCAAGTTGAAGGAGATAGCTCAAAATTACCTTGGTACTAAAGTTGATAAGGCTGTGGTTACTGTTCCTGCTTATTTCACTTTTTCTCAGAGGGAATCGACGAGGACAGCAGTCGTTATAGCTGGGCTTGAAGTTCTGCGACTCACGAGTGAACCTGCAGCTGCGGCCCTGGCGTACGGTTTGGATAGAAAAGAAGAACAAACCGTTTTAATTTACGATCTTGGTGGCGGCACATTTGACGTCTCAGTTCTGCACATGAATGGTACTGATTGCAAAGTGTTGGGAATTGCCGGCAACACCAGATTGGGCGGTGAAGACTTTGACAACCGTCTCGTCGCGCATTTTGTTAAAGATTTTCGTAGAAAGTATGATATAGATATCGTAGGGAACTCTAAAGCTTTGCGCAGGTTGAAAACCGCTGCTGAAAGAGCAAAAAGGCATCTTACTTCGTACACTGAAGCTATTGTCGAAGTCGAAAACCTCTACGATGGTATAGACTACACAGGAAGAATCTCAAGAGCCTTATTCGAAGAGTTATGCTCGGACCTAATCAGGAATACTCTAGAACCAGTAGAAAAAGCGTTAGGCTATGCAAAGCTTGAGAAGGCAGATATAAAAAATATTGTTCTTGTTGGGGGCAGTACTAGGATACCAAAGATACAGAAAATGTTACAAGAATTCTTCGGAGGAAAGACGTTGACAACAAGTATGAATCCTGATGAAGCCGTGGCTTGCGGAGCTGCTATACAAGCAGCCGTCTTGAGCGGACAAAGCCATGAGAAAATCAATGGTACAATACTAGTCGATGTAGTGCCACTAACTCTTGGCATGGAAGCATGTGGAGGAATGATGGCTAAAGTTATAGAAAGAGGCACGCCAATCCCTTGCCGGGGGATCAAAGAAATGAAAACACGACACGACAACCAAAACGCAATGTCAATAGAAATATTTCAAGGAGAACGAAGCATAGCTAAAGACAATAACTTACTTGGAGTTATCATGCTGTTTGGTTTACCACCAGCTCCTAGAGGCGTTGTGAAAGTCGATGTTATTTTTAGCATAGATGCCAACGGCATTTTAAGCGTGACAGCCAACGACAGACTCACTGACACTACACACAGTGTTACCATACAAAACGCAAATAGACTTAATCCGCTCCAGATAGCACAAATGATAGCCGATGCAAACACTTACCGCGAACAAGATAAAGAAAACAAAACTCGTATAGAAGTACGAAACCAACTGGAATATTTCATTTACGATATGAAACGAACTGTGTCTGAAAAAAGTGATATTCTTACTGAACAAGAAAAGGAATTCATGAAAATTGAATTGAAGACAGCATTGGAATGGTTGGACTCGAACATGGACTGCTTAAGAGAAGACTTTGATTTAAAGATGTCAGAGCTGATGTTGAGATGGTCAGAGGTTATGAAGAAGATCTACTGAAGATAGATACTCAGAATTATGAAGGATCAGAAGAGCATGGAAGTACTAGTAATGTAAATAAAGAGCTGACCGATACAGAAGAATGACGAGAGTAGAAAAGGAATGTAGACGAATCCTTTTTGGAGGATATCTCTAATCTAATTTTTGTATACTCAAGCTACAATTTTTATGACATAATTCATTATAACAATAAAATATCTTTCATTTATCTTTCTTTTCTTTCATTTATTATTCCTCAGATAATCAGTCTTCTTCTCTCTCTCTCTCTCCCAATCCATCTACATACCTATACATTTAAATTTTTTCACCAAATGATACTTTTGATTGCAAATACTTTAATTGTTGATGAAAATACCAAAATTGCTTTACGTATGCCTATATCTATTTGAGGAGTTCCCTTGATTTCGCCAGGATTCCATCATCAGATCCTGACCTTATGACTATGGGACCACCTGGGATCGCCAGAATAGATTACCCGAATATCATGAAACTTGAACAAAACCGATCAAATATGAGATCTGCTTACCCCTTAAGAACGTACTGGCGTGATGTTATGTTATGAAATGGTATAAACAATAAACAGACATGCGATTGCAGCAGTCCCGAGAGATTTGCCGTTATTTATTGAAGAGTTCTGTTGCATATCTTCGAAGTTCTTCATCAGATCTTCACCAAATTAAAATGGGACCAATTTCGGAACATACTCTTTCAAACAAAAAAAAGAATTTTCAAAATCGGTCCACAATTGACGGAGATATCGGTGAAAAACCAAAAAAAAAAAATACAAGATGTCGAACATAGAACCTCCTCCTTTTTCGAAAGTCGGTTAAAAAATTCAACCGACGTCTAAAATAAAACACTACAAAGCGAAAAATAATTTACTTTTTAGTGTTTTGTTTTTGAAGTCGATAATTTTTTTTGATAAAAAGTTGCATTTTCTAATTTTAGTTTTGGTACCTATATTACCATGAAAATACACTTTATTAAGGATAAATTAAAAACTACTTGTCAGATCTTAATCAAATGTACCACAATGGACCACATGAGAAACAGATTAAAAAAAAAAGAATCATCAAAAAACTTTTTTACAAAAAAATACTACCGACTTCCAAATAAGAAAACTACAAAGTGAAAAATAACTTTATTTTTGGAAGTCGGTGTCTTTCGTAGGTACCATTATTTTGCGTTACGGACACCGACTTCCAAAAATAAAGTTATTTTTCACTTTGTAGTTTTCTTATTTGGAAGTCGGTAGTATTTTTTTGTAAAAAAGTTTTTTATTTTTCACTTTTTAGTTGTACCCAGTAGATATATGCGTAGCAAAAAAAATTCTAAATCTATGGTTGTACCTACCTAATAGGCAAGATGTTTAGTAAGTTTCCTATAACGCCAGAATAGATTACCCGAATAACATGAAACTTGAACAAAACCGATCAAATGAGAGATCTGCTTACCCCTTAAGAGCGTACTGACGTGATGTTATGTGAAATGGTATAAACAATAAAATGACATGTGATTGCAGCAGTCCCGAGAGATTTTCCGTTATTTATTGAAGAGTTCTGTTGTATATCTTCGAAGTTCTTCATCAGATCTTCACCAAATTAAAATAGGACCAATTTCGGAACATACTCTTTCAAACAAAAAAAGAATTTTCAAACTCGGTCCGCAATTGACGGAGATATCGGTGAACATACACAAAAAAAAAAAAAAAAAAAAAAAAACATACAAGAAGTCGAACATAGAACCTCCTCCTTTTTCGAAAGTCGGTTAAAAACCGGTCTATATTTGACGGAATAATCGCGTAACAAACATACGAACACATATAGTCGAATTTTGAAACTCCTCCTTTTTGAAGTCGAAATGAAAACGTAAATGTTTTACAATAGTTTGGAGCCACATCCAGCTACGCTTATCCGTGTTGTCCTACGGTAATAGTGTTAACACACGTACGGATTTGGTACGAGCGGACCGACTCCGCCCACAAATGCTTTCTCGCTTACACACGCTTGTTTGGACAGAGACGGAATCAATGTAATAATAATAATGTCCGCGGACCACTCTACACACGCTCGGATATGGTCGGGGCCGGACTAACCCCGCCCACAAATCCGTGGTCCCGGTGGTCCGGCCGTACCAAATCCGGACGTGTGTTAACACTATAATAACTTGTTTAATTTGATGTTTGAACTTATCGAACGAGTTTGTCTGTATTTTTAGTCTACCCTCAAAATCAAATTATATTGTCTGATATTTTGGTAATACAGGATAATACTCGTAAAAGTGAGATATTGCTTATTTATTTCTTTAAGGATTACGAGCGAAAAATATAACACCTATTCTTGTGGGAATAAAGATATTGCAAACCTTAAATTTAAATTCTCCGAACCAGGACGTAACTTATGCTAGATGCTAGTATTATATTATCTGAGCTAGTGCATACTGTAGAAAGATTTGCGATAAAGTGGTGATAGGTTCACCACTACATGAGACATAGAAATTCTCTCAATTTTTAACCGACTGCCGAAGGAGGGTTAGATTATCAGTCTATGTATGTATATTTGTTCCTATGTGGCGTTCTAGAGACCAAACACGTTGGCTGATTTTGATGATTCGTACGTCAATCAATTTGTCTGACCCATGCGAGTGTCACTGCTACATTAAAATTGGAAAATACACATAGGAACAAACATAAATACATACATACATAGACTGATAAACACATTACCCTCCTTCGGAAGTCGGGTAAAAAGACGTAAACAAGAAGAAAATCATGCTGTGCAGTCGGAGGATACATCTGGTTTTGGTCAGCCAGCTCACGCATATGTAACCTCCGACTACACAGCATGATTTTCTTCTTGTTTACGTCTTTTTAGTTTTGTTGGATTTTTTGAATTAACTTTTTTTTTTTCTCTCCAGAACTTCGGCTGCATAGAACTCTTCGAAGGGGGTCAGCACAAGCAGCATACAGCTATGGTTGTGATGGCCATGCTAGGGTTCTACTTTGAAGTCGCGCGCCATGACCGGGACAAACACATCAGGGTGCATTACCGGCATATTAGAGCAGGTATGACATCATCAGGAGCTCAGTGGACTTATTCCAAGTTTTTTCTCGTGCACTGAAACTGGATAACCGCCGTCTGGTAAGAGTAAGGACAAACCTCTTTTTTACCCGACTACGGCGAAGCAAAAGGGAGGGTTATGTTTTTGACCGGTATATGGGTGGGTATTTATTTATTTATTTATTAGGCTCACCAAGAATTGTTAACACTAAGAATATTACAGTAATTATTCACTTAAAACTATAGTTGAGTATCACATTTTTTTACAGGTAAGCACAACATAATAATGCTAAAGTATTGAACAAACATTCAGAAACAACTTAATATCCTGATAGAATAAAAAAAAAGTATAATGTATGTATGTTTATCTGTTCCGTCATAACTTCTAAACTACTTATTATAATTTGACAAATGAGGTGTTGTTGGAAGCGTCTTGTTTATCCGCTGGTTATAGGGTATGCGAAGTCATAATAAATTGAATGCGGTGCCCTCCAGGGGGTCCGAAGTCAAGAACAAAAAAAATATTTCGCTCTACCTCATCATGTGTAGCATCATTGAACATGTATTTTAAAATGAAGGTAGGTTTTCGTACAACATATTTTTGTCAAGCGTACCGTTTGCGAGACATATCCCGTCAAACTCACGAAAATTAATTTTTACCCGACTACGGCGCGGCGTCGCCAAGTGTTTGTTTATCGGTATGTAAATACTTACATACCGATAAACATAAGAACTGCATACATAACTGCATACATACATAACTGCATACATGCATACATACATACGTATGTATCCAGATGTATCCTCCGACTGCACAGTAAGATTTTCTTCTTGTTGACATCTTTTTAGTTTGCTTTTTAAGCAGTCGGGTTTTTTTTATTTTATTTACAACTTTTTAGTTATACTTTTTTTTTTCGTATGACTTTAAACATATAAGTGGTATATATTTTCGTAATCACCTCTAAAAACCCTTTAATTTGATACCCCACTCGATGTGTTTCGAAGAAAAAAAAATGCAACCCCTACATTATGGCGCCCCAAATCCGCCATGTTTCTTTTTTTTCAACGGTACTTATCTAAGAACACTTGGGCGGCCAAGACCTATCTAACGATGTCTTAATTATAAAAATACTTCAAGTGGTTTGACAGATACGAGGTAATAAAGAATATTACATACATACAAACATATAAGAAACGCGCGAAAAACATAACCTTTTCCTTGCAGCCGGGTAAAAATAACGCTCTAAAAAGTACCAAAACAAGAAAATATTCCCGTAAATTTACCGTGATCACAGATAATATAATACTAGCATACCGTGGTCGTATGCTACTTTGCAGTATGTATTGTTTTGTTACGGTAGGTGGCATACGACCACGGGAAAATTACGGGAATAATTACTAATGGACGGTAGAATCAATTTCAATCAATGCCCCTCAAAAGGGTAAAATTTACAAGTCCGTGGTAAGACCTGTCGTACTGTATGGATCAGAATGTTGCGCTGTGAAAAAGATGGATGAAAAGAGATTGCATGTAGCAGAGATGAGAATGTTGAGATGGATGTACGGAGTGACGAGAATGGATAAAGTGAGAAATGAGTATATTAGAGGAAGTTTGAAAGTGACGCCAGTGACAGAAAAGTTGAAATGAAACCGTTTGTCCTGGTATGGTCATGTGATGAGGAGGGATGAAACGCATGTTACTAAAAGAGTTTTGCATATAAATGTGGATGGATGGAGAGGGAGGGGACGGCCAAAGAAAAGATGGATGGACTGTGTGAGGAGTGATATGAAAGAAAAGGGAGTCAGTGATAACGTGACGGGGGACAGGACGGTATGGAAGAAGCAAACGTGTTGCGCCGACCCGATGATGGACGGTAGAATCAATTTTTATTTTTTGTTTTTAATTGTTGACGTTCAAACGTGCCGCCGTTAGTGGCCTAGTTGAAATAAATATATTTGTCTTTTAACTTTATTCGTTTTTTAACTAGTTTTTTATTTGTATAAAAATTGATGTGAGAACGTTTAGGATTACGCGATGAAGTACGTTAAAAAACTCGCACTACGGCCTCTGATAGCAGAGAATAAGGGCCGATTTCACCAATGCTGCAATGGAAACTAATAGCGATTAGTTTAACTAAACTCAGTTTATGCAAATATAGCGCTCTGATTGGTAGTTTATCTGCGGTCTCGACCAATCAGAACGCTGTATTTGCATAAACTGAGTTTAGTTGAACTAATCGCGCTTAGTTTAATTGGTGATATCGGCCCTTAGCGACTTACCTGTCGGGCGAGTCTGCCACCAGGCAAGTTGAAAGTTTCATATATAGAGGTAGGTATAACAAAAGGATGGCACTGCTCTTCCCTTTTAGCTCCATCTTTTTCTCACACACACTTAGGACCTTACTGATGACGCGAGGCCATTTAAATTGCGTAGATAGGCGATATTGCGCACGTACTTTTAAGACAAGCTTTTATTTAATTTGCAATGTATGTATGTATGTGTGTTCGGATCAAATCTTGCAACTGAATTTTAAAGCAGTTATCCTCCACCGATTAAGATGAAATTTTGCATGCACGTTTAGTTTGGATGATAATGCATGGTTAGCTAAGTAACGTCATTCTAAATCCAATATGACGGACGGCCCAAGATGGCGGACTAGTAATTTTTTGTGCACTGCCATAATATGGGTATCAAAAGAAAGGGTTTGCTGAGAAGAATACGAACAAAGCTTGTTTTAAAAAAGATTTTTAATGAATAATTTTATTGTGATAGAACTTGCTTACTTTTTATGATAGTGTACTAAAACTAAAAAGGGAAAAATAAAAAAATATTAACAAAAAATCTTTTATACCAAAAACTTAACCGACTTCTAAAAAGTGCAAATTAACTTTCGTTTCGGCATTCGACACCGACTTCCGAAACGAAAGTTAATTTGCACTTTTTTTGTATTTAATAAACCGGCCAAGTGCGAGTCGGACTTGCGCACCGAGGGTTCCGTACAAACCTCAGCTTAAAGGTATTATAAGACCTGAGTATTTGAGATGAATCTCAATTTAATACCTCTACGCGTTCATGAGGAAAGGGGTAGTAAGTTTAAAATTATTAAAAATATTTTTATTATATGATGTAACTAAAGATTTACGGTTTTTCAATTTTTCTTTTATCTGTGCTATAAGACGTTGCTTCGTACCAAATTTCAAGATTCTGAGTTCACGGGAAGTACCCTGTAGGTTTTGAGTCCCTTGCGAGTGTCGAAAATTTGCGGCATAAACGGCTGTATCTTTTGATTGCGTTGGCTTAGAAGTTTCATTTTTTCACAGCTTTATGGGACAGTAGACCTGAGTATTTGATATAAAATTCAGCTTGATACCTCCACGCGTTCTTGAGAAAAAGGGTCTTGACAGACAGACGGACGGACAACAAAGTGATCCTATAAGGGTTCTGTTTTTTCCTTTCGAGGTACGGAACCCTAAAAATTAACCGATGAAATGAAGAACTGAAAAGCAAAATCGATGTCATTTATTATGAATCCTTCAGGCTCGTTTCTATATTTCATCGTAGGTGCGCCTCGAGGAATACCCCATATATCGAATTGCATCGCGCCATCAGGAAAAAACTGGCCAAGTGCGAGTCGGACTCGCGCACGAAGGGTTCCGTACCATTATCGCAAAAAAACGGCAAAAAAAACACGTTTGTTGTATGGAAGCCCCCCTTAATTTATTTTATTTTAATTTAATAATTATTATTTTTTGAAGTGAATATACAAGTAAATATTCTGTGAATATTTCAAGCGTCTACCTGTTGCCGTTATTAATATCGAGCAAAAAACGGCAAAAAATACACGTTTGTTGTATGGGAGCCCCGCTTAAATATTAATTTTATTCTGTTTTTAGTATTTGTTGTTATAGCGGCAATAGAAATACATCATTTGTGAAAATTTCAACTGTCTAGCTATCACGGTTCATAAGATACAGCCTGGTGACAGACGGACAGACAGACAGACGGATCGTGAAGTCTTAGTAATAGGGTCCCGTTTTTACCCTTTGGGTACGGAACCCTAAAAAGACGTTGCGTTAGAAGGCCTCCCACCAGGTGGACCGATGACCTGGTGAAGGTTGCGGGGATCCGCTGGTTGCGGGACGCGCGGGACCGGTCAGTGTGGCGACGCTTGAGGGAGGCCTATGTCCAGCAGTGGACGTCTTTCGGCTGATATGATGATGATGATGATCAGGAAAAAACCTCATAACCTGATAATGCCATTCCCACTTACGCATAAAGTATACATTGTCTGTCTCCTTTCTAGATAAACTTCACCACTTTGAAACGCTCAACGAGGAAGTTACGTTGGATATACCTTATGATTTCAAGAGTGCCACCCATCCCTCATGGCAATTCTGGCGGAAAGTTGGCAAGAAAGGCATATCAACAGTCGCAACTTTCAAAGAACAGGTAAGTACCTAAAACTATACTAAGGTCTTCGCTAGATAACAAAAAATGAAGTGTTGATCCGACTAGTTACTTAGGCAACTGAAAACATGTTTTTTTTTAAATTCTAATTCTAAAAGGTATAGACGTAGAACCATTTTATCCGTTTAAATCATGTAAATTGGTCCACGCTTTTATGAGACATTAACTCATTACTGAATGCCAAGTGAAAGGGTCAAGGACGCCCCTTACCGCGATACGTTTGTTTTGATCGTGTTAGCGACAATGCCTTTACATTTTTTTGTATCGTTTTCAAATATTGGAATACATTGGTAGACAGGTGTTAACGACTTTTATTTTGTTGTGCTCTGGCGGTGATCTTAGTATTATTATTATCTGTGCAAAAACTTCGGCAATAATATAAGTACTGCCTCGTTAGTCTAGTGGCCGTAATCCCCGAATCAGGGGTTCGATGGCCGGGTCGGGCAGTGTTATTAGGATTTTTCATCAGGTTTTTCTCCGTAGAATCCCGGATTCTGGACCTGTGGCCGATTGATGACAGAGACTCGTTCTCTATTATATGAGACTTAAGAATAAATTTGGATTTACTGTATGTGCACCCCTGATGTGGAAGGGCGTGTCAGACTTTTACTGACTAAAACCCACCCGTGTTCCTTCAGTTGCTTGTGTCAGGGCCGCGGTAACCCCTCTTTCAAATTTATCCGCAACTCAGGCAGGCTTCGGCCCTAGCGGACCCCGTCTGTTTTTGCTGACATCTCTTTGAGGCGCGCGTGGAACACTACGCGCCGTCGACTCGGGCCTGTTCCTTATCGGACAGCGAGCTACCCATTACTCTCCGTCCGCAAGCCCGCGCCTGCGGTGGCCGGGAATCGGCTTGCGACTCCCGACGCCCAGGGCGTCTCCTGCGTGGCTTGGGGCGTGAGGACGTCTCCGTTGCGGCTCCCTCACGCGTACCGCCTCCTCCAGTTTTCTCCGTTGGGTAAGGCATGTGCACCCCCGCGGTCCCCGCCTTACCCAGTTATGTCCGGAAAATATTTTTAATAAAACTTACGCTGGTTCTAAACATGGCGTATTTGTTCAAACGTTTGCTCCAAATCTCTATTACAAAATGAGCTTCATTTCAATAGCGGTAAGGTTTATTTTGCTTTGCCGAAATTTCGAAAATATTTGGCCAAATATATCAAGTGTAGACTTAACTTTCAAATATTTTCTTTTTTTACATTTTTGCTTAGATACATACAGGGCTAGATAATGATGAGACAAATTTATATCACTTTTTATTTTGAACGTACATCGTCAAACTGTGGAATATTCCCTAGACTACGTTTGTATGGAAGAATTTTCGACTAGTGTAACCTTAAGTCACGTGGTCAGACCATACAAATAGACATTCGATACGACTAGTGTAACCTTATTTATGGGTACACTAGTCGAAACTTTTAAAATTATATAAAAATGGAAGTAAAAAAAAGTAAATATTTGAAAGTTATGAGCGTCGAAAGTTCCACATTTCGACACTAATTTTAACGCATTTTTGGGCGCGAATAAATACCATAAGAAGACGGAAAATTGCAAAACGGCCTCCATACAGGGATAGATTAGTAGTTCAACAAAGCAAATAATTTTATTTTGAACAGATAGATTTAGTCGATTTTTCATGATATCTACACTGCCAAAGGTCTGTTTATAAAATTTTGCGCGCTCGGTTTCGTCCTAAATCATTATCCATTTCGCTACAAATTTGCAAAAGTGTGTATTCGTACGCGAACTAGCTTCCTACAGCTCATCACAGCTCATCTATCTCTTCCGTACGTGTTGTCGGTTGATATAAAATGCATTTTAACCCCGCGCACAAAATAGTTCGTGCCGTCGACTAAAAATCGGAGCCCTCATAATAGATCATGACTTTGAATATCGGCTTCAGTCTCAATCTGTCAATTTAAAACACCTCCAATTTCTTTCACTACACTTGGACAAGGTTTTCACATTGATTATAAATGAATGGGGATAATGAGTTAAATCAATCTTCTATATTTATAAAAGAGAAAGTATGTATGTATGTTCCTTATAGACTCCGAAACGGCTAGACGGATTTTAATGAAATTTTCATACAATCTTTAGATTGACCTAGCGGATAATCCTGTAGTTTGGTGGCGATCGGAGCATTTTTTTTTAACTTTGTATGTGGGCGAAGCCGCGGCCAGAAGCTAGTAATCTATGTAGTCCGTCAGTTAGGTACCAAAATATTAATTGGCCGCGTATTTTTTTGTTTTGTCACTTTTTATACATTTTTTTACTCAAAAGTGACGTCACAATCGCAAGCCTCCACACCAGAACTTTGATGCGCTTTTTATTTTGTATTTTTTTTATTGATTTGAGCAAATACGTGTCCAATATTTTTTGCTATAATTTAGCTGACGTACATTTACGACGTACATTATACTGAATAGAACTAAGTACTTATTGTTTTTTTTACCTAATAACCATCCCTAGTAGTCGTCTATTTATTCATTTGATTTTTTTTTCAGGACCCAGATGGCTCAATAATGCGTTCGTTAGGACAAAACCCTGAACTTCTATCGGATTCTGATATTCTAAAAATAAACAGTGTCTATGGCGTCGAATGCTTTCAATCAAATCGCGCTCAAAGCAAAACCTTGAGGGAGGCCGACGAACGCATGAACGACGAGAAAGTTATACAATAAATTATAATTAATAATAACATGCAATTTTTTTATTATTCTTATAACCATTTCCTTGATATTGAAGCCATCACTTTAAATGCAGTTCACGTGTTTTGTCTTTCGAACGGCATTGTCACATATAAGTGACAAGCGAGCGCGTGCCCTGTACGCCGAACACAAATATACGACAAAAAGTGGTGTACTATAAATAACACGAAATAAACAATTCAATCATTGCTCATGTGTGTGTTTATTTTATAACTTAAATATTGAAGTCCCCGTTCGTATTTAATTTCATAAAATAAATTGAAATACACCATGGATATTGAGTAATTTCATAAATTAATGTTTACTGTGATTCGGCACGAAAGTAACGCGTGTGCGTTATACCCAGAGCCAGAGAGCATTTGAGCGTTCAAAAAGTTAAGGTGATTACTCCCATGCAAAAAAATCGAAAAGGAGTGTATCAATGAAGGTCTGGAAACCCCTGACGCTGGTATTTGTGAAGTTCTAGCACAATGTATGTTCCTGACCCAAACATAAGTCTGATAGGTAGGTTCCTGTACGTGGCAAGCAAAGGTATAAATGAAAGAAGAACTCTTGATTAGTCTAGAAGAAAGTTTTTGCGGCAAGCACAGTAGAGCAAATAACAGTAAACAATATATTTTGCAACGAAACAAATAATATCATGCTGAATTATATACAACATTTATTTGATTAAGAAAAACACTTAAAAAAAACTATTTAGGTTTATCGTTGTTTTCCTTAGATAGACTGATATCGCTCTTGCTTATAACATCGTAAACGAGTAAGTCCCCGGCATATTTCCGTTTTTTAAACACGCATTTTTCTAAATATATCATTGCACTGACAGCTGAAAGAAATAAAAATGCCAATGAAAGAAAGGTATGTCGAAGCGGCTTATCGAAACAATCACTTTAGATTTAAGGTACCGAATGGTTGCGAGCGGATGGCACGCCAAGCGTGCCCTCAATTTATTCTGCGTGGCTTATGAAAAAGATAAATTGCCTTATTACAAAAAGCGGTTTTACTAAAAACCCAGGTTTACCCTCTTTAATGTACGGTGTAAATAAGGTTTAAACCTGGGTTTTGGTTTGTATGTCTTTGGTTGGTATGTCTTTAGTAAAGTACTCCTTAAGAAGAGCTGCAGCAAATTTAGATGAGGAGGGAAGTGACTTCGTAAACTCTAACGGAATGTTGGTAAAGAAATTTTCTAATGTCTCAGCGACTTCTTGCTTGGTTAAACCGCTTTTTGTAATAAGGCATCATAAGTCGTTATATTATTCGATGAAAAAATAATTTCATAAAATCAAGCCTTTCAGGGTGATCTAGCTGTACCTACCTACTTACTTATTTAAATGAGAAAACAAAAAATAGTTCCTTCAAAAGGTTTGTAACATCTGCATAAAAAAGTTACTAAAGACAGAACCACGCTTACGTGGCGTGGCGTGGCGCGGGATCCACCAATCAAACGATTCTGTTCCAGCCTACGTCATAACGCAAAGAGTTTTGTAGCCTATCAACTGCGTCGGGAGGCGCCATAGCACGCTACGTCACGTAGGTGTGGTACCGTCTTTAGCTTCCATTTCAAGGAAAACACGTAAAAATACACGTAGTTAGCCACATAAAACAGCGTATTCTTCCGTTTATAAGTGATAACATAAAAAAGGAGTTTTTACACATGGCTGATGGCACAATAGGCATGTCATCAAGTTCTTGGGTGCTTGACACGACAGGCGTGCCACGAAACTTTTGTACGCCGCCACCGCTAAATGTTTTCGAAAATGGGAGTTGCAAAAAATCGGTTAAGATGACCGCTTCGATGTGTCGCTTGAGATTGAAGTTGTGCCTTAAAAAGAGCGGGAACATTCAACTATAACACTGACTTAGGGTTTCTCTCTATAGGAAGTGGGATATGTAAACCAAAATTAAATCATCACGGCCCACGGGAATTAATATCTACATGTCTTGTATACACGTCAAGACATGCGTGATGCGTCTAGTATACACATTTTAGTATATTAAATTATTCTTAATTGTTTTTTTAGGAAACATTGTATTTTGGAGTAAGTAAGTAGGTACTAACACGGCCTTTGTACTGTTGGTTTTATGATTCTTTCAATCTTATGCTCTTCTTTCCAATGAAAAAACACCTTTCTTATAATGGCCAACACCATAGCTATCATAAATATGCTTAGACCGAACAATATTGTGTAAAGAGCCATTCATGAACGTGGAAAATATTAACATTAAATACATTTTGTTGAAATTATTGTCTTTCTATTTTGATTAAACTTGACATGATTTTGACAAACTGCAGTGTTTGTATGTATCCAAAAAGGTTAAAAGCCTCTTTTCTGGGTACCATTTCTGTTTCTTTATTTATTTATTATTATTTAATTATTAAAGTAATAACTAATCTCATTTTTAACAATAAATTGTTTACTTATGCATTTATCGTATTACCTGAATAGACGAAAAGAATAAACGGTAATAACAACTTATTATCTCGGGCACAATACAGAAATACCAATGCGTATGTTGGTCAGAAATTAAAAAAAAAACCAGTGAAGAAAATCTGTGACACAGTGGCGCGAACTTTAATATTTTGCTTTGTTAATAAAATAACTTTACTGTGAATATAAAATCTCAATTTGATTAAAATGTTATTTGAAAATGTTTATCGTAGTTGAAATTCGTGAACAGGATGAGTTTCGATGATTACGGTAAGTTTTTTTATGAAGAAAGTTTGATCTTATTTTATGGAATCTAGACTAACTTTTGTAACAATTAAATTCTACCTGTGTTTTTGTATTTTCAGCCAATCACATATATCAAAAACATCGTCTAGCTGTAGCACTAGCTATAATAAAATCAAAACCTGCAAATGTAAACACTGAAAAATATTTAGAAGAATTAAAATCCAAAATTGATCACAAAATGGATGTTGATGTCTTCACAGTTTGTAGTGATGACTTTCTAATGGAAGATGATGATGCCATGAATGACAGTGTAACAATTTTGAAAGATTTTGATCCTGAATTTGTCAATAATGATAAGAAATGGTTGGGTAACGACAATGTCGCCAGAAAAAAGGTATTTTTGATGAATATTGTGTTATAATTTAGCTTGAAGCTATGTCATAATCCCCGACATGTAACTTGGCATGCTTTTGGAGTAGTGGGGGTAAGTTCGCGCGTATTTCGCGAACTAAACCACCATACAGAGCGAACGGAACGTGGACGCGATGCGATTGGTCCGTCGATCCTTGTGACAACTGACCAACCAATCGCGCGCTCGGAACGGTGCTAAATGCAGCGTTGCCAGAACGTAACTTATGTTACATTTTACGTAACTTTTGACCTTCTCATGTAACCTCCATGTAACACGACTCAAAATGTAACTTTTACGTAACTTTTAGGACTTAATAAAAATATCGAAATATTTGCCAGCAAATAAAAAATAATCGTGAAACGGAACGCATCTAAGAAAGTTTTCGTTCGTCGTGTTGTCGCACCTGATTTTGTGACACACAAATTGACGATTTGCTTATTCACTCACTCACTCACGTATTTTTTTAAATCTTCCATCCCGCTTACTCCGGCGAGCGAGTGAGCGTCTAATACGCTTAGCATGCACTGCGATTTTTATTCGCGCGATTTTTTTTCCGCCTATTCTGCGACCTATGGAATTATATGAAGCTGCACGCATTGCGGTAAAAAATTAGCGCGGAAATAATACCGCAAGATAGCCATGTTTTGCCACAGAATCCACCGCAACGCGGATTAAATTCGCGCGATCATTTTGAACTGTATAAACAGTTAGAAAAAGACAATAATCGCGCAGAATTCCATCAGCAGTGCGTGTTAGTCAGATTCAGTACGCGCGACAAAAATTCGTGCGAAAAAAAATCGCTATGCGTGTTAAGCCTTAGTGTCATTTTCCACATAAAATAAGGCCACGTAACTTTTCTAATGAAAATGTACCTAACTTTTTGAAATGTAACATTTGACTATCTGTCACTGGCAACACTGGCTAAATGTTTCCCGCATTCCGCTTCACTACCAAAGAGACCTAATAAACGACTTCTGCGCATCTAACGACTCTTGCCCACTTACGTGCCGAGGATTATACTGGGTAGTATTATACTGGGTAGTATCACAGAGGACTTTTTTTATATATGAAAGTAGTAATCAAGCAGAACACATGGTGGTAAGTGGTGATTCACCATAAATGGATAACTGCAATTGCTGCCACGCGTGCATTGTGATTCGAGGAGCTCGTGGTCAAATTATAACAGCCGCACGGGTCAATCTTTAAGGTTAAGCAACGCTTGCCGAGATCTGTCAGTGGATGGGTGACCATCTTAACATACCGAGATTACTCCGTGCCTCGAAATGTCGTTGGCCTCGGCTGTCATCTGTAAATCTTTGACGGTCGTTAGCCGTTACAGATACTCATAAGCCAGGAAATATGGTTCCAGTCACATAATAGTACTTTAAGGACCCCCGTTTCTTCACTTGGACACCCATTCGGTCCGTTGTGCGTGGGGGTACAGGCTAACATAGCCAGCCTAGCTCCGTCCAAAAGCTCAGAAGCTTCTGGGGTTTCACAGGCTTCACGGAGCGACTTCACTGTTCCGAGGATTTCTTCGCGTTGAGATGACACGGCCTCGCATTCCAGCAGCCTCATTGCGTAACTGAATTCGACAAGGCAAAGGCCGCCATCAATCGACCAATCACATGCCAAATTCAGTTACGCAATAAGGCTGCAGGAATCCATGTGCAGCTGATTCTTCGGCGTTAAAACAGCCCCTGCAAAGTAGGCAACTGAACAACCAATCGCGCGCTCGGAACGGTGCTAAACGTTCCCCGCGTCCCGCTTGGTAACCAAAGATACCTAAAAAACTACTTGTGCACATCTAAAGACTCTTACCAAGTTACGTACCGACAACTATACTCAGCTTTATCTGTTTATACTGGGAACAGTCCCCAAAATAATTGGGTTGTTGTTGGCCCAGTGGTTACGGCCGCGACTTACAAGTTGAACCCAGGCAGGCACTTGACTTTGGGTAAATTATTTCATCACAGCTGCTCTCAAAACGGTGAAGGAAAACATTGAGAGGAAACCGACATGTCTTAGAACCAAAAATTCGAAGACATGTGACATCCACCAACCCGCACTGGGTCCGCGTGGTGGATTACGGGCCATTCCCTCACACAGAGAGGAGGCCTGCACGCACAGCTGACCAAATGGGAGTCTAAGTGCGGAAAAGGGGGTTCATCTATACTAGCTTATAGGCTAGGCAGATTGAAATTCATTGTAATTCATTGGCTTGCCAATGCTTGCATAGACCCTTCAATTTGAGCAGAGGTGGTCCAATGGTAACGGCCGTGACTTTCGAGTTATAGTTCGTGGGTTCGAACCCAAACTGGTATTGTAATTGATGTACTTAAATATTTCATCACCACTGCTCTTGAAACGACGAAGGAAAACATCGTGAAGAAACTGGCATGTCCTAGAACGAAAATTTCGAAGACATGTACATCCACCATACCGCACTGTGTTTGAGTGGGAATTATGGCTCACTTTCTCTCGAACAGAGGCCTGTGTCCCAGCAGAGAGAACATTTTATGTGGATTATGTTATACCGTTCAATTCCGTTTACAGCAAAGTTGTCAAAGATTTTTTAATTGCATATTCAAATTTCCATAAACTTCATTACAAGCAATGTGGTGCTGTAAATAATCTTGATATGGTCTTTTCAGCTATCCATCATACCTGAAACTACAATCAGAAATATACCAGAAAATCTATCACAAATTACATACTATGATGGCTCACAGAATCAAGCTACTTTTGACATTGATGAACCTAACGACGAAATATTACAATCCCAAAATGATTATAATCACAACCAGAAATCAAATATTGATTACTCTATACCTAAAAATGTAGTTAGAAAAGAATTAAACGATAATGTTAGTCATAATACTGATACTGGTAAAAAAACTACTAATAACAATAACATTACTGAACCCATACTCGATATAATACTACCCCAAAGCAAACAGAATGTACACATA
Source organism: Orthosia incerta (assembly GCA_948252205.1). Taxonomy (NCBI): domain Eukaryota; kingdom Metazoa; phylum Arthropoda; class Insecta; order Lepidoptera; family Noctuidae; genus Orthosia; species Orthosia incerta. Next base: position 12,453,100 of record OX411767.1, read on the forward strand.
GAAAAATCTTTACCTAAAAATCCTGCTACCAAAGAGTTCAATGAAAGAAATGATCAAAATACTGATATAACTCAAAAATGTACTAATGAAACTTATTCTCAAGGAAATAATAATAAAACAGTAGATTCACATAATGAACCTATAGCTACAACATCGAATGAAAGCATGGATGTAACATATTATGACTCCCAGAAAACTCTTCTATATACAGTGCATGGTTTTACTCAAAATTATACTCACTACAGTCCAAGTCAGACCGAAATGGTTATACCGAACAAATACTTGTATAATGTAAATAAAAATAAAGTTAGTACTGTTCAAAGTAAAGAAAACCATACAATAGCTGCAAATGTGAACGATTTTGAAAATGAAACCCAATGTATTAGTAAAGAAAATAGTTTGAATAGTAAAACTAATAAAAACTTGACAAATAAAGAAGAATTTGAATATATTCAAGCTATGACTATGTTTTCCCAAAGCAATGATGATAATTTTGATGCAATTCGAAATAACATTCCTATAATAAATAGTGAGACTCATGAAACTATGAATGATTTAAACATAATTATAAATAAAGAAACAGATAATATGAATAATCAAGATTCAACTCAATACTCTCAAAATATTAATGAAAATTTTTATGACGTACAAATTCATAAAGAGAATGATACTAGACACAGTTTTCTTAAAGAAAATAATGTGAAGGAAAGTGAACAGAATTCCAAAATAGCAGATATAGAAGTTACTGACGAACCTTTTGGATATAGTCAAAATATAAACTATTTATCACAGGATAGAAATGGTTTCTTCGCTGAAAGTAATATGTATAAAAATGGCAAAGCAGATAAGGCAGTTAATGATGAATCTTATGTATATAGAAACAATTTAGACTCATCAAAAGATATAGAAATTCATAATAATAAAATTGAAACTAAGAAAGCAATTGCAGAAATGCCGATTCAAAATTCTGAAATGGATTACGAACTTGCTACAATACCTTCTAGAAACGATTCTTCAGATAAATACAGAAGAGAAGAAGAAGAATTTGAATCAGAAGAGATTATATCGTATAAAGTTCTAGAAGAATTCAATAAAGTGAAGTCGTTCTTGAACAGGCAGAATAGAAGAATGTCTTGTGATGGATATTCCACTGATTCTGGATACAGAAGTGACTCACAAAGAAGTAGCAATAGAAGTGGTAAATATCTGTAAGATAATATTGTAAAGAGTTTTTTTAAAGTTGGCGAAACCGCAGCAAAAGCTAGTAGTACTAATACTATTCTAGTCCTTCCAAAATTATAAATGTAGAAGTTTGTTTGGATGTTTGTTCATCAATTACAACTCAACAGATTTTGATGAAACTTGGCACACGGATAGACCACGACCTCGCTTATTAATTAAATGTATCCTGTATATCATGTTTCAGCACTCCAGTTATCAGGGAACTGGCTGAACCAATCTGGATGCTGTTTGTTTAACTACATAATGCAGTGCCCTCTAGTGGCCGGCACGAGAGATATTACTAACGAGATTGCACAGGTAAGCAAAAACATCATCATCATCTCAGGCCCAGCCATCCAACGACTATGGTCGTGAGTTGGCATCCAGCCTTACCGTATGCAGCTAAATTCCAGCAGTCTTATTGCGTAATGAATTCGGCAAGGCAAATAATAATCATTTATACCATTCCCCCTCTAAAAAGCTTATTTTATTCACTGAAAACAGTGAATAAAAAGCACTTTTACTCACTGTTTTGGTATTTGAATTTAGAACACACCAATATATATTCGACGTCCATCTCAATGCTATACAACCTCCTTGCGCATAAAATACTCGGTACAAACTCCTTGTGCAAAGAATATTCGACTTTCAAACTTTTTCATCGATTTAATTTTCAGTTTGTTAATATTTAGGATTTCAATAATCATTTTCATGATTTTGATTTTAGTCTGGGATGTTTAGGGAATACTTATTTGTATTGTAATTCTAATACTAATTGCATTGGTGTGTAATTAATTATAAGTATGTAACGTAACAGTCACTGGCCCCTGAAACATAGATGCTGTTACCTAGCTCAGCTTCAATTTACAAAAAATGTGAAACACTGAGTTTTAATATTTTTTGTAAATTTTGAAGGTAATAAAACATTTATTTATTATTATTCCTTGTACTTTTCGCTTAAATGTTTCTTTTTCTCGTAGTCATGGTATAAAATATAGTATGCAACTCTTGAATAAAACGGATTTATATCGAGGGCCATGAATCACTCGCGTCGCTCAGGATTCTAACACTTGAATCACTCGCTATGCTCGTGATTCATCTATGGCCCTCGCTTTAAAACCGTCCTTTATTCACTAGTTGCATAATATACTATTTCATCACACCTATTCGAAAAACGACAATTGTCTATAGAGGATAGCGGGAGCCAAATCCAATTTTGCGCCCGTAGGAGTTTGAGCTTTCTCTCTTCTGATTGGTCCGCTTCGTGCTTCTGATAGATTTGCGTAGTTGGGTTGGAGGCGCTCGCGTGAAGGTATAATGTAAAAAAAAACACTAATTAACATTAAATTCTCTATGGTGATAACTCGTAGCTTTTTATTAACACGCTTTTATTAGCTTGGTATGTATCTATGTAACGGAATCTTTGAACGTGATTTTCACCCACTTCAAAACGTGGGATTGATTTGAAACTTTGCACACTTATCAAGGACCGATGACAATGCAATAATTTAGTCAAAGTCAAAGTCAAATATGTTTATTCAACTTGGTTCAAATTTACAAGTCATGAAAGTTGATTATACCGTGCGCGTTTAAATTGTTTGTCCCATTAGCCTTACCAAGATCTTCAGGATTAGCGACTTTTTAGTTCAATTTACCATTAAAGCGTGTTTTTTAGTTTTTAGAACTACAATTTATTTTTCTCTTAGGTAGTGATGAAAAATAGTGTGTATCACTCAGGGACAAAATATTTTGTTCTCGGGCGGCGTATATTGAATTCCTCGCTAAGCTCAGGATTCTACGTTAGAATCCCTCGCTACGCTCCGCTCGTGATTCTACTATAGAATCCTTCGCTTAGCTCTGAATTCAAAATAACGCCCTGGAAGAACAAAATATTACTTTGTCCCCTTGTAACACAAATAACTATTGGTCTATTGCCTTGCCGCATTTTTTCGTGGCTTTTCGTCTATGTGATTGGTCGATTGTTCATACTATTTGCAGATTAAGATTGGTACGGGTTTTACCAACCACTGTTTTAATAATGTTATGGAAAATTTTATCCCCCTTTTTTTCGGAAAAAAAAAGCCTGCGCGTAACTGCAGCATACTCGATTTTATATTTGAATTGCACTTTTACGGCATTAGAAATTATTTTAATACAAACTTTGCTTCCGAGCGCGTAATAAATAACAAAATTTAATACATTGATCTTTAATAGCTATATTGCAGGACCTTACTCGCCAGTGGCGACAACTGGTGGGCACAAAAAGGGACGCATCAGTTAGGTCGAAGCCCCTTGGTAAAACTGGTTGTCAAACTTTCGTCGTATGTCTGTGAGAAAAATATTACTGCTAAAGGATTACTTTCACGTTTAGTTTGGATGACAATTCACGTTTGATAAGTGACATCATTCTAAATCCAATATGGCGGACTCCCGAAGATGGCGGATCAATTATTTTTATGCACCACCTTAATATCAAATGAAAGGGTTTACTGTGTGGAATACAATGGTTTTTTTTTTTATTATATATGTAATTTTTAGGTGCTTAGTCAATTAATAGACCGATTGCATGAAGAGGAGAAATATCCATCATTCTTAGAAGATCTACTCGAAACAGTAGACTTATTAATACGACAAGTCTATGAAGGGGAAAGCAGTGAAGATTGTGAGGTAAGAATATTTTAACCAAATTTAGAAAAGAACGAGGTTATGCATTGTATGTCAGTATGTCTGTCACAGGACTGTTTATCTTTAACCGTAATAGATGGCCAGTTGAAATCTTCAACAAGGTGTTACTAAAGCCTAATTTCTGGATCGAAAAATATCGAAAAATTGGTGTGACAAACAGTCAAAACGCTCGATAACTGATGGGTATTTTTTAGGGTTCCGTACCCAAAGGGTAAAAACAGGACCCTGTTACTAAGACACCACGATCCGTCTGTCTGTCTGTCACTAGGCTATATCTCATGAACCGTGATAGCTAGACAGCTGAAAGTTTCACAGATGATGTATTTCTGTTGCCGCTATAACAACAAATACTAAAAACAGAATAACATCAAACGTGATGATTTTTTGCCGTTTTTTGCGATGGTGGTACGGAACCCTTCGTGCGCGAGTCCGACTCGAAGTTGGCCACCAGTTTTTTGTTTAATTTCCAAGAGCCAATCGCATCACATGATTTGAGTTTAATTTGTGACGTCGATAAATTCTTTCGGGGTAAGAGGCTCTGCAGAGTGTATCAGATATGGGGAGTCATATTTTCAAAATTACTTCTGGCCACACAAACACAGCAGAGCAGTGGTGGCCCAGTGGTATCGGCCGCGACTTACAAGTTTTAGGTCGTGGGTTCGAGCCCAGGCAGGCACTTTACTTTGTGTAAAATTATTTCATCACCACTGCTCTCAAAACGGTGAAAGAAAACATCGTGAGGAAACCGGCATGTCCTAGAACCAAAAATTCGAAGACATGTGACATCCCCCAACCCGCACTGGGCCTGCGTGGTGGATTACAGCCCATTCCCTCTCACAGAGAGGAGGCCTGTGTCCCAGCAGTGGGAACATTAATAGGCTGATGATGTGACACAAACACATTTAATACGTTCCAATTTTTCTTTTACAGTTCCTGAAAAAAGACGAAAAGATTCAAAGAATATTACTCCTAAACAAATCAATGCATATACAAAAACATAGTATAGAGAAAATGGCTGATATTCTGGAAGCATTTCATTCCCAAGTGACTGTAGTAGATTCTACGTATGAACTATCAAACATAGATCAAATAGAAAACATAACATACATATTTCACATATTAGAAATTTTACTAAAGAAGTATTTGAAAAACCGAGAAATTTACAGCCAAACTAGTACCCAAAACTCCCAGGATGAAGAAAAACTCTTCAAAAAGAGCTCCATAACAGATATTTGGCGAAAAAAATGGAATCCAAGCCAAAAAGTTTTTGAGGGTAGTCGTGAAAAAAAGTGTGTTTTGAAGAATTGCAGTGAAATTTTGAATAAAATTGTAGTCGACTGTGTTAGTAGTTATAGTTTGGTCGCCTATTCTGCGTTAAAATGTTTTAATTGTATGCAAACTTAATAATTCGTATCTCATTTTGTACATACATAATATGTGCATAAACTCACGCCTTTTTCCCATGGAGTTGGAGGGTGCACTTGCTACGATCTTTACATAAATTGCCATCTTTAACTTCATTTACCTAACGTTCATACATCTAGTCATACACACACGCAGGTTATGAGTACTGCGCTACTGGCCTTTCTGAAGAACATCACAAAAAAAATCTTTTTACAATAAATAAACAGACTTCTAAAGCAAAACACTAAACCCGAGTTTCTCAGCTCAAAATTATCGCAGGATTAATGTGACAAATTGATGATTGGTTGAATGAATTTTCAATAGCCAATCACACCAGATAACGCGTGCTTGACAATTTCTCAAATTAATTCTGCGATAATTTTGAGCCGAGAAACTCGGGGTACAAAGTGCAAAAATAACTTTCGTTTCGGATGTCTTTGGTACCTCTTTTATTTAAGTATTGTTTTTTTAAACGAAAGTTAGTTTTTTTATGTGTGTATTTCTCTCTTTTTAGTTTTAGTACCCTATCACTAAAAACTGAAAAGTTCTATAGTAAGGTACCTACAGGATTGACAAAATACCCATATTAAGTAAATTTACACATTCGTGCTGTTTTTCGCTAAGGAGTTCGGTTGGAGGATACGTAACCCCACAAAAAATAATGATCACGATCCGATAAGTAGTTTTGGAGAAATGCGTGTACAAACATACATACATACAAATATACACATATGATATTCAGCACACGAGTTTTGAAGCACATACAGAGTACCTATCAAATATGTGAATATTGTGCAATTCCAACAATATTACATACCTACTTACGTATCGAATTGATTACCGCCGGTTTTTTGAAGTCGGTAAAAATATCCGTGTATGTCAGCGACCTTACAGCTACAGGTCTGTATGGTCGCTGGTGTATATCCTTCTTGTCTAGGGCCTACCCTCACCGGCATTTCCACTCATGTCAGCCTACCTTTTGTTAGTCACGTTTCATTCATCCTCTCAACATGACCAAACCATCTAAACATACCTACTCTTTTAATATACGTACTGCATTTCCACTGCAATGTAAGTGTAGTTTTTCATCTGGAATTTCTCAGAGACTGGATTTGTTTTCAGTTTTTGGACATAGGCTGGCCTTCTATTAGATGAAAGTTGAACATAATGGTGCTTCAACACTGCTGTTAAAAATGTTTACAGACGTTAGTAAACATTTTCTAAACAAACATTCGATCACAATGTGCTTCCACATTGCTAAAAAAATAGTTTTTATGTTAGGTAATGTTAGTAAACATTGTGTAATGAAAATAATATAATGTAGTAATGTTAGTAAGCATCAGTGTAGGAGCACCCAAAACATTTAACAGTTTCTAACAGAATGTAACAATTCCTAACATTTTTTTGTAAATGTATTAGTGTAGAAAATGTTTGAAAACATTTTTATCATTGTTTTATAGATAAACCTCTGCCACAGGCGTGAAGTTAGTTAGAAAATTATTTTAGTTCCAAAATCCTTTCTAAAGGAATCATGTAGGTAATGAGTAAAAAAAATATTTTTTAATGTAGGTAGTTGTAAAAAAATATTATATTTTTAAATATTGTATAAATGCATATTAAAATAAAATGTTGTTTAATTTTATATCCCTACTAGCTGATCCGACAAAATTTGTTTTGCCATAAAACCACCAAACATTCATCTACCCTACCTAACCTACCTACCCTTCCCTATTGTGAATCTAAACCATCCGGGGGCGCCACCCAAACGCATACAAAAAAATTCATTCAAATCGGTTCAGCTGTTTAGGAGGAGTTCAATGTTATAACACGTACAGTAGAATTTTATATACAAAGATAAGTTTTTTCGCTGAAATGGTAGGTACTCTGAAATGATATACTTCGTAGATGATGAGATTATGAAGACTCGAGAGATAATTTCAGACAAGCATAAAAATCAATCCGTCTAGCTATTGTGTTGGGGTCGGCTTCAGTCTAGCCAAATTGCAGCAGGTATTCCAGCAGCCTAATTGCGTAAGTGAATTCTCCAAAGCAAACGATTCGATTCCTTCAAAGAATCAGAATCATTTCTTTCAACTTTTTCGGTATTGCGAAACTAATTTGGAAAAAGTAAAAACATTCTACTTTGAGTTGAAGTTCATCTACTGCGTTATGTTTCATCAAACTCGAACATTACACAATACCAATAGTGAAGTTTTATCTCGATTCTGCCGCTTTCGTCCATTTTTTACAGTCAATTCTACGTCAAAATATTGGTAATGGAAAGGAGCATAACCTTTCCGTTTCAGAGCGTATTATGCAATACGTAAAGTCGTTTTTGGGAAAGAATCGACTTGTTTGCTTTGGACAATTCACTTACGCCATTAAGCTGCTGGTATCTTACATGAAGCACAACTGCTTATCTGACCTTCACAACCCAGTAACTGGGTAACACCGTAACACGATACCAAAAGGCATGGAGTCAGAGTTACTGGCTTCTGAATACCTGTAGCAATTGTCAATGATCTTCAAATGATAGCCGAGAGCTTAACTTGCTTTCTGAGGCATAGAGGAGTCTCAATAGTAAGTGAATAGTTACCTATCCACGGACAGACCTCGGTAAGCAACGCTTAACCTTGAAGATCGACCTGTGCTGTTTTTTAGGGTTCCGTACACAAAGGGTAAAAACGGGACCCTATTACTAAGACTCCGCTGTCTGTCTGTCACCAGGCTGTATCTCATGAACCGTGATAGCAAGAAAATTTTCATTTTTATTGATGATGTATTTCTGTTTCCGCTATAACAACAAAATATACTAAAAACAGAATAAAATATATATTTATGTGGGGCTCCCATACAACAAACGTGATATTTTTGCCGTTTTTTGCGATAATGGTACGTAACCCTTCGTGCGCGAGTCCGACTCGCACTTGGCAAGTTTTTTATTTAGGTTCGTTTCTGGAGACGCGGGGCGTCTCGCGGTCGTTTCTACGTAAACGCCATCGCTTCTCCGTAAACGCTCTCATACAATGCTATTTGTTTAAAATTGGTGCAGTCCACACCGCCCAAAGCGAGGCGCGACGCTTCGCATCACCAGAAACGAGGCCTTCGCCACAAGGTCCTCTAATAAAAGTACAAGATACTAGCTGTTCCCCGCGGCTTCGCTCCCGTGTACCACCCTATTTCGGGATTAAAGACTATTACACTCAGGAATAATGTAGCTTTCTATTGGTGAAAGAATTTTTTAAATCGGTCCTGTAGTTTCGGAGCCTATTCGGTACAAACAAACAAACAAAAAAATGTTTCCTCTTTATAATATTAATAAGTATAGATTTTATGAATACCATTCTGTAGTCTACATTCAATCAGTGTCCGTGAAATTTCGGTTCCGAAGTAGCCATAGTAATTCTTGTAGGGAAGCTAACGCACTTCACCCAAACTGTATCCGTCATAATTCAGAACATTTTGAATTCGGAACTCAAATCACGGACACGGACCTGTAGTGTGTAACCGTTCTTACAGTTCCGTTGCAGTACAGAGGCCTCATCTCATACAGAGATAACATAATCTAATAAATAATAAAAAAACGAACATACCTACTAATTACACTTTATTGTACAAATAACTTAAACTACCTACATCTTCTCCGGCAACCCAAGAAGTTTTCTCACAACTTCTCCATAATTCTTCACGGTAGCTTCACTTTCCCCATCATTCATATAGCTGGACACCGCATTTTTATATTCTTCTACATGAGGTATTTCAGATACATCAAAGCTTTTATACTCATCATCAGTCAAAGTTCTGCTGTCGTTTGTAGTACGTAAATGCCAGTTGACTAAAGCCTTCTTAGATGCATTGTTATTCCAGTCATAATACTCCATATCATCCTCCGTTTTATCCTTCTCCCATTCTTCAACATTCCACGCTTCATGGTAGCAAGCTGTTAATAAATAGTTCACGTAGTCCAAATTCTGCGCCCTAGCTGGACAACGATCAGCGGTTATTGTGACCAAGTCTGTTTCACTATCATACCGTTCTCCAACCAAACGTATGAACTTGTCCCGTGAATGTTTGTCCAGGTTTAAAGTTGATAACTTTATGCGGAGTGTAACGATTCTTGCTAAGGGATTACGGATTGTAGGACTAGCGTGGCAGTAGTCTGAAGTTATGACTTCAACGGGATAATGCTTTTCAATAGCTTCTTCTGAGTTTAAAAGGGTTGGCCATTCCGTACAGAACTGCTTTATGGCTTCGCATTGGCTTTTAACAACTGGAGGAGTGAGATGAAGGAAGTTTGGTATCTTCATAAGTTCAGCGTTAGCTTTTTTGCCAGGTGGTGCTTGTCCTTTAGGGACGTAGCCCTGGCGAAGAGGGAGTGGCACGGATGATGGATGGAAGGTCTTCGGTCCTGGCCAGACGTTACCCCAGTTCTGAAACGGAGAATAGTGATTTCGTTATTGGCGTTTACAATAAAAGGCTCTGATTTTGAAAAGAAAACTTACATCTATGTTGCTCTATTATTTATGTTGGAGAATGGACATCAGTAAACAATGGTAAGTACTTGATACTATTCAATACTAAGTATTTTTTGTATCAATACTTTAAAGCTAACCAACCAAATAGGTATGGGTCCGAATTACTTGTATTGGTTGAAAGTACCCATATACAATAAAATTACTTATTCTTTCAGTATAAAAAAAAAAATTACAAGATTGAATTTTTTTATGCATTCCTTCCATTCTGCGCAGGTTGTAGGCTTTTTTGTCTTTGTCAGAGAGATAAATAATCTCAAATGTTTGATATTAGATTAAACTAACTATTAAAATCAATTTATTATTTATTTAATCAATACAAAAAACATATATACAGAGTTACTTTTCACAACAAGAAAGTAACTCTGTCTGTCTGTTACCTTTTCATGCCTAAACCACTGAATGGATTTCAATGAAATGTTATTGGGCATATTTGACCGGTTCATGAAAGGCTGTGTACAAAAACCAAATGTGTTTTACATTCATGAGCTTGGTCTCACTTTTCATTCTGTGTAGATAGTTTTTTTTTAATAGCCGGGAGAAAAGATGTATGTTACCTTAATAATAAAATAATGTTTGTTGTTTTTCAGTAATAATACCTATTGGAATGGACTGATTTTGAAAATTCTTTTTTTGTTTGAAAGAGTACGTTCTGAATGAAGAACTTCGGAGATATACAACAGAACTCTTCAATAAATAACAGCAAATCTCTCGGAATTGCTGCAATCGCATGTCTGTTTATTGTTTATACCATTTCATAACATAACATCACGCCAGTACAGTTTGAAACCTTGGGCAGTCCAAAAGATAGTTTTTTTTCCTAGAAATTATCTTTAAGGGAGTGGAAGTTTGAATGGTTAATATTGGTTCACCATTCAAACTTGCACTTTCTCAAATAAGTCGCCCTAAAATCCTAAAATATAATGGCTATTTGAAATACTTATGGTACGCAGACGAAGTCGCGGATAAAAGCTAGTAATATATAAATTACGAAGCGCGAGGCCCCTCTGACTGTGAGGCCGTAGGCGGTGGCCCACGTAACCTAAGCCTAGCGCCGGCTCTGCCGCCTAGCTACGGCCGTGTGTTGGGTTACAAGTGGCGGATTAGCGAGAGTTCTGTATAGACTTGGTTTGGGTCAGTAGGTCGTCTTATGGGCTTATGGCAACTTGTTAACCCAACGTTAACAAGTTCACAAAAGTATAATATAAGAGTTTATAATATCAATAGGTTCTTTTTCAAATTTTGTATAGCACAGTCAGCTGATACTTCTGCATCGTTCTAGTAACCTTTAAAAAGCTTATAATTTATCAAATACCTGATCTGTAGCCATCCTATCAGCTCTATCAGGCTGTATATCAGCCCTCCGAAAGACTCTCTTCTGGAATCTGTCCCTTTTCTTCAAGATATCGAGGACCCTAAACTCTTCTTCTTCCTCATCTTTTTTAAGAGCACTGTCGGCTGTTGTTGAGTTCATACGCCATAATTTGGCATTGTAAACAGTTGCCAAGCTATTAGGCTTGTAGTTCCTGATAAATAAACTCATTCTAATTACTTTTTAGTAAATATTCTATCGGAAGTTAAAATTCCATTTTGAGGTTATGTGTCACACAGATAATACAAAAAAACAAGGTGATAAATAACGTTTCGTTTCACGCTTGGTCTGATTCTAAAGAAAGAGTATGTAACATTACGTCGTTAGGCATAGCACGCACTGCGATTTTTAGTTGCGCGATATTTTTTTCCGCCCATTATGTGTCTTATGGAAATGCTGCACGCATTGAGGAAAAAAAATCGCGCTCAAATAGTACAAAAAAATTCAATGCACAACACGCACTACGATAAAAATCGCAGTGCGTGTTATGCCTTATTCTTACTACCAGGCCAGCAATAGATGCAAAGCACCATCCAAAATGGTGAGTAACTGAGTATTGGTGAGCAAGTTTCCTGTAGGCTGTATAGTTCTCGCCAAACTTCTGGGCCGCCCTAAAGTTGGTTTTCCAATGCACATGGCACGAAACGGGTCTGTTTTTGTATGAGATTTACTACTGCGTAGCCATTGTAGCCAACTTCAAGGCGGCCAAGAAATTTGGCGAGAACTATACCAGTGTAACTGTCTGTACTGTGCAATGACTACAGATTGCCTTACCTACTTTTATTTTGGCGTTCCTTCAAGATTTTAATGTTATAGACTTTCAACTGGTGGTGGCCCAGTGGTAATGGCCCCAACTTACAAGTCGTATGTCGTGAGTTCGAACCTAGGCGGGCGCTTTACTTTGTGTAAATTATTTCATCACCACTGCTCTTAAAACGGTGAAGGAAAACATCGTAAGGAAACCGGCATGTCCTAGAACCAAAAATTTGAACACATGTGAGGTCCACTAACCAGCACTGGGCCCGCGTGGTGGATTAAGGCCCATTACCATTCTGCCTGCCTGGATGCCTGTGTCCCAATAGCGGGAACTTAATAAGGCTGATGATAATGACTTAACTTGTCTTGGCGTAACTACTAAGGTGCAAAGTGAAACAATGCACAGGGTTAGGAAGCCCCCTCATTGTTAGCATATTTCACATTATCAGAGGTCTCTAAGGCAACTAGGGCCCTAAGGTATCCATGTAGGGGCCCACATTAGCTTGTAACGTATTTTAGCATTGCAAAAGAAGTAAGTTTTTACTCACCTAATTAAATAGCAAAATCAATAATAAAATCAATTATTCATACGCGACTAGGGGACTAGGGAACCTATGTATTGTTTCTTTAAAAAACAAATATATAATTTCTATACTCCAAAAAAATATTAGCTATGTTAAGTTTTAATATTCACATGTAAGTGATTTATTGTATTCATAGGTGAATAAAGATTTCACAAACCTCACTAACCCTTTATCAAGATTTACGAATAATTATGATCCATCCTGAGTTCAGTCAATATTATAGGACATCATTGGATTGGACTTAGAGGCTAAATGTACTCTATGCATATAGGTTCAGTAATCAGTACTTTCTCATTTATTTTATTCTTTTCCAAGTTTCTCCCTAAAAAATGTTTATCAATGTATTGTTTCAGATGAAAATTACACAATTTAGTGGCACTATTATCTTGATTTGATTCTTGAATGAATTTATAAAAAAACGGAACGTTTACACAGAGTTTGTCACCGACTACCCGACATGCTTCCATAACCAAACTGTCAAACACTGAGCTATGGAAAATGTTTTAGCAATGGCGCTACTGTCTATGCACAAACCTTTGTGCCAAACAGAGAGGTCCGACTCATTCACAATTTATTAATATCAATCTGAACTTGGTCTGGTCACTCCATGTTTTGGAATTTATTTCGCGTTCGCGTTAATCGCGTTGTATCTTGGTCGCGTACCGTACGAATTGTAACAGTTTTTGTCACAATTTTATTGTTATTAAGTGCATGTGGGATGTAAAAGTGTAGAAATGGCGGATACATCCAGAAGAAGGTCGAGAAAGACGAAATTGGTGCCTCGAGTGTATCTTCTGGACGAAGATGATCTTGATTTGCAGGTAGGAAATACCTATAGTACCACCATTTTGACCAAAACTTTGCTCGCGTAACAAAAGTACCATACACAGTTTTTATGTCGTTATTGTTGTAGATTGTTTTGTTAGAGACGCCGTAAATAAACCTCAAATTATGTTCATGGCTAAAGAAACTAGTACTATAAAAAAATTATGACATTGTTTTACAGTATTTTTGTGTGGGTAGGTGAAAGTCTTGCGCGAAAATCTACCTACAAAAAACTATTGTTTTCATTCATAAAAACTGATGTAATTCTTGTTGTTACTACATTGAGTCGAAATTACTAATTCATTGTGGTATTCTAGGAAATTATACCGAAATTGATGGGTAAACCTGTATTCTCCTATGAATAAGGTCAACTAGTCAAATGCGTAACCAAAATCACCACATGACATAATAAATGTAAAAAGTAAAAGTGTGGAAACTAAATACTTTTTGTATTTCTTACTTTATTTAGTTTTGAACACATAAAAGTACATTAAAGATTTAAAAGAATTGCTTCATTTCAGTTTATGTAAACTGGCAGGATATTTGTTTTGCAGGAATCATTCTTGTAGGACTAAAGTTGAGTAAAGTATTTTAAAACAAGCTTGTATGGAACTAAAATATAATATCTCTTTTCAATACATACTAAATAACCCTAAACACAATGGAGCTTTCTTGTAAGGTTGAGAAGTTCTGAAGGCCACCTCCTGACTGCATCATCAGACCAGCTCCATTGTACTAAATAATCAAAATGAATCCTTTTTAGATGACCTAACCGTTGACAATTTGTTGTCAACGGTTAGGTGTTAGCAAAGGGATTGCACTATACTAATTTTTTAATGAACATACACACAAAGCAAGATGTGCATTATCTTTGAATGCACAGGTGTCACTCAGACAAGAACACAAACCCTCAGGTCACCCAGATCTTAAACAGATGTTCTGAGAAAACCAAGAGCTCTATAACTTCTGGAGGGAGGTGGGCTGGTTGGAATAACCATTAAACGGCCACCATGGCCCACGCATAATAGTCCACCTGAAGGACTAATTGCGGAAACCAAACCTAGCTAAACTCCATTTGCGATAACATTAGACGTTTAAATTGGCCCATTTTACAGCCCGTTCAACCGATTTTGACTTCTATTGCGTTGGTGTTACGACAAATGGTAGCTGTAGTAATTAGTTGGTTTTGGTAACAGGTTTATGCTTTTTATGTCATCCTTATGTTTACAGAATGGAACTCAAAATCGGTTGAACGGACTGTAAAAAGATCTGTAAATGTGTTTAATGTTTATTTCAAATGGAGTATAACATAGAACAAAGCAAGATAATGAAAAACTTGTCATAATTCATCATTTAGTGTCTTCACAACATTGCTTCTTCCCTCATCTGTCATACTGTACTATTGGATCTTTACCTATGAAATGCTGTTTTATGAAGCAGGTCACATTGAACTGTGATAACTACAGTTTGACTTGGATTTATATGTTCAAATAGTCTTTGTGAAAGGCATGTTATTCCTAGTTTAAAATTTGTTATTCATATGTTTTGGTTTTTAGGGTTCCATAAAAACGGGACCCTATTACTAAGACTCCGCGATCCGTCTGACTGTCTGTCAGTCTGTCTGTCCGTCTGTCACCAGGCTGTATCTCATGAACCGTGATAGCTAGACAGTCGAAGTTTTCACAGATGATGTATTTCTGTTTCCGCTATAACAACAAATACTAAAAACAGAATAAAATAAATATTTAAGTGGGGCTCCCATACAACAAACGTGATTTTTTTGCTGTTTTTTGCGATAATGGTACTGAACCCTTCGTGCACGAGTCCGACTCGCACTAGGCCAGTTTTTTCCTGTAATATCGCCATACTTAGATAAAGTTATCATGGTTTGAAGGGACTCATTTCAAAAAAACACCAATTTCATAATAATATCATTATGAACAAGAAAAAACCGGCCAAGTGCGAGTCAGACTCGCGCACGAAGGGTTCCGTCCCATTGTTGCAAAAAACGGCAAAAAAAAACACGTTTGTTGTATGGGAGCCCCACTTAAATATTTATTTATACTGTTTTTAATATTTGTTGTTATAGCTGCAACAGAAATACATCATCCGTGAAATATTCAACTGTCTAGCTTTCACGGTTCATGAGATACAGCCTGGTGACAGACAGACAGACGGATTGCGGAGTCTTAGTAATAGGGTCCCGTTTTTACCCTTGGGTATGGAACCCTAAAAAATATCACTCTTATGTTGGCACATATTTGTTACTGCCTTAAACCATATTTAGTTGTTACTTCATATGTTTCAAAGATAGTACATTTACATAATGTGATATTATGTGTGCATATTAATGCATGGTTGGATGCACAACTTTCAGTGCTGACTCAAGCGTTTATAAATGAACGACATGCTTTTAGGCATCAATTTAGGTGTTAAATTGTGTTCGAAAAAGAAGCATATCTTTTACAGAAATCTCTAAATTATTACACTTTACAATCTTAACGTTTTCATTATAACATTACAGATTCCAGCAGCAAAATTATCAAAAAGTATGAAGCAGAATCTAAATAAGTGCAAAAATCTACCAGAACCTGAACCAAGCACTTTGAGGCAAGAAGTTGATACCAGTGTCCTGAAGAAAATCAATGCTTCCGTTAGACAAGACCTTGAAGCAGAAGAAACATCACCCAGAAAATTCGAAGTTAATATTGAAATAGAAACATGCGATGGTGATGACGATGAATTTGCTGAAATCAAAGAACAGTTTCCATCTCTAAGACCTGAAAATACTGTTCAGACAATAAATCCTACGCCCATACCGCTTAGTCTAGAACTTATACTCAATGCAGCTGACAAAGTAAATGCATCAACAAATACAGCTGACAAAATCTTAAATTTATATGTTAGAAATACTATAGGCTATGAGCAAAGAAAAACATTGGTCATCGGCTTTCATGAGAACCATTTACAGGAAACACTCGAGGAATGGCGAGCATGGCAGGCCCGTAGCTTTCACAGAGACGAACCATTATTCTACAAATGCTACATCTGCACAAGATCTTATTGGTATCTATCAGAGTTCCGTGACCACATGTCTTCAGAACACGACGGTGATAAGAATATCTCCATCACTTTAGAGAAAAATGAAATGCACGAAGCTAATATAATAGCAAATCGTAAAAGACGGGTGGTCGTTAAAGATATATACACTCCAGGACTTTGTTACCGTTGTGGTAGGGATTATGCTGCACATGAGATATCATCTAGGTTACAAGGGAAATACTACAAGTCAGAAGGCTGTACAAAACATTTTTTTTGTTGCACCAGTTTGAGAGACCACCTAGCTTCGTGTCAGATGTGTAATGTTCAAGGAAAGTTCAAATGTGATATTTGTAAGTCAAGATATGATACAAAAGAAGCTATGGACAATCATTTGGTTTTGTCACATTCAGTACGGTCCGATATACCTATAATGGGTCGCTATACATTCTGCAATAAATGTTCCGAAAGGTATGAGTGTAAATATTTACATGTTTGTTTGTTTAAAGGCTTAGGGCCTAACTCTGAATGTCCTCACTGTCTTAAGAGTTTTCAAAACGCTTTAACATTGGAAAAACACATGAAACTTTCGAGGAAACCGTACAAATGTGAAGTTTGCCGAATTGAGATTGCGTTTAACTGTCAGAAGTATGATCATATGTTGTCTCACACTGAAAAGTTTATGAAAGTCAAGAAATGCATGATCTGTGAAGGTTTCAAGGTGTTTGTCAACGAAGGAGATGCTAAGACTCATTGGTCAATGAAACATAAGGTCTTGGATCTGCAACGTCACATCTATTTTCCTAATGTAAGTATTTCTTTTTCTAATCTTAACTACTGTTCGATTCAAATGTAATGGAGGCTGTGAAGTTCGCTACTCGCTGGGCAGAATCCGGACCTGTTCCAAGCCGGTATTAGGTTTGAAACAAACTCATCATCTTCCTGCTCTTGTCAACTGTACCGCTGTCTCTGACTCCCTTTTCTTTCATATCACTCCTTGCTTCATTCATGGCTTCCTCACACAATCGATCTATCTTATATTTGGCTTCTCTTTATCGAATTGAATCTCCTCCTCCTCCTACCTATTCATCCACTTTTGTATTCATAACTATTTTAGTGAGTACACCAGCACAAAAGATTCCCTTTTAACTTTTCTTTCCCTGACGCCACTTAAACTTCAATTCGAAAATTATTTCACTGATAGAAGAAAGAAAAAGTATATAATTGCCACAAAACGACATAATAACATTAGCAGATTACAAAAACAAAAACAGTCGAAGTATATTTTGCTTAAAATAAATCCTTAACGATAGTGTTAGAAGTTCTTAAGGTTACACTAGTCAAAAATTCTTCCATACAAACGTAGTTTGGGGATTATGCCACTGTTTGACGATGTACGTTCAAAATAAAATGTGATATCAATTTGTCTCATCATTATCTAGCCCTGTATGGAAGCAAAAACGTAAAAATAGAAAATATTTGAAAGTTATGAGCGTCGAAAGTTCCACATTTCGACACTAATTTTAACGCATTTTTGGACGCAAATAAATACCATAAGAAGACGGAAAATTGCAAAACGGCCTCCATACAGGGATAGATTAGTAGTTCAACAATGCAAATAATTTTATTTTGAACATATATATTTAGTAGTTTTTTCATGATATCTAGACAGCCAAAGGTCTGTTTATAAAATTTCGCGCGCCCGATTTCGTCCTAAATCATTATCCATTTCGCTACAAATTTGCAAAAGTGTGTCTTTTGTACGCGAATTAGCTTCCTACTGCTCATCACAGCATCTATATCTTCTACACGTGTTATCGGTTGATATAAAATGCATTTTAACCCCGCGCGCAAAATAGTTCGTGCCGTCGACTAGTGTAGGACCCTTAAGATAAGTTAGTAAAGAAAAGAAAAATAAAATAAAAAAAGCTAATTCAAAAAGCGAACAGAAGAAAATCATGCTGTGCAGTCAGAGGATACATATTCGCGAGCTGGCTGAACAAAACCAGATGTAACCGCCGACTGCACAGCATGATTTTCTTCTTGATTACGTCTTTTCATTTTGCTTCTTAGGCAGTCGGGTTTTCTGAATTTTGAATTAGCATTTTTTATTTGTTACTTTTTAGGGTTCCGTCCCAAAGGGTAAAAACGGGACCCTACTACTAAGACTCCGCGATCTGTCTGTCTGTCTGTCTGTCCGTCTGTCACCAGGCTGTATCTCATGGACCGTGATAGCTAGACAGAGCTGAAATTTTCACAGATGATTTATTTCTGTTGCCGCTATAACAACAAATACTAAAAACAGAATAAAATAAAAATTTAAGTGGGGCTCCCATACAACAGACGTGATATTTTTGCCGTTTTTTGCGATAATGGTACGGAACCCTTCGTGCGCGAGTCCGACTCGCACTTGGCCGGTTTTTAGTTAACATTTTTTTTTTCGAAGTATGACATTTATACATATTATAAGTGTTATATGTTTTGAAATCACCTCTCAAACCCCTTCATTTTGATACCCCACGCGATGGGTTTGGAAGAAAATAATAATTAGGTCCGCCATAATACGGCGCCCAAAATTCGCAAGTGTGTTCGGATCAAATGCAACTGAATTTTAATGCAGTTATCCTCCACCAATTAAGATGAAATTTTGCATACACGTTTAGTTTGGATGAAAATGCATAGTTAGATAAGTGACGTCATTCTAAATACAATATGGCGGACGGCCCAAGATGGTGGACTAGTTATTTTTGGTTCACTCACTGCCATGACATGGGTATCAAATGAAAGGGTTTGCTGAGAAGAATACGAAAAAAGATTGTTTAAAAAAAAATCCTGTAGAATAGGCCACAGAAGCAAAGACGCAATAAAAAATTGTATTTTCTCGACATTTCAGGTTATTGTACCATCATCCTGTGTATATCAGATGTTAGCAGAAACTGTACAGGAATCTTTACTGGGTGAAGAAGAATCACAAGGATCACGAATAGAAAGCGTGGAATCGATATCAGAAGAACAAACATCACAACAAGAAAACCAAGAATCACAATCAGAAGATGAAGACTTGATACGTGCTGAGCTGGAGATGGAACAAGAGGCATTGGAAATTAAGCAAGAATTGGACCTAGATGAAAACGAATCGATGCTGCAAATTGACGAAGGAGATGTGTCAGCAGGATTACAGAAGTCTGTACAAGACAGTCTTCTTGAATCCACAACAGAAATGATAATGGACGATGTCGTAGTCAAAGGTAATTCATATTTATTTATTGTCTGTTACTGGTGAAATTTGAAAGTTAGATTGTACTGTACTTCTATTATCTATACTTCTACTAGCTGACCCGGCAAACTTTGTTTTGCCATAAAAACTCCAAACATTCACCTACCCTACACCTACCCTACCATATTTTTTTTTTTTTTTTTGGGATGTAAAATAGATGTTGGCCGATTCTCATAGATACCGGATAAGCACAAAAAATTTCATCAAAATCGGTCAAGCCGTTTCGGAGGAGTATGGCAACGAAAACTGTGACACGAGAATTTTATATATTAGAAGATACTATATATAATATTATAAAGAGGTAAAATTTGTAAGTTTGTATGTAGGGGGTAATCTCTGGAACTAATGATCCAATTCTAAAAAAAAATCACTTGTAGAAAGCTACATTATTCCTGAGTGCTATAGGCTATATAACATCACGCTACGACCAATAGGAGCGGAGCATAAATGAAAAATGTTGCAAAAACGGGAAAGAATATTACTTTTTGAGGGCTTCCGTTGCGTGTAGCGTAGTGTAGGTGTAGGGTAGGTTTAGGGTAGATGTAGGGTAGGTGTAGAGTAGGGTAGGTACGTAGCCAGTTGACGGGAGCGAAGCCGCGTGGGACAGCTAGTAAAATTATAAAGAGGTAAATTTTGTGAGCTTGTAAGGGGTAATCTCTGGATCTACTGAACCGATTTTAAAAATTCTGTCACCAGTAAAAAGCTAAATTATTCCTGAGTGACATAAGCTAAAATTTATTTTCAAAAAAATTAGAGATCCTTATGAAAATTGCAATTATGTAACCCAAAGAAGCAAAATTTTGCCTATAAAATTTCATTCTTTGGCGTGCGCTGCAGAAAACTATTGATGATACGTAAAAAATATTAGATAGGTAGATAGGGTTGGGAAGGTAGGTAGGGTATGGTAAGTAGGGTAGGTAGGGTAGGGAAGGCTAGGTGGGTAGAGTAGATATGGTAGGTAGGGTAGGTAGCCAGTTGACCGGAACCAAGCCGCGGGGGTCAGCTAGTTATAAATAATGCATTTTGCTTTTTAGGGTTCCGTACCCAAAGGGTAAAAACGGGACCCTATTACTAAGACTCCGCGATCCGTCAGTCTGTCTGTCTGTCCGTCTGTCACCAGGCTGTATCTCATGAACCGTGATAGCTAGACAGTTGAAATTTTCGCAGATGATGTATTTCTGTTGCCGCTATAACAACAAATACTAAAAACAGAATAACATAAATATTTAAGTGGGGCTCCTATAGAACAAACGTGTATAATTTGCCGTTTTTTGCGATAATGGTACGGAACCCTTCGTGCGCGAGTCCGACTCGCACTTGGCCGGTTTTTGTACTAAGAGATATATAGAGATTACAAAAAGTGTGGCAACTATCCGGCTTCTACCCTATACACCTCTGATAAACCCTTCGTGGATCAAAGCGTGATGTTATCTATGTTAATGACTGATATAGCGTTTTATCATTACTGCTGCCTCTGATGTTTTAACATAAATAAAATGGTAAGTTTATATTTAGTCTTGCACTTAGATTTAATTAAGTTTAAAATCGCCAAACCGACTTGGATAAGCGTGGTGAATCCTTCCTTTCCTTTACCACTATCTCACCTGATGGTAAGCGATGATGTGGTCGACGGTGAAGCACGCTTGCCTAGAAGTAACCTATTCACTCTTGACTTAAGACGACGACTGTCGCCAACGACCTTGATGGAACAAAACGCGCACTCGTTTCACACCCGCGCGACCCAAAATTTAGTAGTTTTTTGTACTTTCCTTATTATTCTATGACTTAAAAAAAAGCCTCAGATCAAAATGTAGATGAAATTGTCTTTGAGATGGTGTCGATTTCATTAAAATACGCCCAGCGGTTTTGGTGCGATTGTCATGTTTTTGTCCGTTTTAGACATAACTTTACAAATTAATTACACTATGTTATACGAATAAAACTCAAAATTTTCTCAGATTAAATTATCGAGCAAATGGTCTAATGTAACATATATTTTTTCCAAAAAATTACGACAAGCCGTTTAGAAGTGATTCTCATTTTAAAATCAGCTACCCAAGGGTATTAAGGTTACACTAGTCGAAATTTTTCCATACAAACGTAGTCTAGGGATTATTCCACTGTTTGACGATGTACGTTCAAAATAAAAAGTGATATTGATTTGTCTCATCATTATCTAGCCCTGTATGGAAGCGAAAAAGTAAAAAAAGAAAATGTTTGAAAGTTTTCCTATGTAGGAACAAGAGTGAATAAGTTACTTCTAGACAAGCATGCTCCATCGTCGACCACATCATCACTTACCATCAGGTGAGATGGTGGTCAAGCGTGTGCCTATTCGAGATAAAAAAAAAACATACATAAATACACTGATACTACCCTCCTTCAGCAGTCAGGTATAAAATCTCAAAAACTTCTGTATTGAAGAGCCATTATTGCCCTAAAATCGCTATCGTTTTGCTCTTGCAAGATATACGTAATAAGCCTGCAGTACTTATACTCGTAGTTAAGTAACTTTTGAAAGTGGCTTCGCCCACATGAAATTAGAAAAAGCCAAGGGAACGATCGAGATAGACTATTCAGGTAGAATAATCTGTCTCTGTAGTAAGTTCTCCTAACCCTCGAACAACCTTAACCTCAAATAACACCTACCTTACCGTTTTCAGAAGAGCCAGAAGATATAGAAGACAGCCCAAGACTTGTAATCAAAGAAGAACCATTAGAAGAAGTTGATTACCAAATCTTAGAACAAGGAGTCAAAGAAGAACCGTTAGAACAAGTTGAGTACGAAGAAGTAGACCAAGAGGAACTAATAGAGAACTTTGACAGCCAAGAAGTAAATATAAAGCAAGAAAAAGAAGAAGAAATAGATGAGTATGAGGGAGACATTATCAAACTAAACTTCAACATAGAAGATTATTTAATTAAAAAAGAATCAACAGAAGGAGACGAAAAATTGGTGGCAAACGCAAATTCAGACGACGATGACAATTCAGAAGAAGAATCAAAGAAATACGAACCAGAAATTTTAATAGGAGATAAAAGATTGAGAAAAATGTACAGATGTAATAAATGTGGCTTCACAGCGAAACATAAACAGTACAGGGAGCATATTGATTATGACTGCAGTGCAAACTCAACGAAACACAGAACCTATACATGTACAAAATGTACTACGGTATTTACTTCTATGAAGCGATATTTACAGCATTTTGAACAGGTCCATGGTTATGAAAGAAAATGTTGTCCGGAATGCTTACAATCGTATAAGAATTATACATCTTTAGGGCAACATGTTCAGTCACATATTAAACAGAATTTTGTTAGGGTTAAACTCATTACTTCTGCAGGTGATGCGTTGGAATCACCGAACTATCAGTGTAAGAAATGTGCAGAGAAGGTTGAAACTGTACGGTTCTTTGAACATTGGGAGACTCATGTTAAGGCTCAACCGACTCACCCTGTTAAGGTGATCTCGAGGCCAAATAATGCTCCTAAGCATGGGGAGCTCCATGAAACTATCTTAAAAGAGTGCATTGGTAAGTATTTTATTTGCTACTACAACTGTCTACCCTACCCTACCTACCCTAACTACATACCTACCTTAACTTACATACCTACCCAACCTACAAACCTACCCTACCTACCTACCAACAATTTTTTTTTTCTTTGTTTTTTTTTTGTATCTAAGAACTTTCTCCTAACAATAACAAACACAACAAAAAAATAATTAGCGAAATCGGCAAAACCGTCCTCAAGTTATACACGATAAATCTAATAATTCATGGACATGGAAATTAGCATTCGTTTGTACAATGATTCACATCATCAGCCTATTAATGTTCCCACTGCTGGGACACAGGCCTCCTCTCTGTGAGAGGGAATGGGCCGTAATCCACCACGCGGGCCCAGTTCAGGTTGGTGGATGTCACATGTCTTCGAATTTTTGGTTTTAGGACATGCCGGTTTCCTCACGATGTTTTCCTTCACCGTTTTTGAGAGCAGTGGTGGTGAAATAATTTACACAAAGTAATCGCCTGCCTGCGTTCGAACCCACGACCTACAACTTGTAAGTCGCGGCCGATACCATTGGGCCACCACTGCTCTCAATGCTGTGCTGGCGAGGGATATTAACAAAATAGTTGTACTGTGGTACATTAACAAAATAGTTACGATTACGGCCCATCTCCTCTGCAGCAGTGGGAACATTAATAGGCTGATGATGTGATGTGTACTGTACTTGCAAGTCACTGCTAACACCATCTATCGCTTGGGAGAGAACCGACCGCGTACTATGTACTTTTAGTAAAATATTCGGATTAATAGAAATCGGAATCGTCCGACGAAAAACGCTAGTTACGTCGGCACGGTTTCTATGTATGGCATCTGTATAATACAGTTTTATACAGATGCCATACATAGAAACCGTGTGCATAGAAACAGTTTGCATTATATGTATAACTAGCTGTTGTCCGCGACTTCGTTTGCGTAGCATTAGTACTTCGGATAGCCTATTTTATTATATCGCGCAATAATATTAGGCCGCCTTACTTAAGATATTATTAGTTCACCATACAAACTTCGATCCCCCTTGCCACCCCTTAAGGATGATTACCGGGATAAAATCTATCCTATGTCCTTTCCAGGGTCTCAAACTATCTCCATACCTAAATTCATCTACATATCGTGCAACAGACAGACAGAGCTAGTTTCGCTTTTATAATTTACGGGCACCCAACGCGAAGAAAGAAAATTTGGTTCAAATAAATTGCACTAGATGGCGTGATAAGCTTCTATTTTTTATTGAGTTTTGTGATATATTAGGATTTTCTAGTACTGATCATAAAAAATGTATGTTCTTGTTAATTAACTCTCCTAAGCACAAAATTAAGGAATGTTGGGCTCTTAGTTCACATTTCATAGATTATTTGAATGGATCATTTAAAATTGATTCCAATAGATGGCGTGGTTTTAAATTTCTGAGCCATCCACTCGATTTTTTTTTTTTTTTTTTTGTTACACATTTTGGTACATTGAAACTGTAAAAACGTGCAAAAAATACTATAAAACAAATCGACGATGTATCTAAAAATAATATATTCACGTACCGAGTAAACCCTTTTACTTCCAAGTCGCTGCTAACACCATCTATATCCGTGAAACGGAACCGATCGTGATCGATGTTCGTAGAAAAATCATCATCTGCCTAGCCTTTTCCCAACTATATTGGGGTCGGCTTCCAGTCTTACCGGATTCAGCTAAGTACCAGTGTTTTACATGGAGCGACTGCCTATCTGACCTCCACAACCCAGTAACTGGGTAACACGGTACCCCTTGGCAAGACTGGTGTCAGGTCTCAAGCTTCTGACTACCCGTAACGACTGTCAAAGATCTTCAAATAACAGCCGGGACCAACGGCTTAACGGGCTTTCCAAGGCACGGAGGAAACTCGGTATGTTGGAATGGTCACCCATCCACGGACCGACCTCGACAAGCGTTGCTTAACATTGATGATCGACCCGTGCGGCTGTTATTATTTAGCCACGAGCGCCTCGTTCCAGTTCGTAGAAAAATAATCAATTTAATTAGACGAAAAACGCTAGTTAAGGTTACACTAGTCGATAATTCCTCCATACAAACGTAGTCTGGGGATTACTCCACTGTTTGACGATGTACGTTCAAAATAAAAAGTGATATCAATTTGTTTCATCATTAACTAGCCCTGTATGGAAACAAAAAAGTAAAAAGAAAAATATTTGAAAGTTCCATATTTCAACACTAATTTTAACGCATCTTTGGGCGGCAATAAATACTATAAGAAGAAGGAAAATTGCAAAACGGCCACCATACAGGGATAGAAAAGTAGTTCAACAATGCAAATAATTTTATTTTGAAAATATACATTTAGTAGTTTTTTTCATGATTTCTAGACTCCCAAAGGTCTGTTTATAAAATTTCGCGCTCTCGTTTTCGTCCTAAATCATCATCCATTCACTACAAACTTGCAAAAGTGCTAATCGTACGCGAACTAGCTTCTTACTGCTCATCACAGCATCTATCTCTCTCGCACGAGTTGTCGGATGAGATAGCAGGCATTTTAACCCCGCGCACAAAATAGTTTGTGCCGTTTTTTGGATGAGGCATCTACATATAATAATATGCTAGTATTATTATCTGTGGTATGGATTAATGTCCCTCTTTACAGCGTGTTGAAGGCAAATACAGTTTTTAATGTAATGTAAGTAATTAAGTCTTTGTATGTTTTCCAGCCCGCCTATACCGACAGCCCAAGGAATGCAACCATTGCCACAGAGCTTTCAACCGAGTCAATGAATGCAAGCGACACATCATAGAGCACTTGTTAGTGGACGCATACAACCAGAAACAAATATACCATGAGTTTAAGTGCCAGGTTTGTGAATATTTCTGTTTTTATCTTCTGTAGGGATATTGTATACATGTAAAGTCTCCGCTAGATACAGGTCTAGCGCTTAACTGTGTTAGTTCCTGAGGTATGGGAGCGGTACGGGAGGGGTGTGTATACGAAACGTCAAACGACCCTTAATTTCAGTTGGGTGTCAGGCTTGCTGTCGTCAACTCGTATTAATTGGACAGGTCGCTTCAAGTAAAACGCACACGGTATTCGCAACCAAAGATGAGTCCTCCAATAAGGTCTCAAACTAAACAAGTTGTTTATAAAGTGTATGAATATTTTAAATCAAAAAAAATTGATCCCAATTCCCAAACGGCGTTATGTATTCAGATTAATCTAATTTAGAATTTCTGTTGAAAATAATAATATTAAAAAAATATTATTATATAGCCACACGTTATTTATTTATTTACTATTTATATTTTTAGTACTTATCAATAATCTTGGAGAAAACTGCGAGACTCGATGCCTGAACTACCTATTTATAATATTTACCTACAAATTTGTACCCTTGGTAGGCGAGTCCTACTCGCACTTTTCCGTTTTTTATTGTCACACGCCGAAATATTAATCAATTTGACTTAGGTACACGCTCGTAAATATCATAAGCATATCGTAAGAGATATCTGCATTAAAATGTATCACGTGTATAGCGAGACAGTTAGGACACGTCCTGTCACGTCACTTGTCACCCCTCCCGTACCGCTCCCACTCCTCAGGAACTGATACAGTTAGGCGCTAGACCTGTAACAAAACAAATCAGTAATTGATCCGACTTATAACAAAAAGTATAATTATGTAACTAATTATTGTAGACGTAGAACCATTTTATTCGTTTAAATCATGTAAATCGGTCCACGCTTTTATGAGATACTAGCTCCTGCCCGCGGCTTCGCCCGCGTTCAAAGTTCTATAAAAGCTCCGATCGCCACCATACTTACAAGATTAACCGCTGGGTCAATTTAAAGATTCTCTGAAAATTTCATTAAAATCGGTCCAGCCTTTTCGGAGTCTATAAAGATCATACATACATACTTTCTCTTTCTATACCAATATTATAAAGAGGAAAAAATAATTTGTTTGTTTGTTTTTTTGTACCGAATAGGCTCCGAAACTACTGGACCGATTTAAAATAATCTTTCATCAATAGAAAGCTACATTATTCCTGAGTTACATAGGCTATTTTTTAATCCCCAAAACGGATCCTGTGGGGTGGTCCACGGGAGCGAAGCCGCAGGGAACAGCTAGTTATATATATAGACTAGCTGACCCGGCAAACTTTGTTTTGCCATAAAAACTCCAAACATTCACCTACCCTACACCTACCCTACCATATTTTTTTTTTTTTTTTTGGGATGAAAAATAGATGTTGGCCGATTCTCATAGATACCGGATAAGCACAAAAAATTTCATCAAAATCGGTCAAGCCGTTTC
This sequence comes from Orthosia incerta, assembly GCA_948252205.1. Lineage (NCBI taxonomy): Eukaryota > Metazoa > Arthropoda > Insecta > Lepidoptera > Noctuidae > Orthosia > Orthosia incerta. The sequence continues at coordinate 12,480,659 of OX411767.1, forward strand.
GGAGGAGTATGGCAACGAAAACTGTGACACGAGAATTTTATATATTAGATAGATTAACTCATTATTAAATGCCAAGTGAAAGGATCACGGTCGCGGATATATTTGACAGAGTTACCGCGGCCCTGGCACAAGCAACTGAAGGAACACGGGTGGGTTTTAGTCAGTAAAAGTCTGACACGCCCTTCCGCTTCACCAAGAGTGGGAGAAGTCATTGGATGATTATCCAGCCAAAAAAAAAAAAGTGAAAGGTTCACGGACGCCCCTTACCGCGATACGTTTGTTTTGATCGTGTTAGCGACACTGCCTTTACATTTTTTTCGTATCGATATGAAATATTGGAATATATTGGTAGACAGGCGTTAACGACTTTTTTTTTGTTATGTGCCGGCGACTTTTTTTGCGATCTCTACGAAATGCATATCTCAAAATCCTGTGTCGCGCAAGCAAAGTTCGACGACAGCTCTCAAAAAGAGGAGTGTTAGTTTGACGTGTGTATCTGTGTGTTTGTGTATCTGTCTGTGGCATCATAGCTCCTAAACGGATGAACCGATTTTGTTTTAAGTTTTTTTTTGTTTGAAGTGTGATACTATCGGAAGTGTCCTTAACTAGATTTGATGAAAGAAAATTAGTTGAGCCTTTCAAAAGTTATGCCTGTGTGTTTGTGTCATAATTACGTGTTCGATAGATCGTTGATCGAAGCGCGTCTACTACTAGATAAATTATATAGTTTAGCAAATTTTTAATGTTTACTTGTCATCATCATCATATCAACTAAAAGACGTCCATTGCTGGACATAGGCCTCCCCCAAGCGTCGCCACATTGACCGATCCCGTTCGTCCCGCATCCAGCGGATCCCCGCAACCTTCACCAGGTCATCGGTCCACCTGGTGGGAGGCCTTCCAACGCAACGTCTTCCGGTTCGCGGTCGCCACTCCAGAAGCTTTCTGCCCCATCGGCCATCTATTCTGCGAGCAATGAGCGCTGCCCACTGCCACAATATTAAGTTGCATTTTTTTTTTTTTATATGTATCTATATAATTATATTCCAGATATGCGAAAGCGGTTTTCCAGCATCAGACAAATACAAACAGCACATGAGAGATCATGCATCGTTGCCCGTCTACAAATGTGAGTTGTGCGACCGCACATTCAGTGATTCCAGCAATTTTACTAAACACAAGAAGGTGCACAACTTGCAAGTGATTGTCTGTGATCTGTGCGGCAAGAAGTTCCAGTCTAAATTGTCTTTGGGCAAGCATATTGAGGTATGTTGTTTATTTTTTATTACTTTTGAGAAGCTCGTAATTAAATAATAATAGCCGCATGGGTCGATCTTCAAGCTTCAAACAATATTTACCAAGATCGGTCCGTGGATGGTTCCATATCCATTTGCATACAATTTTAAGACATAATAATATCATGGCATACTTTTGTTTACTCTAATCATATTTTATTTTTTAAGCATAATTTCTTCAATCATAATAATGTTTAAGCATACCATTCTACAGCATCAATTTATGTACACATAATGATATTAAACCATAATTTTTATATGCATAATTTTTAACACGCTTTTATTAGCTTGGTATCTATCTCTTGGTTTTGGTAGCTTGGTATGTATCTACGAGTATGTAACGGGATCTTTGAACGTAATTTTCACCCCCTTTAAAACGTCGGATTAATTTGAAACTTTATACACTTATCAAGGACCGATGACAATGCAATAATTTAAATAGTTTGTAATGTAACATTATCCTTACCAGGATCTTCAGGATTAGCGATTGAACGAAAACGTAAAAAACCGGCCAAGTGCGAGTCGGACTCGCGCACGAAGGGTTCTGTACCATTATCGCAAAAAACGTACCCAAGGGGTAAAAACGGGGGTCCCGTTATTACTAAGACTACGCGGTCCGTCTGTCTGTCTGTCACCAGGCTGTATCTCATGAACCGTGATAGCTAGACAGTTGAAATTTTCACAGATTATGTATTTCTGTTGCCGCTATAACAACAAATACTAAAACAGAATTAAATAAATACTTAAGTGGGGCTCCCATACAACAAAAGTTATTTTTGCCGTTTTTTGCGATAATGGTAAGGAACCCTTCGTGCGCGAGTCCGACTCGCACTTTGCCGGTTGTTTGTTTTTGTATTTATTAGAAAAATATACGTAATAATAAACATTATCACCAAATTTCAAGTTCATGGGAAATTAAAAAATTCTTCGGTACTAAATTTTGTGACAGACGACGGACAGACAGACGGACACGTGAGTGACAGGAATAGGGCTTCGTTTGGACGCTTTGGGGACGGTACCCTAAAAAGAGGTCCCAAAGACATCGATTTCCCAAACGAAAGTTACTTTTTAGTGTTTTGCTTTTGACGTCAGTTTATTTTTTTGTGATCAAGTATTTTATTTATCTATCTAAATACAGGGTGGGTAAAAAATCATTGATCGAACGAAACAGGGCGATTGTAGGGGTTATTTGCAGTAGGATCAAAAGTATTTTTTGTCGGTTTCACTCTAATTGCCTATTTATTACGGGCACGGCTAAGTCGCAAAAAAATACCCTCTTATCTCAATAAATACAGTGGTATGTGGTGAATCCTGGGTGATACTCAAATTGTCATCTATACTAATATCAAATTGTAATCTATACTAATAATATAAAGAGGTAAAGTTTGTGAGTTTGTGACGTTGTAATCTCTGGATCTACTGAACCAATTTTGATAATTCTTTCACCAGTAGAAAGCTACATTATTCCTGAGTGTCATAGGCTATAATATATTTAAAAAAAAATAGAGATCCTTATGAATATTGCAATAATGTAACCCATAGCAAAATGTTGCCTATAAAATTCATCCTTTGGCGTGCGCTGAGAAAACTAATGATGATAAATAAAATTATGTACTACGTGATTAAAGTACTCATTAATCTGATATATTTTTTTAAATCGTACGCGTGCGGTTCTGTTTCACGGTGATAGATAGATGGTGTTAGCAGCGACTTACAAGTAAATAGGTTTTACTAGGTTCGTGAATATTTTTTTTGGAGGTTCGTTTTATAGTATTTTTTTGCACGTTTTTACAATTTTTTATGCATCAAAATGTGTTACAATGCAAATTTTAACAATCGAGTGGAATGCCTTAGAAATTAAAAAAAATGCGCCATCTATTGGCATCAATTTTAAATGATCCTTTCAAATAATCTTTGTAATGTGAATTAAGAGGAGAGTTGATTAAACAAGAACTTACAATTTTTATGTTCAATTCCAGAAAATGTTAATTTTACACACATTCAGTAACAGATAGGATGTTCAATTCCAGAAAATGTTAATTTTACACACATTCAGTAACAGATAGGATGTTCAATTCCAGAAAATGTTAATTTTACACACATTCAGTAACAGATAGGTGCATATCGCGCCAGCTAGTGGGATTTATTAGGGTAGGTATTATAGGTAGGGTTGGTGGGTAGAATAGGTAGGTAGTAGGAAGCTAGTTGACGGGAGCGGAGCCGTGGGGGTCAACTAGTAACTTCTAAGGAGATAAAGTTAGGGCTCTGCTACAGAGATATTTTTTAATGTAAATAACCCCAACTATCGTTTTGATTGATCCACGATTTTTTCCTACCCTTATAAGGGTGTTATGAAGCCGAATGTGCAAAAAAAAATGCTTAACAACTACCTCAGATCCTGAAAACTAAAACAGCAATTTCTCTTTCACAGAAACATAGGAACACGGAGCCAATAACCTGCACTTACTGCAACAAAGTGTTTTACTTCGCGTCCACCCACCGTCGCCACGTGAGAGCGTTCCACGAAAAACCGACCGACAACCGTTTCCGTTGCGTCATATGCGGCGAACGTTTCGACAGTTTAAAACTGAAATGGAATCACATGTGGGAAGTACACAAAGAGCGTAAGCATAAAGCCGATTGTCCTATATGCCATAAGTCTTATAGGAAGTATTCTGATGTTCGAGCCCATGCAAAGGCAACCCACAATATGGAGATTTCAGTTTTGAGTGTCAAAAAAGGTAGTCCTGCATTGAAGTCTAGTGATGGGATTAAAAAGATTATATATAATAGGTCGATGACGGCGATAAGAGTGAATCAAGTAGAGACTCTGGTTGTCTATGATTCGGATTGATGAGTTTGTAGCGCCATCTATACTGTCATAAAAAAAACGCCCGTCGGCCATTCAACTCATTCGGAATCGACTCTCCGCAACATCCGTAGTAAAAATTGTTCATAATGACAATGACCCCTTTTCAGGTTTTCCGTTAAGTCTGTTACACGTTGTCCTTTAGGGAATAGGAATGTTTCCTGGGTAGAAACATTATTACTCTATTTAGTCCGTCAGAGAGATATTAAATAATATTGGACCCGTATTTTTTGCTATAATCAAATAAATAAAAATAATGCAAAGATAAAACGCATCAAAGTTTAGGAGTGGGGGCTTGTGACGTCACTTAGTCAGTATAAAGTGTAGCACACCGTGACATCACACGATATTTCAACGCACGTTTATGTGGCAAAAGAAGAAATACGTGTCCAATATTTTTAGGTTATCTAACTGACGGACTAACCAGATTATTTTTGTCAACTACCCAAATTTTTCCTATATTACAAAAAATATCACAATACAATTTTATTTTATTGATCTTTGTTTGACTTCTCTGTTTACCCTTTTGAGGTATAGAGGTGTCGTGATGTAATGTTATTATACAATACATGTCTGTATTGTTTTGCGTGTGTTATTGTACTTTAGTTTCTTAGTTTTTTGACTATCCTTTGATAACTCTGTATCACGCAAGTCGTGATAATATGAATATGTCACCGGATTATTGCAAACAGCGACAGTTTGTAACCCCCGACGAAAAACAGAGGGGTGTTATAAGTTTAATGTTTGTATTTGTGTATCTGTCTGTGGCATCATACCTCCTAAACGGATGAACCGAATTTGACATAGTTTTTTTATTTGAATGGTGACTTTGTAGTGAGGAGTGTTCTATAGCTATGTTTGATGAAAATCGGTTTGGCCGTTCAAAAGTTATGGGCGTTTTACTGTTTGAGTCGGGGTGTTTTCGCAAGATATCGTGTCATAATTACGTGTTCAATAGATTAAAAATCTATCTGTGTGTGTGTGTCTGTTCTAGATAAATTATGTAGTTTAAAAATCATGAAATAAAAATGTGTCGGGAATTTTAAATTATAATAATTAGATAGCCCGAATTTTGTGCGTTTTTTCGACGTGTAGGGTTATTTCTGAAAAACTACACTTATTTAAAAATCTTTCACTATTTGACCGGTACATTATTCCAGATGGTGAACTAATGACCCAGACAAAGCCGGGATGGGCAACTAGTTTATAATAAATCGTGTGATGTTGTAAATTCTTCTCAATAAGACATGGATATTTTTTAAACTATTAAATTTAGATGGAATTTATTGTATCTGAAATGATCTGTTCAAAATATCGAGAATTTTTACTCTCGCAAGATTAATTACAATTTTACGGTGTTTGCAATAATCCGATATTACCTATTATTATATACATGTCTGTATAATTTTGCATGTATTTATTGTACTTTAGTTTATTAGTTTTTTGACTATTTTTGTCTTCTCTGCGTGATAGCAGAGGCAAGGTTTAGTTTATTTTTATTATTTTGTCGACTTTTTTATGTTAAGTATTGTAATGTAATATAGAAAACATAATAATGTATAATTGATTAATTTTGACAATTGTGATTAATATTATTATTTTGTTTAATTAAATGCATGAATATGAAATTGTAATATGAATTTAATAAATGGTTAAATTAAATGAATAAGCGATTATAAGCTAATGGTTACATCCAAGTCACCGGGTTGGTGACATCCTGTAGTTTCTACCTACCCCTGTGGAAAATGCGTGAGTTTATGTTATGAAAATCTTATTTTTAGTTTTATCTCCCATTGGATATTGATACCAATCACTTCTGTTTTGATAACATTGAGAGCAAACCCATCACAAATAAAAAAATAAAAAAAAACATTCTATTCAGAAGATTTTCAGAAGCAGGTGGCTACCAATGCGCTTCTTCCCTGTTCTATGTTAAGGGGTTTGGTTTCCGCACTTAGTCCTTCAGGTGGACCATTGTGCGTGGGCCATGGCGGCCGTTGGGTGGATTATTCCAACCAGCCCACCTCCCTCCAGAAGCTTATTAAGGCTCCTGGTTTTTTTAGAACGTCCGTGTAAGATCTGGGTGACCCGAGGGTTTGTGTTCTTATCAGGGTGACCCCTGTACATTCAAAGAGAACTTGCGTAACGGTTTCCTCAGTCTCCATGCATGCCCTGCATAGAGGACTGTCCGTTATGCCTATTGTGTGGAAGTGGTTTTTAAGTGAGCAGTGTCCCGTGATGGTCCCCGTCACCAGGCGCAGGCCATTCCTGTCCAGACATAGCAAACGTCTGGTAAGCCTACTGTCCAAAGACGGCAGAGCTTCTTCTCTATTCTGCTTTTTAAATGTGGCAATAGCAGCTTTAATCTCTCGCCCATTTTTTCGAATGGCAAGAAAATTCTGATTTTATCGGCACTTATTATGTATTATCCCACCTAAATGAATTTCTATTAAATGTTACTTTTCAAATATAAATAATATTATTTCTAGACGACCTAGACGCTTACTGTAAGGGCTGGTTCGAAGTGACTCAGGAAAAGAATACGTCTATGGACTTAGGGAAGGCCTTTGCCCAGCCGTGGGACAGCGTAGGCTAATTAAAAAAATGGTTAAATGCTAGTTTTCTAATTAATAAGCCTATTTTTGTATTTTAAAAGCGTTAATAAATTGTCGAAAATGTAATTGAAGTCCCTTAAGAATCTTTTGGTTAAAAAGGCTCTGAGTATTTTAACCAAATGCAATTTCAAGTAAACAAAAGAATTCGTATCACACGAGTTTTTAACTTTCAAAAGTTTAAAACTCGTGTGATACGAATTCTTTTGTTTTGAGTGAACCTATGGGAGCGAACTACAGTTGAAACTTCTTTGTTTTTGTGTTATTAGAGTTATGAAATATAAATAATGTAAATATACCAATAAAATATCAATGGAAGCCCTTTACCCTGCAATGTGACTGAAAATAAAATAATGATAAATATACTTCATTCTTTCTCTCAATTGAGAATTCGAAATAATTATCAAATTTTGGAACAAACTCCTAACTGTTGTCGACGATTCCTAGATATTGCCTTACATGTATAAACTATAATAATAAAAATCTGGAATAGAATTTAAGATGATATTATTTGAAAAAGTTGTTTGGTTAATCATTTTGCCAATTCTCGCGAAATGGTAAATGTAATAAATTTATATTGCCAATGAGGCGCATTTGCCGACTGATTCTTAATTCAAACTTTTCTTTTGAGAATTTGAATTCAGAATTCTCTAATTGATGATCATAAATGTAATATGTTAATGTTTTTTTCTAATGAGGCCTTTATGCAAATATCAGTGCTATGAAACAGTAAAAAAAACAAGAAAAAATCCTTGTAGTGCTTTAAAGAAGATGAATTTCATACATTGTTTAAGTTTATATTGCATGAAGTTTAATATTAATACAATTGAATATGAAACGTATTTTAATTATAATAAGCAAATGTATTCGTTATTCAGAAATAATAACTACTTTTGTAAAAATATTGTGTTTTATTTTTATAAATTCTACACCCATCGACTGAACCGGTTGAATGCCGTAATCACCGAAACAATTTTAAAGCCATTGTGTCTCGCGTCGGACACTCAAGGCGGTACGTAAAGGTCAAGTTAAACTTTCAATACTAGGTCGAAATTACTGTGAAATAGTGGGTCATGTGGTCAGAAGCACAATTTAAAAGCCATTGGGTCTTGCGTGAAAGGAAAGTAAAGGTGGAATTAATCTTGCAATATTAATTATTATTATTAAATATTTATTTTATTCTGTTTGTTGTTGTTATAGCGGCAACAGAAATACATCATCTGTGAAAATTTCAACTGTCTAGCTATCACGCTTCATGAGATACAGCCTGGTGATAGACGGACCGCGGAGTCTTAGTAATAGGGTCCCGTTTTTACCCTTTGGGTACGGAACCCTAAAAACGAATGCCATATCTATTGAACAGTCTACCGGCAGATATAAGGAGTGAAACGAATAAAAACAGCTTTAAAAATAAATTAAAATGTGCCTGTAAATAATAGAAATTTAAGAATGAGTTAAGAGACTCACGGACCCCACAGTCAAAGAATTACTACGGTTTTTCGGGGCTTAGTTTATAAGTTACTTACTTACCATTACGTGAATAAAAAAAAAAAAACATCATCTTCCTGCCCTTGTCCCATGTTACTTGGGGTCGGCGCAACACGTTTTCTTCTTCCATACCGTCCTTTGATCCTGTCTCCCGTCACGCTATCACTGACTCCCTTTTCTTTCATATCACTCCTCACACAGTCCATCCATCTTTTCTTTGGCGGACCCCTCCTTCTCCATCCATCCACATTTATATTCATAACTCTTTCAGTAACATGCGTTTCATCCCTCCTCATCAGATGACCATACGGACAAACGGTTTCCTTTTAGCTTTTCTGTCACTGGCGCCACTTTGAAATTTCCTATAATATACTAATTTCTCACTTTATCCATTCTCGCCACTCCGCACATACATCTCAACATTCTCATCTCTGCTGCATGTTATCTATGAATGTAATGAATATAATCGAAATCGCGATATTTGTTAAAACAAATCCTAATCTATTTCCCCGCATGGCAGACCTGTTTCCTAGAAATAGACGTGATAACAGTAAACTCTGTCAACATAGATCTCGTACTACACTTAAGCGCACTAGTGTTTTTTGTAAGGCTCCCATTATTTACAATAATTTGCCCAATATCTGGAAAGAGCTAAGCGTAGAAGCATTTAAGAGGAAAATTAAATCTTTTTTAGCTAGTAAAGCCTATTATGATGTGAATGAATTTTTATTAGAATCATTTTAAATTGACATGCTTTTTACAAATTAATTTAATCTGATTTTTGATAATGATTTCTTAATTTTTTTATTGAATATTTTGGACTTACGTTGACATTGTGTTGTATGTTTTATTTTAAATAATTGAATATTTGACAATTTTGTATGTGACTCCTATTTCCATAAGAACTAATTAACAATCAATTTATCAAATTTAATTTACTTATTTATGTCAGCATTGTCAATGTTACTGAATGTTGTTATTATTTAATTGCAAGTTTGTATTAATATTTGCACACCATGACTATATGGTAAACATGTTAGCACAACCCCATGTTTTTATATCACCTTGCATGCTTTTTTGTTTAATTATAATAATTAACGGTGAAGGAAAACATCGTGTGGAAACCGGCATGTCCTAGAACCAAAAATTCGAAGACATGTGACATCCACCAACCCGCACTGGGCCCGCGTGGTGGATTACGGTCCATTCTCTCTCACAGAGAGGAGGCCTGTGTCCCAGCAGTGGGAACATTAATAGGCTGCTGATGTGTACACACATGTTTGAGCAAATAAAGTTATCTGAATCTGAATAAATAAATAATAAAAAAATTAAAATGTGGATGGCAGGTAGGAAAATAAAATAAACGGATTTATAAAAGTAACATTTATTTATATACTTAAAATTAAATAACATGTTGATGTTCATAATAAGCTGACAATTCTTCTTCGAGTTTGTCCTTTTCACAGACTTCACGTAAGTGACGGTTGAGTTTACTCTTACCCTGAAACAAGAGATAATGTTTTTAAGAGCGTTTATAGAGCAGCCATGCGTTTCAGGGGCGGATCCAGCCGTCAAAAAGGGTTGTGGTTACTGTCACCCAATAAAAACAAAAACAATTTTTGGAAGTCTTTGTCTTTCGTCGGTACCAATTTTTTTGCGATATGGACACCGATTTCCAAAAATTAAGTTATTTTTCACTTTGTTTTTTTTTTTTGGCAGTCGGTAGTATTTTTTTGCATTTTTATTTTTGTATTTTTCCCTTTTTAGTTGTACCTACCTACTAGGCAAGTTCCTATAACGCCAGAATAGATTACCCGAATAACATGAAACTTGAACATAACCGGTGAAATGAGAGATCTGCGTACCCCTGTCGAGCGTACTGGCGTGATGTTATGTTATGAAATGGTATAAACAATAAACCGACATACGATTGCAGCAATCCCGAGAGATTTGCCGTTATTTAAGTTCTTCATCAGATCTTCACCAAATTAAAATGGTACCAATTTCGGAACAAATTCTTTCAAACAAAAACTGAATTGAAAATAACACCAGGGAGGCGTTATTGGCCAAAGCTGGACCACATTGACCCAAGGTGGCTCATGCTGGATCACTACATTACACAATGGTAAGAATTGGGGCACAAGGGCCAAACCAAACATAGCCCACTTCACTAATGGGCCAAACTGAGTCAGGCAGGGCCATTTTCTAAACAGTGGCCACTGTCTAAACAATGGCTTTTACTAACGTATAAAAATGGTCCAATATGATAATTGGCAAAATAAAGTACACAATGGTCCGGCCTGGCCCACTACATTACACAATGGGCAAAACTGGCCCACTAGATTACACAATGGCCAATATCCTCACCTTGAAGCTAGCCCCGCACAGATGACACACAGCTAGAGCGGCGCGGGCGGAGGTTGGCACAGTATGAGATCGCACGTGTCTCGTCAGGGACTTCCTACTGCTGTAGCGAGCGCTGCACGAGTCACAGTGGAACTGCTTCGTGGAGGAGTGGACCGTCGAAATATGTGAAGAGAGAGAACGCTCGTTGGGGCAGGCTCTGTTGCAGATTGGGCATTCATATCTGTGGAAAGACAAAATTAATCATTTGCAAATAAAAAAAAAACATTAAAAAAATAAAAATCCCGATTTAAACAAAAACGAAAATTTGGTAGGTTTTTCAATAATTTTAGTTTGTCCCAGCACCTCATAGTTTTTCATTTCTATTTTTATATATTTCATTATTTCCTTGAATAAAAAATGTCACAAAATAATATAATTATTATGGTGCATTCTAGATTATTTCACTATATATATAATTAATATATTTTATATACCCCCTTTATGGTGGGGAGGGAAGGGTACATTTAAAAATTATGTAGCCTATGTCACTCCCACAAATGAGACGAATCCAATCAGACACCTCATATATCATAAACCGTCACGCCGTTTTGGCTGTAGAGCGTGCCAAAGAAATGGACATACCTACATCACCGATAATATAATATTAGCTTAGAGATTCCTCATCCCATACAAAGAAACCGTGCCGAAGTAACTAGCGTTTTTCGATTATACTGATTATTTTTATAGGTAGATCGGTCGCGTTCGGTTCCATTCGACAGCTATAGATGGTGTTAGCTGCGACTTGCAAGGAAAAGTGTTTACTCTGTTCGTGACTATTTTTTCTTTAAATACAGTGACGATTTCTTTGTAAGTAGTACCTATTTTTTGTTGCTCGTTTTTACAGTTTCATTATACCAAAATGTGTCATGCCTCAGACTGAATTTAAAACCGCGCCATCTATTGAAATCAATTTAAATGATCCGATCTTTGAAATGTGAATTAAGAACCACCATACCATAATTTTGTGTTTAGGAGAGTTCATTAAACAAGAACATACAATTTTTATGATAAATTCTAGAAAATGTAAATTTTACACACAAATCAATGCATATCGCGCCATCTTGTGACATTTATCAATAGTTTTCTCAGCGCACGCCAAAGAATTATTTTATTGGCAACATTTTGCTACTTTGTTTGGGCTACATTATTGCAATTTTCAAAAGGATATCTATTTTTTTTTTAAATATATTATAGCCTATGACACTCAGGAATAATATAGCTTTCTACGGGTGAAAGAAATCGGTTCAGTAGATTCACAGATTACCCCCTACAACATCACAAACTCACAAACTTAACCTCTTTATAATATTAGTATAAATATAGATTTAATATATTTTTTTAGATAAACATACAAAAAACTAAGAAGCAAAATTATCTATTTTTTAACAAAAAATTTCATTAAGTGCTGAAATTTTGTCTAAAAAAATTGATCAAAATAACATAAAAAGAACAAAAAGAATCGCCCGAACAGGGACTTGAACCCTGGACCCTTGGATTAAAAGTCCAATGCTCTACCGACTGAGCTATCCGGGCCTTATGGTAAGCGTTGAAATAACTCAATGTAACTATTGAGTCAGGTTCGATCATTGCCATAAGAACATTGTTTGGTATTAAAAAAAAAGCTTTTTTTTAAACCATTTTTTTACCCTACTACGGCATAGCAAAAGGGACGGTTATGTTTTTGACAGGTACTTATGCATGTTCATCTGTTTCCTCATAACTTCTAAGCTACTTTTAATTTGACAAATGAGGTGTCGTTGGAAGCGCCTTGTTTGTCCGCTGGTTATAGACTATGTGACGTCATATTAAATTGAATATGGCGCCCTCTAGGGAGCACGAAGTGAGAGAAAAATTTTTTTTCACCCATCCCTATCATGTGTGCTATCATAGAAAAGGGCTTTTAAATGAAGGTAGGGTTTGGTACATCATATTTTTGTCAAGCGTACCGTACCTAAGTATGCATTTATGTTAATTTGTTCCCTCATACCTGAGGCGGTCTACACACGGCAACGTGCACCACCGTGGTAGGCCGCGAAGCGGATCTCATGTCGCATTGGCCTCTAATAAATCCGTAGATGTCTAACACACGAACACCGCGCGGGTCGAGCGGTGCTCTCTCCTCCGCGTCCGCGGCGGTGCGCTGTGCGGTGCCGTGTGTAAACCGCCTAAGTCTCTCAAATTTCGAATCACAAACCTAAGTGTATATGTATTTCGTTAGCTAACATAACTACACACACACAGCACATAGAACATACCTATACCTGTCCTTTAGTGAATAGTACATTGCCTAAATCAACTACGTTATCTAGGGTCCACTCTTGCAACATGGAGAGAGCGACTGTCGGAACCCGATAAGGCCCATCTTTAAGGAGTGGCTTCAGCGGCGCCACGGCGTCCTCACCTTCCGCCTGACGCAGGTCCTCACCGGATATGGCCTATTCAGGATAAGGCGGGAGGAAACGCTCGGTTGTCACCATTGTGTGGATCGCCCGGAGGACACGGTGGAGCATACGGTGGAGGTCTGCCCCGCTTGGGCGGAGCACCGCCGTGTCCTCGTGGAGGCGATCAGCGGTGGCGACCTCTCGCGTCCGGCCCTGGTTCAGCCCGTGGTACAGAGCGAGAGGGCATGGGAAGCTGTAACCTTCTGCGAAGCAGTAATGCTCGCGAAGGAGGAGGCGGAACGCGTGAGGGAGACGCAACGGAGACGCCCTGAAGCCCCTAGCCACCGCAGGAGACGCCCTGGGCGTCGGGAGTCGCAAGCCGATTCCCGGCCACCGTAGGTACGGGCTTGCGGACGGCGAGTAATGGGTAGCTCGCCGTCCGATTTAAGGACCAGGCCCGAGTCGACGGCGCGTAGTGTTCCACGCGCGCCTCAAAGAGATGTCAGCGAACTGACGGGCGCCGCTAGGACCGATGCCTGTCTGGGTCGCGGATAAATTTGAAAAAAGAGTTACCGCGGCCCTGGCACAAGCAACTGAAGAAGGAACACGGGTGGGTTTTAGTCAGTAAAAGTCTGACACGCCCTCCCGCTACACCCAGAGCGGGAGAAGTCATTGGATGATATCCCACACAATAAAAAGGGTTCACTCTTGTAACTTAAGCATTATCTAGATACATGTAAAACAACAAACCAAAAACAAAAAAAAATCTGATGTGGCTCTGCAATTGCATAAACCCCAATACATACTTTAAATAAAACATAAAAAAACCCGACTACTGAAAAATCACGCTCTAAAAAGTATGAAACAAGAAAACAATTCGCTATATATCTGGTATTAAATAAGCAACTAACATGTGTAATATAGTACATTATGGTACAAGTGTGCAATGTTGGTGATTACTGCTGAGGCGCCATTGAGACCCGAGCCGTAGGTGAGGGTCTTAAAGAGCCGAGGACGGTAATCATCAATACACACGTGTATCATACGACGTTTTTCAACACACTTGTGAAGAAAATAATACAAAAAAATCTTTTTCAACAGTAAAAACAAGTTGTGAATTTTTTTTCACAATGGCGGGCAAAATTCATCAGTTTTCCTATGCGCGCGCATTTAACAATGGCAATCGGCCATAGACTAAAAGAATGTGGTTTCTTTTTTTTTGGCTTTTCGTGGACAGTGTTTCAGCCACGTACAAAATAGGGAATTTAAATTTTTCTTTATTACAGAGCAAATAAAATTTATATGCACGTACAAGTTGAAATTATCTATTTAAATACGAAGTTGCATGAAATGAGCAAGCAATAGGTACATTAATTTATTTGTACTATTGAGAGATCTTTTTTGTATAGAAACTTTTTTAAGAACAAAGCAACTCAACCAATAAATTAAAAATAAAACTCTATAACTCACTTGTGAATAATAGCAATGAAAAAGTCACAGTTTGATAACAGGTATCATTATGTGCCTAATTGCGGTGAAATTAGAGCCACTTTATGAGCAAGTGTGTTGAAAAATATTTTATAGTTTTTCATGCATATTCATAGTTGTGTTCAGAGGATAACCGTGGTCGTATGCTACTTTGCAGAATGTATTGTTTTGTTACGGTAGGTTTTTTAGTTAATCGATGAGAAAAGAAGAAGACCACATTTTGACTCAACTATTCTCAAATTTTGTCTGACAAGTATGTAGTAAGTATGTAGGCACCTGGACAGCTCTGTCATTTGCCACGTTCAGATCCTGAAAAGTGCAGGCGGTTAAGGTATTTCCAGATTGGCCACTGCAAACAGCGACCAACCTGGACCCGCAATCGGTTAAAGGATTTCCAGATTGGCCACTGCAGACAGCGACCAACCTGGACCCGCAATCGGTTAAGGTATTTCCAGATTGGCCACTGCAGACAGCGACCAACCTGGACCCGCAATCGTTTATGTATTTCCAGATTGGCCACTGCAGACAGTGACCAACCTGGACCCGCAATCGGTTAAAGGATTTCCAGATTGGCCACTGCGGACAGCGACCAAACTGGACCCGCAATCGGTTAAGGTATTTCCAGATTGGCCACTGCAGACAGCGACCAACCTGGACCCGCAATCGGTTAAAGGATTTCCAGATTGGCCACTGCGGACAGCGACCAAACTGGACCCGCAATCGGTTAAGGTATTTCCAGATTGCCCACTGCAGACAGCGACCAACCTGGACCCGCAATCGCTTAAAGTATTTCCAGATTGCCCACTGCAGACAGCGATCAACCTGGACCCGCAATCGGTTAAGGTATTTCCAGATTGGCCACTGCAGACAGCGATCAACCTGGACCCGCAATCGGTTAAGGGATTTCCAGATTGGCCACTGCAGACAGCGACCAACCTGGACCCTCAATCGGTTAAAGGATTTCCAGATTGCCCACTGCGGACAGCGACCAAACTGGACCCGCAATCGGTTAAGGTATTTCCAGATTGCCCACTGCAGACAGCGATCAACCTGGACCCGCAATCGGTTAAGGTATTTCCAGATTGGCCACTGCAGTTCGTGTCCAGGGCCAGGTACTCTGCCGGAATATGGAGGGGCAGTATGTTCGTTTTTATGAGGGTAAGCAGAAACTACAAAACCGCCAACTGCCACGTTCCATAGATATTTTTTTTGATATTGCTTCATTTACGTTCATGCATACACGTACGCCGGTTATGAGTACTGCGCAGGCGCACCTAGCCTTTCTGAAGAACTTCACCAATAATATCTGTGTACGTCTTTCTAAGGTGTCCCATCCCGCGGCGGTGTTTCCACCCACGTCTACCTAATTACTTAAAGTTCTTTCTTCAGAAATCGGGAGTAAGTATGTTGAAATTGATCAATGTAATTATTGATTCAGGCTCGATTACCTGCTTTGGTAAATATTATCTGATTGCTTTGATTAAATAAATAAAAGCGTATTACATTTCACAGCTGAACAAAGGCAATTTACTAAGACAAGACCCGTCACTTCACTGTATTTGCATAACCGATAACATATTAACAGCTTCGTACACAATGAGACTACCTCGCACACAGATATAAATCGCGTGTTAAAAAATGCATAAAATTACGATCAATGATCGTAATCTGAGCTTATCATTTAGCATTATCGGTAACGGAAATCCACCGAAATCTAGAAAAATGCCTTTTTATGCCATACTAGCTGTTGCCCGCGCCTTCGCTCCCGTGGACCACCCCCACAGGACCTAATTTCGGGATTAAAAAATAGCCTATGTCACTCAGGAATAATGTAGCTTTCTATTGGTGAAAGAATTTTACTAATCGGTTCAGTAATTTCGGTGCCTATTCGATACAAACAAACAAAAATATCTTTCCTCTTTATAATCTCTACTAGCTGTTCCCCGCGGCTTTGCTCCCGTGGACCACCCCACAGGACCCGTTCTGGGGATTGAAAAATAGCCTATGTCACTCAGGAATAATGTAGCTTTTTATTGGTGACAGAATTTTTTAAATCGGTCCAGTAGTTTCGGAGCCTATTCGGTACAAACAAACAAACAAAAATCTCTTTCCTCTTTATAATATTAGTATAGATTGAGCTGTAAAGACTGTACAGAAAAAGTTGGCCGAGGCATTGGAAATGTTTTCTTTCATTGGTAAGTAAATTTGTTTTTAAATTGTGTGTGAAAAAGTGGCACGCTTGGTTTTCATACAGATGGAGGGACTTGATCTAGTTAGATTTATGTCTGTGGCCTCGCAGGACTAGTGGTCGGAAACGCTACAGGTGAGGATGAGGATATCGGTTCGACTTCCGAATCGGGAAAAGGGTTATCCATCTGTAATTTCTCAACAACCCGATTTGTGACCGGCTGATGGCATTTGGCTCATTCCCTATTACATGAGACTTAAACATAACTGATGAAATTTGCGTGTCCTATAGGTGCAACTCTTTCCAACCTTACGGGGAGCCAATAATACTCATAAGCTAAAATACGCCTATTAAAGTACTGCACAATATTAAGTAAATCAGTCGTAACTAAAACACCGACACACGCTAATATGCGCGTTGACGTAACTCTACATTAAGTGCGGCTCAGGTTACTAGCAGCAACCAAAAACTGTGTCCATAATAAATATTTGGAACATAACTGTGGTTTGGTGTTAAACTAACTAACAACTACCGGGTTACTCGGCAACGACGAGAAAACCCCAACATATATACCTGTAAAACGAGCAATTCTTGTATAAATGTATATATATATATACTAGCTGTCCCACGAGGCTTCGCTCCCGTCTACTGGCTACCTACCTACCCATCTACACTACCTGCCCTACATACATTATTGTTGCTTAACTTAAACCGTTTACGCAGCGCACGCAACGGAAGCTCTCAAAAAGGAATAATTTTTCCCGTTTTTGCAACATTTTTCATTTATGCTCCGCTCCTATTGGTCGTAGCGTGATGTTATAACCTATAACCTTCCTCGATAAATGGACTATTCAATACAAAAATATTTTTTCAATTCGAACTAGTAGTTCCTGAGATTAGCGCGTTCAAACAAACAAACCCTTCAGCTTTATAATATTATTATAGTAAGTATAGATATACTGTGAATCTCGGAAACAACTCCAACGATTTTCATGAAATTTTCTATGCAGGAGGTTTCGGGGGCGATAAATCGATATAGCTAGGTTTCATTTTTAGAAAACGTCTTTGTCTTTATTTTCACCCGAGCAGAGCTCGGTCGCCCAGGTACTGTATACAGGTATGTATAATGTAACACAATGGGACGTTTTGGTGCCACTTCAATACACAATTGCCCAAACAGGCCCACAATGGTCCAAGCTGGGCCGTAATGGTACAATACAAAGTGGGCGATGTTGGTCCACTATAATACACAATGGTGCAAAATGCCCCACAATGGTCCCAGCTTTCCCATAATAGAATGGTCCATCGTGGGAAAGCTTGGAGGCTGGCCCACATTGTTCCATGCTGCACTATAAAGGTACAATTCACTGTGGGCGTAGTTGGGCTTCTATTATCCACAATGGTCCAATATGGCCCACAATGGTCCATGATGGCGGATTACATTACACATTGGCCCATGATGGCGGATTAAATTACACATTGGCCCAATCTGGCCTATTCTAGGTCATAGTCCTCCACACAATGGCCTTCTAGATTAGATAACTCACGCTCTCTCCTGGTGCCTGGCAGATTGTCTCTGGTGCGCCAGCAAGCTCTTCCTGCTAGCATACCCGACGCCGCACGTTGTGCAGAAGTGTTCCTTAGTCTGTGTGTCAGCAGTGTCCGTGTGCTTCTTCTTGTGTTGCGCCAGCGTGTATGGACTGCTGAAGATCGAAGGGCATTGCTCGCAGCTGAATTTTCGGTGGATGTGTTTTCTGAAAGAAAAAATTATTACGTGTATATCCCCCGTAGGTTAAGGGTACACTAGTCGACGGCACGAACTATTTTGTGCGCGGGGTGAATTTGCATTTTATATCAACCGACAACAGGTGCGGAAGAGATAGATGCTGTGATGAGCAGTAGGAAGCTAGTTCGCGTACGAATACACACTTTTGCAAATTTGTAGCGAAATGGATAAAGATTTAGGACGAAACCGAGTGCGCCAATTTTTATAAACAGACTTTTGGCAGTCTAGATATCATGGAAAAACGACTAAATATCTGTTCAAAATAAAATTATTTGCATTGTTGAACTACTAATCTATCCCTGTATGGAGGCCGTTTTGCAATTTTCCGTCTTCTTATGGTATTTATTTGCGCCCAAAAATGCGTTAAAATTAGTGTCGAAATGTGGATCTTTCGACGCTCATAACTTTCAAATATTTTCTGTTTTTACTTTTTTGCTTCCATACAGGGCTAGATAATGATGAGACAAATTGATATCACTTTCTATTTTGAACGTACATCGTCAAACAGTGGAATAATCCCTAGACTACGTTTGTATGGAAGAATTTTCGACTAGTGCCTTAAGGCAGAGATTTGGACTTATAGTCCCATGGGGACGAGTCTACTGTTCTAAAACGGACACAAATCCAAACACAGAACTGGCACTGAGAAATTTCCGATGATCAATGGCAATGCTGGAAACGCTTTGACGGATTCGCTGGCAAGCTACTTTCACTGAACTAGTGGATTTCCGCCACTTCAAGTCATTCATCTCGCATGTGATTGATCGATTTATCACTATTTGCCCTTTAGATGGAGCCTTTAGATAGCCCTTTTGGTAGAGCAGTGGTGGCCCAGTGGTATCGGCCGCGACTTACAAGTTGTAGGTCGTGGGTTCGAGCCCAGGTAGGCGCTTTACTTTGTGTAAATTATTTCATTACCACTGCTCTCAAAACGGTGAAAGAAAACATCGTGAGGAAACCGGCATGTCCTAGAACCAGAAATTCGAAGACATGTGACATCCACCAACCCGCACTGGGCCCGCGTGGTGGATTACGGCCCATTCCCTCTCACAGAGAGGAGGCCTGTGTCCCAGCAATGGGAACATTAATAGGCTGATGATGTGATGATGATGGCCTTTGCCTTGCCGAATTTATTACACAATATGGTTGCAGGTCACTAAGTCTTCGGCTCTTCTCAGGGCAGTGATCGCAGTGGTTCCTGTTATCGCCTTGATTTGATCTGATTAACGACTTTGCCACTACTTCCAGTAATGCCAGGTTATCTGTTTGTCTCCGGGCGATATGACCAAAGTCACTTAGGCCTCGTTGGAAATATGCGGAACAGGGTGTAGTCCCGTAACCTCCATTGAAAAGGGTGGATCCTCTGACCAGACGGGTATTGTGGGCAACTGCCCGACGATTATTGTCGGCCTGTTGTGTGCTTGCCCGATGCAGGATTTTGCCCGACGTCAGGTCATTAGTTCTAGAGATGGGCGTTTTCGGTATTTTCCGCAAACGGTTATGTAATCTAAATACAGTTTGTATATCGATATCAAAAGTAGTAGTTTGCATACGTTAATAACTCAAATTCAACCTTATTATGGCTAAAGTTACCTCATATTCGCTTTATTTCTTCTACACCATTAAAATAAAATATACTTAGAAAGAGAGGTAGCGCGTATGGTTCATAACGTTTGTGAAGTTAGCGTTATGTCCGTACGTGTTCGCATTGTTATGCCGCCTCCACACGCTTGCTGTTAGCCACAAACAGTGGCGAACAGCAAACACGTGCCGAACACCAACCACGATCATCCAAAACAAACACGGCATCCCATGATTAGCGAACGTGCTTGTATATTCCGGTTTGGCAAACATGGCAGACGACGAGCTTGTTGTGGCAGCGATTACTTTCGGGTTAAACTCCTCATTGTTCCTTACATTTTAGCTTAGAATACACAAAATGTCACGATTCGTAACTTTGTCCACAACTATTAACTCCGTCCGCCACCCGTAAGCTCGCGCGTACTACTGAACTGTATCGTGTTTTGGTTCAGCCAGGAACCATATTCAGCGGGATGGTCCAGGCATTTATAGATTAGAATTTATAAATTTATACCGAGTCATTAAAACAACCATTTCTTGATGGACCTTCCATTCTTTTATTTCTCGACTAGCCATGACATAGACCAAACAACTCTATATCGTAGGGGTGTACCAATAATCATAGTGCTTGACTAAACTAACTTCTATCTATGTACACTACAAACTGAACAAGCGTCTGGATACATCGCAAACACGTTTGTCGAACACCCTTTGATCTGTGCATAAAACCGAGACCGACACCGAAAACAAAAACAGGCGAACACAAACAAACACCCATCTACACGTTCGTGTTTGTTGTTTGCTGTTCGCTATTGTTCGCCAAGCGTGTGGAGGCGGCATTACAGTTTCAAGTTTTGACTTATTTGTTTTCGCACGCTAGAAGAGGTTTTGATTCGGATCGATATGGTATGATATCTAACACATATCCCTTCGTTTTGATATATCGAACTCATGCCTAATTAGTTCATATATGGCATATTTGCATACAGAAGCAAATCATGGAGATTCTAGTATTGATGTTTAGCTGGTCGAGCATGAACTTGTTAGTGCGTTTTGCTGCCCATCTCAAAAAATAACAAACACTTACATCATATGTGTCCTAACAGCAGCTTGGTTGCTGTAACTCTTGCCGCAAACACTGCAAGAGTACGTTCTGTTGCTGGTCTTGGTCATATGGAATCTTTTGAGGTGCTGCTGTAAACCGCTTGCGTCCCTGTAAATACAGTAAAACTTTTTTATAACCAAATTCGAAATGAAACACTACAAAGTGAAAAATTATTTAAATTTCGGAATATAATGTTTCGTTTCTTCATTTTTAGGGTCCCGTACCCAATGGGTAAAAACGGGACTGTCTGTTACCAGGCTGCATCTCATGAACCGTGATAGCTAGAGAGTTAAAATTTTCACAGATGATGTATTTCTGTTGCCGCTATAATAACAAATACTAAAAACAGAATGTAATAAATATTTAAGTGGGGCTCCCATAAAACAAACGTGTTTTTTTTGCCGTTTTTGCGATAATGATACGGAATCCTTCGTGCGCGAGTCCGACTCGCACTTGGCCGGTTTTTTTATTACCGACTGTTTTGGGAAGTCGGTTAATAATTACATAAAAACTTAGCATACAATGTTGAAAAAAAATTACAATGGCATAAATTGCAAGACTACAAAAAACCGTGGCAAATGTTGGCCCACTGCAATACACGATGGTATCGTTAGGTTCAATGCAATCGATAATGGGCAAAGCTGGCCTAGTAAAGTACACAATGGTTGCAAAGGCCCGTTTCATCATCGGACTACCAGACGTACGGCGATGGGTCATCGGTACATGGTGGACATCCCTCCCACCATAAAACGTTTTGGGAACACTTTTATTATGCGTACAGCTAAGCAGTAGAATTCCTTGCCGGAGACTCTGTTT
This sequence comes from Orthosia incerta, assembly GCA_948252205.1. NCBI lineage: Eukaryota > Metazoa > Arthropoda > Insecta > Lepidoptera > Noctuidae > Orthosia > Orthosia incerta. The sequence continues at coordinate 12,502,674 of OX411767.1, forward strand.
AGCGATAGAATAGAATAGAATAGAATAGAATATACTTTATTGTACACCATCAAATTATACACATTTTCAAGAAAAACTTATTTCTACGGGTACAAAGGCGGTCTTATCGCTGACAGCGATATCTACCGATAGCTACAATCGAGGGGTCTTTAAGGGGAACCGATCACTAATCCGATTTAATTTTTTGTTCGAATTTCTTTTTACCGAAATCTATTGACCGACGTCTTTTTTGCCATATGCATTATTTGACATATTTTCATGTCATCGAAGTATCATGTGGCTTATGTATTATTTTACCGAACTACATTTCACCGATTTACAAAATAACTTTTTGCTTTTGGCCGAGGCTCTTTTGAACTTTTGTCATTTGCCATATTTTCTCCACACCGAAACAACATTTTTCGGAATATTATTTGGTCACAAATATATAGCCGGTTACTTGGTAGCATTTTCAATTTATAATTGAAATAGTGTCATAAAAAGTAAATATTAAAGTGCTACAAAATTTAGTGACAGAAACTAATCGCTGCAAAACCGACTTCACGCACTTCTGTGTTTACGTATTTATTAATACGATTAATTAAATTAAAACGATTTATTAATAGCTGTCATCAGACATTTTTATTAATTAATTATTTCAAGAGCGAGCGAAGCGAGCTCGCCATTTTAATTACAATTTCGGTAAAAAGTTTTTCAACCAAATGAAACGTCTGAGTAACGAAAAAAATCGAATTGGAAATAGGTCAACTGAGACAGTGGCAGACGTGACTTCGATGAAGTAAAACAAAACGTAACGATAATAGTTGAAAAGTTTTAGGGGAAATGAAATTCGGTCAAACGTTTTTCGATCTTATGATAGGGAACCGTCTTTAAGTCAAGAGATTCACTCTTGACTTTTGAATGATGATGGTGATGATTTTTTTTCACGCCTTCCCTGTAGCTGCATGGGAGCCCAACTTAAAAACTATAAAAAACATGTATTGACAATTTGCATGGCTTTGGGTCAACAATATGCTTATACTGTGAAAATTAGAAAACTGTAGCTCAAACTGTTTGGCTGTAAAACCCGTGTGACAGACGACGGACAGACGGACACGTGAGTGATAGCAATAGGGCTCCGATTGGACCCTTCGGGTACAGAACCCTAAAATGTAAATCAAATAAAAAAAGTTACTCGTTAATAGTCAACGAACGAAACATACAAAATTTTACAATGGTACCCTTGCCTGGTACAATAAACGAAGGTCAATGTTTGACCACTATAATAAACAATGGTCCAAGCTATGCCACTACCGTACACAGGTACACAATGGTTTAAGGTTACACTAGTCGATAATTCTTCCATACAAACGTTGTCTAGCGATTACTCCACTGTTTGACGATGTACGTTCAAAATAAAAAATGATATCAATTTGTCTCATCATTATCTAGCCCTGCCATTCAGAAAATGACTTCAAATTCACAACGCCATCTATCAAATATCGAGTTCAACTGTCCGAGTATCTGAATTGCGTGTGTTGTAATAATTTTACTTCTTGAAAACTTTAAATTCATCTAACTTTTGATAGAGTGAACCGATTGCGATGGAACAAAAACTAAGTAATACTTCTTGTTACGCACAATTTTTATGTATAAAAGTTATTTACATTGATTTCGTACATTTGACGTGATGCGTGCACAAATAAACAGATAAATAGACTTAAATTCCAAAAATGATAGAAATAGGTTCTGTTGGTTATCCTTTAACAACCTGGCTATTTTTTTTTGGAAATATTTTCGATGTACAAAAATTACTTTTCTACAGATTTATTATATGTATTGATGATGATGATGATATTGATGATTGATGATGATTGATGATGATATTGATGATTGCTTTATCCTCGCACTGTAACGTCTCTTATAATAAACTTACTATAAGTCCAGGTTTCCTCACGATGTTTTCCTTCACTGTTGCCAGCGATGTCCAAGATAAACTTAGAAAGTACATATGAATTGAAAAAGTCACATTGGTACTTGCCAGGATTCGAACCTACGACCTCAAGCACGAGTGGCGAGGTCTTGGCACTGGGCAAGCATGACATGTTTTAAAAAAAAGCGGCAACGTTTTAGAAAAACCGGCCAAGTGCGAGTCGGACTCGCGCACGAAGAGTTCCGTACCATTATCGCAAAAAACGGCAAAAATATCACGTTTGTTGTATGGGAACACCACTTAAATATTTATTTTATTCTGTTTTTAGTATTTGTTGTTATAGCGGCAACAGAAATACATCATCTGTGAAAATTTCAGCGGTCTAGCTATCACGGTTCATGGGATACAGCCTGGTGACAGACGGATCGCGGAGTCTTAGTAATCCCGTTTTTACCATTTGGGTACGGAACCCTAAAAAAACCCGACTACTGAAAAATCACTCTCTAAAAAGTATGAAACAAGAAAATATTCTCATCTGAAATTGTTATGTACATATTCGAATTAGACAACTTACATGTACTAATAAATATTCTATTGTATTTCATAAAATCAAAATCAAAAGTCATTTATTCAAACTAGGCAGAGAATCAGCACTTTCCTAACGTCAAAATTATATAAGACAGTCCCCCAAAAACGCCTGCCCTTCACCACTTCCTAGTGCTTTTGCTGGGAAGAAGAAGTGGCGCAACAAACTCCCCAGCAGCACAGCTGTCTGTTCAGTTAGAAAAAAATACATACATATTCATAGTGGTGCTCAGAGGATAACCGTGGTCGTATGCCACCTACAGGAGCAGTGGTGGCCCAGTGGTATCGGCCGCGACTTACAAGTTGTAGGACGTGGGTTCGAACCCAGGTAGGCGTTTTACTTTGTGTAAATTATTTCAACACCACTGCTCTCAAAACGGTGAAGGAAAACATCGTGAGGAAACCAGCATGTTCTAGAACCAAAAATTCGAAGACATGCGACATTCACCAACCCGCACTGGGCCCGCGTGGTGGATAATGGCCCATTCCCTCTCACAGAGAGGAGGCCTGTGTCCCAGCAGTGGGAACATTAATAGGCTGATGATGATGCCACCTACCGTAACAAAATAAAACATTCTGCAAAGTAGCATACGACCACGCTTCGCTGTAGTCGGGTAAAAAAACAAAACATAATACTAGCGATACCAACGCTTAGGTTCACATGTTGTATATTTTACAGAGTATTTTTTTTTTTTGAAAAATTTTGCCCCCACACAAGGAATTTCTTCCTGTATCGTGAGTGCGTATACAAACATTTAAACTCACATACACAACACCCAGAGCCGGAACAACAATCTGTAGGCCGCACAAATATTTGTCCCGTGCGGGGATCGAATCCACGACACGCAGCGCAGCAGCCGATCGCTCAACCACTTCGCCAACCGTGTCGACATTTATTATAGTTTTTATAATTCAGTGAAATTTTATTTTAATTATTTTCATAAGTGTGTTGAATACCAGTAAGCGAACCTGACTCAATAGTTACATTGAGTTATTTCAACGCTTCCTACGAGGCCCGGATAGCTCAGTCGGTAGAGCATTGGACTTTTAATCCAAGGGTCCAGGGTTCAAGTCCCTGTTCGGGCGATTCTTTTTACTCTTTTTTATTATTTTAATCAACTGTTTGAGATAGATTTTGGCACTATTAATAATTATAAGAATAGATAAGGTTGCTTTTACATTTCGTATAGCTTTTTTGAATGTTTCTCTAAGTTTGTGAGGATGGAAATTTGTTACTCTTTTGAGCAAAACTACTAAACTGATTAAATGATATTATTCGTCGAGCCCTTGTCACCGCCGGCGTACCAGCTGTATTAGAACCTAACGGCTTGGTAAGTGACGATGGGAAGAGACCAGATGGCATGACATTGGTGCCGTGGAAGGTGGGTAGGCTCTGGTGTGGGACGCAACCTGTGTCGACACCCTTGCGCCATCTCATATTCCTAGTTCGGCGGGCTGTGCTGGCGCTGCTGCTGCGGCTGCTGAGGACCTCAAGCGGCGCAAATACTGTAACCTAATTGGTAATTACAGTTTTGTTTTTGGGGTCGAAACGCTTGGGTCATGGGGCCCAAGTGCACGTCTCCTTTTTAAGGAGATCTCTCGCCGACTGATCGACACCGTGCGTGACCAGAGGGCTGGCTCTTTCTTTGCGCAAAGAATCAGCATTGCCATTCAACGTGGCAATGCTGCCAGTCTTCTGGATGACAGCGATGTGGATGAGTACTTCGACGCCTAAGTGTACCTTTCTTTTGTATATAGTGTAAGTAGTTAGTTTAATTTTAAGATTGTAAAGTTTACTTTTGTTTAGTGTTTAAGTATGTACATATATAATATTTTTAATGTCTAAAATAAATGTATTCTAAACTGATTTAGGCTTCATGAATTGCGGTATTTAGCCGCGCGGATTTCATTCGCGCGAATTTTTATCCGCGTACTAAATCATAACTAACATGCACTGCCGATAAAATACCGCGTGATTTTTGTCTCTTTCTACCTGTTTATAGAGCTCAAAATAGTCGCGCGTATTTAATCGGCGCCGGTGCGGTGGATTCTGAGCCAAAACACAGATTTGTTACGGATCTCTTACCGCGCGGTTTTTTACGGAAAGTGCGTGCAACTTCATACAATTCAATATGTTGCGGAATTTGCGGTTTTTATCCGCACGGCTAAAAACCTTAGCTAAGCTAAAATGCTAAGTTTTAATGAAACTTTACTGTAAGTAGTTGCAATGTATTCTAACAACATTCCGAAAAAATCAGTGCTATGAAATTTTTTCTCGTTGATCCTGTGGCCACAAGCGCTACTGGTGAACCTGACCAAATTGGTTTTTATCTGAAATTTCTCAGAAGCAGCCCCCCGCAGGCTTCATCATCATAATCATCATCAGCCTTTTAATGTTTCCACTGCTAGGACACAGGCCCCCTCTTTGTGAGAAAGGTAATGTAAAGGAAGGCTTTTTGGGAGCGCCGCGCGAGTGTGTTGTGCAAGGCAGAACACGGAACGATTTTATGTGTTTTTTTTCCGGGTGTAGTACCCGCACTTTCTGTTTTGTCAATCGTGTGCCGTATATGCAACTCCTTGGTGTTTCCGATAGCTGCATTTTTATTCCTAGTTTATTTTAAATGTCTTACTGTATTTTTTTTTCTTTTTGTATTATTTGTATCTATCTTTACATGCGCTACAGACCTTGGTTTCCGTACGTCACGTCCTAGGCGACCACTGAAAATCAGCGCCGTGCAGTGGGTACCCCATGGCACAGCATTATGCTGAGTCGAAGCCTTCTTGCCACAACCACGACATGTATCTGCCTTTATTTATACTCGCATTATTATTTTTTTGTCTTTTTTTACTTTTCTAACATAAATTAAGAACTACTAGCACTATTGTAAGGGTTTAGTTTTCAAAATCTGTAACCACTGTTCTTATTCATGAAATGTAATGTTTGTATGTCGTTTTGTGGCAATTAAATATTTTTTCTTTCTTTCTAGGTAATGGGCCGTAATTCCCCACGCGGGCCCAGTGCGGGTTGCTGGATGTCACATGTCTTCGAATTTTTGATTTTAGGACATACCGGTTTCGAGAACAGTGGTAAGGCAATAATTTACACAAAGTAAAGCTCCTGCCTGCGTTCGAACCCACAAACCTACAACTTTACATATTTATTTTATTTTGTTTTTAGTATTTTTTGTTATAGTGGCAACAGAAATACATCATCTGTGAAAATTTCAACTGTCTAGCTATAACGGTTCATGAGATACAGCCTGGTGACAGACAGACAGACAGACGGACCGCGGAGTCTTAGTAATAGGGTCCTGTTTCTACCCTTTGGATACGGAACCCTAAATAGGGCTAGAAGATTATAGAGTCGCTGCATGTAAAATATTGGAACTCAGCTGCATCTGGATAGATTGGAAGCCAACCCCAATATACCCACGACACCCCCTGGCAAGATTGATGGTAAAATATTGGTTAGACTGTCCGTTATTAGGCCGCCCGAAAACCATAAAAATGACACCCATGACGAAAGTTAGCCAATTTACGTCAGCGCTATCTTGATTTTGATCCCATATTCGTTATTAGCAACCCCAAGAAAATTACACCAATGGACATAGATTCTATACTTATTGAAACACTCCCCCACGCAGATGAAAGGTAGGAGTAGAAGCCTTCTCGTGACAATACTTGGTTCGCGTGTGGGTCTGTCGAGCTCGAATGTGATGTGACAACGTGAGCAGTGAAATCGCACACTGTGGAGCAAGGCGTGCGACCAGCCCACTGACCAACCTTATTAGGCGTTGTCGCAGTGGCCTCTAATAACACACGTACACCGCCCGCGTCGGCGGCGGTGCGCGGTGCCGTGTGTAAGCCGTCTTACTTGACTGATGTTATTAGCGACCACAAAAATCCAAGAAAATTGTACCCATGAAGAAAATTAGACAATTTACGTCAGCAACAACTTGGATTTTGATTTTGACGCCATATTCGTTGATCCCGAAAGCCGCGAAAATGAGGCCCATGTTGATAGATGTTATACTTATTGAAACATTCTACCACACAGATGGTAGATAGCAGCCGAAGCCTTCTCGTGACAATACTTGGCGCACGTGTGGGTCTACCGAGCGCGAATGTGTTGTGACAGCGTTAGCAGCGTTCGAATCGCAATCTGTGGAGCGAGGCGTGCGACCCATCCACGGACCGATCTCGGCAAGCGTTGCTTAACCTTATTGCTTAACTGTTTGTTATTAGCGACCACAAAAGTCCATGAAAATGATACCCATTAGCCAATTTACGTCAGTAACAACTTGGATTTTGATTTTGACGCCATATTCGTTGATCCCGAAAGCCGCGAAAATGAGGCCCATGTTGATAGATGTTATACTGATTGAAACACTCTACCACACAGATGGTAGATAGCAGCAGAAGCCTTCTCGTGACAATACTTGGCGCACGTGTGGGTCTACCGAGCGCGAATGTGTTGTGACAGCGTTAGCAGCGTTCGAATCGCAATCTGTGGAGCGAGGCGTGCGACCCATCCACGGACCGACCTCGGCAAGCGTGGTCGACCTTCTTGCTTAACTGTTTGTTATTAGCGACCACAAACGTCCATGAAAATGATACCCATTAGCCAATTTACGTCAGCAACAACTTGGATTTGGATTTTGACGCCATATTCGTTATTAGCGATCCCGAAACTTACGAAAATGAAATCCATTGTGATAGATTATATACTTACTGAAACACTCTACCACATAAATGGCAGGTAGCAGTAGAAGCCTTCTCGTGACAATACTTGGCGTGCGTGTGGGTCTGTCGAGCGCGGATGTGTTGTAAGCACCGCGAGCAGCGATAGCGCACGCTGTGAAGGGAGACGTGTGACCGCAGCACAGCGCCCGTCGCGAAGCGGAGGGAACATAGCATGCAGAGGTATTCGCCGTTTGACTGGAAACCAGAGAGAGAAGATTTTATTTGACGACGATGGTAGAAGTAGAACTGATCAAAGCACACACACAACAAAAATATTCTAAAACTTGGAGCTTTTACCCCCCAACCTCGTAAACTAGAGGATGGCAGTTTGTATGAGACTGCCGCAAATTTTGATGCTAGAGTTCTGAAAATTGATATAGGGACTCCTAGTTATAAGTAACAAAATACATATTTCAGGATTTTTAGTAAATCCCCCTCACCCTTTAAATTAGGTGATGGATAAATTTAACAAAATAAAAAAAATATTGTCATAACCAACTTACAAAAAGAAGTGAAATCTTACAGAAAAGTAATGAGCAGTGAATACAATTTCACCTTAGGCCCTGGTGACGGTAGCGAAACGGCCAAGCCACATATTTTGACTAAGGTGTAGAGTTTGTGAAGTGAGGGCTTGTAGAGTTAGAAACTTGGCTGTAGAGCCAAAAAAAAAAAAAAATTATTATCTCATGTAGATGAGATAACTAGCCATATGGTCTCGTCTTGGCAACATTTTATATGAAAATGTTTTTGGTGGGATACTACTTACTTTTACTTACGGGAAATTTGAATTGCCCGGGCAAAATTATGGTCTCGTCTTGGCAACATTTTAAATGAAAATCTTTTTGATGCGATACTAGCAAACGTCTGGCAAACGAAAGTAGACACTCGAATTATTTGCAAACTTTTTATATGGCAATGCTATACTAATGTCAACATCAATTTTTAGTGATTAATGTTACTTGGTGTCACTTTTACTTTTGTTTCCGTTTCCTTTTTCTTTTTATGTTGGCACTTTGTTTTTAAACATACCTACATGAAAATTGAAATAATTTAATTAAGATTTTGTGTGTTGTGTTGTGTCTTTTGTGTGCACTAAATGAATGTGGTCTTGATAATAGCATTTATTAAGTGAAAAATAAGGCTAGGTGGCATAGGCTAGTGAGGCTAGGTGGAGCGACGACCTTCGCAGTGTGGCTGGTAGAAGCTGGATGACAGTTGCCGAAAATCGAACCAAATGGCGTGCAATTGGAGAGGCCTATGTCCAGCAGTGGACTGCTATAGGCTGATGATGATGATGATGATGAAGTGAAAAATTAATAAAACAATTAAAAGTGGATTACGGGAGATGTCGTGATGATGTCTAAATATCAATAAAAACATCAGGAGAGAGACGTCGAATTCAAATGACGCTAATAAGTTGGATAAAACATAATTATTATAGAATACTGTTGTTTTTTTTATTGAGATTGATACATAAGATCTAAAATATTACCTACCTCAATTACCTATAGTATTTTTATTCAGACGAAATAAAATAAATAATTCACAAGTATCAAATTAGGTTATTCCAGGTATGTCATAATAGTTTTGGGGTTGCTATGCTGATATTTTTTAAATTTTCCGCGCTTCGCGTCTCTACTTTCGTTTGCCAGACTCTATTTGCTTTTACTTACGGGAAATTTGAATTGCCCGGGCAAGTCTGACACCTTCGCGTAAAGGAGATCATTGCATAACGTTTGATAACACTTTTATCATTAATTCATTGCTTATCAATACTGTGGCGCAGTAATAACAAGATAATGTTGCATTTCTAACAATATTTAGCGTCAAAATCATTTCACAGTGTCAGTTTTTTATTGTAAATTCAAGAATAGTCTTTTACATTAATAGTTCTATAAATAGTACAAAACAAAGTCACTGTCTGTTTCTCCGCTAAATTCTTCTAAACCAGACAACGGATTTTGAAACGGTTTTCAATAATATATAAAGCTATAAACTAGGAAGTTTTGTGTATAAAAAGTGGCTTTTCGTGTATGTATGACCACGACACAACGGATTCTGCTGCGGATCTTACCAACATATACAGTGAATATATTTCAGAAAGTTGTTGTGTATTGTATTGGTGTTAAACTAACATTTAGGCTGATAAGGCTTCATTTTCTCCTACGCTGACGTTTTTCGCGTACATCGGTCGAGCGTACGAATAAACACAATGTTCTATCTATGGGACACTGCACAGCGACGCTGACGTACGCGGCAGATTTTTTGCTACGCGTCGCTGATGGCGCGTCGGTCTTGCGTCAGCGCCGCTATGCACCACTATCGCTCGGCTCCACAGATTTGTGCTCGGATCAGTGCAAAGCTGACCGGTTGAACGTACGTACGTGTGCGCGGTACACGCGAGCAGATGGATAATTAGCGATCAGTTTCGCACTGCGGGACCTTTTCTGTCATACGCGACCGACGTAAGCGTAGGAGGTAATCAAGCCTAAAATAACCCATATTAAGCAGCTAAGACCAGTGTTCCCTACCATTTATGATCCGACAGCCTACAAAGCAATAGTGAACCGGCGTCTATTGGTATCGCTTGCTCTATAGTAGACTTCATCCATCAGGCAAGATAGAGGTCAAGAGCTCATCAGGAAGACAAAGAAATCGTGGTGTTTTGTCAAACGTGAAAACAGTGCAATGCAGGGGAGAGCTGCTACTTCTCAAAAGTAAAGTCACTGGTCTCTGACTGTTGCCCCGCTTATTTCTTTTTCACACCACGGATTAAATTGAGCGATAAACGAGGCAGGTTTGAGTATTCGGGGCGAGTCACTACCTAATAATATTCTTGCAACAATAGCACTGCAAATATGAATAACATAGAAACTTATGTATTTTTAACCTTGGGGACAACCGGCCCTATAATAGCATGGGACGATGGTTATGAGATGCCAGACATAACAGAGTTATGCATGACAGCGGTTAAACGAAGAAGACTGATGCTAGATCTAGACACAGAGCCAAGAGTACAGCATAAGTTCCAAATGTGTTTCAAAGCTCGCGCGAGAATGTATCAACGAATGATCGAGGAAACCGGTCTCAACGATTTCATATTAAATCAAGAAGGAGAAGAGTTCAACCAGCAAGCTTTTAACGCCATCACTTCATTTATCAATTGTCTTGAACGACCTATTTGTTTAATAGCCCACGACGGATTTATATTTCATTTTCCGATACTTAAATATCACTTTGAGAAATTGAATGTGAAATTGGCCAGTGACGTTAAATGTGCTGACAGTTTGCTGGCTTTTTTTGATTTGCCAATTATTGAATTAGAAGCAACGTGGCATCCCTGGCCCACAAAAGACGACGGAATTACTGATGAGGCCAAGTTATTTGGTTGCGAAGTAAAGGAAAAGTCTTATTTTAAATTAGCTCGGAATCCGTTTTATGCACCTGACGTAAAGCCTCCTGAATCATATGCTTTACTCAATGTATACAAACGGCTTGTGGGAGAACTTAATTTAGAAAATATAACGGCAGAAAACCAATGTTTCATGATGATGAAAATAGCACAAGTGCAAAAAGGATTTGAAGGTTATGTCCAGAAAAATCACTGTGCTTTTTCTGAAGTACCTATTGTGCCTTCTTTAGAGCCTACTGTGTTTGATGAAAAACTAGAGCCTATAGTTGTACAAAAAGAAACATCTTCGTCAGTATTGTACACTTTTATAAATTATTTTTGGCCAAAATGAATTCTAAATATAATAATAATACCAGCCTTTAACTGCCCCATTGCAAGGCAAAAAAAAAGCAAAAAAAACACCGAAAAAATATTCCTATTTTTTTTTAATTTTCGTGTATTTATAAATTTGAATAATTTTAACGAATTTAGTGAATCAGAATCAGAATCAGAATCATCATTTATTGCTAATAATGTAGGTATACAAATGAGATGGTAATTTTTGTAGACAGTCCCGGTACATTTTACCTTACGGCATGCAAAATTGTACAGTTGAACATATTAATTTAAAAAAATCAGCAATTGATACAACAATAATTAAAAAACATCCGGAATTAAATATCACTATGTCAACAAAATAATAAATTAAATGCAATCATAGTCAAAAAATTAATATATAAAAAAGTTAGGCATAAATAATAATCATGTCAAACAAAATAATAAATTAAATACAATCATAGTCATAGTGGTTTTCATTCTTTTTGAATTTTGTTATGTTTAAGTGAGAATGTATTATAAGATTTTAGTAATGTATTTTAAAGATTTATATATATATATTTTTATGAATTTAATTACTTTAATAAGGTAACACTTAAGTTTTTTTTTTACAGTGTTATCCTAAACCACATTATTTAAATCCTTATTAATATGTATTAAAAACCTTACAAAGAAATGTTAGTTTTATTTGAACTAAAGGTGGCTCTCCCCTCCATGTCTAGGCCAGCACATAAAGCGGTTGGAGAGAATCAGCTGTTCCCTACATTTTTGTGAACAAAAATATACTGACAAACAGGTTTTTAGGGTTCCATACCCAAAGGGTAAAAACGGGACCCTATTACTAAGACTCCACGATCCGTCTGTCTGTCACCAGGCTGTATCTCATGAACCTTGATAACTAGACAGTTGAAATTTTCACAGATGATGTATAACAGAATAAAATAAATATTTAAGTGGTGCTCCCATACAACAAGCGTGATTTTTTGCGATAGTGGTACGGAACCCTTCGTGATCAGTTTTGTTTTCGTTTATATTGCCGTCAGTATCGCATATTTGATTGACACATATACTCCATTTGAAATAACAATATAAATTTTTACAGTCCGTTCAACCGATTTTGAGTTCTATCCCGTAAACATAAGGATGGCATAAAAAGCATAAACCTGTTACCAAAACTAACTGTTTAATACAGCTGCCATGTTTCATATCACCAACGCAATAGAAGTCAAAATCGGTTAAACGGGCTGTAAAATAGGATTATTTAGATGTTGTTATCTCAAATAAAGTATAGAAACAAGTTGGAAGGTGATCTTACCTCTTCGTGTCTCATCATATGCGCCTGATAAGTATCTTTGAAGAGGAACCCTAAAGCACAGTTGTAACATTTAAATTCTGCTTCTAGATACTTCTTGCTCCTTCTTTGTGCTTCTAACTCTGCCTTCTGCTCTTCTGTAGACAGGAGAAACTTCTCGAAATCTTTCTTTTTTCTCTTTTTAGATTTTTTCTCTTTGATTGCATCTGGAATTTGTTACAAAGAAGTTTTTTAATAACATAATTTAAAATGACTAAAGATTGTCCAAACACAAGTCCTTTAAGTATGATGACTGAGGTATTGTTGGCCCGATTTAAATATTATCCTAAAAATCTTTTTGTTTTTTGCAGATAACTAATCTTGCGACATTAAATATTCTCGGTACATTGTCAACAAATACAATAAATCCCATCAAAATTCGATAGTTTAAAAAAAAAATTAGGAGGTAGTAGTAGTTTTAGGATATAGTTTAAAATAAAGTTATTTTTCACTTTGTAGTTTTTTATTTGGAAGTCGGTAGTTTTTTTTTGCAAAAAAGTTTTTTATTTTTCACTTTTTAGTTGTACCTACCTAATAGGCAAGTTGTTTAGTAACCTATAACGCCAGAATAGATTAACCGAATATCATGAAACTTGAACATGACCGGTGAAATAAGAGATCTGCGTACCCCTTTAGAGCGTACTGGCGTGATGTTATGTTATGAAATGGTATAAACAATGAACAGACATGCGATTGCAGCAATCATGAGACATTTGCCGTTATTTATTGAAGAGTTCTGTTGTATATCTCCGAAGTTCTTCATCAAATCTTCACCAAATTAAAACGGGACCAATTTCGGAACATACTCTCTCAAACAAAAAAAGAATTTTCAAAATCGGTCAACAATTGACGCAGATATCGGTGAACATACAAAAAAAAAACAATGTCGAACATAGAACCTTTTTGGTAAGTCGGTTAAAAATATACTCGTACCTTGAGAAGAAAGAGTTTACAATATGTCGCAATCTTTTTATTTTTACGCTGTTTGCAAAAATCCGGAGATATTTATAAGAGACTAGTGATGGGCCCTTATAAAAACCGGGGCAAAGACGGGGCCTTGCCCGGGTCATAATAATTTATAGTCTGGAGCCATCTGGAATAATGTAAGTACCTACTTTTCAAATGGTGAAAGATCTTTTCAAGAAGGTGAAGTGGTCCCTACATGTCTGAAGCAACTTACAAAATTCTCTCTTTATGATAGGTATTCGTTTAGATTAAGATAATTAAAATGTAAGTTCTGAAGTTTTGATTTACCATGTATTCCAGTAGTTTCTTCATTCTCACATTCATTTCTAATTTCATCTAAACACTCATTTCGTTCCTCTTCATAATATTCATAGTTTATTTCATCTTCTTGTCCACTCTCCACTTTAGACTCTAAATCTCCTTCTTGATCTTTATTTAGTTCATAATCAAACATGTTTTCGTCATCAGAATGTTGAACATCACTATTTACAAATTGTTCATCACTATTCACAAACTGCTCATCACTATTTACATACTGTTGTTCATTATTCACAAATTGTTCATCATTATTCACAATTTCCGTTTCATCAATTTTCTCAGCCGTATTATCCCGGAAATAATCGTCAAAATCATTGTGAGGTTCTTCTAATTTTGTGTAGTCATAGCTGTTTATGCTTTGGTCTCTGTTGTCCACAAAAAGTTGCGATATGTGGGTAGGTAGACAAGTTTCTTCAGAACATATTATTACTGTCTCAGTTTCATTTCTTTGTAAGTTTATTGTACCTTTTTCGCTGTAAATATAATATTTATTTATTGGCATGAAACAAATTACTCAAAATAAAAGGTCGTTACACTCTGGTGCCTGTGGTATATTACCTATAGATAATAACAACAGGTAACAGTTTTTATGTTATTTTTTTATGAGTATTATTAAATGTTGAGACAAAAGCGTGAGATTCAATAAATTTTCCTACAGCAATGTGTATGTTGGGTTTGTTTTAGCAACTGTAAACCTTTTTTATCGTTGGGGACAACAAAAGGCGTCTGGAGTTGTTGGGGAAAAGACCGATGAGGGTTTTTTTTTACAACTAGGCGTAAAATAACTGTGCACCTCGCGCTTTTACCTCACTGTCGTTCGACTCCAATGATGAGTCATACAAAGGTAGAATAGGGAGGATAACTAAAATGTTTATTTTTGTCTATCAGGCAGGTACACTTATCAAAACTGCTCAAGTGCGAGTCGGACTCGCGCACGAATGCGTCCGTACCACCATCGCAAAAAACGTCAAAAAAACACGTTTGTTGTATGGGAGCACCACTTAAATATTTATTTTATTCTGTTTTAGTATTTGTTGTTATAGCGGCAACAGAAATACATCATCTATGAAAATTTCAACTGTCTAGCTATCACGGTTCATGAGATACAGCCTCGTGACAAACGGACAGACAGACAGACACAGATTGTGGAGTCTTAGTAATAGGGTCTCGTTTTTGCCCTTTGGGTACGGAACCCTAAAAAAGTATTGGACTTACCTAAACAGTACTGGATATTCCAAACTTCTTTTTAAACATATAGATTTAAATAGCCATAGTTTATTTAGCATATGACAGCAAATATAGCATAGGTGTGAGTCGGGACATAGCTGAAATAGAAAAAAAGTGTACATACAGCATGGTAAAAGGAGAATGGAAAGATCGTAGCAAGTGGCGTTCTGTTTACACCCTTGGGAAAAAGTGTGAGTTTAGTATCTGTCTATGTACAGCTAGGGTTACCATCCATCCGGATTTGTTTATACATTTGGCCTCCTGTGCACTCTTTGTCCGGTCTTCTTATTTGTTCTAATAATAACTTTCAAATGTTTTCATTTTTTACTTTTTCGCTTCCATACAAGGCTAGATAATGATGAGACAAATTGATATCACTTTTTATTTTGAACGTACATCGTCAAACAGTGGAATAATCCCTAGACTACGTTTGTATGGAAAAATTTCGACTAGTGTAACCTTAAGTAACTTATTCGTTAAAACTGTTGTGAAATAAGAGATTAGCCAGGGTTTTGTAAATAGGCGGTTACTTTTTATATACGGTGTCCAGCGGTAGACTAAAATAGACTTAGAAGCAGTCAATAGTGTAATAAAAACATATGTAATTAAGAAAATAATTGGAATGACTTATCAGAAAGTAATCTTTACATTCATTCCGACAACTTCTCTGTATTTGTCCCGCGTCTCCTCATTAGTATCCGAGTTAACTGTGTTGTGGCAAATAAAGCAAAGGAACGAAGACATTTTTCATTCAAGTTTTCATAAATTCCTAACTTTTTGTAAACAAATACCAGTTCCAATTTTCCCGTACGGTATGACAGATGAAAGCTAAAAATTTCAAATTCAAAATCGATCGATCACCTGATTCCTTCAAAAGTATTGATAAGGGTGCAGTCATAAAATTAGAATTTAATTTCACAAAACAGTATGACATTATGATTATTTAATTTTCTACTAGTTTTTGCAAAAGGTTATAAATACAAACAATATGGAAGCATATGAAAGGATAGACCACATACAACACATGGAAGGACAGAGCTCATAAGATATTTTAGAGGAAAAAACTGTATAAAATTAAATTTAAAATTAATAATAAATGAACGCATGCGAAACTTGTTTGTTTCTGTTTTGTCTTTGGAAATTGCGTATTCTAGAGTTGTAGGTAGGTAATGAAACGCAAAATAATCGACTAAAAGAAGTAGTTCCAATAATTTTAAAAACTTAAGATTTAATTATTGTGTCTATAAAAAACACTTCATTGTAGTTATCATAATCATGAGATAAACGAGTAAAAAGAAGTATTTATGTTTCGGAAATAGAAAATTTACTATCGATAAAACATTCAGTCCTACAAGACTTTAATCGACTAAAATCTTTAACAAAAAACAAACTAAAAAGTGGCAGCGCCACAACGTCACGTCAGAATCAGAAAAAAAGGATAATTTTTGTGCCTTGAAGCATATTTTCAATATAAAAATTAACATTGTTTCGTCACAGTTATAAACAATACGGCTACCGTAATCAGGACAATAAACTGTGCATTCCCTGTAAAACTGTGGTGTTTTGTGTGCGTTCTTCCGTTTTTATCTGAGTTCGAAAACGGTTTTGGTGTTGCACAAATAAGCGGTGTATCGTATGAATTGGCATAGGACTTTATAATTAGCTGTTTGCGTCGTCTACTACATTGTGCGAGCGACAATTGCCGGACGTTTAATTCTCTAGACTGTTATTTATTAGTCAATCTTGTCAAGAAATGTGGGCTGCCGTATTCATACCGAATAATTCGCGTTCAAAAGAAATTTGATGAACAGTTTCTGGGAGAACATCAGTGATATTCACAGTAAGTATTATTTTTTTAAACAGGCTTCTTTTTTTTCGTGTTGCGGTAATATTAAATCACAAGGTTTTTTTTTAATTCAATTAGTAGCACTGGTATTAGGTCAACACCTCATAGATAATAGAATAAGATTCTTATTGGACTAGATTTTCTATATTTAAAATGGTTTTGCGATAATATTGTGTATCTTTAATATTTTCTTTACTCAAAAAGCAGCCGTTTATTATTATTGAAAGACTAAAACGATAAAAGTCAGATTATCTGTAAGATAAAATTACAAATTTTCATAAAAAAAATTATAATAACAATTCAATCTTTGTGGTTACTCTATAACATAGCCTGCTTGTTAACCAAAGAGACCTAAAAAACTGACTCTTGTCAAGTTACATGCTGGAAACTATAATTATGTGGATGGCTCTTCTAGTAGTAGGTGAAGACAAAAAATATACCACAAAGTATAAATTGTTAACTAGAAAATCCTTTTTTGTCTGTTTAATGCAGTAAAAATTTTGCAGTCAGATTGGTAGTCGTTCCATATAAAATATGGAAATTCAGCTTTATCACAGCTTTATACAGGTGGGCAGAGGCCAGGCAGGTAATAAGCTAGATAAGTCATAGAGTAAATAAACAAAACTTTGCTATGATTACCTCTTTGAATGCAGGCTTCAATTGCTCGGTCCCAGATAAATTTGAAAGAGAGTTACTGCGGCCCTGGCACAAGCAACGGACAGATCTCGGGTAGGTTTTAGTCAGTAAAAGTCTGACAAGCGGGAGGGCAGGAAGAAATCATTGGATGATTCCACAGACAAAAATAAATAAATTAAATTGCTCAAAATAAAAATATAATGTCAGATTTTAATCATATAATTTAACTGTATAATTGATGTCTGACAGTTTCGTTTGCATGTAATAATGTTCTAAAATTCAAAATTATTTGCAGATTCATTCGATATGCTTTTATTTCAAATTTAGCTGACTCCCGCAGCTTTGCTCCCGTCAAAATTATGGACTATGTTATTCGGGAATAATGTGGCTTTCCAAAGGTGAAAGAATTTTTAAAATTGGTCTAGTAGTCTCGGAGCCTATTCGGTACAAACAAACAAACAAAAAAATCTTTCCTCTTTATAATATTGGTATAGATTAAAATCTGGTTGTTTCTTAAATTAAGCTCCACAGCAACTTTAGACCACCCAAATAGTACTTCGTACCTATCTATCAAGGGATACGCAATACCTAACTGGGTTTTGGTCAAATGAGCAGTTAACCCATATAAAATACTGGGTTTTAGCTGCGTATGGTTAGACTGGAATCCGATCCCAACGTACCAGGGGAAAGGATGGTATGGATGGAAGGATGGTCAGTGTAAATCTGTGGTAAGTTTGCCTGTTCCAGTTCAGATGAAACTCCAATGTAGATAGATATTTAAACTGATAAATGCATGAAGACACATACATGATCAATGCATACTTTATAGATATGCCTACAGGCAACTTGCATAATAGCTGTAACACACGCTCGGATATGGTACGGATGGACTAACTCTGCCCATAAATCCGTTCTCACTTACACACGACAGGACCTGGTTCGGAGGACCAACATTTTTATTTATGACTATTAGTTGAATGTAAATAAGAAAATAGCTTTATTGATTCCTTACAACATTGTAAGGAATCAATAAAGCTATTTTTATTTATTTTTATTAGTTGAATGTAAATAATCAGTAGATCTCCCATAGATCGGGGACTTTTTCAACGATGGTCGAAGTTTGTACCATCCAACCAAACGACAACCGTACACGTGTCCGGATTTGGTGCGGAGCAGACCATATCCGATGTGCAAACAAGCGGACCGTGGCGTGTTCGGCGGACCACTCTGCACACGCTCGGATATGGTACGGCAGCGTACCATATCCGTGGTCCGCCTGTACCAAATCCGAGTGTGTGTTACAGTTTTAACACACCTTCAATGGTGCCTTCAATTTTGAAAATTTGTATTTATGTCTTTCAATAAAAGAGTGTTACAGTATAAAGATGTGACACTGGTTCCTGCACTAGGATACCCTGTGTCGCAGAATCCAGTCATAGGAACTTTATTGTGCACCTCATAATAAGCACGGGACTAACATTTATAAAAACCGGCCAAGTGTGTGTCGGACTTCGCACATTTAGGGTTCCAAAATTATAATACAAAAAGGAAATTTCAAAGAAAAATCTTATTTATTAATATACTAGCTTCTGCCCGCGGATTCGCCCACGTTAAAAGACTAAAAAAAAAAAATTGTCTGAAATTTTCATTAAAATCGATTAAGCCGTTTCGGAGTCTATAAGGATCATACAAACATACTTTCTCTTTTATATATATAGATAGATAGAAGATTGGTACACCACCACACCAAGGTGCGACAATGGTAGGACGACGCGCTTTTTTGATAAAATAGTTTATGAAAGCCGGGACCAACGGCTTAACGTGCTTTCTGAGACACGGAATGTACTGCTACTAAATGGCGACCCATCCTCGGACCGACCTCATCAATCGTTGCTCAACCTTGAAGATCGACCTGTGGCTGTTCTTAACCACAAGCTTTCCAACATCCCATCTTTCCCCACAAAAACTATTCATAGCTATATGAGAAACTAGTTAACAGTTTCAATTAGGTTCAATTAGAATTACTGTGTAGTCCAATTACACTAATTGGTGACGTCACACGCAAACAATACTTCCCTCCGCTATAAATAGGGTGACCCATAGAGCGTCGAGAGGACTCGGTGGCCACTGCTAGAGACAGCATTGTCAAAACTTACCGTAAGTTGTCTCTGGCTGTGACAGCCGAGATTTATAAAACTAACTAGCTGAAGCCTGCGGCTATGGCTGCGTGCAAATATTACTTCCCACAATATCTTTATAAATTATAGCGTATCTGTTATTCTGATGTATAAGCTATATTATTTCTTCTTAGGGCTGAAACTGCGTTAAACGGAAGCCCACGCGGTTCCGTATATCCATTCCATACAGTAAATCTGTCGTAAATTTAACTAGCAACACAGCGTAAATAAAATAATCTGTGTAAAAGCGCGTAGACACGCGATGAGTGCCAGTCGCGGGCGCTCGCTTAAGGGCCTTCCACCGCTTTAGTGCCGTAAAACGGTTACTTTCTAAAGCATACTCCTTCGTATAAAGTCTAGGTTAAAAGAAAAAAAAAAAAAAAACTGATTCATGTACATTATTTTGTAAAACATGGTTTTGATTTTTTCGTATGACTAATAAAAGGGTTTAAAAAAAACCGGCCAAGTGCGAGTCGAACTCGCGCACGAAGGGTTCCGTACCATTATCGTAAAAACTGTAAAGAAAATCACGTTTGTTGTATGGGAGCCCCGCTTAAATATTAATATTATTCTGTTTTTAGCATTTGTTGTTATAGCGGCAACAGAAATACATCATCTGTGAAAATTACAACTGTCTAGCTATCACGGTTCATGAGATACAGCCTGGTGACAGACGGACAGACAGACAGACGGATCGCGGAGTCTTAGTAATAGTGTCCCGTTTTTACCCTTTGGGTACGGAACCCTAAAAAAAATAACAACAGATTATTTTTTCATATCAATTGCCAAGTTTGATCAAAATCCAATCAGCGGTTTATACGTAACTAGCTGTTCCCCGCGGCTTCGCTCCCGTGGACCACCCCACAGGATCCGTTTTCGGGATAAAAAACATCCTATGTCACTCAGGAATAATGTAGCTTTCTATTGATGAAATATTTTTTTAAATCGGTCCAGTAGTTTTGGAGCCTATTCGGTACAAACAAACAAACAAAAAAATCTTTCCTCTTTATAATATTAAGTATACACTAGCTGTTGCCCACGGCTTCGCTCTCGTAGACCACCCCACAGGATCCGTTTTCGGGATAAAAAACATCCTATGTCACTCAGGAATAATGTAGCTTTCTATTGATGAAATAATTTTTTTAAATCGGTGCAGTAGTTTTGGAGCCTATTCGGTTCAAACAAACAAACAAAAAAAAAATCCTCTTTATAATATTAGTATAGAAGTATAGATTAGTATAGAAAGGCTAACAGACAGACAAACGCACATTAGCATTTATAATATTAGTTTGGATAGTACGTATAAGACCCTGTGGAATCGGTGGAGCCGTAATAAAGTAACGTCTTCTGTCAGTTTTTATCGTTGTCTGTTTATCAGTGGAGACTACCCTTGACCCGAGTTAGATGAGTTGCCCAATCTTATCAAATACGAGACGAATTGACTCAGAATTTTCGATTAAGGCGTCTTAATCGAAAATTCTGAGTCAAATCCCCGAGCAAAACGCCGCGCTTGTCGAATTTTGTGCAGTTTTTAAGAGCTATCTACTCTTTATTTAAAAAGAAATATCAATTAATAAAAATACAATAAATTTCTACGTAATGTTGATTCTAAAATTGTAGTACACTTTTTTTTTAAGTGGTATATGTGTCACTAATCTCCTTCCAACAAAACCATAAAAATGTGAAATAATTATTGATAGCATGCATCTCCTCGTAAAGTGTTCATTAATTATTTTTTATACTAACACTAATGGATAGACAATTTGATAACGAACATTTTGTAAGTTTTTTTTTTTTTCAAAAGACCCATATTCGATTTTATAAAGATTTTATTCTAAAATCTGGGCGTATTCACTACCGTAATTCATGCGCCACCAGTGCCTAGGCCAATAGTAATGCTTAACGTGACCATTTATTCTTTGACTCAAAACGGGACATTGGCCACAATTCGGATGTGGAACTTTCAAATAAGTTTTTTAGTAACAGGGGACATTTTTCAATACTCAAAAAGTAGTTTTTTAATGGCTGATACATTTTTAAAACCGTTTGCAAGGCAGGCATAAGAGCAAGCCATCTTGTTTTGCTATAGCCGAACATTTATATTGATATTCCGTTTCAGTTTCGGCGCAAGACTCCTTTAGAACTTCAACTCGAATCGTGTAAATATATAAAAAAAATATCTTCACAATAATGCTTTCGTAATCTAAGGGTACCCTGTATGCAGCAGATTTTATTGCATTGTGAATTACATGGGCTCCACATCCAATACCTATTAATGGCTTTTTAAGAGATGATGGTAATTTCGTTAACACATGCGGCGGTGGTCCGGCCGGCTTGACAACTCAAATTTTCGCGTGGTTTCAGAAAACGGGACTTTTTTGCGTCCCAGAGTTCATTTCGGGGACACCGGGACTCGTAATTATAAAAAGGGACAGTCCCGTTCAAAACGGGATGTCTGGTCACGTTAGTAATGCTCATATCTCATGCTGATTTTTTGATCAGGGTACCTACGGCAATCATTATTTCCAAATTCAGTTCGACTTTGTTTTTTAGGGTTCCGTATCCGAAGCTTCCAAACGGAGCCCAATTGTTTTCACTTACCAATCAGTCTGTCCGTCGTCTGTCACACAGGTTCTACAGATAAACGGTTGGAGCTACAGTCATTTTCGAATATAAGTTCGAAGTGCCGATGTTAAGTTATGAAATTGTGTAAACGATAAACAGACATGCGTTGCAGCAATCCCGAGATAATTGCCGTCATTTATTGAAGAGTTCTGTTGTATATCAGATCACCGAAGTTCTTCATCAGATCTTCACTAAATTAATATGGGACCAATTCGGGAACATACTCTTTCAAACAAAAAAAATATTTCAAAATCGATCCATAAATTACGGAGAAATCGGTGAACATAAAAAAAAAACATAAATAAATTCGAACAAAGAACCTCCTTTTTGGAAAGTCGATGAAAAAACAGCACCGCGCATTGCCTTGCGCGTCGGAAAGCCAACTTCAGGGCGGCCAAGAAGTTTAGCGAGAACACATTGAGCTATTTCATCACATATTGTAAGGCCCGGATAGCTCAGTCGGTAGAGCATTGGACTTTTAATCCAAGGGTCCAGGGTTCAAGTCCCTGTTCGGGCGATTCTTTTTGTTCTTTAAAATTTTTACGATATTTTTTTTTTAGATTAAATGTAAGTACAACAGTAAGTAACTCCTGATTTGCGCGAACAATATGCCGATATGAAAACAAACATACACTTATATTAACTCACGCCATTTTCACATGGGGTAGGCAGGAACTACAGCAACGCCACCTGCTACGATTCTTACGGACTCTCTTTACCGACTTTAAAAAAAATTAGGTAATCAATTCGACACGAATGTATATTATATTGTTGGAATTGCCCAATATTCACATAAATGTTACTCTAATTGGGCGTCTAACATATGTGCTAAATTTCATAAGTGTATGTATGTCCACGCATTTCGCCGAAACTACTTATTGGATCGAGACCATTAAATGAAACGAGTGAAATGTACGAAACCAATGTAAATAACTTCTATACATAAAAATTGTGCGTAACTTTAAGAATTACTTAGTTTGTTTCATAGAAATATAAAATACAGGAGAAGTGGCAAGGGGGCGTGTCGGTGTCCGCGCGACATGGACTGACTGAGCATGTCATAGACAAATGGCCGTCACCGCGGACTAGTGCGCTTTCGACCGTGATCGTGAAAAGTTATAAGAATGCCGTGTTGTTCAGTGGTTTCTTGTAAAAACCGAAGCCTAAATCAAAACTTTGTAAATCATGGAATCACTTACCATATGTAATTACAAGTATTTTATTATATTTGTCTTTAAAATCATGAAAAACAACAAATCGTAAAATATTTCTTGCCTCTACTATGTTATTTTTGTTTTCAAATAGCACAGCGACTGTACTATTTTTGCATTAAATACATTGCTTCATAACCACTACCTCAGTTTGTAGCTGAATGACTGAACAAGCAATGTAAAAATCACAAAACGATACTTTACTAAGCGGATGCATCGCGTAGTACGGCCGCTGCTTCTTGCGACGAGTTAGTGCTGTGCTTATGCAGATCCACTAACGTAGGCTATCGACAACAACATCGATTGACGAATGAAATATTGCTTTTATAGTTTATTTTTCAATTTGTCAACCGTTTTAACCCGGTTGGAAGATCGATGTGAAATAATGTTTATTCATTATTTTGATTATTTTACATCGTGATAGAGAAATGCGTAACTAACATTCTGACAAAAAATGCCACCCCAGTAATACCAAAGTGTCAAGTGCTGCACAAATACCTCCACTTTACAGGTCATTGACTAAACACCATAGCAGGGTCAACAATACCTCCTGTTTCAATACGCTATGACAACCTAAACCAACGTAACCAGATTTTTGATTGTTTGAATTTTTTGATTTACTTAATAATTTATATTTTTAGGTACATATTGTTTATTTTATTATAATACTAGCTGACCCCCGCGGCTTGGCTCCCGTCAACCGGCTACGTACCTACCATATCCTACCTACCCTACCCTACACCTACGCTACACCTACCCTACATACATGATTGCATAACTGAAACCGTTTACGCAGCGCACGCAACGGAAGACCTCAAAAAGTATATTCATATATTCTTTCCCGTTTTTGCAACATTCCTGAGATTACCCCCTACATACAAACTTACAAACATACAAATTTTACCTCTTTATAATATAAAAAAAAATATATAAAATTATAAATTATATTATATTATATAATTATATATTATATATAATATATATATTATTATTAGTATAGATATAGATTTTCTGGGCATGCTGTTTTTAATGTAATTTATTTACAGGACTGCAAAAAAATATATAATATAGTAAATGGGAGAATCGATAACTTTCCGATTTAGTCAATCACTAGCGTAAATGTAAAATAAATTGCTTTTGCACAGCACAACGATAGCGACCGATGTTTTTGTGTGCGTAAGTTGTACGGTGCATGGTAAATACACGCTGTGTTGATGAGATAAAGTTTATAATTGACTGTGTAGTACGTTCTGATTTAAGAAATGCGGGTGTGAGCGCGACTGCGTATCTATTGCCTTTACTGAACTGCATGTGTAGTAGTTGCCGTGTGGTAGGGGCAAACTGGAGACACAGGTTTCCGATATATTTTCGTCTACACGCCATATCTCCTTGTTTAATATATCTATGGTTTGTTTCATCGCAATCAGTTCACTCTATCAAAAGTAAGATGAATTTAAAGTGTTCAAGATGTAAAATTATCACAACACGCAATTCAGATATTCGGATAGTTGAACTCGATATTCGATAGATGGCGTTGTGCATTTGAAGTAATTTTCTGAAATTTTTCGCGAAAGAATGATGACTATAGAAATAAAAATGATAGGTAGGTAAGTAGGGTAGGGTTGGCAGACAGATGACGGGAGCGAAGCCGCGGGCACAGTTAGTCACCAATAAGATCCGTGTATGTCTTTCTTGGACGTCCCATCCCGTCTAATAAGAAAAGTTAGCAACTATAATGAGAACGGTTGCTCTAAAAACCCAATTTACTACCCAGCTATCATTAATTGAGCATGTTAGTGCATTTATCGTTAATTGTTTAGCAACTACTAATTATTATCGACCCATATATTTGATCGGAGCGGTAGTTGCGAAAGCAAGCAATACGTCATTTACTAACGTTTCGAAGTAGTTGTGGGGTCAGATATAAAGGTCGTTCCATGAAAGTATAGTTCTCGCCATATTTCTGGGCCGCCCTGAAGTTGGCTTTTCGGATGCGCAAGGCACGAAACGGCGCTGTTTTTGTATGAGATAACCTACTGCGCAGCCATTGTAACCAACTTCAGGGCGGCCAAGAAGTTTGGCTAGTACGTGTAGTGGCCAGATCTTAAAATTGATCACTTCATGATGTGGCTGATTATTTCATGATATGGTTGTGTTTCATGAAATGGCGAATATCCGCTGCCTACATCAAACTTTGACGTTTAAACGATATGGCCAGTTTTTAACCGACTTCCCTAATGGAGAAGGTTCTCAATTCGGAAGTATGTATATTTTTTTTTTCGGACATATCTCCGTCATCTATATATCTATACTAATATTATAAAGAGGAAAGATTTTTTTGTTTGTTTGTTTGTACCGAATAGGCTCCGAAACTGCTGGACCAATTTGAAAAATTCTTTCACCAATAGAAAGCTACATTATTCCTGAGTGACAGGCTATTTTTTAATCCCGAAAATGGGTCCTGTGGGGTGGTCCACGGGAGCGAAACCGCGGGCAACAGCTAGTCTTCTACATATATAAAAGAGAAAGTATGTATGTATATTAAAGACTCCGAAACGGCTGGACCGATTTTAATGATTTTTCCAGAGAATCTTTAGATTGACTCAGCGGATAATCTTGTGTAAAATAAATCCTGTAAAGTTTGGTGGCGATCGGAACTTTTTATTTTGAACTTTGAACGCAGGCGAAGCCGCGGCCAGAAGCTAGTATATTATAAATGGATATGCAAAATTCTTTTTTTGTTCGATAGAAGTTTATTTCGAAATGGTCCCATATAAATTTGGTAACTTTGATCTGATGAAGAACTTCAGAGATATGCAACAGAACTCTTCAATAAATGACGGCAAATCTCTCGGGATTGCTGCAATCGCATGTCTGTTTATTGTTTACACCATGTCATAACATGCCATCACGCTAGTATGCTCTAAACGGGTACGCAGATGTATACAGTTCACCCTGGTACTCTCTCATTCCACCGGTTATGTTCAAGTAACATGTTATTCGGGTAATCTATACTTTATAACTTGTCCATTATGTACCTACCACTAAAAATCGAAAAATAAAAAAACTTTTATAAAAAAATACAACCGACTTTCGAATAAAAACACTACATAGTGAAAAATAACTTCAATTTCGAAAGTCGGTGTCAAAAAACGAAGAAACTTAATAAAAAAAAATTGAATTTAAAAAATTGAAGTTATTTTTCACTTTGTTGTGTTTTTGTTTGGTAGCCGGTTTTATTTTTTTGTAAAAATAAAAAAAAAAGATTTTTTTTTATAAGGCCGCGGCGGGTTCGCGGTGAGTGCTAACGCGTGCCCGTGTGCCCGCCATAAGCGGCACTGGAGGACACCGTGGAGTTTTAGTGGGTTAGAGTCCCACATAACTGCACTATCTCCCCGTGGTAGTGCAGTATGCATGAGCATAGCAAAAAGTGTAGCCTTTCGGACCTATTCTAATGATAATAATTCAGATATGTCCAAGATTAACACAAAATCTGAATAAGAAATTGTATAAGTCACATTGTTTCTTGATTGCACAAGACGTAGCTGATTTCCTAAATATTTCCAAAACACCTCTTGGAAGTTTACAATAAAACGACAATATTTATAATACGAACAGGTATCTGTAAACTCATGAAAACTTGAAAGAATTATCCAGATTTAGGTAAACAGATTATCAAATACATGACTAACGTCTTTAAAGTTGGATTAAACAATCAATGTCCATACTATGCAGATTTATTCAGAAGGTTTATGTACCAGTACACGTCCACTGCTGGACATAGGCATCCCCCCAAGTGTCGCCACATTAACCAGTCCCGTGCTTCTCGCATCTGGACGCCCCTTGCCGCGATACGTTTGTTTTGACCAGCAGTTCTTAGTTTATTTTTTATTTTTCTTATTATGCGTCAAGGTCAAGTACCCGTTCAAACGAAAATGTACGGCCCTGCACGTTAAGTGTCCTTTTTGGAAATCTGAAAGTGGATTTCTGACCAAAGCTTCTATCTGAAACTTTTCAGATATATTTTAAATCAAGAGTGAATAGGTTACTTCTAAAGTCACCGCCAGATAACATAAAAACAAAAGTTGTTAACACCTGTCTACCAATGTATTCCAATATTTCAAAAAGATACGAAGAAAATTTACAGGCAGTGTCGCTAACACGATCAAAACAAACGTATCGCGGTAAGGGGCGTCCGTGACCCTTTTACTTGGCATCAGTATAACTCATACTGTATGTCTCATAAATGCGTGTACCGATTTACATGTTTTAAACTGATAAAATGGTTTTAGAACCATTTTATCCGCATTTTAAGCCTTACTATATCTTTCATTTGAGACCAAAATATCTCAATAAACAAAAAATCATGTTTTCAAGTTACGCAAGGTCAAGTCGGATCAATGACTTATATTTTTTTTTATCCGACTGCCGAAGGAGGGTAATGTGTTAATCAGTCTATGATATATGAAATCTGTTTGT
This sequence comes from Orthosia incerta, assembly GCA_948252205.1. NCBI lineage: Eukaryota > Metazoa > Arthropoda > Insecta > Lepidoptera > Noctuidae > Orthosia > Orthosia incerta. The sequence continues at coordinate 12,530,477 of OX411767.1, forward strand.
GTGAATGATGTTTAATGTATAGTTGTAAAATTTTAAAATCATTAATTCAATAATAATAATTGTACCTAAAATATTTGCACGCCATGAGAAGTGGCAGACATGTCGTGAGCCACTCTTATTTAAGATCTTGCATGCATGTATTATTTTAATTATGTATGTATACACATGTTTGAGCAAATAAAATTTCTTATTCTTATGTATTTATGTATGTATGTTTGTTCCTATGTAGCGCTCTAGAGACCGAACGCAATGGCCGATTTTGATGATTCTTACGTCAATCGATTCGTCTTAACCCTGCGAGTGTCATTGGCTACATTAAAATTGGAAAATATTATTATGGAGGCCCAAATTTTTTTTTTTCTTTCTTGCCCATCGTGTGGGGTATCACAATAAAGAGTATTAAGCGGTGATTTCAAAAATATATAACACTTATATCTTTAAATGTAATAAATTCTAAAAAAAAAATAACTAAAAAGTTATAAATTAAAAAAAATGACAATTAAAAATTCTAAAAACCCGACTGCTTAAAAAGCGAACTAAAAAGATGTAGATAAGAAGAAAATCATGCTGTGCAGTCGGAGGATACATCTCGTTTTTTGGTCAGCCAGCTCGCGAACATGTATCCTCCGACTATCTTTTTTGTTATCTGGCGGACACCTTAGATAAGCGTGCTTTACCGTCGACAACATCATCGCTTGTCATCAGGTATGATGGTGGTCAAACACGAGCCTACGAGTATAATTAATTTATCCGCACCTATTGTCAACTTTTTACCCTGAATATGTTTGCTCAAAAAACCCTGCCAGCTCCCCCTTTACATAGTCTCATCGGATTTAAAAAGTGAGCCTTTTGCGTCCTATTCTATCACGACGCTTGATCTGTATCGATTTTAACGACTGTCATAAAACTACACACCGTAATGCACATACAAAGATTATGCTTTACTACTTTCTTATCTATGACGTACAAACAGGGTGTTTAAAAGGAAATGCAGGTAGAGCTCCGACTGAATTTCCATTGTAAAAAGTCATAATTCGAGGTTTGGCGCTCGCCTTTTTCCTATGCCAGTATTATAAAAAATATATGTTGTGCTTCTATGTGTTTACAAGCTTTTATTTAAGGGTACACTAGTCGACGGCACGAGCTATTTTGTGCGCGGGGTTAAAATTCATTTTATATCAACTGACAACACGTGCGGAAGAGATAGATGCTGTGATGAGCAAGTAGGAAGCTAGTTCGCGTACGAATACACACTTTTGCAAATTTGTAGCGAAATGGATAATGATTTAGGACGAAACCGAGCGCGCGAAATTTTATAAAAAGACCTTTGGCAGTCTAGATATCATGAAAAAACGACTAAATCTATCTGTTCAAAATAAAATTATTTGCATTGTTGAACTACTAATCTATCCCTGTATGGAGGCCGTTTTACAATTTTCTGTCTTCTTATGGTATTTATTCGCGCCCAAAAATGCGTTAAAATTAGTGTCGAAATGTGGAACTTTCGACGCTCATAACTTTCAAATATTTTCTTTTTTACCCGGCTGCAAGGAAAGTGTTATGTTTTTTTACTTTTTTGCTTCCATACAGGGCTAGATAATGATGAGACAAATAGATATTACTTTTTATTTTGAACGTACATTGTCAAACAGTGGAATAATCCCTAGACACGTTTGTATGGAAGAATCTTCGACTAGTGTACCCTTAACTTGCAATGTGTGTATGTATGTAAGTGTGTTCGGGTCAAATCTGCAACTGAATTTTAATGCAGTAATCGTCCACCGATTAAGATGAAATTTTGCATGAACGGTTAGTTTGGATGACAATGTATGGTTAGCTTAGTGACGTCATTCTAAATCTAATATGGCGAACGGCTCAAGATGGCGGACTAGTTATTTTTTGTGCACTGCCATGATATGGGTATCAAATGAAAGGGTTTGCTGAAAAGAATACGAAAAGTTATGGTTTAAAAAAAGATTTTGTTATGAATAGTTTTATTATGATCAAAAAGGGGAGTCACGCCGCATGTAGTCGAAAATTTGCCAATGAATTGTTCGACCGAGATAAAATTATCAAAAATCTTAAACCCAATTAAATTAACAATCCTAGTGACATTTATAGAGCCATTTCAAAATGTTCTAATATCAGTTTGAATGCTGACATTACTTCGAACAACTTATCAAAACAGCTGTTATGAGCATACAGCATGATATTGCAGTATATTTGCGCATAACACTTCGGAAACATAAGATGAACATAACATCATGCATGTCTTTATTTCCCGGCTAGCTGACAACCGCGGCTTCGCTCCTGTCAACTGGCTACCTACCTACCTTGCCTACCCTACCTACCTGACCTACCCTACCTACCTGACCTACCCTACCTAATAATTTTTATCTATCATCAATAGTTTTCTCAGCGCACGCCAACATTTAGCTACCTTGGGTTACATTATTGCAATTTTCATAAGGATCTCTATATTTTTTTTAATTATGTTGTAGTCTATGACACTCAGGAATAATGAAGCTTTCTACTGGTGAAAGAATTTTCAAAATCGGTTCAGTAGATCCAGAGATTACCCCTTACAACGTCACAAACTTTACCTCTTTATAATATTAGTATAGAAGAGTAAGACAGAAGTAGCCATAGCACATCCATACTTCGTCTATTTTATTACAGTCCTATGTATGTACTGGAGAGCAGTGGTGGCCCAGTGGTATTGGCCGCGACTTACAAGTTTTTAAAAAGCTAACCATGCATTGTCATCCAAACTAAACGTGTATGCAAAATTTCATCTTAATCGGTGGAGGATAACTGCTTTAAAATTCAGCTGCAAGATTTGAGCCGAACACACTTACATTGCAAGTGAAATAAATGCTTGTAAAAAAGTGCCCATACATTATTTTTATTTTCATTACCTTTTAAGTTTCTCCATCCATACTAATTTCACTTCGATCGAACCACACCCGCTACAGTAAGTAGTACATACTATTTGTGAACAAATACAGCTGAACAAAAAAAACAGCTTAACAAATATCTTTTAAATCCAAGGTTGTGACCTAGGTCGCTAGCCAGACCGATTGAACACTAAACGGCCATACAGACTTCAGGCACGCTAGCCTAGCCCGTCTGGAGTCATCAAGGTTGAAAATTTAGTCGAAGGAATTATTTATAAGGCTTTTTGTTTTTCAATAAGTACATTTTATTGAGCTCCTAGGCATGGAGTTGACATCCAGTCTCAACTTTGGCGCCTCCATTGAGTACAAAGCCCAAATTGCGGCCAAAAAACTAGGCATCCTAAATAAAGTGAAGCGATACTTTACGCCTGGACAGCTTTTAACCCTATACAAAGCGCAAGTCCGATCCTGCATGGAGTATTGCAGCCACCTTTGGGATGGCTCAGCTAAATATCAGCTTGCCGCGCTTGACTCGGTGCAACGCAGAGCCAGGAGGCTCATTGGCGACGTTGAGCTGGCGGGTGCCAGGCTTCACAGCTTGGCTCATCGCCGCAAGGTTGCCTGCTTGTCGGTCTTCTACAGACTGTACTTCGGTGAGTGTGCTCAAGAACTCCACGACCTCATCCCACCAGCCCCCTTCTACCATCGGACATCTAGACGCACTGCAAGTTATCATCCTTACCTTGTTGCCATTCCACCAATTCGCACCAAACGCTTCCAAACATCCTTCATAATGCGCACAGCGAATGAATGGAACTCGCTACCTGCGTCAGTGTTTCCGAACGCATTCAACCCGAATCTCTTCAAAGTTTGAGTGAACAGGCTTCTTCTGGGTAAGCTCACTCCATCGTCGACTCTGTCTCTGTCACCTTTGACCTAGACTAGAGTCAAGAGCAAACCCATCTCAAATAAAAAAAAATAAAAAAAAAAAACATGCTTGGAAATTTGAGCATTATTTTGACAACCTTCTTCGAGATAAATCGAAATTGCTGTACTGGCCAAATCCATGCGAGCAGCGGCCGGCAAAAGTTGTATGAAACTCCATATCTGTCGTGTCTAGCGGCCAAATTAATTACATAGTAAAAATCTGTCGTGTTATTAAAAAATGGAACGAAATTTTACTCCGAAACATGGCTGCCAAGGAGGTATATAAATTTTGAACTGGCTTGCAAATAGAACACTTTTATTGAAGAAAAAAATAAAAGAACACTAACGCGGAAACAATTATTGTTGTTCGTCATTGATTTTGACAAAATGAGTTCTAGGCTTCGATCAATAATACACGTGTATTCTTTATCGAAGGTTCTAGGTACTACTTAGTTTTAATTTCCGCGCATTATTTGAGAAAAGTACCACATTTACACGTTCGTCCATCAATGCCTCTTTGGCTGGCCGCTGCAGTAATGTACTATACTATAGAGGCAATCAATCCACCTAGGCTTTGCCGAACTATTACTATAGTTCGGCATTTTTTTTTTGTATGCATATTTGCGTATCCTCAAAGATCGAAACGTTTTGCTGTAAGTATTTAGCCTCTATTTTTTTTAAATTATAAATTGAGGCACTCATCCCCAGTCCGATTTCAGCAAGGGTTGCTTAACCTTAAATATCGAAACGTGCGGCTGTAATTATATACTCACTTTATAATAATAATTCATTTCCTGACCGATTGACCGATTTCAGCAAGGGTTGCTTAACCTCAAATATCAAAACACGTAATTATATATCCACGAGAAATGATTATTACAAATTGAGGCACTCATCCCCTGACCGATTTCAGCAAGGGTTGCTTAATCTGAAAGATCGAAACGTGCAGTTGTAATTATTTAGCCACGAGAAATTATTATTATAAAATTGAGGCACTTATCCCCTCAACGATTTCAGCAAGAGTTGCTTAACCTCAAAGATCGAAACGTGCGGCTGTAATTATTTAGCCAGGAGAAATTATTATTATAAATTATTAGCAGGGGTTGCTTAACCTCAAATATCTAAACGTGCGGCTGTAATTATATATCCACGAGAAATGATTATTATAAATTGAGGCACTCATCCCCTGACCGATTTCAGCAAGGGTTGCTTAATCTGAAAGATCGAAACGTGCGGTTGTAATTATTTAGCCACGAGAAATTATTATTATAAAGTTGAGGCACTCAGCCCTTGAACGATTTCAGCAAGAGTTGCATAACCTCAAAGATAGAAACGTGTGGCTGTAATTATTTAGCCACGAGAAATTATTATTATAAATTGAGGCACTCATCTCCTGACCGATTTCAGCAAGGGTTGCTTAATCTGAAAGATCGAAACGTGCGGTTGTAATTATTTAGCCACGAGAAATTATTAGTATAAAGTTGAGGCACTCAGCCCTTGAACGATTTCAGCAAGAGTTGCATAACCTCAAAGATAGAAACGTGTGGCCGTAATTATTTAGCCACGAGAAATTATTATTATAAATTGAGGCACTCATCTCCTGACCGATTTCAGCAAGGGTTGCTTAATCTGAAAGATCGAAACGTGCGGTTGTAATTATTTAGCCACGAGAAATTATTAGTATAAAGTTGAGGCACTCATCCCTTGAACGATTTCAGCAAGAGTTGCATAACCTCAAAGATCGAAACGTGCGGCTGTAATTATTTAGCCACGAGAAACTATTATTATAAATTGAGGCACTCATCTCCTGACCGATTTCAGCAAGGGTTGCTTAACCTCAAATATCAAAACGTGCGGCTGTAATTATATATCCACGAGAAATGATTATTATAAATTGAGGCACTCATCCCCTGACCGATTTCGCCAAGGGTTGGTTAATCTGAAAGATCTAAACGTGCGGTTGTAATTATTTAGCCACGAGAAATTATTATTATAAAGTTGAGGCACTCATCCCCTGAACGATTTCAGCAAGAGTTGCATAACCTCAAAGATCGAAACGTGCGGCTGTAATAATTTAGCACCAAAACATTTTTATTGTAAATCGAGGCACTCATCCCCTGCCCGATTTCAGCAAGGGTTGCTTCACCTCAAAGATCGAAACGTGCGGTTGTAATTATTTAGCCACGATAAATTATTATTATAAATTGAGGCACTCATCCTCTGAACGATTTCAGCAAGGGTTGCTTAACCTCAAAGATCGAAACGTGCGGCTGTAATTATTTAGCCACAATAAATTATTATTATAAATTTTATTAGTACCAAAAATGCATGAAACGACTAACGAAAGGTATTTACGAGGCAGAAGTGGATGGAAACGCCGGGAGGGGACGGCCTAGAAAGACATACATAGACTTTATTGGTGATGTTATTCAGAAAGGCCAGGTGCGCTGTACTCATAACCGGCGTGTGTGTATGAGTAGATGTATGAATGTGAATGAAGCATAAGAAGTATGTAAGGATCGTAGCAGGTGGCTTTCTGTAGTTTCTGCCTAACCCCATGGAAAAAAGACGTGAGGGTATGTATGTATCTGTTTATTATTACCATAGAATACTGCCATACCCAGCCCTGAATACGGCACATATCTATCTATCTGTCTAGCCTTTTTCCAACTATATTGGGGTCGGCTTCCAGTCTTACCGGATTCAGCTTAGTATCAGTGTTTTACATGGAGCAACTGCCTATCTGACCTCCACAACCCAGTAACTGGGTAACAACAGTACCCCTTGGCAAGACTGGTGTCAGATCTCAAGCTTCTGACTACCCGTAACCACTGTCAAAGATCTTCAAATGACAGCCTGGACCAACGGCTTAACGTGCTTTCCGAGGCACGGAGGAAACTCGATATGTTGAAAATGGTCACCCATATACGGACCGACCTCGTCAAGCGTTGCTTAACCTTGAAGATCGACCCGTGCGGCTGTTATTATTTAGCCACGAGCTCACCTGAATACGGAACATATGTAGAGTTTTAAAGCTTTGTTTAGTAGTGCAGAGTTAAAGGAGCAGTGGTGGCCCAGTGGTAGCTGCCGCGACTAACGAATTGTAGGTCGTTCAACCCCAGGCAGGCACTTATTTATTTATTTAATACTTTAAGCACATAAACGTACAGAGGCGGACTTAATGCCCTAGGCATTTTCTACCAGTCAACCTTTGTGCACTTAGTGTGAATGATTCAAAATCAACATCAAAATCAAACATTTTTATTTTACATAGGCCTACATGGGCACTTATAAAACGTCGACAAAAGGTGCACGGTTCGGGTTAGTCGTTTCCTATGGAGAAGAACCGGCAAGAAACTCCATGGTAACTCTTTTTTTTTTTTTTGTGTTTACAATATTTCCATGTTACAGCATTAGTACTTGGATATGGGGGGACAACGTAGGCCCTACAATAAGTCGTACGAAATTGAAAAAAAACAAACAAAAAAAATAATGTACGAAATAAAAAGTTAACAAATGTTAACAATCATCTAGAAATCTAGAAAGCCTACAATGTTCACACATTCACAATCGGTAAAAGAATCTATACAAAGGTAAAAAAAAAAAACACAACACTAAATTTAACATGTGGCACAAATACTGTAATCAGTGCTGTAACTATTCTTAGCAAAGGGCTATAATGATGATTGAAAAATATTGTAAAAAGTCTAATTGAAAGAGAAAAAAAATGAGATTGAGAATAGTTAGAGATATCCATATATTTGTGCCGTTTATGAGTTACCAGGGAAGCCGCATGCGCAGAGGGTGTCAAAGTCAAAAATTTTATCTTCAACGTAGTCCTTGATTTTATAATATGCTTTTTTAATAAGGACACGTTTGATGTAGTTTTTGAACTTTCCATCGGTCAGTTCTATAACTGACTTAGGCAACTTGTTATAAAAGCGTATACTGTTTATAAGAAAAGACTTGCTAGTTTTCGTTAATCTGAATTTGGGTATTACAATTTCGTGCTTACTGCGTGTATTTAAATTATGGAAGTCACTTCTAGTTTTGAAAAGCCCTCGATTTTTGCGGACATACAAAATACATTCCAAAATATAAAGTGAAGGTAGAGTCAGTATATCGATCTCTTTAAATTTTTCTCTGAGGGACTCGCGAGGACCCATTTTATAGATCGCGCGGATTGCCCTCTTTTGTAAGATAAAAATTGAGTCAACGTCTGCTGCTGACCCCCACAGCAGAATGCCATAAGACATTTTTCATCACCACTTCTCTCAAAACGGTGAGAAGAAAACATCGTAAGGACATAGAGTTTGACATATCGTAGAAGCAAAAATTCGAAGACATGTGATATCAATCCATTGTTGAATGGTGAAAGCGTTGCACAGCAACCGTTGCGTAATATTGAAGGTCGATCCTGCTGTTATTATTTAAGCTCAGCTTGATAATATAAGGAAAGAGATGATGATAGTTCTCCAGCACATCTCTCTTATATCTTAAAATATTTTTATGTGATCCATCATAATGTTAGACGTGAGATATCTCACGTTATCTCATGGTCTTTATCTTTCTTGTAGGTTACCTACTTTGAAATGAAGCGTCAAGTTAAAGAATTTAATGTTTATTATAATAACAAAGTAAAACTATTTTGTCGTTTAATGTTCCCACTGCTGGATCACAGGCTGAACTCACTTTTTTTGCACTTAGAATCACATGTGGTCCGTTCTGCCTGCAGACCATTTTTTGGATTATGGTCATTCTCTCTATGAGAGAATGGACCATAATCCACCACGTGGGTCCGGTGGCTCCGGTGCGGGTTGGTTGATGTCACATGTCTTCGATTTTTTGGTTCTAAGACATGCCAGTTTCCTCACGATGTTTTCCTTCACCGTTTTGAGAGCAATGGTGAAGAGATAATTTACACATAGTAAATCGCCTGCCTGGGTTCGAACCCACACTACAATTTGTAAGTCGCGGCCGTTACCACTTGGCTACCACTGTTCTGTGAGAGACGTTATGGACCTTAAGCCCTTGAGTTCTAATTAGCAGACACAATAGAAAAAACAATTGTCTTTCGCCGTTTCGGTGATCTTGACGGTCGTCGCATGTGGTCCGTTGTGCATGCAGGCTTCTTTTCTATGAGTGAATGGGCCGTAATCCATCACGCGGGTCCATTGCGGGTTGGTGGATGTCACATGTTTTTGAAATCGCCCGGTTGAAAGCTGGCAATTAGCCCAAGGAAACCTGCAATCCGACTCACATTTGCCCAACAACTATGTGGAGATTCGCTTTTAGTCTAACCGTATGCAGCTGAGTATAGTAATCGCCAAATTTCTTGGCCGCCCTGAAGTTGGCTACAATGGCTGCGTAGTAGTAAATCTCATACAAAAACAGCACCGATCAGTGCCTTACGCGTCGGAAAGCCAACTTCAGGGCGGCCAAGAAGTTTGGCGAGAACTGTATCAGTATTTTACATGGAGCGACTGCCTATCTGACCTCCACACCACAACCCAGCAACTGGCAAGGCTATAGTGCCAGATTTGTATTTCTTCTGACTACCGTAATGGCTGTCAAAGATCTTGAAATGACAGCCACGATGGCTCAACGTACTTTCCAAGGCACGGAGGACCCATCCACGGTTCTCGGTATGGGAAGAGATTTTGCAGGGGGCAGTTACATAGTGGTACAGTATGCTATAATATGACAGCGGTAACAAAGCCAGCTTGCGCTGGCCTCTTATCCTATTCAAACTTTGTACTATGTAGGCTAGCTCAAAGTGGGGGGTTGGCTGTACGAAACAACTGAAGTTAATATTTCAAATTACCATATAATTATCTATATGTTATCATTACAGCTGAACATAGCGCTCTCCATAGATAACCCATTATCGTCCTTGTTCGACAAATTGGTATTTTTTTATCTCGGTGGTCCTGTGGTCGTAAGCTCTACTTAATTAGAGGTCCCGGACTTGTTACTAGATCTCGGTAGGAGAAGGTATTTTTTATTATTATTGATAGTCTTGCGTTTGTCTATCTCACCAGCTGGTAAACGATTATACGAGTATGATAATGGTATTTTAGCTAAGGAAAAACTAGACTCCGGCAGTGAATTCCACTAGTACAGTTTGTGTTTCCTGATAGCTACAGTATCCGCCAATCGTCTTGGCCCTCCTGAAGTTGGCTACAATGGCTGCGCAGTTGTAAATTTTATACTAAAACAGCAGCTTGCCATGCCATGCACGAAACTCCGTTGCCGCGACAAACCACGGCTCGGTGGAAGAGCTCCGGCAGGATCTCATGGCGACATGGAGAGAGCGACTGTCGCAACCCAGCGCTGGGCATACCACAATTGCGGCGATAAGGCCCCTTTTTGAGGAGTAGCTTGAGAGGCGGGTCGCGAATAAATTTGCAAAAGAGTTACCGCGGCCCTGGCTCTAATCAACTGAAGGAACACGGGTGGGTTTTAGCAGTAAAAGTCTGACACGCCCTCCCGCTTCACCCAGAGCGGGAGAAGTCATTGGATGATTTCCCAGGCAACAAAAATAAGTACCAAGAGTGAAAATAGATTACTTCTAGGCAAGCGTGCTTCATCGACCATCTTCATGATCATCACTCATCTGGTGAGGTAGTGGTGGCATAAATAACTACCTTTTAAAAGCCGCTGTTTTAACTTTAATAGATAAACTCCGTGTCAGTAACAGCATAATCCAATGACTAAGGTAGTGAACTGATAAGGGTAAACCAATCATCCGTTCTTATCATCTTTATCGATAACAATCAATTGACACTGCTTATCAGAGTATCACTGTACTGCTCACGCATGATAACAATGGTTAGCACAAGAAAAGTAAAAATGGTTTCATGTTAAATTGACACACTGGTAGGCAAGGCTCTGGATTAGGATGTCGGCTATTTTAAACCGACGACCAAAAAGGAGGTTCTATGTTCGACTTCTTGTATGTTTTTTCTTTTTTTTTATGTATGTTCACCGATATCTCCGTCATTTGTGGACCGATTTTGAAAATTCTTTTTTTGTTTGAAAGAGTATGTTCCGAAATTGGTCCCATTTTAATTTGGTGAAGATCTGATGAAGAACTTCGAAGATATACAACAGAACTCTTCAACAAATAACGGCAAATCTCTCGGGACTGCTGCAATCGCATGCCTGTTTATTGTTTATATCATTTCATGTTATAACATCATGACAGTACGCTCTTAAGGGGTGAGCAGATCTCTCATTTGATCGGTTTTGTTCAAGTTTCATGATATTCGGGTAATCTATTCGGGCGTTATAAGAAACTTACTTAACAACTTGCCTATTAGGTAGGTACAACTAAAAAGTGAAAAATAGAAAACTTTTTACAAAAAAATACTACCGACTTCCAAATAAGAAAACTACAAATTGAAAAATAACTTTATTTTTGGAAGTCGGTGTCTATAACGCAAAAAAATGGTACCTACGAAAGACACCGACTTCCAAAAATAAAGTTATTTTTCAATTTGTAGTTTTCTTATTTGGAAGTCGGTAGTATTTTTTTGTAAAAATGTTTTTTATTTAATATATGTACACCGATTACTCAAAGACCGGACCGGATCGATTTGGAAAATTCTTCTTTTGTTTGAAAGGGTATACTTTCCATTTGGTCCCATAGTCATCAGGTCAGGATCTGATGATGGGATCTTGGAGAAATCGAGTGAACTCCTCAAATACTATAGGCATGCAAATAGCGATTTTGGTATTTTCATCAACAATGCAATCATTTGCACTTAGAATGTATCATTTTATGAAGTGGAACTGATAAATAAGACCACAGATGGCCAACTTTAGATGGGGTCGACTCTCCTTATTTTACTATTCTTGTCACTCCGGTTGCCTTCACTAGGGTGGTCCGGTCAGGTAATTTCTCCTTCTTGAGAAGCTTCGTCATACTGGTGCATTTGTCAAAGGATCGTCTTTTGCCCTCAGGTAGGTCCAGAACCGACCTGACGGCATGACAGGATATTAAAAAAAAAACATTTTATTTAGATTTTGGTACGTACATACAGCGAAATATGTAATGTTATCATGTTTAGTTTTGTGTGAAACAAGTACAGTTTAAGTATTATTGTAGCACGTGTTCAAAGGCTTATCAAAAGACAGCAAGTTTTATATTTCCGTTGGGATAATTGTTGTCGAT